>CP142452.1:80952500-81552500 GCA_038049695.1 Cinnamomum chago
ATATTCACAATTTCTTTGTGCATTTCAATGAAAGGAGGCGGTTCTAGAAATAAGTAATGGCAGGGGCGTTTTTACCCTTTCATAAAAGAATTCTACAAATTACCCATTTCAGAATGGGCATTACTGCCCGTAAATAATATCTAACTTATCAATTGAGGAACTCACTATCAATTTGATGGGCCCAGTACCATCAAATATGTATATATTAATCTGCCATTCACACATTTTATCATAATTAAGCAATATAAAAGATAAAATTAATACTATGGATGAAGACTATGACCACATGTTAATATTTTCCTTCACTAAGCCATAAAGACCGCATTGAATATCTAGTCATCGGTTTTTTATATTCTCCTGAATTTAGATGTGCACTAAAGACTAATATTGAGCACGAGATCCCTTTTTTCCCTATATATATATATATATGACCCATTGATGCGACATGTGTGGGCTTCCACATAGACATAATTAATAGCTGATAAACTCGCTTCCTAACCATTTGATTGGTCTGGAATAGCATATAGTCCATTTGTTCACATATCAAGATTCGAATCATGCATCTAAGTTTTTTAAAGTGCCAGATAATTTATATTCTCTACTTATACGAATAAAAGAAATTTAAGTAAACGGGTTATATATAGACTTAGGTGCCGTTTGAGCCTAGGGGTGTTCATGGATCAGGCCAGCCCAGCCCAGCTGGGTTTGGCGAGCCTTAGTTTTTACTGCTTGGGTTACGCTCAAACTATTTATTTCAGCTTGTTTAATAAATAGGCCAGGCTTGGATCCAGTGGCAAAAGGCTCAAAACCGACCGGCTGAAAAAATATTTACAAGTAGAACACATGGTATGGGAATCGAACCCATGACATCTCAAAGGGAGAATCACAGCCAAATCACTTGAGCTAAGACTTTGTCAAATTAAACCAGTCTTTTTTATATCTGATAATGTAAATTTGGCCGGGCTCGGGCTTAATTATCTTCAAGCGGGATCAACTCAGGCCAGCTAGTTCTGGCCTGAGTCGGGCTTGGATCTAGAGTTTTTAAGTCCAGCTGGGCCCGGATATTCCTTGGCCCGGCCCATGAACACTTGCATTTGGCATATCTATTTGCAGGATCTAAATGTTGTAAAGTAATTTGATGTAGATGTTTTTGACATTTGGACTGTGTGGATGGTGCATATTGTTGGAAGTAGGTAGGCATTTTAGATGAGATTTAAAAACTTTTTACCCTCTTGATGCACAGATAAGACACTCAAAAGGCCAAGAACTCGATCCCAAGATCTAAAAACCCTTATCTCATTGTATTAAGGTCGAAGATCTATCAACAAGAAGACATATCTGAACATGCACAAACAATCATAAAGATCTATGAAAATAACTAGTGCGGATCTACACCTGAGGAGCTCGGTTGTGCTCAAATCGAGACTTTGATATTCTTGATTCCACGAAACGCTTTCACAGACACGATCACCTAGGCCTTGTGATCTTTCACACTATGACCTAATCGCAGAGAACTTCTCAAAGAAAATGGTGGGGTCTCATTTGAAAATAAAAACCTGAACGCACTTAAACCAGAGAAACCAAAGGAGAACCTAATCGCGGAGAACTTCTCAAAGAAAATGGTGGGGTCTCATTTGAAAATAAAAACCTGAACGCACTTAAACCAGAGAAACCAAAGGAGAAGAGAGAGAGAGAGAGAGCACAAGATTTGTCCACTGTTGTTGTGGGACGTCCGGCCCTAGTGGGTATCTGAGACTTCTTCTCTGAGTGCTCTAATGAGAAGTCTCACTTCTAGTTCTCTTATGAAATCTACTCCTTTCTCTCTTATGTAATTTATTCTTCTTTCTCTTATGAGTATTGCCTGATTATAACTATGCTTCTTAGGGCTAAATGGAGACCACTAGGAATTCCTTATATTTGGCTCCAACTGAAGCATCTAGACCCCACATCTCATGTGAATTTCAGACCCATAATTAATTATAAATAACTTTTATATATAAATGCAATTGCACTCCAATCCTACGAGTTTTACAAGAAGACTATAAACTTTTCTAATTATTGCAAGCAAACCCCTCCATCAATTATATCCATGGATACATGAAAATTAAATTATCTAATCAAATTGGATCCACCTCTTATTATCCTTGTGACCCAATTAATTACATTGATAATTATCAATACCATCTAATTAACTCTTAATCAGAATTGGTACACACTTATCAATGATAAATTTCATTAATCAGTATAAGGGGATATTTGTCTTTTATAGGACATATTCCATCTTGAGAATATATGTTCTCACAATCCCATTACCATCTACTCAAGATGCCGAAATGTTGATCGACCGATGGTCTCACTCATTGGTAAGTTAAAGTAGATGCATAACAGAAACATGAGTCCATTACTCTTTCAAGAATGAGAGCTTGTTGCTTAAAAATTATGAAAGCGTTCCTTAATTAAAGACATCGGTTTGTATAAGGTGTTACTCATTGTCGTTCAGTACATCCATTGAACTGGCACAACAATCCAGAATCTACCACTCTAATGGTCAAGACAAAACATTTGTGAAAAGCTATAAACCATTAGATCTATGTTTCTGATCTTTTGTGGGACCCTCTATCAAGATCTTAACCCTTGGTCCTCTTTGGAATGCCAAGAGCGGCTGTCGGGTCAAGTCTCAGCCCTTCATATGTTATGGATTTCATGAAATTATTGAAAAACTATGAACCGTTGATGTGCTATTGTGTAAAGTAATTGGGTTTCACGTGATGCACAGGCAGTCCGATCTTTCAAATCTTTTTAAATTTTAAGGTCATAAATGTAAGCCCAACCCACCAATTCTCTTTTTAAGCTCAAGAATGGCCACTATACCAAATCTGAGCCGTTGATCATTCATAGATCTCTAAATATTTGTGAAAAATTACTAACCTTTAGATCTAAATTTGTGGACTTTTTGAGCCCCTAGATCAAGATCCGAATCGTTGACCCTCGTAAGAAACCTAAGAACATCATTAATATCAAATATCAGCTCTTAACTCCTAGTGTATCTAGATATTTATGAGAAATTGTGGAACATTGATCCTCTTATGTCTAAATAACTTGGTTTCCACGTGATGACAAGTGGTCTGATTATTTTTTTTTTCTGATTTCTTTCAATTGTTGGGCCCAAACCAATAATCCAAACGGTTTAATATCTTTACAATGTCTAATATCACTACTTGTATGATAATATATTCATTGCCCCTAGGTGGCCAAAGGGCAGAATAATATACTCATTTGTTCAGCCCTGAGTAGCAGAACATGAGAGGGAGGGAGAGGGAGAGGGAGATCAGAGGAGCGAGGGAAAAGGACTGGGAGAGAGGAATTAAAAGGACTGGCCCATATCTTCCAAAAGCTTTTTGATGAGAGAGGGTAGCCTCGGATGCCATAAAGAATTTCAAAAGCTAATAAACTCACATAATTTCATGGCTAGTTTGATGAGAGGAACTCCCCTCAATTTATACACAGATTTTTCAATTTCAAATTCAAACCAACTCTTATCCTAATCATAACAATTTTCTAATAAATCAATATTCTTTAACAAGATCAAGAGTGCTATGATAGTGGTCACAGGACACAACCTGTTGGAGGGCTTTCGTCCATCTTTCCTTCTATACTCATTTTGCATGTGCATGATGAAAAGACCATCTT
Source organism: Cinnamomum chago (assembly GCA_038049695.1). Taxonomy (NCBI): domain Eukaryota; kingdom Viridiplantae; phylum Streptophyta; class Magnoliopsida; order Laurales; family Lauraceae; genus Cinnamomum; species Cinnamomum chago. The sequence continues at coordinate 80,956,191 of CP142452.1, forward strand.
TCCTTCTATACTCATCTTGATGGGGGTTTGCATGATGAAACGACCATCTTTCCTTCTATACTCATCTTGATGGGGAGATGAGGCCCAAGAGTAATATATCGATATGATTTGGTTCCAAAAGTGCCCTTTTTTTAATGACCCTATTTCTCAATTCTAAGCACTTTGGCTACTGGATCTACTTCAGCACCTGGTATAAAGGAATGGTGACCTATTTTATTACTTCCTTAAAATATACTCTATTTCTATAAATTATTGTAAGGATCCGGCCCATTTCTACCGGGCTGATATTGTCCGCTCTGGGCCTCGGCCCGCACGGTTTTACATGATGGCATTCCGTCGCAACGTCGCCAAAACGTGTCAACCAAGTAAGGCCGGCATCCCACATATAGCCAGGACTCGGGGTAGCCTCATAGGCAATGTGAGACGTGTTCTCACAAGCCCACCCACTTAGAGGAGAGCCGCCCTAGAATGGTATCAGAGCCGAGGGCAGCTCTCCTCTAAGTGAGTGGGATTGTGAGAACACATCCCACATCGCCTATGAGGCTGCCCCGAGTCCTGGCTATATGTGAGATGCCGGCCTTACTTGGTTGACGCGTTTTGGCGACGTTGCGACGGAATGCCATCAAGTAAAACCGTGTGGGCCGAAGCCCAGAGCGGACAATATCAGCCCGGTAGAAATGGGCCGGATCCTTACAGAATTGTATCAGAGCCGAGGGCGGCTCTCCTCTAAGTGGGTGGGATTGTGAGAACACGTCTCACATCGCTTCTGAGGCTGCCCCGAGTCCTGGCTATATGTGAGATGCTGGCCTTACTTGGTTGACGCATTTTAGCGACGTTGCGACGGAATGCCATCAAGTAAAACCGTACGGGCCGAGGCCCAGAGCGGACAATATCAGCCCGGTAGAAATGGGCCGGATCCTTACAAATATTGACCCATTATCTACAGTATTTTACCAATACCATCTTTTGACTTGTTTGCGTGAAACGAATAGAAGATGCAGGGCCTTACAAGAAATAACTACTGCCAAGACCTGATCACGTCTCGTTTTGTTTTGTTTTGTTATGCAAGACCCAAGTAAAAGACTTTAAGGAGAGCTAGCTCCATTTTGGTGGAAGGCTTTTCTCATATTCCTCTTAGAAAGTCTTGCATGGTGTCAACATTTTGGTGGAAGGCTTTTCTCATATTCCTCTTAGAAAGTCTTGCATGGTGTCAACATTTTGGTGGAAGGCTTTTCTCATATTCCTCTCAAAAAGTCTTGCATGTGTCAACATTTTGGTGGAAGGCTTTTCTCATATTCCTCTCAGAAAAGTCTTATTTGTGAATCTTACCAGATTAGATTTAACCATCTATGATCTCTTAAATATATATAAAGCGTACCATGGATTTAACAATATATCATCTCATAAATATATATATAAAGCGTACATTGCGCCATGATCTTGATGATGAAGAGATCTCTTTCTCAAATAGGGTTTTCTCCTTTCTCCCTTAATAGAGTTTCTCCTCTCCCACACCAATATGCATGAAGTTAATTGGTACTTTTCAGATCTCGTAGGTTAAGGGAGATAACCATATAAGGCCTATAGAGATTTCAAAAGGTAAGGAAAAATTAGCGAACAAGAGTCCTATATGACTTGGGCTTACTAAAATTGAATCCAAGAACTTAGTAAAACAGTGTTGCACATGTGGTCATGAGGACCACTCAAACTGTACTGTACTACACTGGAGCACAAGGGAATTTTACCTGGCTTTCTCTTATCAAAAAAGAAAAAAAAAATCTTACATGGTGTTTTCCTTACTTTAAAAAATAAGTATCATAGTTAGGGTTGTAAACGAGTCGGTTCCGGTCCTGGTCCATGGTAGACCCGGAACCGGAACCGGAACCGTTAAGAAGAAGGTGGAATCGGATTCGGACTCGGAACCATTTCGGAACCGGTTTCTTGGCTCCGGAACCAGAACCAAAACCATATATGGGACGGGTCTGAATCCGGGTCCGGGTTTAGGAAGAGAATGATATTAAAAAAACATGGTTTTTAGGAGAGATTTTCGAAAATTGAGGTAACATGTCAAGTCTTCGGGTCCAAACCAAGGTGGAACCGAACCCGGACCCATTTACTTATCGGGGCCTAAATAAGGACGCAGACTTGGTTTTTAGCGGATTGGAACCTCCGGGTAATCAGAGAATCGAGTAACCATTTACCTCCCTAATTATAGTATCTAAATTAGCAACATTTTCTATGTGCATCTTAATGATATCAATGAGAAGGAAATACATAGAATAATTATTCTATTATTTAGAGCATAATGATCAGGATTTAGTCAAATTTAAAGTACAAACATATGTTTGAAAACCATTGACTTGAATTGGAGAAGGCTACAAATCCTATTAGAGCTTGTGCACATGAATCGAATAGGACTCAAATCCCTTTTCAAGTTTCAACTCAAACTATGGTGTTACATATAGCCATGTTTCTGTACCGTTCGCTCCTTTAATTTATTTTTTTTTCAAATGAAAAAATGTCATGATCACTCATGAGTCAAGAATGCCCCCATCCAAGCATTTATCCAAACTTTATCATCTTGTTATCGTTTGCAAGCCACAAGATAAATGCTTTTGGGAGAATCGCAGATCTGCTTTAGTGGGCCACCCACACACCATTTGTACACTGCATGCATAAATGAGCACAAACAAACATAAGCACTCTTTCTTTTTCTTGTTTTTTCAAAGGTGTGTAAATGAGGCTCAAACAAACATAGGTTTGCACCTTTTTCACACCCATGCATAACTGGGCACAAACAAATATATGTAATTAAAAGAAAGAATTACAGGGCTGAGATGAATCAGCCTCACATACAGCTGAGAACAAAACCTGTAGAACAGGGGAAAACTATACAAAACCAGATCATAGAGTTGAACGCCCAACTGCACATCAAAACTTTTATCTCTCTAACTATGCAGTCATTTCTAATTCTTCAAATGGCGTGTTAGAGATTGAGGACTTACTAGGGAGTATCTATAGCCATTCCCAGAGAAAACATCCAAAGAAAATATATGATCCCAATTGATTGCTTTATCCACGTTAAATTAGAAAGTCATTTAGTTAAATAGAGATGGAGACTGTAGATAGTTCAAATTTATCTTGAAAGTAATTCATTTAACCTTAAGGTTAACATTCCATTTTGAGAAAAAAAAAAAAATAGAATGCTTCTCCTATATATAGATGAGTTGGAATGACCCTTTTAATCTATTTCAATAATAAAAGCACAATCCTCTCTAATAACCATATGACATGTATTTATGAACATTATAATCATCTTTAGAAGCCTGATAAAAATATATCTAAATACTTATAAAAGGTGCGACCCAGTCAAATCCAAAACCTGCATATGCCTAAATTGGGTCACAGACTCACAATCAATAAAATCATACCTACCCAAACCCAAAAGGGCTACTACCAGCCGACTTATGAAAAGAGCAAATCGGCGTGGCTCACCGATTTTAACTCAATCATTCTCTTGAAAGATATTAATTAATGTTAGACGAGAAAACTGGGGATTATTTAATTTTGTTTCAGAGGCACTAAGAAAAAGTGGAAAAATCCACCTTTAGTGGCTGGTTTTTTCTAAGTAGGTTTTAGTGATGGAAATTGTTTTACTGCCTAAAATTGCCCCGAAGCCCAAGAAGGTAGGGGTGTTCACTAGGGGTGTACAAAAAATCCGTCGATCCGTAAATCCGATCCGATCCGCGGATTTTTATTCGATACAAAGGTAAACGGATTGGTGACTAATTGATAAATTTGTAATCCGTTAGCAACGGATCGGTGACAAATTCCACTCTCAATCCGCGGATTCAATCCTATCCGATCCATTGACATTAAATATAAATAAAAAAAAATATAAGGTGTCTAAATATAAATTAAGATGTCTAAATATAAACTAAGAAAAAAAAGATTATGGGTCAAAATGTAATTTTTTTACAACATGTTTGTTGTTTTTCTTTAAATATTAGATTGAACGGATTAATCCGATCCGTGGATGACAGTATCGGATCGGATCGGATTTTAACTGCCACGGATTGGTGACGGATTCTAAATCCATCAATCCGTAGGAAACGGATTGGTGACAGATTTGGCCTAATCCGCACCAATCCGATCCTTGTACACCCCTGGTGTTCACGACCGAGGTCGGGATGGTCTGGGACACATCTAGGCCCGACTTGACTTTTTAAAAACACAGGCCCTGGCCCAGCCAGAACGGACCATAAATCAACAGCGCTAGGCTGAACCGGGCTTTTGATCAATTTAGTGGGCTTTCGAGAAAGTTGCGTGTACTTATTATATGGGCTGGTCCAGCCTTTCTATTGCGTGTACTCATTATATGGGCTGGTCCAGCCTTTCTTTCACTTAATCAAAGTCAACCGAATTATTAAACGGGCCCAAATCACATATTCAAGCCCGGCCTAAAGCGGGGTGGGATGGGGCTTGGGTTGGCATGGCCATGAGCACCCCTATCAGATGATGCTTGCCAAATGCCAATGCAAAAAAGGCACTTATATTCTTCCACCGCTAAACGTCACATTCTTTTTTTGGTAGTGAGGCCCAAAGCTCGACCAGTCAATGGTGAGAAAAGCCTGAGAAGTTTTCAGGGCCGTCAAAAGTGAAAATAGAGTTAATGAAAGAGAGGAGGACAAGGGCAAGAATTGTTCTAGGCTTTCAAATTAGAAGTTGTTTGAGATTTGACAAAGGGCAAAAGTAGTAGTAATAATAATAATAATGAAAGATAGGATAGAAATTGTTTTTTATTTTGGTTCTCTGCTTGTTGTTTTTTTCCTTCTTTTTTAATGGATGAACTTCTTTTTACAAAAAGAAAAAAAAGAAAAAAAAAAGAGACATGTTTAAAATTCAAAACAAGACAAATATAATCATAGATTTCTTTATTTTGAGTTTCCAAAGAAATATGAAGAGATTTCTGTTGCAAAATTTTACATCATAATGAAAATTAATTGATATTTAATTTGGATATTGATTTTAATTTATTATTCAAAGTATGATGCATGGCGTTATGTTGGTTCTTATCTTATGATGAACAATTAGGATGATTGAGGGGGTGCTTATTGTTCATCCAAGCTTGCATGGTCCCATGCATTGATCCGCCAGGTTCAAATGCAAGGTCCGCCGTTAGTGGCAGATGTTGGTTAGTTATGTTGAACTATTGAATGCTTGGGAAATCAGAATTTGATTTTCACTGTTTCTCTTCTCAGATTCTGTCGTCATTCCCAAACAAGACTATTTCATGGATGACAAATTCCCTATCTCCTTGTCCCACGGAATGGTGGTTGTAAAAAAAAAAAAACCAGGCATTCTTCACTTTATTGTGGATTTTGATATTGCAATAATAAAAACACATACACTTTGGTGCTCCACTTGCTTGATTAAGGAACAAGAGCCATATTAAAAATCTTGAAGGCACAACGGGATGCCCTTCTACCTCCAACCATTTGATAGATGAGAACGGACTCTTACCTAACTGGTAAGTGGCATCGGTTCTCACCTGGTTGCTCAAGGTTCAAACCCTGGGTTCGCCACATTTTTTCACTTTTGTGGGCTTTCTTCCCACTTGTTCAGGCTCTTTTCTTTTGTGTGTGCATGCTCTTTTTTGGATCCCATCCCCCTTGGCTAAATTACTGGAAAAAAAAAACCATTTGATAGAGATTATTCTATGTTCAAAAGATTAAATATGTTATCAAGATTTGGTAGTATGATGTGATTAAAATTAAATATGCACAACCTTATACATTATTAATCATATGTATTGATGACATTATCATTCATGTGCTCAATCATATGGTATGACCAAATCTCTGATTGAAGTAGAATTTGAGGATATATCATTGAAGGAGATAACATTCACTTTGAAAAGCCCAAATTATTAATAAGTGGGCCCCATGGTGAAGTTCGACACATCCCACTCATGGAAAGCCTATGGGACAGTGGGAGACATTCACAGGATGTAGGCTCTTTTATAAAGACATGTTTAAAAGTTTAAGGGAGTTTTCTTTAAAAATAGATTTAAACTTGTAATCTACAAGCCAGTAAAGAAATTTAAGAAATCATTTGGAGATTGCTTTTAGGGGGAGTAAAATGGATTGTGCCGGCACAGCCCGCAATTTGGCCGGCCTATCCATGCCTGGGTTAGGCTGTGTAGGCCTACGAAAAGTCACAGGCCATGTCCTGCCCAAGCTGGCTAGGGGTCCGCCCAGTACGACCCATGGCACGACAATTGCCGGGCCATGCTCCGTCTTGCCGGCCTGGGCCGTGCCACAGTCAGGGATGGCGGGGGCCGGTCTACCGGTCCCTCCTTTTAATTTTTTTTTATATGAGTTGAAAGGGACTTAATGCACTTTTATGATTTTCAACTTGAAACAAATTAAGATATCATATATTGCACGCAGAAAAATGAATAATGATAATTGTCATGATTGCTGTTATAAAATTATAAATAATAACAAATAAAATTAACGTTGCAGCTATAAATCAACTGACAAAAAAATATAGCTCTAAAAAATAGAAATTGCTAACTGATGAATAGGAAAATGAAATATTTAGAATCATAAAAGAATGACAGATAATAGTAATAGTAAAGCAGGCAAAGAAAGCCATGAACATAGAAATAGTAAAGCAGTTCATAATACTAGCATTTCACTGGCCCCTCCACATAGAAATAGTATAGCAGTTTATTTTTTCAGACACTAGCACTCCTCTCACCCACGCACATCCCGCCAAGTCATCCATTGATTGCTTATGTGCCAATCACAGACCATCACATCTTTTTTTTTCTTGTTTCTTTTGCCTACATGGGAGATTGAAACCCATACACTCTACTTTCACACCTATATCTCCAACTAGCCAAGCTATAATTGAAGATAAACTTAACATATTACAACAACAGAAGAAAAAAAAAATCATTAGAAGAGTAACTGAGTGGGCATCAAACCACAGTAAACTGAATAACCAACACCAGCACTAATAGATAGAGAAACAATTAAACATATTCTCGAGAGATTGTGAAGTTAATACTGATGCATTGCATCCATGTCTTGGGCTTTCCTTCGGCATTATGGAACAAAACGATGTGGGAGGGTATATCATCTAAGTCTTATTTAGTACCTAATCCCTTTGGTTCATTCTTCCATTTGTTCACAAGGTTTTCCTTATAAGGTGATAACAACCGTTAAAAGTGTAAATGAGTGGGCATTTGCCACGGGCCACGGCACCCTAGGCCTGCCGTGCATTTGATGGGTTAGTCGGGGGGGTGGGGGGGGGGTGGGGGGGGGGTTGGGGGTGTGCTCTTCCTTCCTTGCCTAGAGTGCAGCCTGCCTGCTGAAGACCGCCGGTAACTCAATGCTCCAGACGGGGAAATGAAAGCAGAATTTGTTCGGAGGTTCGGATCCCTCCCAGATGTTCAATCTATTTTTAGCGGTTTCCTCATAGATCTTTATCATTAACGCAACCTTCATTTTGCTCATTCATGGAGTTATATTAAGTACCTCTAAGAAAGATGATTGGTTGCCATATCCTGAGTTGTGCCACCCAGTTCTTTCAAAACCTCCAACTGTGAATGTTGAGAGTAATGTTTTCTTTTTGTTTTTTTTTTTTTGGTTTTGGGTACCCAGCTTAAGGGGGCTAAGACGGGCTAAGACTCCAGCTCTCACAGGTGAGAGAAGTAAACCTTGGGTGGGGTAAAATATCTCTTAGGTGAGGGAAAGTGGCATGCCAAGGGTTTGTAACATGTCCAATCAGGTAAGAACGATGCCTCTTTTTAGATAAGAGACTGTTTTTTTTAGAGAAATGTGTCTTCGCTTTAAGTGGAGAAGTTCTCAATGAAAGTTCATTATTTTGAATAGAATTAGTTACACAACCAATGTACTCATTTCTTGGTTAATCTCTGAAGTTAAACAAAATTAATCTCTGAAAACCTAAGCTTGATCCCATTATCCAAGATTGATGCAGTATTAGATAATGTAATCAGTTCTAAAGAGATAATCATTGGCTGAAGTAAGGACTTGGGGAAAATGTCTCCCGTTAAATTTCATATTAGAAAGGCTTGACACCATAAATTGTCTTCTCCTATTGACTAACAAATCTAGAATTTAGTTGTTTAGCCGGCGAGGCACCTCTCCTCTATAAAAACAATAAGGGATCAATTCTTGGCTAGAACTCTAATTAATGGTAAGGGACTTGGAAGAGTACATTAGTTCGTATTAGAACTTTCCTTAAAAAGAAAAAAAACCAATCTACGGTTTAGAAGATCTTGAAATTTCATCCTTTGTTCGGTCTAAAAAGGCCATTGACCATAGGCCTAAAAAAAAAAGGTCCACCTAAAATTCCTAGCCCTTTGATTTATAACCCTTAAAACTTAGCACTCTCTTTACTTCTTCCTTTTTTTCCTTTTTTCTTTTATTTTATAATCGATCAGTCCTATGATGGACATTGCTCCAATTAGGGTCAAACTGAGGACGGTGGCAATTCATGGAGGAAAACGAGTGTAAGTGGCTTGGATTCAATCGCAGTGGGGCCTCGCTTGAGTTCAGTACATGAGATTATGAGCAAAGCCTGAGTTCGAGCCTAATATTAACTTCAGTCGAGTCTTTCTGGGTTGCTAGCTTGTCTTGTTGACAGCCCTATTTTTTGTCTATATAATGTCATACATAAATCAATTGAGCCGAGCTCCATTACAACTTGAAGTAAGCTAGGAGGTCCAAAACTGAGCATGGCTCATGGAGTAAGCTAAGAGGTCCGAAACTGAGCATCAACAGCCGAGCTCTGCCCAATCCAGCAGAGCTCCAACAGCTTGTTTTGTGAGACAAGCTTGGCTTATTACATCCCTTAAGTAGGTCCAATGGGTAATAATTCCCAACTCAGAATATTGGCTCTTTCTCCTCTATTCATCTGTCGGTGTGGAACAGTAGTCCATCTTATTGCAAATATCCCATGGAGAGAAAAAGAATCAAGAAAAGCATTACTGATAACAGGAATGGTTGAGATCAGATCTCGAGCCATACGTGAGGGATTATAATGAGATTTCACAATGGAGACCACCTTTGAAAAATCTAACCATTTTATATAAATTTTTAACTAGAATTTCTTCCTACCTTTTTGCTCAACCCCCCCAAAAAAAAAAAAAAAATTCATGAAATTGATTTCTCAAATTAGACTCCAAAAGCATTGGTTGGGTGTAAGAAAGCAAAACGGTCTTATCTTTCCATTGATATGACATGGAATTTGATCATTATACTTAAGAAAACTGGAACATTCTGTCTTTGGTGGGTTGGTAGGTATCACTTGTACTTGTCACAGCCATGGTCCATAATTTAAGTTAAAAAAAAAATTCATAAGAAAATTGTGAAACAAGCAAATCTTATCAAGTTTAGGATTGACTATAGACCTTTCAATGCTTCTAATTTGGGAGAGACTCGACTCCAAATATCCGATTATGGAATCAATTTTTTATGGATCCATTGAGCTCTGGACCCAATAGCCATATACAATGTCTTCATTGTATCACACACACGCGCGTATATATAGCACTCATCCAGTGCACACACCTGTGCACCTAGATGTGGTGCGCACCTAGGGCCCCAACATGAGACGGATTAACGAGATTAGGAGAACTGGGCTCGCCCTACCTGGGTGTTAAATTTGGAGCCCACCTAATCAGCCTAATTCCTTCATCAACAGCCAACAAGATTTAAATGTTTTGTTTTATGAAAAAAGAGTGCAATCAGTAAATGGCCCAGTCCATTTGAAATGGTGCAACTGCAAACCCTAGATCCTGTTGGGGCCTTCATCTTATTGCCGACATGGGTGAGTGTGGCGTGCATCGTTTGATTCACGCACACCATGTGCACTGGCTAATTTTATATATGGTGGATCCGGATTCAAATTCGGAAAAGCCTCTTTGGATGAATCAGGGCGGAGGAGAGATTGTGGCGCCCCCTGATTCAGGGATCTGTTTCCATATATGGTGGGTTGAAGTAACATTAAAATTTATATTCCTAGCTGGATCATTACATGAACATGTCGGAGACTGAGTAATTGTGTTTGTCCATATCTGCTAGCAAGATAAGCCTTGCAAAAAATAAAAAAAGAAAAAGACGTTGTGTACTAGCCTTACTTGCCGTCAAATAATAGAGGGGCAGACTCTTATCTTAATATCTTATCATCCGCTGGCCTTGTGCGTCCACGTGCGGCATCTTTGGCCATAAATGCATTGCCTAACCAGGTTTTAACCATAGTTTACACTGCACCAAATCAATGTGTATAGAGACTCCTCTCTCATTTCCACTTGTATGAAGTACCATGCAATCCATGAGAGGTAAAACTTTAATCACAACATGAGATCTCCTCTGAAAAATCCAGCATCCTCACACCCAATGAACACTCAAGAGATTTAGCGCTTCCAGTACCTTCAAACTAATAAGAGTTGTACTCAACGATATATTTATCATCATAAAATATATAACTTAAGATATTCTTACAGTTTAAGGCCCCTAAATCAATGGTCATGATAATTTAATTAAAGTTATTTCTATCCAAAATCATATTCAAAATGAGGATTTCCATCACACACTATTCTCTTATGATAAGTGGCGGACGTAGAATTCTTATTTTAGGGGGCAGACCCAAATAAGCAATTAGTTTTTAGAAGTGTATCAAAAGATTTTCAAGTGAGATTTATTGTGAACAAAATATTTTCATATGAATTATAGAAGTGGACCTAGGTGCAATAGGGCAACCGCCCCCAAAGACTTATTTGTAGGCCTGCCCTGCCTATATATGATTACCTTGCACCCAAGTGGGTCCCATTAGGGACTTAAAGTCTTACTTGTCATGGAAGTGTGAGAGGTGTCCCATGCTCCAATTCCATGTGTCCATGTGCAAGTCAAAATTGAGGCCGAATGGGTTGGGATTTGACCCGACACAACTTGTTGCCCTGCCTCCATTGCATGGATTCCAAATTGCATGAATCCGGATCCTCTATCACGCTTCTGTAAATATTACATAGAAACGCTATCATAGGCGCGAGCGACGCGACAGAGGATCCAGACTCAAATTGCAAGGATTGCAATGTAAATTTTTAAGCCTTATACAAAGTTCAAAAGTATCACCATTGAATTGGCTCATTTTAAAGTTATTTTCTATCTATGATTTTTTTATTGTTTAATGGGAGATGCCCCTTAGAAGAATCTTTACCAGATGATCCGGCCTTGTTGTATATTTACCTCTTTTTAAATGAATACTGCTTACCATTTGAAAAAAAAATAAAAATGGAATCCTCTGACTGGGTCATGAACGGTGACCGTGAATAGACCACCCAAGATTTGCCACGTTATTGTGGGCAGCCCATGCCCGATGCATAGCAGGCTGTCTGCGGTGATGCGACAGATCGTGAATGGTCCACTCACAGTCACCATGAGGTTTTATCTCACCAGATCCGGACTCATCATTCATTATGGTGCCAAACATGTGACAATGATAACTATTAATTTGAATATGAGAGAGGCTAAATGCACACTGAGTTTGGCTCTCCACACATTGTTACTCTCTGCACCCACCTCAGATTACTACATCGCCTTATCGTAAACTACCCTCCCTCAACTTTTCTCTACACTCCCTCTCTCTCCTTGTCTCTGTTCGCGGCCCGCCCTCTCTCCCTCTCCTTGTTTCTCTCCTTGCCTCTCTCTCTCCCTCTCCCTTTCACCCGCCCATGCCCACTCTCCCTCTCCCTCTCCCTCTCACCCACCCACGCCCACTTCCCCCCCCCCCCCCCCCCCCCCCCCCCGGTGTTGTCGGAGGGCGTGGTGGTGGCTGGGAGTGGGGGATTAGGTAGGGTGGGTGGGAGTAGAAAGAAGTTGGGGATAGAGATATGTCCATTTAGGTAATTTAACACATGGGTGTATTGGTCTTTAAAAAATACAATATGCGAAGAGCAAAAGTCAGTGTGCATTTAGCAGCTCTCTTTGAGTATTTTAACTCACTCATGTGCATAATAGAATACATGTACACCTAACATTTGATTGGAAGAGATATTATTTATTTGGACAAAAAAAAATTTCAGGTAAATGACAAACTATGAAAGTTAATCTAATTCAATTTTCTATATAGCTATACTTCAACCGTATAAAGCAATTGCTTATGAAAAGTCATAGGAGATAACCAGTACATAAAAAAAACACTGTCGTCAGCAGTGAGGCCTTCTTGCATAAGGGGAGTAGGTTGATTAAGTAAGCTACTGCAATAATATAAAGCAAAGAGTACTTACGAGAATTAATTAACTTTAGCCCACAGTTGGCATGGGAAAGCAAAGTGGCAAAGAACTGTAGCAATGAGGTTTTCTTCCATATGATGATCTTGTCCTTTCGGTTTGCTTGTAGTCAAAGGTTGAATGGTTAAGTGGTGTTGGCACATCGGTAATACAAATACGATAGAGATAATCTCTAGATCTTCACATCCTGCTGATAGTATCAATGGTGTCCCGAAGGCCAATCAAGGAAAGTTAACTATATTTAATTTTGTTGGGTTTACGCCTTTATGGGTTTTGGTTTTGGCTCATTTTGTAGGCTCAATCCAGTTGTATTAGGATTGAGAGGTAGTTTGATCTTTGTCCAAAACTACTTTTAATCTCTTTTAGTTCTAATTATAGTGAGGTGAAAAAAACTTCATTGGGTGAATAAGAAAACGAGCTTTGTCCGCAGATACATGTATGGAATCACCAAGAACATAAATCTTATGTTCGCTTTAATGCGGCTTCATATATTTACCTGTTGATAGTACTCTTCCGCACAAGCATCCCAACAATTTTGACCTTGTATTAAGCAATGAATAGAGAAATTCCTATAGTTCTTGTCTACCTTCCAACATGTACGCTTGATGGTCCACCACGTCTTTTCTATGCTCCCACCTAAGCCTGTCAAAAAAGAGATCATAATAAAGAATGAAAAAGTCTCCTTGGAGAATTGAAAGTGAAGTAAGCAGACCTCGTTTTTCACATGGGTGTACGACCAAATATGCCCATCCCGCTGAACCTTTATAAAATAGATTAAACTAAATGTGTTGATGACCAAAATCTCTATTTAAATAAAGAGCCCTATCGCCTAGCCTTCAGAACACCCTGCATCTCTCCTTCTTCCCTTGTTCCACGTCCTTCTCTTCCTTCTCCTACCATGGCCTCATCTGACTACATGATCTACCGTCCAGAGGAAGTGGGGTGCCTTGATCTTCTTCGCCTATGTCTCTTCAAGAGAAGACTATCCGATTGCAAGTTTGTGGAGGGCTCCCACTCTCAAGGCTCAAAGCTAGAGAATGAAAGTGCCGAAGCTAATTGGATAGTGGGCTTCACCCTAATCATTCAGAAGATATTGTTGCTATTGGACGTACCATTACGCATCTTGGGCTTCATCATTGAGTTTTCTTTGAATTTGCTGTCGCTTAATGGAGGATTTTTACGTTTGATTTCTCGTATTATAACATGTAGGTACAAAGACTCAAGAACTGATGTGGGATAGATGGATAATAAATACTGCGTACAGTATATTTCTAGTGTAACTGCACGTACTACTGCATTTATGTCTAATTTCTTGGTAGCTACATACAGTAGATGCATTTCATTTTATATGTTATCATGCTCAACAATCCACTATCCGACATGTTTATAAGGTTAAGGATTATATAATACACATATATGTACAGTTGCACATTCCATATAAGATATTCTTGTACTTCACATTTCTTATGCACTCATTATATCCGGGTTTTTTTTGTATGTGTGCGCGCGCGCGATTTCATCTCTCTTTCCTGGCCCATCTGAATCTAACCTGAGATTTTCCAGAAGGGCTGAGCTTAAGCTTAACTCCCACACCCATGGGCTGCATCATCATCATCACTATATCATCAAAATCTTCTGATAGTCTAAGAGAAAGCTAAAGTGGTTCCTATGCGTACCTATGGCTTGGGCAAGCTTTAGCTGCGCTTAAACTCGCCCATGAACACATCTTTCTTTCAAACCCCTCTATACTGTTCTATGAGGAAAGTGTAATGATATCTTTCAATTTAAATTTCATTCTTGAGAAAACTATTATTTCCACAAATTGTCTATTTTATATATTTTCTGGACTTTTATTTGATCCCTGATTTTCTCATGATATTTCCAAATGGGTGTAGATTTTGAAAATGTATCTGAAACATACGAGAGACACTACCCTAGTTCTAGCCACCTCTTCTTTTTTTTCCTGGTAAAGAATCCCCACCTCATGATGTGCATGAACCGTGTCAGATGAGGTGAATTACATCATGTCAGTAAGACCCAACATTATTTGCAAAAACAATAGTAAAAAGGAAAAAGAGTTCCTTAAGCTTAAGCATAATCAGTGGTGCAGGTGGCTGCTTGTCCTTTTCAGAATTCTTTTATTCCTTTTTCCACGTCACGTGGGACCCATATGATTGTGTGTGGCTGGTAGATACGACCTGTATCCATGTGGACTGTATCCACTAGATGATATTGTTTGATTCAAAGCTTCTTATAATTAGTATTGTTTATATTAATTTTTAATAGGTTTCTTAATGCTGGAATTACATTAATTTATTTAAAAAATGCTCTGCAGAATAATGATCTTGTAATCCTTTTTTTTAGAGTTGTTGAGTGATAATTTAAAAAATCTTGTCTCTTCACATTAGCAATATTTTCTAGTGGTCTGTTTGGATTAAAAAAAGAGCAAACAGAATAAATGGTGGGGGCAGGAGAGAATTGTGTATAGTTCAAAATTGTACTGTAGACAAATTTCTCTCCACATGTTTTGTTTTGTTTTGTTTAACTCTTCAAGACCTTAAGAAATCAGGATTTGATTTTCACTGGTTTCTTTTCTCAGGTTCTGTAGTGATTCCCGAGCAAGACTCTGAGAACTACCGATCGTACATCGGCCATTTAGATGGACGGTTGGATCTGTACAAGACCTTATTGTTTCACAATTATCCGCCCCAGATGCGTACTCTTAACACATCCAACGACGTGAATTTCATGGATCTCATCATGCTGGCTGCTGAGGTTGCCTACGAGAATGAAGCATACATCAAGAAAGCTGTTAAGCATTGGAAGGTAGGTTTTGGTTCTTCTAAAGGGATGATCTCAAAGAAACTCAGTCGAAATTGACCGATTTGGCTTTGGTACTATATGAGAAACTCAGTCAATACGTTTTAGCCAGACTTGGGTGGACTTGGTCAAAGCTCAGTTGACTCAGCTAAGACACAGCCAGGACTCAGCCGAGTCATTGGTTCAACTCGGTCAATAGCTCAAATGTCCCAAGTTTCTGACCTTTTGGACAATGGATTTATGTTTTAAAATGTTGTTGCAAGTAAATTTTCCTCCATCCACCTGTGCCGCAAGACATTTATAGTTTGATTAGATGACCAGCACCTCATGTGCTAGTGGCATGTTGATCAAACCATTAATTTGATGGGCCATTACAGGGAAAGGCATCCCTAATTTGACGATCTTTTCTAATAACCATTGACCTATTCTGAGATTCTGGATAGAAAAATGTCCTGAAATGTGGGATGAGCCAAACCGATCCCATGATTTAGCTGTTTATCCCTACTAAAATTATTTAATTAAGTTTATTTAACTAACCATTGCTACCCATTTCTCAAAGTGGTAGGAGGTGAGGCAGCATAAATACTTTTGAATACTCAATCTCGCTTGACGAGTAGAGCCCACTCCTCAACACTATATTGGATCATATTTTGTCCTTAACATTATGCAGAATAAAGAAACAACATGGTCCAATGATTGCTAGGCCCAGCCATTGGACTTCCCAACATATTTAGCAGCAATGGGCCTTATCAATTACAAAAGGCTGGATACCGCCTAAATAAATAGTCAGATGGCTAAATGGCATGGACAAGGGCCAGCTTTTGGGATACAGTTTTGGCTCATTTTCCTCAATCTTACTTATTTATAACCTAATAATGTGCCTAAATTACCCCCTTTTTTTTCATATGCAGATGCACTTTGTACGGTTCTTCAACTGCTGGAACGGTAAGGATCAAATTCAGTGATGATTACTGGTAAAAGTCAATGGACAAAGCTAATAGCAATCAGATCCATAGCCCATTTTCGAGCTTGGTGAATAGATTAGATGATATTTAGAATAATCTCTTACAAATTGAATGATACAAGCATCCATTAATAGCTGTGGATCTTTTGCATTTCAAATCTATTCGGACCGTCAGTCACTACGGGCTTATGGATTGATGGGCCCCTTAAAAATTTTACTAGTTAAATAAAAGCAATTAGTTCTTTTTCTACTATTTAGGTAATCAATCTAAATCAATTCTAACAAGTAACCTTGTCTTTCAGTGTTCCTGAAGGAGTTTGGTACCCAAGCTTATATCTTTTGCGATCGGTCCGTGGATGCCAAACTGATAGTGGTGTCCTTTCGTGGCACAGAAACCTTCAATGCCAAGGATTGGATGACCGATGTCGATCTCTCTTGGATTGCAATGGGCAAAATGGGAAGGGCCCATCTGGGATTCATGAAAGCCATGGGCCTCCAAGATGAGAAGGACTATTTGAAGGGTTGGCCCAAGGACTACCAAGGAGAGAAAGGCAAGCCTTTGGCATATTACAGCATACGAGATACACTCAAGACACTGTTACAAGTGCACAAGAATGCTAAGATAGTGGTCACAGGACACAGCCTTGGTGGAGCCCTTGCAGCCATCTTTCCTTCTATACTCATTTTACATGATGAAACCACCATATTGAACCGCTTAGCCGGTGTTCTGACTTATGGGCAGCCAAGAGTTGGAGATGAGACCTTTGGCAGTTTCATCGAAGCACGCCTGCAGAATTCAGGGCTTCAACAGTTCTATTATAGAGTGGTCTACAGGTATGATGTGGTTCCAAGAGTCCCCTTTGATGACCCTACTATTTCTCAATTCAAGCACTTTGGATGCTGCATCTACTTCAGTAGTTGGTATGAAGGACAGGTGAGCTTTTTAGTTAGTTCCTTAATTCTTGTTCCTTCTTTTCATTTTGCACATGTTTATTATGTCTTTTCCAACTGTTTCCATGGAAAGGGAAACGAGTGAAGGCTTTTATAATGGGGGCGATGGGTGGATTGACAAATAGTTGATTTTCCTTTCATAGAGGACGAGGACTAGGAAAACTGTCTCAACGTGCAAAACTGTTTGAAAATGCCTAAAAACATTAGTACTAGTGAAAGCAATTGTATATACAACTATACAAGCATTCAAACTAGCTACTATTATACTATATAGGCATGTTTCCATATTCCAGATTCACTCTATTAAGAAAAAGCCTTGAGACATTATCAAGAGTATTTTACCTCATCAAAATGAGGTAAGCTAAAAGCACGGGGGTTTTCTCATTTTTATTTCATGTGTTTGATGAACAGAGGATGAAGGAAGAGCCTAACAAGAACTACTTCGATCCAAAATACCTTCCTTCCAAGTCCTTCAATGCATGTAAAGACCTGATCACGTCGCTTTTCTTGAGCAAGACACAAGGAAAAGATTTTAAGGAGAGTGGGGCTTGCATCATGTATAGGATAACAGGGCTTCTCATTCCTGGCGTAGGCTCCCATAACACAAGGGATTATCTGAATGCAATAAGGCTCGGAAAGATGACCATATCAGACAAGGCAATGGTCTAGGCCCTCCAGTACAGCACTCTCATTGTAGTTCATGTATTTTTATCATCTTCCGCTTTCAATTAGGATGTTTGTGAATCCTGCATGGTGTTTGTGGATCTTTCGTCATTGTATTTCTTTGCTTTAAAAATAGCAAGTTTCATGGTTCCTTTTACCCAAAAAAATAAAGTTTCATGGTTCCTATATTCACAATTTCTTTGTGCATTTCAATGAAACGAGGCGGTTCTAGAAATAAGTAATGGCAGGGGCGTTTTTACCCTTTCATAAAAGAATTCTACAAATTACCCATTTCAGAATGGGCATTACTGCCCGTAAATAATATCTAACTTATCAATTGAGGAACTCACAATCAATTTGAAGGGCCCAGTACCATCAAATATGTATATATTAATCTGGCATTCACACATTTTATCATAATTAAGCAATATAAAAGCTAACATTAATACTATGGATGAAGACTATGACCACATGTTAATATTTTCCTTCACTAAGCCATAAAGACCGCATTGAACATCTAGTCATCGGTATTTTATATTCTCCTGAATTTAGATGTGCACCAAAAGACTAATATTGAGCACGAGATCCTTTTTTTCCCATATATATATATATATATATATATATATATATATATATATATGACCCATTGATGCTGACATGTGTGGGCTTCCACATAGACATAATTAATAGCTGATAAACTCGTTTCCTAACCATTTGATTGGTCTGGAATAGCATATAGTCCATTTGTTCACATATCAAGATTCGAATCATGCCTCTAAGTTTTTTAAAGTGCCAGATAATTTATATTCTCTACTTATACGAATAAAAGAAATTTGATTAAACGGGTTATCTATAGACTTAGGTGCCGTTTGCGCCTAGGGGTGTTCATGGATCAGGCCAACCAAGCACAGCTGGGTTTGGCCTTGGCTTGAGCCTTAGTTTTTGGTGCTTGGGTCACGCTCAAACTATTTATTTCAGCCTGTTTAATTAATAGGCCAGGCTTGGATCCAGTGGCAAAAAGCTCAAAACTGACCGGCTGAAAAAATATTTACAAGTAGAACACATGGTATGGCAATCGAAGTATTGAACCCATGACATCTCAAAGGGAGAATCACGGCCAAATCACTTGAGATAAGACTTTGTCATAATTAAACTTGTCTTTTTCATATTTGATCATGTAAATATGGCCGGGCTCGGGCTTAATTATCTTCAAGTGGGATCAACTCTGGCCAGCTAGTTCTGGCCTGAGTCGGGCTTGGATCTAGAGTTTGTAAGTCTATTCCTTGGCCCGGCCCATGAACACTTGCATTTGGCATATCTATTTGCAGGATCTAAATGTTGTAAAGTAATTTGATGTAGTTGTTTTTGACATTTGGACTGTGTGGATGGTGCATATTGTTGGAGTAGGTAGGCCTTTCAGATAGGATTTAAAAATATTCAGATAGGATTACAATATTCTTGGCCCTCTAGATGCAGAGATCAGACACTCAAAGGGCCAAGAACTCATTCCCAAGATCTAAAAACCCTTATCTCATTGTATTAAGATCGAAGATCTATCAACAAAAAGACATATCTGAACATGCACAAACAATCATAAAGATCTATGAAAATAACTAGTGCGGATCTACACCTGAGGAGCTCGGTTATGCTCAAATCGAGACTTTGATATTCTTGATTCCACGAAACGCTTTCGCAGACACGATCACCTAGGCCTTGTGATCTTCCACACTATGACCTAATCACGGAGAACTTCTCAAAGAAAATGGTGGGGTCTCAGTTGAAAATAAAACCCTGAACGCACTTATACCAGAGAAACCAAAGGAGAAGAGAGAGAGATTTGTCCACTATTGTTGTGGGACGTCCGGCCCTAGTGGGCTATATATAATATGTGAGACTTCTTCCCAGAGTGCTCTAATGAGAAGTCTCACTTCTAGTTCTCTTATGAATTCTACTCCTTTCTCTCTTATGTAATCTATTCCACTTTCTCTTATCAGTATTGCCTGATTATAACTCTGCTTCTTAGGGCTAACATGGAGACCACTAAGAATTCCTTATATTTGGCTTCAACCGAAGCATCTAGACCCCACATCTTATGTGAATTTTAGACTCATAATTAACTGTAAATAACTTTTATATATAAATACAATTGCACTCCAATCTTACGAGTTTTACAAGAAGACTATAAACTTTTCTAATTATTGCAAGCAAACCCCTCCATCAATTATATCCATGGATCCATGGGAATTAAATTATCTAATCAAATTGGATCCGCCTCTTATTATCCTTGTGACCCAATTAATTACATTAATTATCAATATCATCTGATTAACTCTTAATCAGAATGGGTACACACTCATCAATGATAAATTTCATTAATCAGCATAAGGAGATACTTGTTTTTTATAGGACAGATTCCGTCTTGAGAATATATGTTCTCACAATCCCACTACTATCTACCTAAGACACCGAGATGTTGACTGACAGATGGTCTCACTTATTGGTAAGTTAAAGTTGATGCATAACAGAAACATGAGTCCATTACTCTTTCAAGAATGAGAGCTTGTTGCTTGAAAATTATGAAAGCATTCCTTAATTAAAGACATCGGTTTGTATAAGGTGTTACTCATGGTCTTTCAGTACATCAAATGAACTAGCACAACAATCTAGAGTCTACCACTCTAATGGTCAAGACAAAACATAGTAATTGCAATTCTAGAACTTTTTCAGATGAGATGTACAGTCTCATCACTAGTTGTGAAACTCATCAAGTATAAGAGTTGTGATCTGTGTCTCCTATATGTGAATCTCATTCATACACATGAATCACATTTAATGTAGTTAAGAGCTTATGTTTATCTCATGAACAATCATGTCATTTTGTATTAATTACGTGCAAGCATAAACCAAATCTGATTCATCTCATAACTGAAGCATGAAATTATAAATGAACTAAGATAATAAATGAAATTATTCACATCATTTATTGGATTGAGGACAGGCAAACATGTCTATTTAAGCCGGACATCAAACGTTTCTCCTCTATTTCGTATGGACAGAAGAATGACGCTTTTTTTTTTAACACAGATCAAAGTGTCTAAAGCAAAGAGAGTCGGGAGTGTTGTAGTGAACTTTTTGCCAGTATGTTTTATCCTTATTTTTTTAAGATCCGTTGCCCTAAATATGATCCGAACCGACTGAAATTTTCATAAACCTAAGAACACTATGGGACCGAATCTAAACCGTTGATTCTTTGCAAATCTCAAAATATTTGTGAAAAGCCATAAACCATTAGATCTATGTTTCTAATCTTTTGTGGGACCCTCTATCAAGATCTGAATCCTTGGTCCTCTTTGGAATGCCAAGAGCGGCTATCGGATCAAGTCTCAGCCCTACAATTGTTATGGATTTCATGAAATTATTGAAAAACTACGAACCGCTGATGTGCTATTGTGTAAAGTAATTGGGTTTCACGTGATGCACTGGCAGTCCGATCTTTCAATTCTTTTTTAATTATAAGGTCATAAATGTAAACCCAACCCACCAATTCTCTTTTTAAGCTCAAGAATGGCCACGATACCAAATCTGAGCTGTTGATCATTCATAGATCTCTAAATATTTGTGAAAAATTACTAACCCTTAGATCTAAATTTTTGGACTTTTAGCCCCCCTAAATCAAGATCCAAATTGTTGACCCTCTTAAGAAACCTAAGAACATCATTAATATCAAATATCAGCTCTTAACTTCTAGTGTATCTCAAGATATATATTTATGAGGAATTGTGGAACATTGATCCTCTTATGTCTAAATGACTTGGTTTCCACGTGATGATAGGTGGTCTGATTTTATTTTTTTTCTGATTTATTTCAATTGTTGGGCCCAAACCAATAATCCAAACGGTTTAATATCTTTACAATGTCTAATACCACTACTTGTAGGATAATATATTCATTGGCCGAGCAATATACTCATTTGTTCAGCTCTGAGTGGCCGAACAGGCAAGGGAGAGAGGGACGGCGATAGGAGAGAATGACAGGGAGAGGGAGATCAGAGGAGAGAAGGAGAAGGACCGTGAGAGAGGAGGAAGGTGGGTGGCCGAGCACTCAGAGGGAGAGGGAAAGAGAGTGGGATGAAAGGAAGTGTTATTATGGATGATTTTTTTATAGGAATCCCATGAGTGGATGTGCATGCAGTAGCTCCCAAAATTTAAAGACACCCGACATCTCATACAAGGAAAAAGCCTTGGTCGGGTGAACGTACAAAAGCAAAACGGTATTATTCTTATTGGTGACCATTTCATGGAGAGAGCTAGAAGACGTGTAGAAACATGCATGATTGATATTTGTAAGCATGCTTATTCTTAAAAAAAAAAAAAAAAAAAATGCTTGTCTTCCCATTCCTATCCCGTAGAATTTCATTTTGCGGAATTATCATTATTAGAACTGCAACATTTTGTCTTTGGTGAGTGTACCACCTGTACTTGTTACAAGTCACAACCATGGTCGATAATTTAAATTAACAAAAAAAGCACTAGAAATGGTGAACCCGGCTAATCTTATCATGCTTAGGGATGCCGATAGAACTGATTCTAATTAGGGAGGGACCCGACTCAAAATATCCCATTATGGACTCAGTTTTTTTGGATCCATTTAGCTCTGGACTTTCACTGCATCACACACACGTATATAAAGCACCCACCCAGTGCACGCTCCAAGTGCACACCTAGATGTGGGGCCCTTAGGCAAGAGAGGGATTAAGGGGAATATTAGAAGAACTGGGCGGGCTTATCTGTTTGCTAAATCTTGAGCCCACATTATCATCCTAACTCCTTATTCAACGGCCAATAAATTTTAAATGTTTTACTTAATAAAAAGAGTGCAATCAATCAATGGCTAGTCCATTTGAAAGGGTGCAAACCCTAGATCTTGTAACTAACTATCAGTGGAGGTCCCCATTTGATGGTCCACATGGATGAGTGTTTGAGTGGGGCCCACTCAGTGGTCTGTTTTGTAAGATTCATGTATATCATGTGCACCGGGTAATTTTATATATGGTGACTCGACTACACTACCACACTAAGGCCGCAAGGAAATTTTACTTGATCTTTTCTTCTGAGTCCATAGGAATTATTTTAACCCAAAGGGCTGGAAGCAACATTATAAAAATATATATAGGGGCCAGCTCTCCTAAGCTCAAGTGTATGGTGGGGCCCACCTAGGGACCCACATGGGGATGGGGGTTGGAGGGATTTCAAGGACTCCTTGGGATCTTCCTCTCTACAAAAAAATCAGCCCCAAATGCGATTTCTATCATCTCCATATGGGCCCAAAAGTTTAACGGTCAACGGTCCATTTAGATTGATACATAGTCGATCCAACGGTCGAGTAAATTCGGATCTGACTGAAAGTTGGTGGACATGTTCAATTTAAGGAAGTCATGTGTTTGGTCCATTTAGATGGACCAAATGTGGGCCCCACAAATATGAGCTTACAATTTTTTTTCCTAAGCTTGAGCTTAGGAGAGCATTGCTCATATATATATATATATATATATATATATATATATATATATATATGAGCCTCTCCTCCGCTCAAGTGTAGGGGGAAATCCGCTCAGGCATGTGAACGGCACGTGTGTGCGATGAAAGGATTTAAGTTGGTGCCCTTTTTTCATTCTTCCCTCTCTTAAGCAAAACGAAACAGGGAAAATACCCAAATCGAGCCAAATCGAAAGAAGGGAAGCAGTTGTTTGCATGCTCGTCACTCATCTCTCCACATCTCCCGGGTCCTTGACACTCCGTCGCTCTCGCCCCTAGAATCTGGTCTCCTCCCTAACGTCACTTGCTGCGACGTGTCCTCTCGTGTGACGGATTTCAAGCAAGTCTTTCTTCCAAGTTCTAGGGTTTATTTAAGTTATCTTTCTCTTCCTTTTTCTTCCAACTGTCACGAGGATCGAAAAACAAAGCATCAGTTTTCAAGCAAGTCGTTCTTCCAAGTTGTAGGGCTTTTTTTTTAATCCTTCTTTTCATTGATGAATCTAGGGTTTTGATTGATTTCTGAAGTTACAAGTTATGATTTTCATTCGGCGGCAAATCTTTCACGGCTCTTGCGTTTGATGCCTATGGTTTGAATTTTTTTAATTGATTTTTGGTTATTCTTTGCCTTCGGATCTCTGTTTTTGATTATCTAGCTTTCTGTGTTTTGATATTGTAGTGATGAAACTGATTTTGCAAGGAGTTGGGATTTATAGAGGGGGAGCTGGGGAGAGAGGAGATTTGGTTCAATGACTGATGTCGTGGTTGGATCACGTGTGTTTGGATTTGGATGCTTGAGCAGTAGATGAGAGATTTCATGCGTGGGTTCTTTTGAGCTGGGAAGTAATATTGGAAGTGTTTTGATATTTGTTTTTTTATTGGAAGTGTTTTTTTTTTTTAATTTGCTAACTTCTGATTTTTGTGGCTTCCTCAGATTGTGAAAGTAAAATGTCAACAGACTCTGCAGGCTTCGGAGCATTCAAGCATTTGATAGACAAAATTTAGTTTTTTTTTCTTGGTTCTGCGGACGTTTGGAGTGGTCACTGTTGAAATATTCAAACTGCTGAAGCATGTTGATTGGTCCCTGTAAAACTATTGAGTGGTTTATGTAAAAATGTTAAACATGTTGATTGGTAACTCTTGATTGCATTTCTCTAATGTATTTTTGTTGGTCGCCCTGAAAGTTACATTCACAGATAATGGTTGACGGCGTTTCTCATGGATATGTAAAACTTTACTGGTTAATCTTTGTTATTATTTCAGGGTGCTTGGTTTCGTGTTACAAGTGTCGTATAGGTATCATAAATATACACAAAGTTTGATTGACCGTGGACGGGATAT
The DNA here is from genome assembly GCA_038049695.1 of Cinnamomum chago. Classification (NCBI taxonomy): domain Eukaryota; kingdom Viridiplantae; phylum Streptophyta; class Magnoliopsida; order Laurales; family Lauraceae; genus Cinnamomum; species Cinnamomum chago. The sequence goes on from CP142452.1 coordinate 80,980,786, forward strand.
GTCAAATGGGCTTCCTCCCTGATGGAAGCTCTAGCAATACAACCCCATAACTGTAAACTGTAAACTTCACTCTTGACAAGCAGGTGCCCTATCATTGTTGGAGCAACATACCTGCAAATCCATCAAAGCTATTATATGTGGATAAAGCGAACTAAAATGCAGGCTTCTGTTTCTTAAGAAACAAGACCCATGGCTTCAGCACATGCTATCTTTCACTGGAAACATTTAATCTATTCTATCAATTTTACAGTTTATTTTTTAGCCTTTTCTGGCAAAGTAAAACCTACAAACCATGAGATAATCTACATATTTATAATAAGTCTTATTCAGCTTTACTTTCTTTATAAGAAAATCACCAGGGTTTCAATATTTAGCAAATGTAAGACAACGGGATATAGTTAGAACACAGCAAAGGTATTCAACCATTATCCAGTACCATCTATTAAGTATTGCACCCACCATGGAGGTGCACCCCTTCCCAAAGCCCAACCGATAGCAGCTAAAGTGATACTAGTTCTATAACTATACCAATGCACAGGCTTAAATATGATACTAGAAAATACATTCAACATTCACTACAAGAAATTTGGGGTTTAAGGACGACAAAAATTTGTCCCAAAATGTACATATTTCGTCACCGAAACTAATTGAGACGAAAATTTTTCGTCACCCGTTTTGTTGCCAAAGCCTTATCGCTAAAAGGTATTGGAGACGGAAAAAAAATTCGTCATTGAAAAAGATAAGTTTGTGACGATTTTTTTTTGTCTCCAATACACTCTGTTGGAAACAAATAAAATTTTTTTCGTCTCCAATACACTATGTTGGAAACATACTTGTAAGTAATTAGTAACAAAATATTTTGTCATTAAAGGAAGAGATTAGAGACAAAAATATTTTGTCATAAATATAAGAAATAGAGACGAAATTTTTTTGTCACATTTACCCCGCCCAACTCAAGGACTTCCCATAAGGTCACCCATCCTAGTACTGCTCCGGCCCGAGCACGCTTAACTTCGGAGTACTTACGTTCTTTGGAGCCGCACGATTTTAAAAGACTTCATGCTAAGTTAATACGGGGTTTGACTTATAAGTCATGGTCAAGACTTGGATATTTCCGATGCAGGCTAACGGAGACACATCGTTTGAAGCCCGTGGTTGACACGCTACGCTCCGTGGTTAAGAGTACCGCCCGGACCAAGATCTCACATTCTCCCCCACTAGAAATAGAGTCATCATCGGCTCTGATACCAACTGTCACAGCCCCGCCCAACTTAGCATGAAACTATCCGCTTTGGCCCATATGCACGTGCGAGGACTCCCCAGGAAGTCACCCATCCTAGTACTGCTCCCGCCCGAGCACGCTTAACTTCGTAGTTCTTACGATTTCTGGGGCCGCACGGTTTTAAAAAGCCTCATGCTAAGTTAATACAGGGTTTAACTTATAAGCTCATGGTCAGGACTTGGATATTTCCAATGCGGGCTAACGTAGACTCGCTGTTTGAAGCCCGTGATTAACACGCTACGCCCAGTTGTTAAGGGTACCGCCCGTACCAAGATCTCACATTCTCCCCCACTAGAAATAGAGTCGTCCTCAGCTCTGATACCAACTGTCACAGCCCCGCCCAACTCAGCATGAAATTGTCCGTTTTGGCCCACGTGCACGCACGAGGACTTCCCAGGAGGTCACTCATCCTAATACTGCTCCCGCCTGAGCACGCTTAACTTCGAAGTTCTTACGATTTCCGGGGACACACGGTTTTAAAAAGCCTCATGCTAAGTTAATACGGGGTTTGACTTATAAGCCCAAGGTCAGGACTTGGATATTTCTTATGCGGGCTAACGAAGACTCACCGTTTGAAGCCCATGGTTGACACGCTACGCCTCGTGGTTAAGGGTACCGCCCGGACCAAGTTCTCACAGTAGCAGAGACTGAGAAAGGTAGGTGTACCTGGCAATGGCGGACTCCTGGATGGAGGATGATGGGCACAGATGATGGTGATTGGTGATGGTGGCTGCGTCTGGGAATTCTAGTCGAGAGAGACTGAGAGAAGTAGAGATGAGAGGGATCACTGATCAGGGATGGGTCTACACTGCGTGTGTTAATGGAGGGTGATGATGATTGATGGGGGCCAATGGGCCATGGGGCTGCTGCTTGAGATGATCGGTGGGAGATGTTGGAAAAGGGTTTTGGAAAATGGGGAAAATTGTTCTTCTCTCCTCTTCTGGAAAAGGGTTTTGGAAAAGGGGAAAATGGGTTTTGGAAAAGGGGCGTTGGATTAGGGGGGGGGGGGATGGACATTAGGGCCTCGGGGGGCCCATTTTAGTCATTTTAAAGGCTTTTCCAAAGAAATACTTGTAAGAGAGGAATAGGCTCAAATGCGAACGAAATTGGCGCCACTGCAAAGGAAATTGGCGCCTTATTTTGGTGACTAAATATTTTCGTCTTCCATAACTTATCCTTAATAGTGACGAATTATGTTCATCACAAAAACAAATTATATTTTGTGACAAAAATTTTCGTCTCCAATGAGCTAAAATAATTCGCGCCAAAGCAAATGAAATTGGCGTCTTATTTTGGTGACGAAATATGTTCGTTGTTTATAACTTATCCTTATTGGTGATGAATTACGTTCGTCGCAAAAACAAATTATATATTGTGACAAAAATTTTCGTCTTCAATGAGCTAAAATAATTCGTGCCTGCAAATGAAATTGGCACCTTATTTTGGTGACGAAATATTTTCGTATTTTCGTCTTCTATAACTTATCCTTATTAGTGACGAATTAAGTTCGTCACAAAAACAAATTATATTTTGTGACAAAAATGTTCGTCTCCAATGAGCTAAAATAATCCGCGCCAAAGTAAATGAAATTGGCGCCTTATTTTGGTGACAAAATATGTTCGTCTTCCATAACTTATCCTTATTGGTGACGAATTACGTTCGTCGCAAAAAAGAATTATATTTTGTGATAACAATTTTCGTCTCTAATGAGCTAAAATAATTGGCGCCAACACAAAACAAGTTGGCACCTTATTTTTGTAGGCGAAATTTTGTTTTCATCTCCTATACTTATGAAAAAAATGAAAACAGACGACAAAATTTATATTTCGTCCCCTTTGGGTGTTCTTTTAAGACAAAAAAAAAATTCGTCATCAAATTTAGTCGCAACAGCCTAAATTTTTTGTAGTGATTCAAACACATAAAATGGTCCACACGGAGAAATTGGTACACACAGAAGTTTCAAGTTGGTTTATTTAAATAATCTGGTCGAATTAGTTACATCAAAGCATGCCTAATCATTAAGCACAATAACTACACATCAACTCCAATAAACCAACTCCGACGTCTTGAATTTAAATAATCTAGTCGAATTAGTTACATCAAAGCATGCCTAATCATTAAGCACAATAGCAGCCTCATTTCTTCTATCGACTTTTTATTTCTGTCATTTTAGCTTCAATTTTGCCACGTCTTGAATTTGAGTTATGAATCCACTCCGACGCAACTTCATCCTTCCAAATTAGAAAAACACAACCTCTTTATCCCTGCAATGAAATGCATCCTAATATCAATAAAGAATATTGTAATCAAAAGATAACGTTAAAGGGTGATTTTGAAAGTCTAGCGTATATTCAAATGTGGATATTTCCAAAATTTTCTCGAAGTCTTTGGAACCATAGACCCATGTCCACATGGGCACTTTGAAGCCCATTCTAAGTTTCAGAATGAAAGCGGCGATGCGTGCTTAAAGATGACATGAGAAATGATGATCCCTGCTTGGACTTTTTGATAACACTCAAATTTTCCTACAACAAACCTACTCGCAATTGCAATCAAAACCCCATGTACTTCAAATTTGAAACAACATGTAACAATGAAATTTAAGTAATAGAGATAATCAGGGGAAATAAAGTATTCAATTAGTAGTAATAGAGATAATTTATTCGAACGCATTATTATAACTAAAATAATAAGAATAGGGACACCAAAGCATATCAGGAAAAAAAATCAATAGCTTAAAAAGTGCAAGCACCTTCCAAAAATATTAGGTAATGAATAATGGAAGTAGATTCTTGTAAAAAGAAATGTAAAATGACTTGTTCATCCCACAACTGCATTTTTTTAAAAGAACATCTCAACGTTTTGACATTCGCACCACAAACGTGTTAATATAAAAAATCAAAACCAGTAAAAATCAAAGTCAGTAGAAATGGATCATGCATTCCAAATAAAAAAAGAGTTATTAGAAAATCAAGGTCAGTAGAAATGGGTCCTGCATCCCAAATAAAGAACATGTTATTATTATAAAAAATCAAGGCCAGTAAAAATAAAAAAAAGTCATCTGATGATGCCAAAAAGTGTTTTCGGGCACCACCGGTCAAGTAATGAGTAATTAATGTGAAAATTGAAGGAGAGAGAGAGTTTATAGTGGTTCAGTCAATCGTGACCTACATCCACTCTTGAATGGCTTTGGTTGTCGGGTACTTTATTAGCTCAATGGTGTAGGGAGCAAAGAGTACAAGCTTTGATAAGGAGAGGAGAGAGTCGTTCTCAGGTAAAAATGTGATCTGCCCCCCAAGTGTTGGTGGGGCTTACAATTTATAGTCGCCCCCTAACAGATTGGGGCGACTTACTAGCAACTAGATAGCTATTGTGGTGGAGCTCGCGACTTCTTCTCAACAGGTAAGGTGGTTGAGGTGCTCTCCATGAGACTCGGTCGAAGATGAGGAGAGGGCTGACTCCTTCCAAGGTGGCGAGGGTGAGGCTCCTGGATGCTTGTCTTGATGATGTAGCCAGGCTATGTAGCTCCTTGATGAACTTGACTGGACCTGGACCACTTTGGGCTTGGCGGGTCTTTATAAGATTGGGCTTTCCACATGGATTGGGCCATTTGGGCTTGGCCCATCACCATCTATCCAACTGCAAAGAAAAATAGAACCCATATCTCAAAAGGTCAAACCTCGAGGCGGCTCTTCTTTGGCCTAACCCGCTGGAATCCGTTGCAGTAGAAGGTAGCGTCGCAGATCTTTGGAGAGGACCTTGTGGGCGCAGTGGAGGGCGGCCTCGCCAATCTTGGGAGGGGAGCGAGTAGAGAACATCACAAAGAGGGTGACGTGCAGCAAAGTAAAACCAGTCATACTGCTTTTTGACAGATTCTCGAAAGGATAGAGAGAGGGCTTTGGTTTTTCTCTACGACGACAAAAAAACCCCAAAAACCCAAAAACAAAATCCAATCTTCTGCACAGAAGAAAACCTCAGATCAGACCATAGCCCACCCAAACCAACACCTCACCAGTAGCATTTTTGTAGCTTGCAAGTGCATGGGCAATCTGGAGGTGATGCTGCCGCAGAACGGAGAGTTGGCAAAAGAGACCCAGTTGGCATCACCGTCCCAATTGTCATCATTCGGCGTCGATAACCAAAGAGAGCTGGCAGAGAGCGGAGGAGACAACCCATGAGATAATCTGCCGGATTCAGCTGACATTGGTTCCTTAGGAGAGACTAAAGGCCGACGTCGAAGACGTTGATGGAGAAAGGGATCGGAGAGGAAGTTGAGGCGCTGCAGTGGTTGAAAAGGAATGATGTTAGGTCTCTCGAAATAAGTTTTGATAAATGGGCGGGCCTCCAAACGAAATGGGTGGGCTTTAAAGTTTGGTCCTTTCATCGCACCCACTATCAATACCCAAATATTGACTCATAAGTAGGGATGAAAGTGGGTCGGGCCGAGCCGGGCTTTGACAGGCCCTAGGCTCGGCCCTAGTATTTTTCAGTAGGCCCTAGCTCGGCCCTAGCCCTAGAGGGCCTCAAAAACCCTGGCTCGGGCTCGGCCCTTATTAAGTTATGAGGCCCTAGGGCAGGCCCTTTGAGCCTGGCTCGATTGAGGCCCTAGGCTCGACTCGTGAGCTCGGCCCATTTTATAATGATATAGTACTAGCCGAAAGAAAATATTTTCAGGAAAAAAAATCCTGTAGGAATTCAAAGAAATCTGCATATGCAAACCAGAACAAAAAAAATGGTCAAATGCATGCATTCATCCCATATTCTCATTCTCATAATTTGGATTGCAGCACTAAAATTAACTAAAATAAGAAAGACTTCATAAAAGCAAAGGGAGCCTAGTTCCAACACTCCATAATAGTTCAATGTTAATGTAGATTAGCATCATTAAATTCCAACAATAATACAAATCAAATTAAACTCCAATAGCATCATAGAAAAAAATAAAGTATTCGGCTAACATCATAAAATAAAGTTTTCATCATCACCAGCATTACTTATAACAACAAGAATAGAGCCTTGTTAATAAATAATAATAGCAACAAAGGAAAGATTGTTTCAGAGTTACAAGACTTAAAAACTGGGTAGCCGTTGGTTGGATCCACTTTAATGATCAAACGGTTCCCACTTGACCTGAATAAATCCTTATATATAATATATGTATTATAATATATGTAGGCCCTAGGGCTTACGAGCCGGGCTTCATCAAGCCCTAGCTCGGCCCTTTTAAGCAAACGGGCCTCCTACTAGGCCCTAGCTCGGCTCTTTTGTCTTTTGAGCCGAGCTCGGGCCGAGCCTATAACGGGCCGTCCGCCCACTTTCACCCCTACTCATAAGTATTCCCAGTTGGTAATATTACTCTTGGACAGTAAACCAGCTTCTCTCTGTATAAATATAAACCTTGTATAAAACAATGATTGGAAAAATACTAATAGTCTGTCTGCCTTCCAACATGTACGCTTCGTGGTCAATAGAGTACCTTCCAACATGTACGCTTCATGGTCCACAGCGTGCTTCACATGGGTGGACGATAAATATGACCCTCACGCAGCTTTTATAAAATAAAATAAAATAAAATAATTAAACATGTGTGGATGACCAAAGTCTCTATTTACGGAGCCCAGCACCTGGCCTACAAAACACCTTGCATCTCTCCTTCGTTTGCCCCTCATCCTTCTCTCCCTTCTTCTACCATGGCCTCATCTGACTACATGATCTACCGTCCAGAGAAAGTTGGGTATCTTGATCTTCTTCGTCTATGTCTCTTCAAGAGAAGACCATCCGACTGCAAGTTTGTGGAGAGCTCCCACTCCCAAGGCTCCAAGCTAGAGAATGAATGTTAGGCTCCGTCCCGAGTTAATCTCGATTAACTCTAATTAATTGAACTTAAGACTAATTGAGCCGATTTAAGTAACTTAATGGTGCGTTAGCACCGAAAGAAAGTGACTGAGCCTAATGTGATTCATGTACGTTTAATGAAATGAATTGAGGGAAAATGAAGCTCAAATGAGCACATCAAATGATTTTTATATAAATACGGAATTGTACGTATTTGACCGAATACGGAAAGTCTTGATACCAACAAGTGTATCTCGACGAGTACGAGAACTTTCGTATAAGACTTGAATTGATTCGGCGAGGAAGGAATCAAATGGGACTTCATTTGACTTGAAATGGAATTAATGGGAATTATTGGACTTAATTGCAAATTCCTATCTTATATAACCTAACTGAAGTCATTTGATTCATTCATCCTCCAGGAGAAACCCTAGGCACCATTCAACATCCGTTTCTTCATTTATTCCTTCCTCTTTCTTCCGTTTTAAGGTTGAATTGAAGTGATTGAATTGAAGAGAAGTTGCTCTAATTCATCTTCTTTGTCTTCTTGAGCATCTTCTTGGAATTATTCTTGGAAATCAAGCTCGAAGAGAGGATGTCATCTCCAAACCAAGCTAAACAAGGACTTGGAACTTCATTTTGAGGCAAGCTATACTTATGTTTATGATTATTGAAGTGTTTGGATTGAGTTTAGTGGAAAAGAAATGATGGTTCAGCCATTAAGGATGGATTATGGATTTTGAAACCTTTAATTAGTTGTGAAAGTAATGTAATGGATTAGAATAATTATGGTTTGTTTAAGTAGATTATTAGGTTTGAATTTCATATATAAGTACATATCATCTTGCTTATCAGGTCATCAGAAAGAAGGAAAAAGGAATGGGTGAAACGCCCATTCGCTGCACTGCAGGAACAGAACTCGTGTTCTGTTGCTGCAGTGTGGCCGGTCGACCGGGAACACTGGGCCAGGCCCGAAATGGCCTGACCAAAGTACTGTTCACCCTTTTGTTTCTTTAGAACTTTGTTTGATCCGGCCCACTGAAAAATGTCTGGAAAGTACATTTGAGGTCCGAATTTCTGGAATTAAGAGTTTAAGCTTAGAGATTTACCAGACTATTCATAGTGAGAAAAATGTGGCCAATCGCTCCGACCTAACGGTCCTCGCGATTGTGGGACTCGATTCGAGTCCAGTGAGTTTGGATTTTTTTAGAACTAAGATCGCTTATGAGTCATGTGGGAAGTATGACTCCTATTAGTGATATCTAAACCTCCATAAGTGATAACTAGGGTTATTCTAATGCATTAATTTCACTAAAAGTAATATCATCGGCAGTAATACATGCATGAATAATCCCCGTTCACTTAAGAATCTGGTTAGAGAATTAGTTTAGAATGAGGTTGAGATTAATAGGAATTATTAATAGGACTTGTTAACAGGTCTGGCACTACCTAGTGGTTTCCGAACTCATTATTGAATGGAATCGAATGAAATGAGAAATGAATTGAATGAAATGACTATTCCTACTGCAGTAGATGAGAATGGGAGCGTCCGGAGCTCCATGAGACACCAGTGATCTCTGATCAAGACACTGGGAGATCTCACCACACTGGACCGAAAGGTCATTGACTGAAAAGTCATACACTGAAAAGCCATTAATAAATATTGAACATTATGCATAAATGAATATGAAATGCGTCCTTTTGGAAGATTAAATGAATAGAATGGAGTTGAAACACTGCTAGTGTAGTTGCCAGTATATTGTTATTATTATTGGTATTCGTTATGAATTGTTTAACACTGTTACACAATGAATTGTTAGGAATTATGAAATGTTATAAATATATGTATACATTGTTGAACCGTCGTGTTCACGGTATTACTGATGATATTACAGGCTCAGTTGCCCGTGCCGGTCCCTCCGAGACCGTCCCGCCAGCGCAGGAGGCCCATTCGCTACCTCCAGGAGGTTTAGCCGAATGGACGTGAGCAGAGAGCGGGTTCATTGGAGTATTTTGGGAAATTTGTGATAAACTGTTTTATATAGTCATTTTGGTATTGTAAGTAATGTATATATTGTCCCCTGCATTGTATTTAAAGATGCAGTGGTTGATAAATGAAACGATGTAAATGGACGGTACAGTTTTAAGGTAAAGTGTTTAATTCATTGTGTTAAATAACTGTCAATGTATTTTATTTGTATATTCCGCACAACTGTACATTGACAGGTATTATGCAAGATCCCTTGTAGATTCGTTTTAACTTCGGTTATTTCGGATCTACGGGAGTAAGTATGAACATCGCGACCCGGGGTTAACCCTAATGACTCTGATCTCGGGTCCGGGTCGTGACATACTTATTGTATGGTATCAGAGCCTAGTTAAAGGACTAGGTTAAGGGAGCTTAAAATCCTTAGTAAAGCTAGGAACGAAGTGAGAAGTGTGTGTTTCGAACAAATCCAACTCTGGATTTGTGTTTACTGCTTTCACTATATGTGCTAGATCTGTGATATAACTGAGATGGAAGTGTATAGATGTATTCTTACCTTTCTTATTGTTTACAGCATGGCATCTGGATCGGGATCAGGATCTGGATCCGGAGGGGATGATTTTGCTATTGTTTCGCCTCCCCCTCCGCCGTCAGATAGTGAGGCGCGCTTTACTGCTCTGATGGAGCAGTTAGCTCGCAGTAATGAACAGATAGCCCGCAGTAATGAACAGATTGCCAAGAGCCATGAAGCTCAGATGGGTATGCAGGCCCAAATAGTGCTATGTTAGAAGTGCAGAGCCAGATGCAGGCTCAGATACAGTCTCCACCTATAGTACCAGTCCAACCACCGCCACATGTTGAGACACAAGTGGTGTTACAGCATAAGGACAAGGATCCTCATGCTATCTTCGAGCGGTTCCGTAAGAGGGGAGCCACTGAGTTTCGCGGAGATGAAGATTGCCTGAAGGCAGATGAATGGCTCGAACACATTGAAGATGTGTTTGAAACGGTTGTTTGCACGCAGAAGCAGAGAGTGCTACTTATCTCTACCATGTTCAGAGATGCAGCGAACACGTGGTGGAAGAGTGTTAGAGATGCCTTCAAGGCAATGCCAGCAGAGGGTATTTGGGAGATTTTTCGGCAGCAGTTTCAGCGGAAATTTGTCCCAGAGCATGTACAGCAGCTGAAAGAGGCAGAATTCTTGACCTTGAAGCAAGGTCACATGACAGTGGCTGTATATGTGCATACCTTCCTGCAGCTATCCAAGTATGCGCTTGAGCTGATTGACACTGAAGCCAAGAAACTGAAGAGATTCCTCTTCGGTCTAAATCCGGAGTACAAGGCTGTCATATTGGCTGGACAGAAGCCTACGACATTCGATGACGCCGTTGATAGGCCCTACACAGCAGAGGAGATACAGAGAGAGAAGGAAGCAGAGAAAGCAGCAGAGGCCTTAGCCGTGAATGCCAAGAGGAGTGGTGATTCATGGTTTCGGAAGGGAGGACCATCTAGGTCCAAGAGGCAGAAACACAGATTCATTCCTAGACCTGATAGGAATGAGAGGAGGGAGAACAGACCAGTCTGTGCTACTTGTGGGAGATTCCACAGGACTGAGTCGTGTTGGAGGACCACTGGAGCTTGCTTTATCTGTGGTTCTTTGGAACACAGAATGGCATTCTGTCCGCGAGCTAGGAGAGATGACAGACCTCCTTATCAGTACCCAGCTCCAGGACAGGCAGCACTTCCAGCTCCTCCACCGAGGTCAGCCTTGCCTTCTCCTCCTCCTAGACCACAGCAGCCACAGCCTCCACGTCAGGGTCAGCAGCGTCAGTGGCAGAGACAGCAGCCCAGACAGCAGCAGCAGGCAGAGAGACCACAGGTAGCTGGGATGGCTTGTGCCGTCAACAGAGAGCAGGCTGATGTTGCAGCCAATGTTGTGGAAGGTACAATTTATGTTGATGATAAACCTGCTATTGCATTATTTGATCCGGGTTCTACACATTCTTTTGTTGCACCTGCGTTTGCTTGTGATATGCAAAACCGGATCATGCAGTTAGCTTATGATTTCACAGTGTCTACTCCTTTGGGAAGACAAGTGAGGTGTGAGTTGTATATACCTCAGTGCACTGTCAGGATTGGAGAGGTGTCCATGCCAGCTGATTTAGTAGTCCTAGCAATGAATGATTTTGATGTGATCTTTGACATGGATTGGCTTGCGAAGTACAGGGCTTGTTTAGACTGTTTCCGCAAGATCATCACCTTCAGGGTTGATGAAGCAAATGCCAGTGTACTATTTGAGGGAGTTAGAAAAAGATATGACACCAGGCTTGTTTCAGCACTCAAGGCTGAACGGTTGATGCAGAGTGGTTGCGAAGGCTATATTGCCTTTATTACAGAGAAGAAGCCTATACAGGAGTTGAAAAATATTCCTGTAGTCTGTGAGTTTCCAGATGTGTTCCCAAATGAGGTGCCAGGTCTACCTCCAGCTAGGGAAGTAGACTTCGCTATTAAGCTTGTGCCTGGTACAGCACCGATATCCAGGTCACCTTATCTTATGGCACCATCTGAGTTGTATGAATTGAAGAGGCAGATGCAGGATTTGCTAGACAAAGGTTTTATCAAACCTAGTGTCTCACCATGGGGAGCACCTGTACTGCTTGTAAAGAAGAAGGATGGCACTCTTCGAATGTGTATCGATTATAGGCAGATAAATCAAGTAACAGTGAAGAACAAGTATCCACTGCCTAGGATCGATGAGTTGTTTGATCAACTCCAGGGTGCAGCGTACTTTTCAAAGATTGATCTTCGATCTGGATATCACCAAATACGAGTAAGAGATCAAGATGTCCAGAAGACTGCATTCAGGACTCGTTATGGCCATTATGAATTCCTTGTCATGCCTTTTGGTCTAACCAATGCACCTGCAGTGTTTATGGCTTTAATGGACAGGGTGTTTGCGTCCTATTTAGACTAGATCGTTGTGATCTTCATCGATGATATTCTGGTCTACTCAAAGACAGAGATAGAGCATTCACAGCATTTGAGAACAGCCTTGCAGATACTGAGAGAGAATCAGTTATATGCAAAACTTGAAAAGTGTGACTTCTGGTTGCAGCAGGTTGCATTTCTGGGGCATATCATTACCAGAGATGGGTTAGCTGTTGATTCAGCTAAGATTGAGGCCATTACCAATTGGCAGAGTCCGAAGAATGTGCCTGAAGTGAGAAACTTCTTAGGATTGGCAGGCTATTATAGAAGGTTCGTAAAGGACTTCGCAAAGATAGCAGCGCCATTGTCGAGACTGACTCGGAAGAATGTTCCATTCCAATGGAACGATGCATGTGAGTCCAGTTTCCAGATTTTGAAGCAGAAGTTGGTGTCAGCCCCGATTTTAGCCTTACCCGAAGGAAGAGGAGGATTTGAGATTTACTCAGATGCCTCGGGTGTAGGATTGGGCTGTGTGTTGATGCAGAACCGCAAGGTGATAGCATATGGTTCGCGTCAGTTGAAAGACCATGAGAAGAATTACACTACTCATGATCTCGAGCTCGCAGCGGTTGTATTTGCTTTGAAGCAATGGAGGCATTACTTGTACGGAGAGACTTTCGAAGTACACTGTGATCACAGAAGCCTTCAGTACTTGTTTACTCAGAAGGATATCAATCTGAGGCAACGCCGTTGGTTGGAGCTGATTAAGGACTACGACTTTCCATTCAAGTATGTACCTGGAAAGGGTAACGTAGTTGCTGATGCTCTGAGTCGGAAGGTAGCAGATTTGGCTTCATTAGAAGATGGATGGAATCTGCTTGAAGACTTCAAGGACTCAGATGTGTCCATTGAGTTCATGAATGACAAGAGATTGGTTGCAGCAATGTCAATATTCGAACCCCTTCTCATTACAGAGATTAAGGAGAGACAATTTGCAGACTCTGGATTAGCAAAGATCAGGGATAACATTGCTCAGAGACCAGATTTCGTGTTAGTAGAAGGAGTCTTCTACTTCAAGGACAGGCTGTGTATACCAGCACAGGAGGATTTGAAGCAAGCAGTGATGTTTGAAGCTCATCACACTAGATATTCTATGCATCTAGGAAGTACCAAGATGTATAGGAATCTCAAAGGTAGATTTTGGTGGAATAACATGAAGCGGGAGATCGCAGGTTATGTGTCTTCCTGCTTGACTTGCCAGCGTGTGAAGTTCGAGCATCAGAAACCGCCAGGATTGCTTCATCCACTAGATATTTCCAAGTGGACATGGGGTCGTGACAATGAAAGTGCCATAGCTGACTGGATAGTCGGTTTCACCTTAATCATTCAGAAGATATTGTTGCTGTTGGACGTACCATTACGCATCTTGGGCTTCATCATTGAGTTTTTTTTTAATTTTCTGTCTCTTAATGGAGGATTTTTACGTTTGATTTTCCGTATTATAACATGTAGGTACAAAGACTCAATAACTGATATGTGATAGATGGTTAATGAATACTACGTACAGTATATTTCTAGTGTAAATGCAGTGCTGCACTACTGCATTTATGTCTAACTTCTTGGTAGCTACTTTCAGGAGATGCATTTCATTTAATTTAATATCATGCTCAACAATCCACTCTCCCGACACGTATATATAGTTAAGGATTATATAATGAGGACTGCTCTCATAAGCTCATATGTGTGGTGGGGCCCACCTAGGGACCCACATGGGGATGGCGGGGGGATGGATTTCAAAGACTCCCTCGGATCTTCCTCTTTGCAAAAATCAGCTCCAACCGGGATTTCTATCATCTCTATATGAGCCCAAAAGTTTAATGGTCAATAATCGATTTGAATCGATACATAGTCGATCCAACGATCCAGTAAATTCAGATCTGACAGAAAGTTGATGAACATGTGCAATTTTGAGGAGTCATGTGTTTGGTTCATTTGGATGGACCAAACATTGACCCCATAAGCATGAGCTTATGAGATTTTATTCTAAGCTTGAGTTTAGAAGAGCCTCGCTCATATATAATACACATATATGCACATACAATTGCACATTCCATATAAGAGTTTCTTATACTTGGCAGAATGATCTTGTAGGGGAGGTTTCAAGTGCATCTATCCCTCACCATAGGGTAAGGGGCACTTCCCCTTTTTGCACATGAAGACAAAGAAGTGTACCTCACATATGTACTTGAAAAATAACTTTTGTACTTGAAAATTCTCAATTATGGAAGTGTCCCTCACCCTATGGTGAGGGATGGATGCACTTAAAACTTCCCCGATCTTGTAATCCTTTCCATTTAGAGTTGTTCGGTGATAACTTAAAAAAAAAAAGTCTTCTCTCTTCACAATTAGCATTTTCTAGTGGCCTGTTTGGATAAAAAGAAATACATAGAAAAATAAAATGGAGGCGGCAGGAGAAATTTGTATACATTTCAAATTTGGAATGTACGTAGGCGGCAAATTTCACTGACAGTTCTCTCCATATGTTTTGTTTTGTTAAACTTCTCAAGTACTTCAGAAATCAAGGTTTGATATTTTCACGGGTTTCTTTTCTCAGGTTCTGTAGTGATTCCCAAACAGGAGTACTCTGAGAGCTATCGATCGTCTGTCGGCCATTTAGATGGACGGTTGGATCTATACAAGACCTCAAATTTTCTGCCCCGGAAGGATACTCTAAACACATCCAATGACGTGACTCTCATGGATCTTACCATGATGGCCGCTAAGGTCGCCTATGAGAATGAAGCATACATCAAGAAAGCCATTAACCATTGGAAGGTAGGTTTTGGTTCTTCTAAGGGATAATCTCAGAAACTCAGTCGAAATTGACCTAGTTGACTTTGGTGCTCTTGAGAAACGCAGTCTATCAGTTTGAGCCAGACTTGGGTGGAATAGGTCAAAGCTCAGTTGACTCAGCTAATACACAATCAAGACTCAGCAGTGTCATTGATTCAACTCGGTCAATAGCTTAAACGTACTAAGTTTCTGAGTTTCTGAACGATGAATTTATGTTTTAAAATGTTGTTGCAAGAAGATTTTTCTCCATCCACCTGTGCCGCAAGACATTTATACTAATTTGATTAAGTGACCAACTCCTCATTGTGGCATGTTGATCAAACCGGCCATTAATTCGAAGGAAGGATCTTATTAAGTGCGCCCCCCCCCCCCCCCCCCCCCCCCTTCTTGGAACCCAATTTTGGCTCATTTTCCTCAATTTTACTTCTTTATAACGTAGCATTGTCTAAATAACCTTTTTTCCCATATGCAGATGAACTTTGTAGGGTTCTTCAACTGCTGGAACGGTAAGGATCAATGATGATAACTGGTAAAAATCAGTAGTCAAAGCTCATAGCTATCTGGTCTTGGGCCCATTTTGGAGTTCGATGAATAGATTCGATGATATTTAGAACAATTACTTACAGAACGAATGATATATACAAGCATATCAATTGCTGCGACTCTTTTGCATTTCAATCCTTCTGGACTGTCACTATGGGCTTATGGATTGATGGGCCATTTCAAGATTTTGCTACATAAAAGCCATACTTCTTGTTCTACTGTTTAGCTAATCAATCCACATCATTTAACAAGTAACCTTGTCTTTCAGTGATCCTGAAGGACTTTGGAACCCAAGCTTATATCTTTTGCGATCGGTCCGTGGATGCCATCTAATAGTGGTGGCCTTTCGTGGCACAGAAGCCTTCAACGCAAAGGATTGGATGACTGATGTCGATCTCTCCTGCATTGCAATGGGAAAAATGGGAAGGGCCCATTTGGGGTTCATGAAAGCCATGGGCCTCCAAGATGAGAAGGACTATCTCAAGGGTTGGCCCAAGGACTACCAAGGAGAGAAAGGTAAGCCTTTGGCATATTACACATACGAGACACACTCAAGACACTGTTACAAGTGCACATGAATGCAAAGATAGTGGTTACAGGACACAGCCTTGGCGGGGCCCTTGCGGCCATCTTTCCTTCTATACTCATTTTGCATGATGAAACAACCATCTTGAACAGCTTTGCCGGTGTTCTGACTTATGGGCAGCCAAGAGTTGGAGATGAGATCTTTGGCAGTTTCATCGAAGCACGGCTGATGAATTCAGGGCTTCAACAGTTCTATTATAGAGTGGTCTACAGGTATGATATAGTTCCAAGAGTCCCCTTTGATGACCCTACTATTTCTCAATTCAAGCAATTTGGCTACTGTATCTGCATCAGCAGCTGGTATGAAGGACAGGTATAATTAGTTCCTTAATTCTTTTTCCTTGTTTTCATTTTGCACATGTTTATTATTTCTTTTCCTTCTCTTTCCAAGGAAAGGGATCGATATGGGTGAAAGCTTTTATAAAGGGGGCGATGGGTGGATTGACAAATACTGGATTTTACTTTCATAAAGGACTAGGGATGCGGAGGAGATGTTCTCCTACAAGCAACGGGATGCAGGAAAAACCTATCGGTGCCTTTTGGAGGTTCGAATGTACGTATGGGAGCTTCCCCACACCGTTGATCGTAGGAAAAAGAAATTCCAACGATGGAGATCTATTCTACAAATTCAACCATCAATTTAGCTCCATCATATGCAACACTAGCTACCAACTGATCACCCTTTACCTTTACGTAGAAAACATTGGAAAATTTTGGTCACATTAATGTCTCAACATACAAAAATGTTTGAAAAGGCGTAAACACATTAATACTAGTGCAAAGCAATATTAGTGTATACAAACATTCGGACTACTACTACTATAGGCATGTTTTCATCCAAATTCACTCTATTAAGAAAACGCCTTGAGAAATTATTTAGAGTATTTTACCTTTATCAAAACCAGGAAAGCTAAAATCCCTCGGGGTTTTCTCATTTTTATTTTCTGTGTTTAATGAACATGCAGATGATGAAGGAAGAGCCTAACAAGAACTACTTCGATCCAAAATACATTCCTTCCAAGTACTTCAATGCATGGAAAGACCTGATCACGTCGCTTTTCTTGAGCAAGACACAAGGAAAAGATTTTAAGGAGAGTGGGGCTTGCATCATGTATAGGATAACGGGGCTTCTCATTCCTGGCGTAGGCTCCCATAACCCAAGGGATTATCTGAATGCAATAAGGCTCGGAAAGATAACCATATCATACAAGGCAATGGTCTAGGCCCTCCAGTACACCTCTCTTATTTTGGTTCAAGTCATTTTCTCATCATCAGCTTTAAATTAGGATATTTGTTAATCTTGGATCCTGGAGGTACTGTTTGCAGATTTTTCATTGTATTTCTTTACTTTAAAAACAATAAGTATCATAGTTCCAAAATTAGCAACATTTTCTGTGCCCATTTCAATGAAAAGAGGAGTTTCTTATACAAAGTAACGATAGGGCCGGGCGTTTCTGCCCTTTAAAGGAATTCTCTCTAATATTTGAATCCCACAAGCCCATCTTGATGTCCGCCAACCCATGAAAGGCTTGAGGGATTCAAAAATATCCAGGGGGTAAGTAAGTGCAAAAAAGTAGCCCCATCAAATCACCTGAGCCCCTTCATCTTATTATCTTTATCTTAGCTGTTACAAATGTAGGTTGATTGTTAAGGTATTAATTGAGCACCTTCAAAAATCAAAGATATCGCGTGCAATCCTCTCTTTTTTTTTCTTTTTTTATTTTTTCATGTGTGGGCTTCTACATTGATAAAGCCAAGAAATTCGCTAACTTAACCATTTGAATATTGGTCTGCAACATTGTAGGATATATATAGTCCATTTGTTCACATATCAAAATTCGAATCATTTAAGTTTTTTTAAATGCCAGATAATTTATATTCCCTACTTATAAGAAGAAAATAAATTTAAGTAAACGGGCTAGTTATATATAGCAGTCACAATTTCTAGCAGACTGCTAATTAAAGTTGAGAAATCTAATGAACTGCCTGAAGATGCAATTGCAATGGTTAAACTAAAAACAAGCGCATGCTAGAAGTGACCAGATATATGGGTCTGGAATATCAGAAAAATGAAATAGATTCACAAGTCTTGGATGCTTACAGTAGCCTTGGGTCGGTCCTTACATCCAGATGAATGGGCCCAAGCTTATTGGACTTAAAACTGGGAGTTGATAGGATGATGAGATCGCTAGCTTGATGTAAGCTTGAATGCTTCTGATCAGCCGATGGGCGAAATGGGTCCAGTTTTTAAAAGAAGGCAACTAGTTGGGTAATTAGCTCTCTGGAATAAATTTAGACAATACTTGAGCCGTTTAGGCCTTTATTATATGATGGGCCTAGTTCCATTTTTACCAGATTTAACCTTTCCATTACTCGGGTCAAAGCAGTCGGCGGGCCCTTAATGGGCTCTCAGTATAGGCCAATCTAGGCATGAAAGAATTGGTTGGTAATGCATTGTTTAGAGTAGCTCAAGAATGAGGAGCTTATTGCTATTCCGATGGAAACGACAATACACTGCTTGGTGATCAAATTCATTCCTTCACCTTCACCCTAATAAAGCTCAACTGGATGGCTGAACACCAAGTTTTTACTCTGATTTTGGAGATCTTATTGAGAATATCCCCTGCCTATCTATAAGGCTACAACCAACAGGGGCGGAACCAGGATTTCATCTCGGGGGGGGGGGGGCAAAACTTGAATAAATTTCTATTTCACCAATTATTATAACTATCATATTTTTAAATTTACTTTCGACATAGTGGTAAGTTCAAGCATGAAAAATATATTACGATTCAAGACTAAATTTTACATGAAAATTAAAACCAGTATATATTCAGCCTTAACAAAATATAAGCAAAGAAAAGTTGTAGAATAATTGTTTCTGAGTACATTTTAACTCAATCATCTATCAAAATGGAACTCGACGTTCTTTCAAATCTCGGAAATCATCTATGATTGATTCTGTGCTAAGCTTCTCAGCAATTTCTTTTTCAATGTACACAATCAAACAATCAGAGAAAAAATCATCCTCCATTTTGCTGCGAAGCCTAGTTTTGACAATATTCATGGCTAAAAATGATCGTTCAGTAGTTGCAGTAGAAACTGGAAGAGTAAGCATAAGTTCAATCACTCTAAAAACAAGTTGGTAGACTGTTGATCTTCTAGTCTTTACCAACCATTGACACAGATCAGATACAGTTGACAATTTTTGAAAGTCGGAATGTCGAACTACATTATACTCATAATGGTGAAGTTGCATTCTCAATTGCATTTTCTCATTTTCTGTGAAGTCTTGAGGATAAAACTTATCTACCAACTTGCAAATATCATCGCCTCTGAAAGTTTCATGTGCATTTCGAGGATCCAAAGCTGAGCTAAGAGTAAGCAACTCTACTGCATGCTCACTAAACCGACTATTTAATTCTTGTAATTGAGAATCAATCGCAACATAAAAAGTTTATATTCGACAATGATGCTCAATTGTAAACTCATCTTGTTGATGGCGGGCTCGACCTCGTCTTGCAACATAACGAGCATTCATATCTGGGACATCTATATTGCGTGCCTCGCAAAATGATTTCACCTTGGTAAGTAAAGCATCCCACCCTGCATCTCTCAACTTTTGGATAAGTGCTTTAGTAGATGAAACAAGATGCATGGCATTTAAAATGTCTTGAAATTGACATTGCAAAGCTTGACAAAGTAATTCAGTGATCTCCATAATTTCTTTCATAAGATGTAAGATGAAGACAAATTCAAATGAAGTAATTGCCTCGTAAGCTGAGTCTGCATCTCCTCGTTGAGAAAAAGTAGTTTCGTCCTCAATGATGTTAATTAGAACTGCACATGTTGGACTAAACATCTTTATCAAGTTAGAAACTGATTTCAAGTGAGAACTCCAACGAGTATCTCCTGCCCGTTGTAAAGAACCAATCTGATTAAGTCCTCTCCCACTCTCGAGCTCATCAATGGCAATCAAATGTGCAATTTCAGCAGCTTGAGCAACTTTTAACTCATTATTACGCTTGCATGAAGCGCCAACAATATTGATAATAGAAGTCAATTTAGTAAAAAATTGATAAATTGGATTAACTTCTTTTGATGCTGCAACTAATGCCAATTGCAAGCGATGTGCTAAACAATGGACATAGTAAGCATATGGACAATCATTCAAAATCAAAGCTTGTAATTCATTCCACTCACCCCGCATATTGCTTGCACCATCGTATCCCTGCCCCCGAATATTCTGAACATTGAGATTAGGATAAGACAATACATCATATATTTCATTTTTTAAGGTCAATGATGCAGTGTTGGAGACATGAACAAGCCCAAAAAAACGCTCTCATACAAAGCCATCTTTGTCGACGAATTTTAAAACTATAGTCATTTGCTCCTTCTTTGACTCATCACGAGCTTCATCAACAAATATACAAAATTTTGCATCACCAATTTCTTCACGAATTATCTTCTTCACTTTGGTTGAAAAAACATGTAGAATTTCTTTTTGGATCTTTGGTGATGTGTAAGAAGCATTTTTTGGAGCTTTATCTAACACAACTTTTGCAACTTTCACATTATAAGAACTCAACAAATTCAACATTTCAATATAATTTCCACGATTGATTGAACTATGACTTTCATCATGGCCTTTAAAAGCACAACCTTGAAATGTAAGTCATCGGACTGTATCAATTGAAGCCGTAAGCCGTAGTCGATTATTTGCAATTTCTTCCGAAGTGAATTTGTCAAGCACTTTCTGTATATGTTGAGATTGATTCATCAAGTCTTCACATAATCTCTCGGCAACTTTATGAGGAGAGTTAGGATCATTCCCCACATGACTCAATAAAGTACAATTTTTTCCATCTTTAACTTTCTTCTAATTCTTAAATCCAGTAAGAGTGAATGCATTTTGCGAAGCAAGTCCAGTTTGCTTATTAAAAAGTTAGCATGGTAGACAAAAAATAGCATCTTTCTCTGGGGAATATTCCAACCATGAAGGAAATAGCTTGAACCACGAATATTGAAAGCTACGAAGATGAGTTGTTGATCCAGATTTCAGATACTTTGAAAGCATAGGTTGGTATGGACCAACCTTAATGTACTTCCGTCGAATTTCATCACGCCGATTAATATCATAATCTCATATCTGTGGACGCAATCCTGGATCACGCTCTAATGAACTAATATCAACTTCATTGATTTCAGTTCTTTGTGATTTTGTAGGACGATCTTCAGAAATTGGATTCTCAACATTAGAGGTCGGCAATGAAGCATCGGCTTCTAAGTTTTGAGGAATTTGTCTTTTAAAAAATCCATCAATTGTAGATGACTTTCCCATCTACAAATCAAATAAAAATCATATTTATTATATGTCCAAAATCAAATAAAAAGTTTTCATTATCTCAAAATATGAACCATTCATCAAACAACTCAATAAACACACGGGTGATTAGTGCTCAAAATGCATATATATATATATATATATACATCCATTAAATGATATGACACGAAATTCACAAGACCTGACCTCTCATAGTTTATATCATTGAATTCGTTTGGGAAAACCAGACCTCCTAAAATTTTGAAGAGAGCAGAAATTTTCATTAATATAATCCCAAAATATGGAACTACTTCTAAATAACTAAATATGCCTGTTTGTTGTTAGTTTTGTTTCATGATTGTATTTCTATGGCAGATTAGAATGAGTTGCTTTGATCAGAGTGTTTTCCCTTGAAAAGAGAGGTAATGCCTCTTCCACATGGATAGCTTCTTTTCAAACAAAGTTATCACCATACCCAAAATGGCTTGAGAGTGAGGTTTAACCTCCAGAGGGAAAGGAAGGTAAAGAAATTACTTGATCCATCCTTCACACTTAAGACACAACTAGGAATTATTAAATGATAGCTTGAATGTTGCTGGATGAGATAGGTTTTCAAAGGGCTTGACTAATTAAATTCAAGAGATTTTTGTCAAACTGTTATTTTATTTTATTTATCGACAAAATGAGGCAGATCTTTCTAAAGCATTTTATCCAAGATATTGAGCATTTTGGCAGGAAACTTCAACACAGTTGGAAGATGCTCATTGTCACACCCGACAAGGTGCAGGTTCAATTGTATCCCTTATCAAATAGATAAATATGCAAGGCATTCACCATTCTGTGGGTTGCACCTAGGTCAGGTTAGGTTGGGCAAAGGCTTGTCCAAAGCCAGAATACATAGGCTACCAGGACCCAAATCTAGCTCAATTCCAGCTCATTAGTTTTCAAGGTTTCGGGCACAATCAATATGCAGTTCCTTGGATGGAGAATTGTTTCCCGCAGAACCAATGACCCATGACGTGGGCATTCCCTCAGGTGTTAAGCCCAAGCCCAAAATAATTGTTTATTTGGGTGTATTTTAGGCAAAGTCCTGATGAGATTGGCCTAAAGCCTCTGCCAGAATTCATTTTAAGCAAGTTTCTGTTTGAGCTGGGCCCAGCCATTGTATCCTTACCATTCTGTTTCATATGGTTTTTCCAACACAGACCCAGCATATGAAAGCTTCAGTTCTTTTACATCTTATGCAATTTGGTAGGAGACTTTTGCTTGATCACTTGGATTAAAGTAATAGAACAAGATATTTAAAATGGTAATGGGTCTTAAGTTACTTATGGTTATTGTTCATTTATGTTAGAGCTTTCCAGTGAAAGGAAGAGAAAGCAGCATTGAGATCTTCTATAGGTAATTCAGACCAGATCCTTTAGTTGGTTCAAGTGACTCGTCTCTATTTTATTGCTGGCCCATTCAATCAATGAACAATTTAAAGTCCTTATAATGACCCACGGTTTTCATTGATGTACAATCTTGACTGGATGTGATCATAGAACCATAAATGGCTAATTCACAAAGGAAGCTACATTTTCTGGTGAATCTTATAACTCCTCTTAACAGTGTGTTTGGATCTAAATTAAAGACACTTAGTGCAGCTGTGCAGGTGATTTGGTTTACAAATAAATGAGGGCTAAGTGGCTAACAGAGTAACAGTTCTATAGCAGGTAAAAAAAAAAAAAACTCCCAAAGATTATAGATCTAAAAAAAAAAAAACAATAATAAAAGGCAGAGAAGAAGCCAAGGAGCCTACCATGAATGTATTGTGAATGATAAGAGAATAGAGATGTTGTTGCATGTTGGCTCCTGTTGCCTCACAGTCACAGCCCCAGGCATATCAGTGCTTCAAGCTCAAAGAGTCCTCCACAAACATTATCTTCTTCCTTCTCATCCTCCATCAGAAATCCTTGCATCTGCAACATTCACAAAAATCGGAATCACAAAGCTGAAAAAACGAGAGATTGATTATTGATGGATTTCACAAACGACCCATTCTCAAACGAGACATTCACAAATCACAAACCTTACAAAGTTGAGAATAATTCTTCAAGCTGTGGCCTGTGTCGCTGGGAGAGTGAGAGTCACGGCAGAGAATGGTTGGAGAGGTTTTGGAAATGGCCAAAAGGGGCTGGGAAATGGGAATAACCGAATAGGGATGGTGGGGCTGGAAGCCTGGAAAGGTTTTGGAAAAGGGATATGGATTAGGGCTGGATGCCTGGAAAGGTTTTGGAAAAGGGGCTGGGTCCTGGGAAATGGGGATAGGGAAAGGGACTTTTAAGTTGTGTGTGGGGGGCCAGGGGCATGATGGACAAAAACTTGGGGGGGGGGGGGGGGGGGGCGCATTTTGTGTGATGTTAAAGCCTTTTCAAAAGCATTTTGAAAATTCCGCCACTGACAACCAACCCCAAGGCCCTACTGTGGTTCCGCCACTGACAACCAACAACCAAAGAGAACACCAAGTTTTTACTATAATTTTGGAGATCTTATTGAGAATATCCCCTGCCTATCTATAAGGCTACAACCAACAACCAAAGAGATTGACTCAAAATGGAAAATCTAATCACACTTATAATAGGAAACATAATCGGACAGTAAATAGGAAACCTAATCAAATAATAAATCAAGGTTATTATAATCCAAATCTAATCTAATCTAATCTCATCCTTTCCCTATCAATGCTTCTCTAAAACAATGTTACCTATTATAATTCACATTTAATAGGGAAAATTTAAAAAAGTATAAGAAAAACTTAGCGTTTTTTTTTCTAGAAAGTACATTGTGAATTAGATATATCAAAACAATATAAAAGTTTTTTCACAAATCTTCAATTAAGTCCTTTGCATTGGTTTCTCCTCTTCACCTCCTCGGTAGATTTTTGTTTAAGAATGATAGATATGCCCTTATGAAAGCATAAAAGAAAGCTTCATCCCTTGAAAGAAATTCAAAAAAGTATAAACATTTTGGCTCATTTTCAAAAAATATATTAAAAATTAAATATTTTAAAATAGCATAAAATCTTTCCATGGTTTTGGATCATTTTTGTATGGATGGACTCAAACAGATGGGGGAAGTTTTGAATAAAGTACATTTAATGTGACATCTTGTCTGGAAAATGGAGGCTTTACGTACTTGACTTGTATTGTATTAGTAAAGTACCAAACGGGCCCTAACCAAAAACTCAATCACTTGAGCTCCATTCACTTTATAGTCAATAGTAACTATATCATGTGATTTATCCAATCATATCATGAAATAGACCCATAATATCATGTGATTTATCAGTTTTTGTATCATGTTCTTTCTGCAACTAGCAAGCGAATTTGTTTTTAAGAGAACACAAAAAAATGATATTTTTTTAAAGTAAATATACATCTAACTAGCATTTCTCATGTTCTATCATTCGAAAAAAAAAATCCTTAGAAGTTACATAAAAGACATAACATCATGGGACAGTCATAAGATATTGTGGGATTTATCAATTTATGTGGCAAGCATACATGGTTCCCATAATATGATGAGAAATGGGGCTAATTAAAAGGTTTTGTAAAAAAAAATATTGATTAAAGTCAAGTGACTCTAATGACATTATCTGAATTTCGATCATGAAATTGGAAAAACAAAGTTTAAGGAGGACTAACATGTGAAAACCCCTTTCATATATGACAATTTCATTATACTAGCACCTTCTATATATATACATGCATTCATTATATTTGTTCCTTCTTTTGATTGTAGTCACCTGGGGGTTGGTTCCTTGGAATAAGCTAGGGCGGGTTTGTTCCTCACATTGACACCCTCTTCAACAAATAATTAATAATAATAATAATAATAAATATTATCATATATATATATATATATGTGTAGTTTCCCCCTTCATTATTTCATATGATTTAATTACGTTTCTTACATTTTCAACAGATCAAAAGTGTAAAAGGGGAAATTAATTAAACAACGATAAATTCGTCAATTTAGAAACGTTCTCATGATGAAAACTAGTACATATGCAGGTTTAAGAGCTCAGCTTAAGCCAAACTTTTACGCTCATAGGCTGCATCCGGCCTAATATATATTTGCCTGATAAATAGAAGTATCTCTCAAACCAGCAGCCGTTTGGATAAGAAAATGAAGAAAGTTGTCCACAGTTGATATTTGTAGTGTAGACAATTAATCTCTGCTGGCTGCTTTCTCCACTTTGTTTTTTACATCCAAATGGAAGAGTAAAGTGATGTTGATAAGAGAGAAGGTGGAGAAAATGAAGGAAGGAGAAACAGTCCATAGATAGTTCAAATTTGTCTTATCATTAATTCTCTCTGTTTCTAGCTTATGGCTCCTCAGAGATAGCGCGCTTCAGTGTTTTAGAAACTCAATGATGACTCAATTTCCAAAGTTTTCTGAGTCATGCAACTCGGGCAACTCAATCCTAGCACTTGGCTAGGCTAGGCTCATTGAATTTGCTTGACTCAGTAACCTGCTGAATCAACTCGGCCAAGGGGGGACTAAAAAAAGGATTTTTTTTTTAATCATCTGATAATCCAGCCATCTATCACCATCCTGCAAAAACTGATAATTGCCCATTGTTTTTGGTTAACCATCCAATATGTAGGTTCTCATGATGAACAATTAGGATGATTGAGAGGATGCTCAATTATTTTGTTATGCAAGGCCCACCATCAGTGGGAAAAAAAATTGATGGACGGTTGGATCTATACAAAACCTTACTGTTCACCAGTTATCAGCCCCAGATTGGTAATCTAATCACATCCAATGACATGGATCTCTTGGATCTGACCATGATGGCCGCTAGGGCCGCCTGCGAGAATATTGAAGCATACATCAAGAAAGCTGTTAATCATTGGAAGGTAGGTTTTGGTTTTTAGTGCATGGTCTCAAAATTAAACTCAGTCGAATTGACCTCAATACTCAGTGAGAAACTCGGTCATCAATAAATTTTAGCCAGGTTTGTGCTGACTAGGTAATTGACAGAGAGTCAAGACACGGATGAATATGTGATTAAGTCAACTCGGCCCATAGCTTAAACCTACTAGGTTTCTGAGTTTTGTTATAATGGATTTGTGTTTTAAAATGTTGTTGCAAGAAGCATTTTCATTATCCAACCGTACATGTGCCTCAAGACATTTAGTTACAGTTTGATTAGATGTCCAAATCCTCCTGCTTGTGGCATGTTGATCAAACCATTAGTTTGACGGGCCACAAGATGAATGGAGATCCCTGATTTGGTGATCTTTTGCAATGACTATGGACCTATTGAGAAGCTCTGGATAGAAAAATGTCTTGGATTTAACTCATTCTAAGAAATCCATAGTACTGAAAGTGGGCCCGGGCCAAACCTATCGCAAGCCATTGCCATTATGAGCTATACGGGGCTCAGTTTAGGAATTAATGTTTTGCCCAATAACGAAACAGCATGGTCTGATGGTCTTAGCCAATGATTGCTACGCAGAATCTATTTCCAGCATATCTAGCAGCAACGGGCCTTCGAAAATACAGTGGGCTCGAATTGGGCCTAAAGCCATAGACTGAGAATTAAATGGGATGGACTTGGACCACCTTCTTGCTGGACCATTTGGCCCATTTTCAACAATATTCATGAGTAACTGTTGATAAACATTTTCCTCAGTTTTACCTCTTTATAATCTAATCTAATTATATATGTTCTTTCCAATTTAAACTTCTAATCAATAAGAGTCTCATTTATTTGGCAAACTACACTAGCATTTCCATTTCAGGTCAAGCCATTTCCATCTCCCTCAAAGGAGAGGATTTTCTCTTCCATACGGAAGGATTCACTTCTTGTGGATCTTATCAGAGCCCGTGCCAGGGACTACTGATCTCACCATGGAGTTCCGGAACACTCCCAAATAATCTACTGCAGCAGAATCAGCTCAATGAGCTTACCCCTTCGGTTTTTTTATGCAGATGCAC
This sequence comes from Cinnamomum chago, assembly GCA_038049695.1. Lineage (NCBI taxonomy): Eukaryota > Viridiplantae > Streptophyta > Magnoliopsida > Laurales > Lauraceae > Cinnamomum > Cinnamomum chago. Next base: position 81,008,116 of record CP142452.1, read on the forward strand.
TTTGTAGGGTTCTTCAACTGTTGGAACAATAAGGATCAATGGTAAAACTCTTCCTTTTTTTTTTTTTTTTTTTTTTGCTAAAAGGTGTAACTTGTATTAAGAAAAGGAGAAAAGAAAACATGGACCAATAGGGCCCCAAAAGGGCAACAAGCAACCAAAGCTCAAAAATCACAGCAAAACAAAAAAATCCCAAAAAGAAAGAAGATTGAAATTAAGTTAGTTGCTATTGATTGGAGCCACTGTTACACCCAAGGAATGCAAAAGAGACTGAAGATGCTGACTGTTGGAAGAATTTAAAGTTTTCCTTTGGAATTTCTTATTGATCTTCTGGGAGAGAAGGAAAGAGGCTCTTGAATGTCGAGCCTAATTCTTTGAGGAGATGCAGGCATGTAATGTTCTTGAAGGTGGGCTCATTTCTAGAAGACCAAAGACTATATATGACATATAGAAGAACGGTTCCCATAAGCTTCCTAGCTAGTTAGTCGCATCCTGTAGAGAGAGAATTCCAAGTGGCTGCGAAATTGGGATAGACCAACTAGGAGGGATAGCACTAGCCTAGTGAAGGATCCAATTCCAAGATGGTAACACTACATAAATTCACTATTGGGAAAGTTATGAGGTATTGGGTAGGGTTGAGTCAAACTATGGGCCCACTCTATTTTTGTTACATGGCTCAATTTGAATGTGCCTAGTAACTACTAGTAAGAGACCCGTGCAGCCCAATTCCAATTTAAAATTTAGCTAGGTTGAACCAAATGCCCCATTAGACAATTGGATCATGGCAGCCCTAAATCGATCTGTTAGTTACCTCTCCTCAACAACCATGCCAGCAGGTTGGCTGGTGAACTATTTGAGTCGAGTTTGAAAAAGTTCTTCTCTGGCCCCAGTCCACTAACAAGGAAGCATGTGTTTTCAATTTTCAGTGTTCTTAAAAGGTGCATGGGATTCAAGCTTATATATTCTGCGATAGGTCCGTGGATGCTAGCCTGATGGTGGTGGCCTTTCGAGGCACGGTAGCCTTCAATGCCAAGGACTGGATGACCGACGTGGATCTCTACTGGATCTCAATGTGCAAAATGGGAAGGGCCCATCTGGGGTTCTTGAAAGCTTTGGGCCTCTAGGGTGAGAAGGACTGTATAAAGGGTTGGCCCAAGGTCTACCAAGTAGACAAATGCAAACCTTTCGTTCGCATATATATATATATATATATATATATTACTTGGAAAAAAAAAGAATCTTTCGCATATTACATCATAAGAGACACACTCAAGACATTGTTACATCACCACAAGAATGTTGAGCCCGTTTGGATGTATGGTGAATTGAAGTATGGTGAGGTGAAGCATCAAATCAAGAGAGAATAAAATATAAAGTGTTATGATGTTGTTTTATTTTTAATTGTTTGGTATGGAATTTTTTTGACTTTTTGTAAAGAAAAGTGAAGTTTTTTTTTTTTCTTTTAGTGGAGAAAAGAGGTTGTTTTTTTTAATTCTTTTTGAAAAATTCGGAAGAAAGTTTGAAATTGTGTATTTTTTATATGACCCCTTATCATTTCTTGTTTGGATTCAATTTACTTTACTTTAACTAGTTAATTGCCAATCACACCCAAAATATATAGTGGGGCCCTTTCGGCCATCTTTCCTTGTATACTCTTCTTGCATGATGAAAAAGACATCTTGAATAGCTTTGCTGGTGTCCTGAGTTATGGGCAGCCAAGAGTTCGAAGATAACAAGTTTGGCAGTTCAGTCATGAAAAAGTGCTGCATTCAGAGCTTGAGAAGAAGTTCTATTATAGAGTGGTGTATGGGAATGATCTGATTCCAAGAGTCCCCTTTGATGACCCTATTTGTCAGTTCAAGCATTTTGGCCACTGCATCTACTTTAGCAGCTGGTGTAAAGGACAGGTGGGATATGTTTTTTACTTGCTTAAAATTTGTTCTCTCTTTCTTTTCATCGGTAATGAAACTCAAATTAAAATAAACAAAAAAAAGAAAGATCAAAACAAAGAAACCAAAAGAGCGAGGAAATGTACAAAAGCCTTATGCCAAACCTCATGCAAGAAGATTTTTTTTTTTTTTTTTTCTCTTTAGAAACCTATAAGGTCAAAATTTGAGATGGGTTCCAAATTAATGGACTGGTAAGATGACAATATGACATGTTAATATCAACAAATCCTCCTTTCTGATTTGAGTTAGATCCTCCGGATAGGCCCTGTAAAACTCAAATAAAGAAGTCTCGATGGGTAGGACCGGTCGAGTTCCCTCCGAAGCTTAAGTCAGCCACTGAGATTAGATATGTAGTGATTAGTTTTTTTATGTGATTTTGGCATACATTTTCCTTCATCTCTTTCCCCCTTTTATTTCCTTTTTCCCTAACTTCCTCATGTTACTTGACACATGTCCTTTCCCACCTTCCTCATTATAGCATGTGAGAAGATCATGGCCCCTTTTCGTGGGATGTTCCTTCCCCCACTTTCCCCATGCATTATAGCATATGAGAAGATCATGGCCCCTTTTCGTGGGGATGTTCCTTTCCCACTTTCATTTTTGGGCTAATTTTGCAGGTGGATCTATTTTGACCTAAACTCACTTCCAAGTCATTCAAAATTTCCCCTCACAAAACCCTTCACCCATTATCTAGAGTATTTTACCTTAACAAAATGAGGCATTAACCTAATACCATTGGATATTTTCTTTGTGCTTTTATTTCATGTGGGAAACAAACAGATGATCGAGGAAGAGCCTACCAAGAACTACTTGGACCCAATATACCTTCCTTCCAACTACTTCAATACATTCAAAGACCTGACCATGGCCCTTTTCTTGAGTGAGACAAGAGGGAAATATTTTGGAGGGTTTAGACCAATCAGGGGGTGCCGTATGGGTTTGAAATTACACATCTCATCTCCTTAAAAAAATTCCATCTCCTTAAAAAATCTTCACTTCTCATGGGACACCCCCTGATTGATTTGGACCAAAAAGGGGATCCAAATCCATTTTTAGGAGAGTTGGGCTTCTATTATGTCATGGGTACCAGCGCTTCCCTTCCCTAGCCTAGGCTCCCATAGCCCAAGGGGTTATCTGAATGCAGCAAGGCTTGGATAGGTAAAGATATGAGACAAGGAAATGGTCTAGGTCCTCCAGCACACTACTGTCTTTTCTGTTGAAGTCTCTTGTCATCTTCCTCTTAGTTAGAAAGTCTTGTTTGTAAAACACTCGTGGTGTTTGTCGAAATGGACATGAGGCAGAAATGTTGTAAACAAAATATATATATATATATATATATATATATATATCACCAACCTATGTTTTTGCTTTTCTCATCATGTAGGCAATGGATTTGGACTTGGTCAATGTGTTGTCAATAGTAAATTGTGGTGCTCATGAGACTCAAAAATCATATCATATGGTCCCCCTTAAATGGATTAAAGATGATTGAACTTACTAATTTCTTTACTATTCTTGGATTTAATTCATTTGAAAGTCTCCCATTCCTAAAGCGGTTTTACTTTTATGAAGAATCTTATATAAAATAGGAATAATTACAGTACGACAACCTCTAAACCCGATATTTGCTCGAAAACCGTTGGAAAACTATTTATACACAAAAGAATGTCGTGAAAATGAAAATTTTATCCTATGCCCATAGGATATCACAATATTACCTCTTCCCGCCCAAAGTAGAGTTCGATGAATAGATTCGATGATATTTGGAACAATTACATACAAAACAAATGATACATGCATTCAATTGCTGCAACTTTTTTGCATTTCAAATCTTTTTGGACTGTCGCAATGGGCTTATGGATTGACGGGCCACTTCAAAATTTTGCTAAAAACTCTTGGTGGGCTTATGGATTGATGGGCCAATTCACAATGGGCTGACAGCAAAACTCTTGTTAAAAACTCTTGGTGGACCATGAAGCATATGTTGAAGGTAGACTACTTGTATTTCTCCATGTTGGAAATAGTGCTTAGAAAAGTGCTAGATAAAAGTTGAAATTCAATTAAGTAAATAAGCGAGGCACATCAATTAATGTACTTTCTTAATTATCATAATTTTTCACATGCACGGAGTTTTGATGAAATTGTATCCACAATATATTTTTCAATTCTATCTCGAGGTTTGCATACCTAAGATAGAAATAAGAAATCATCTTTAAAAAAAAAAAAACAAAGAAGTGGGAGATAAATGTATTTTGAGAGACACTCACAATTACTAAGGTTCTCTCTCTGTTTACTGTGATTCTAGCTCACTTTACTGTGGTTGTCTCTTAGTTAGTGCAGATACAATAACTTGTTTCTTTATGTTTTGTAATTGCACATTGTATTACACTCAAATGAGCCCAAGAGATATGCCCCTCAATCCTAATAATGAAATAACTTTTATTTCTCGGAACATTCACGTGGGTATGTAGGCTACTCAAAGGTGGTGAGGGCCTATTTTTGAAAAACCCTTAATTTAAAGGCGTCCCCAGTTGAATGATTGGTAGATAATCTTGGGAATGCTCATCAGGAAAAGGAAAGAATTGCCCTTGGGCCCTACCACTAGGAAAACACTTAAAATTTTATAATGCCATCTTTTTTTTTTTTTACTCAGCTAAGGGGATTGACTGTGACTTAAGAAAAAGCCTCTAAACACACGGAAAAGTAGTTCACTTAAATGGGATAAAAGCCTGCACACAACAGAAGAAAGCCCACATAAGTAGAAAATGAATCTACACAAGCGGAAAGAGATGACGTACTCGGGGTTCAAGCCCCGAACAATCAGATAAGTTCTAGAATAGGTTGAGACCGCGAATTTCAAATTAATATTTTATATTAGATATGCCTGTTTGATATGAAAACTGTTAGTATTTTTGTTGGCTAATTCATGGGTTGGACAAAACTCTGGGTCCATTGAGTTGTATTTTCTAATTTATTTTAGAATAGACTGCGGTTAAGTCGCCGGAAGAGCTGAAGGGAAAAAGAAGACCGGGCGAATTTTCCCAGGCCCGATCGATCGGAGCCTCAGACCGATCGATCGGTCAGAAAAAGGTCTCAGTTAAATGTCAGGCCGATCGATCGGACCTGAATGACCGATCGATCGGACAGTGTGCAGATTCCGGGAAAGTCTCCTATTTTCACACGAAGTTGTTTCCTTTTGAGACTCTGTTTCCCAGTTTGAGTCCTACTTGTGCACTAAGTCTTAGGCACGAATATTGGGCTATTTATAGGGTGTTTCTCTCAACCCTAGATGACCACCACAACTCTCATTAATCTGAGTCAGAGATATTTTAGAGAGAGTTAATCTCTAGAGCCATTGAGAGATTATTCTGAAGGGCTGCTCTAGAAAGTTGTTGCTGCTTCTACCTTCTTGTAGAAGATTGATCATCTTGGTTGACAAGGTGTGAGGAGATCAAGTAAGGAGAACGGGGCGCGGTGGATGCAGTGTCAGTGGATTCTTTGCAAGAAGAACTACAGTCCTTGGGTCGAGGTACAGACTTAGGTAAAGGAGCTTGTGAGTATATCTTGTAACTGTTCGTTATCTCTTGATTTCTGGTTCGTGGTTTTTCTCCCTGGATAGGGTTTCCACGTTAAAGATTGTGTCTGCCTTCTTGTGGTGTGTGATTGGTAGATAGCTAGTTCTATATTGTCTGATTGATTTATTTCCGCTGCATTGATTGGTTAAATAGAACTAGTAATCCATTCTGGTAGCCCCATATAGAATTTTCAAAAACAGATCCTTTGTTTCGTCCAAACAGGGGAGCCTTATTTGGACGAATCCGGGGTCGCCACATGCGGGGGCAGAAGGACGGCAGAGGAAAGAAAAATTGTTTCTCTCTTTCATCCACTCCCCTTCCACCCCCGCACATGTTAGCCCTGATTCGTCCAAAAGGGGAGCCCTTCTTTGGATGAAACAGGGATCCGATCCGTTTCATATATGCCCCATACTTGGCCTAACTTCAAAAGGCAAGAAACAGTCGGTCAGCATATAAACTTTGACTTGTTTTCCTCTCTCCTTTGCTTTTCTGTCTATCTGTGAGCCCACATATATTCCGCTCCCTTGCAACTTCATATATTTGAAACAGTCTTACCTTCTCTCTCTCAATCTCTTCTCCTCCCTATATAAACATTAACCCATCTTCTAAATTCCACCCACCCTCTCTCTCTCTCTCTCTCTCTCTCTCACACACACACACACACACAGTTTCCCCTAAAAACTTCAAATTTTCATTTCATTGGTCTCTCTCTCTCTCTTCTCTCAGTTTCCCTTAAAAACTTCAAATTTTCATTTAATTGGTTTCTTCAGCATGGTCTTGGGCGAGTGGCTATTGCTTAGGCGCCTGAGAAAGACTATTCAAAAGGTGAAGTTCTTACTGATCTTCATCGTTCAAAAATGGCTCCACGTTGCACCACTTATCGGGTCACCGAGCGGGCGTCAGCTGAGCTTCAGTGGCCCGCCCGGCCTTCTAGATTGCACCCCCAATACAACGGTCGATGACAGGGAGATAGGTCGATCACCCGTTCCGATTCGAAGCCCGGCAAGTGATGACGGTGATATCGATCGGAGGGCAGAAATCTTCATTGCCAACTTCCACCGGCATCTTCAGATGGAACGACGGGTTTCGCTCCAGCTGCGCCATGCTAGAGGGAATGACGGGTTGGAGAGAACTCCCTCCTATTGAAATGGTTTTGGAAGATGAAGAAATGGAGATTCAACTGTTCATGAGTGGCCTGGTCTATTCAGTTGAAGTGAAACAAAAGGATTGAAGTGAAATTGGAATCCTGCGTTTTTGGTTGATTTCGTTTTCTTTTCTTTCTTTTAGAATGGGACCCCATGTTAGCATTGATGGTGGGCCCACTAACATGTACCAGATGCTGGTCACAACCGCTAAGGATAAACACACATCTATTGTTTCTTTTGGAATGTTCCCTCCTACTGCAACTTGAATTTGGGCCCCACTAATTTGGGTTTTTTTTTTTAATGGGCCCTCACCAGTACCTTTAAGTTTAAAATCTTTGGTGAGTCATATTTGTCACTAGTGGCAGTCGATGAGTGGGCCATTGTGTGGGCCTGCTCAACTTGGCTCGGTTAGGGTTGGGCTCGTGCTCTACTTGTGAGCCAATTGACCCTGATTATTAATAGGTCCGAAGCATTGATTTAAAATCATGCTCTCACTGGCACAATCACTTCAAAGAAAGAATATTCCTTACAGGTGAATCAGTTGACAAAGAGGAAGGTGTAGGAGGAAGGTAGTAAACAGGCCCCATTACCCGGTCACCAGACCCACCTGAGTTGGGAAACATGAGTTGAGTACTTTTATGGTCCTGATGAATCATCCAGTTGTGATCCAGGCCCAATATATGCTGGAATACCAGTGTACCTTATTATAATTTTATTTAGATTCATAATAAAGAAATAAGAGCCATTTTAAGATGGCACTTGTGGCCCACTTGGAAGCATGCTGGAGAGGGTTAGGAGTTTGAAAGGGTGTACCATATTAGTATTATAGTGTACCTGTGTGAGAAATATTAGTACCATCCAACAAAGGTAGGTAGTGATTTGAAGGCCTCAAGTAGTCAAAATCCAAGCCATTACAGAAAGTCTAATGGATGCCAAAACTGGTGTGAACTATTGAAGGGTCTAAGAACTAATATCTAACTCCAAGGAGTAGCTCAGTTGGTCTAAGACTACGGTTTGCAGCTGGAGGTTGTAGGTTTGAAACTGCACTACCACACTGGGGCTATAGGGGAGTTTACCCGGCTTCCCTCTGGGCCCGAAGGGATTAGTCCAACCCAAAGGGTTGGAAACCCTCAATAGCAAAAAAAAAAAAAAAAAAAAAGAACTAATAACTAGGATGAGTTTCAAGGTTGAGTCAGTGCTACTTACCGGGGATTTAAGTGTGACAGACTTTACTACTTTATTCGCTCTAATAATTATCCTAATTACTTGATGAATGGCCGGCAAATTTTCACCATCCAAAACAAGTAATAGCAGTTCAGGAAGGAAAATGAGCGTAAGTGCCTTGGATTGATAGTAGGTAGGGCCCACATAGGCGCAGGACGTTAGTGCTTCCGTCACTCTCGATGTCACTCTCTAGATAAATATACACACGGGTGGTTTAGTATTGTTGCAAAGGTAAGCATAGAACATTTTCTCATGAAGATATGACCATTTCTCATGTTATTATACTTTATTGATCTAAGTTTTTATAAAGTTGAATCAAACGTAACTATGATTTACTATGTAATATGCAACTAAAAATCATATTTTGTTTAATGGCTGCCGCTCTCCTCAGCTGCAGCTTCCCTCTAATATCAACTGCAGGCATGTGAGGAGGGCTGCAGCTGCTCCCTTCACATGCTTGCAGCTCATATTAAAGAGGGCTGCAGCTGAGGGGAGTAGTCCTCTTGTTTAATATATGTGATCACCATATAAATGATGTAAAATCAATGCGAACTTCAGTTAAACTTGGCACATAAGACAATGAGACAGAGCCAAAGTGAGTTCAAGCCAAATTGAGCCGAGCATTAATAACACATATGATTAATAATACAAAAGATTATGCTGATCACATTTTCAGCTAGGAATTCAGCTTATGGAACAACATTCAAGGATGTAACACTGAAGGGAATGGCATTGATTTTGAATGATCCAAGTTATCTATAAGTCGGCCCTGCATGAAGCTTCGCACATTCCACCTGCAAGAAACTTGTGGGAAACACTCGTTTGAAATTATTTGTGATCTTTTAAGATATTAGATTTGATAGGATGTGTGGGTCTTTCTCCCACCATTAGATTTTTTTATATAGGTTTTTTTTTTTTAAATAAGAAAAGGTGAAAAGGGGATTGTATTGTGTAACTTGAAAATCTGTGAAAATTTGGGAGGACTCACAATAGTTGAAATCAGAGAAAATATGAGAAATAATGATTTTTGCATAAAGAATTGCATTTTCATTCATTTTCTCAAGTTTATTTATACATGGGTTCAGAGTTTCTAGCTTTATGAATGCAGGTTGTTTACGTGACATTTTTTTTTTCATGACGCCACCACTTGGCCTCAGGTGACCTCAAATTGACAAAAAAATATAAGAAATACACAAAGAACATAGAAAGTGGATTGCCAATCGGCAATTTGAACTTAGGATATTCTTGATTGTAGGAATTTTCCAATAGTGAATTTAAATATAGCAGTGGATGTTGTAATAGAGGTAATGTTATCTTTCCATCTATATAATACCTATTGAAAATGTACATTGGATTGGTAACTCCTTTCACACTCTTTCACATTATAGCTCCATATTTTTGACATATCTCGCTCGGAGGCCTAAAGCCTTTCCATTTTACAATTCCTCCTACACAATATCAGAAGGTGGGTAGCATTAAATTACTATAGGACAAAGAATATTAGATTGATAAACACATATTAGTGTTGGAGTATTTACATACTTTTTCGAGATGAGCGAATGAAATTTATCAAGAGTGGAGGAGGTTCTATATTATGGATCATGTCCTCCTAAAGTTGAAATTTTCTCCCGAATCCCTATAATCTTTTCCTCAAATAAAATTGAAATTGAAATTGGAGTTCAAATTTTGCAATCAATCAAGAAATTGAGCTCCAATTTTGAAATCGAATCATATCTCTATAATATATAATAACTAGCAAAAAAGCCTGTGCTTAAGAAAAATATTTATACATAAATCTTTAACTTCAAAATATTTTTCTAGTATTGTTAGTTATTTTCATTCATTTTGAGGATATGGACAACTGTTAATTAAAAAAATAATTAAGAGAAAAAGATTATTTTTAACTAAATGACATTTCCGTTACTACTCATTAAATGGCATCGTTTAAAACAAAAAACAAAACAAAAGATATTATAAATGAATTAAAAGAGGGAAAAAGGGAATATGAAGAGGAGATGCACTAAACCATAAAATGAAAAGAAGAACCTTCGCATATATGGAGAAATGTAGATGAGTAACGGAAGAATCATTATTAAATAAAAGAGAAAAAAGTTATATAACTGAATGGTCAAAATAGATTAAGCAGTCAAAATCAATTGAACAAATTGAGGCTGATTTATCAATTGAAATTAGTCTCTTTCATGCATGTAAATATAAATAATAATCGTAGCTCAAAATCAATTTTTGTCAATCATTTTTTATATTTATTTTTAGAAGCTTATTATAAGTTGAATGATGAAATATATTTTATTTTATTATATATATATTTTATTTATTTATTTTAAACAACAGTATACTGAGTCGGAATCGGAACCATTCCCAGGTCCTGCATCGCTCGAGTCGGAACGAACCCATTTACATCCCTTTGCCGCATACTTTGATCCGCACATTTAATTGCGGGAAGGGAAACAAGGAACATAAAAAAAAAGTCTTCAACTTCGAAACGAGCGAGTAGAGGTGCCGTTTGTTTTCAACGTTTCGTTCTTTACCCTAGCAGCACAGCAGTCCTCTCTCAAAGATGTCATCTTCAGCTGTTTCAAGCTCGGTTAGTTCCTAACTTCCAACGTTTGGATCTTTTCAGTTTTCCCCTCTTTTACAATGTAATTCACACACACACTCTCTCTCATTTCTGGTTGGGCTTCCAAAAACCTCGGGACCGTTTGTGCGCGAAAAGTTGGGAGGAGAACTTTCTTTGGAGAAACCTTTTTCTTTCCTTCTGTAGTGAAAAGTAGTTTTCCTCTCTCTCAAACGGGTGGAGAAAACATTCCTGTGAACTAGTTAAGTGAGAATTTCATAACAAAAATTGTAAACTCGTTAGATGAGACTTTCTAATAACGAGAAATAATCAATTTTGACCAGAGAAAAGGCTGGTCTCTACCCACCTTGTCTTGAAACGATCGCTCCTTTTTGCCGAAGATAGTAAGAGTCTCCTTTTAGGGCAGAAAAAAAGGGGCTAAACAGGATAAAAGGGGTTTCTTTGGAGAATAATTTTTCTTCTCCCAGTTTTCTTTACATCTGATCTGAACAGGCCCACAGTGAAATGAAAATTTTAAAATTTGACATTTGGCCATTTAATAATTAGTTTCTTTGTTTTGGAGAAGTTTTCAAAATGGTTTCTTCTCCATGCTTTCTTCAATTAAATCCATTCAGAGTGGAGAATTACTGCAAGAGAAAAAGTAGGGAGTCTCAACCAAGGAGATTCTCCACTTATAAATATCCTCCTTTTGTTCCTCTTGCCAGTGAGCCTTTACTTTTGGTGACCCTCTTAAGATATTGTATGATTTGTATCTCTAGTTAGTTGCTCTGTCATTTGTTTTGTTTTGTTGCTTTGTTGCGGCCTGTACGAGCAGTGGTGGACCCGGGATTTTTATCTGAGTGGGGCGGACGATAGTTAATTGAAGAAGTCAAAATCAATGTCAACTATCAATAATGAATGCCAACTACCAATAATCTCTACTTGTTGCATGATTTAAAGACATGATTTTTTTTTTTTTTTTTTTTACAAATTAAGTATAAAGAACTCACATTCTACTACCAACACTCAATTCCTACATAAGCTTTTTCTCAAGAAATTGTTTTTTTATTCAACTCAATGGGATGGAAATCAGATCAGCAACCGCACTACAACAACAATAAAGAAACTCTAGAAAACTCAAAAGAAGTAATAATCACTATCATATGAAAATAATAGACAGGGTGGAGAATCAGATATTCACTACATGTCTGAAAGCCGATTCCAAAAGTAGGAGTCGGTTCAAGAAGAAAAGTACAAATCAAGAATTCAATTCATCAAATCCATTTGCAAGAAGGCATTTTTTCCATACCTATTTGATTCAAATGTAGAAATCTCATCATCACTCTCTTGTTTGTAAATAGAGAGAAAGGGAGAGTGGTGGTGTTGTTAAATCGAGGTGACGAGGAAGAAAGAGGAGAGAATCAAAAAAGAAAAAAGAGATCGAGAGGGAGGGCAAGCCTTTGTGCCGTGCAATTGTGTCAACTTCGGAGCTTGAAGGGGAATGAGGAAAAACGATTGAGAGGATGGTTATGAGGTTTACTGAAATAGGTGCAGAAAAGGAGGACGGTTTTTAGGTTTTCAAGAGAGGTGGACAACAACTTTACCAAAACGGAGCATGAGCCATCCAGCCCATGCAAACCTTTAGCCCTTTTTGGATCCGACCTGGGGCGACCAGCCCGGGTGCTGTCCGTGCGGATAACATGAGTCCATCCATGTGTGCGAGTCTCTTATACCTCTATTTTATTTTCCATTTTGGCGTTTTGGGGTTGTGCTATGTACTTTTGTATGTGTTTTCTCTTTTTATAAAAATTCCCAGTTATCGATAAAAAAAGAGAGAGACTCAGTTGCTCTGTATTGGTGTTGGCTATTAATGTTGATGATTAGTGGTTGTTCCTGCTTTTAACTTGACACCTATTGCTTACTTGTGCATTTATATGTACTAAATGGTACCTCTAGTCAATTACTCTGTATTGTTTATTAGTTCATATTTATATATTTTTAGGGTTCGTTTGGTTGGGAAAAAGTGATAGGTGGGAATCCTCGCTAAGTGGATAAAAAAGGAGAATCCAATTTTTTTTGTGGGATGATGTTGTTGAAAAGTTTAAGAAAACTTGTGTAGTTGGAAACAAAATTATTTATCTCTTGTGGGTAGGAAACTTCAATTAAAGCAACCTTGTCTAATTTGCGAGTTTACTTTATGTCATTATTTAAGATGCCCGTGGTGGCCCCGAAGAGGTTGCATGGTAAAGACATGGTGAAAAAAGAATATGCATCTTATGAAGTAGTGTTTTAAAACTCTCTTGAGTTGTCTACTTAGTCATTGACTAGTTGGTTCATAAAGGACTTGGGCAAGTTAACTAATAAAACTTTAATTTTCAGTTTGGGGAGGTGGAGGGGGATAGGTGGGACTGGTTTGAAAACCCTATTTTTGGTTTAGGGTTTGTGTGATGGAGGTGAGGTTTTGGTGGAAGTGGTGGGGTTGCAGTGGAGGTGAGGTCATGAGGGAGATGGAGGTGGATGTGGTGGTGTCAGGGAGAAGAGGGGAAGTGAGGCGGAGCTCGATGGGGTGGAGGGAGGTTGGGTTTGGGTTTTGGGTTGGGAGTTGATTTTTGTAATGGAGAAGTACGGATGTGGTGAGGTCGTGAGGGGGGTGGAGGTGGATGTATTGGTGGTCGGGGAGGAGGAGATGGTGCTGATGGTGGAGGAGGAAGTGAGATTAGGAGGAGAGAGGGGAAGGGGAGAAGCACGGCAGAGTCCGTTGAGGGCGACTTGTTCAAGTCGATTTGACTTGAGGGGGATCGAGTTGCCCTCAAGTCTGATTTTAAAACGTTGTTATGAAAGTTGAGTGAAGTAATGAAGCATAAGGGACAGGGGGAGTTTGGGTGTCGAGAATTTTTCTCATAAACATTGGCACTGGAGCAAAGTGGTGACGGAGATTTGGGGAAGAGAGAAACTCCTTGGCACAAAATAACTCACTAAGCATGGTATGGATGAGGGGGTTGGGTCCTTAGGAATAGAAGGTGGATTTTTGGGGAGCAATTTCTTGTCTTGGGTTTAGTTGAACATTAGGGGGAAAGTGTTTATTGAAGGGGTGGGTCTTAGAGACTGGGGAATTCAGTTCACTTTTGGTTAAATGATTGGGTTTGTAAGGGGCCTTTTTTAATTTGTTCCCAAGGGAGTTGTTTCCAATAATCAGTCTTTGCTAGCCACTCAATTGTAGCGTAGCTAGTTAGGGACATGGGCGTGTAAGTCGAGTGCATACGTTCAAATTCCTGATGTAGGGGGAAAAAGTATTTGTTAAAGATTGTCAGTGACATTATTGCATGGGGTGTTAGTCAAGGAGTCCTCCATCAGTTTGAAGTGTCTTAGCATGAGTCCTTGTTAAATTTTCTTTCTAATGTTTTTATCTGTAGGGATGAGAAAGATGTTAGAATTTGAAAATCATCTATTTGAGGACACTTCACTGCCAAATCCTTCTCCATGTCTAACTTCACCCATTATAGACTGCCCTTCATGTTTGTGGATGTGGATGGGTTTAGCTCCTCCAAGAGCGAAGCTTTTGTTGGATTGCGGTGAGAAAAAGGTCTACAATGGATCATCTCAGTAAGAAAGGGTTTAATTCAGATAATTTTCTCAACATTTGCATCTTGCGTGGAAAGAAGCTGGGGGCGATTGATCATTTATTTATTCCTTGTGAGGTAGCTTATTTTATTTGGGGTTATCTTTTGAAGCATTGCGTTCCTCGGTCATTAGGTGAATTGATGGATGCTTGGAAGGTGGCTCTTTTCATGTTTGCAGCTTGGTTATTTGGAAAGAATGGAATGAGGGGATCTTCAAGAACAAGGTGACCCCCTTGGCAGATGTGCTTGTGGCAGTACTTTAGACATTGGCAAATGGACTGTTCAATAGGAAGGATTTTGAGGACCTAAATCTTGTTAACATCATTGGTTGTTGGGAGGCTTCCATGGAGTGTGGCCCCATTAAGCAAAAAAAGCTTCTTAATTGGTGCCCTTGTCTTCAAGGCTATTTGCAATTTAGTGTGGAAGGGGCCGGTGGTAAGCTGGGTCCAACTGGTAATGGTGGGTTACTTCGTGACTATCAAGGAGGGGTGATCACTTTTTTGAAGCCTATTCGTGTGAAGGATTCTAAATTTCTAATGAAGCTAAGATGTCCACAATATTAGAGGCAATGAGAATCTATTTTGGCTCTTTTTAAGAGAAGTTGATTATTGAGAGTGACTCTACTAATGCTATCTCATGGGTTTCTCGTTTGGAAAAGAGTTTTTGGAAATTTTAGTTTATTCTTAATGAGAAAAAATTCTTGTCCACTTCGATCGATGTGGAGTTTTGGCATGTGAATCTATCCGCCGAAGAGAGAACTGATCTGTTGGTAAAGCAAGAGCTGGACAGAGTTAATTTGTTTGTGGGCTCTTCTTGTAGTTTCTTGTTTGTTTTTTGGTGGGAGATTTGGCCTTTGGGTATATGGCTTCCACACCGTTATCTCCTTTTTTTTCCTTTTAGTTTTGCATGTGTACTTTTCTCTATTTTAATATGATTTCTTGTTACTTATAAATGGAGGAAGAGAATTCTAGACGTGGAGAAACCTATAGTGGATTTTCAACACCTCTCTAGTATTGATTCTCCATTGTGTTTGGATTTTGGTTGGAGAATTCATGTGGGGAAAAACTAAATTTTTTAAACCATTATATTGATACGAAGAAGTGCAACCCATTCGAGGATTTGGCCATGGATAGAATGGAATCGCGAAACATAATTCTTGTGGCTGACCCCAACATATTTGAGACAAGACTTAGATGATGATGATTATGGTCAATATCAGTGGCGGATGGAGTGTAAATCCACTGGGGGCCCAGGCCCCCAGTGGATTTCTAAATTTTATTTCTAAAATTGGTGGGGCCCACTAATGTTTTCCATAAGGCCCCCAATGAAATTTTTGGGCCCCCAATGGATTTTTGTAGCCCAATATTAACTTTAATTAATATATGTTCGGATACTCCTTGTGTGTTTAAATATGTCCAACTGCTATTGCAGGCAGAGGCGGATGCAGTTCATAGTCACTAGGGGCCCAGCCCCTCAGTGACTTTTTGGAAAAAAAAAATTATGTATACTAAGTTAGGCCCAAATCAATTAGGCCCCCAGTGACATTGAACCAGGCCTCCTAATGAAAACTCGTAGAGAACAATTGTGATAAATAAATATGTCTTGTTTTATTGCTTGAAATTATTATATTATATTTGTTCCATATAAAAGGTTTTGGGTAAATCTGCA
This sequence comes from Cinnamomum chago, assembly GCA_038049695.1. Taxonomy (NCBI): domain Eukaryota; kingdom Viridiplantae; phylum Streptophyta; class Magnoliopsida; order Laurales; family Lauraceae; genus Cinnamomum; species Cinnamomum chago. The sequence goes on from CP142452.1 coordinate 81,023,869, forward strand.
CACTATTTGTCCTTGCTAGGCATGATTTGCAATGCAGTGGAAATCTACAAACTATCTGTCTTTGAATGCACCTTTCTGTGTATTAGTTACTGATAGTGTATGTAAAAGGTCCACTACTTTTTTTGTGCATTGTTTTTTCTCAAGCATGAAGAAAAAAAGAAGAAAAAATCATTTGCAATCATATAAATAACCAAAAAAAAAATTCCGGGGGCGTTGCCCCCGAACCCCCTACTACTTAATCGTGCCCCCAGTGATTTTAAATCCTGGATCCGCCACTGGTCAATATTACTTTCTAATTGTAAAAAAATCAAATTCACTCTATAAAAGTTCTCTACTCCTTTGAGGAGAAAAGCTATTTATCCTACACTATGTTGAGAAGGTGAGATTAATTTATTGAGCTTACTTGGATGAGTGTGAACCATGAAGGGCAGGGGGAATTGAAATTTTTGAGAGGGAGGGATAAGTATGTTCGAAAAATCAACCCCATCCAATCATCCTAGCCCTTTCAGCCTATCAGTTTACATTTGCAACGACTAAGATAAATATAACTTATTTCACGTGTCAAACAAAATTGATGGTATTATGTTTTTGCACATACTTAGCTCCCATCAAGATCTTTCAATTTTCCCTACCCTTCATGGTTAGCACTTGTCCAAGTGAGCCTTGTAAAGTCATCTCAGCCCCTCACTGGATGATTTCTCTGTGCACACACATACACATCTATATGCAGCTATTTATGTTTTACTACAAGGCAGCAAGGTCTACTTTTAAAATGCCCACTTCTTGTGGGCCCACCTTTATGCATGACAATCAAGAGAGGCATAATAGTAGATGGGTTTCGACATAGATTTTTGGTACGAAAAACTTTTAGGTTGATCAAATGATCCTAGCTCTTAGTTTAATCCCTCGAAGTTTAAGGGCTATGCATCTTGCAAACTCATTGTGGTAATATCCATTGGGGACCAATCCCTATATTAATTTCAAATTAGGACCAATGCTAATTCAGTGGCATAAATACATCTGAAGAAGTACAACTTATTTGAGGATTTGGCTCAAGATAGTTCGGAATGGAGAAACATAATTCATGTAGCCGACCCCAACATAGTTGGGACAATGCATTGATGATGATGATGACGCTATTTTAGTGGCATAGGTGTGTGGGAAGGAATTGGAGATGAAAACAGAAAAACAGCCAGAAAGAGTGTGTTCTGGAAAAACTTTATGCATAAGGATATTAGATATGTATTTATGCAACAAAAAAAAAAAAACCTTTATTTTTGGTCTAGGTTCGAAGGTTTGAATTAGAAGGACCCAGACCTGGACTAGAATATTTCTGGGTTCAATGCAGCGTCCTCAAAACCTGACCTAACCTAAGAATTAACTGACCAAAATTGTTACTCATGCCCTAGTTTTGTAGTCAGGTCTTGGTAAATGGGTAAGCCCTATCATTATCTCCCCCCCCCCTCCCACTTTTTTTTTGGTATAACCCTATCATTATCCTTGTGAAGCTGTAATTGTTATTGCTACACATGCTGCTGCTACTTAATTCTTTAGCAGTTTCTTTCATTGAACATTTTGATCTTCTGTCCATAAGAGGAATTATATGTTGCTTGGTTCAAGAATATGTAGGGTTTTGCTTTGGAATTGTCAATTTGTAACAATGGGGCCCATTATCTGGTGGCTCAACCTATTGGTATGATGTTTCATACATTGGTTGGCTTGCCATTCCATCTGTGCAAATTTTTTGAATGTGGGCACTGTTTCATTTTTTTCCTCTACCATTTGTTTACTGACCACTCCAAATGAAATTTGGTGTATGTGTTTTCCTTTGTGTTCCCTACTTATACAAAATGGAAACCAGGGCAAATTGAATATGTTCCTAGACTGAGCATTTTTTATATTTCTCTTTTTACAATTATGTGCGTTATATTTGTAAGAAAAGAGTGTATTTATCCCTTTAAAACCTGTTCAGTATTTTACCCTATTTGAAGGTTTACTTTTCACTTCCATCCTTGTAGGGTGGGGAAGTCAACAGTGGAAGAGGGCATTTGAAGATTGCCCCTGAGGTTTCTGATGCTCTTCTACGTGGGAGAGCTGTTGTTGCTTTAGAGTCTACAATAATCTCTCATGGTATGCTGGTTAGAATTTGTTGATTGAGAGAATTTATGTCTGAATCCTTTTGCAAATTACCTTTTTAGTTTTTATGAACCGTCAGTCAGTATGCCTGCATTAAGAAAATCTCATGAGTAGTCTAACCACATTCATTTCTATGAAAGTTTGCTGGTTCCCTAGCATCCAGGCATTCACTATGTATGCATTATGCAAGTAGAGTTTTCACATATGGCAGGCATTCTGAGAAATTTATCTGTCAAATTTCAGTTTGAATTTTGCATATATCTTAGCTGAGGTTTGATGAATGCTGGGATTTGGTTGAAGAGACAGCTTTTGAACGAGTGAATTCGTGTTTGGTTCTTTTTTCTTTCCAAAATTTAAGCACCATGAAAATGGAAGGATGAGGTATCATGATATTTACTAAGGCAAATGGTTGAGTAAAATATTCAAGAGACATGTATCTTAGACCTAAAAATGCCTTTTTTTTTTTTTCCAGTTTCATTACTAAGGAAATGAGGTGTCAACATAAATTTGGGGCTGGCTAAAATTCCCACGCAACGATGTCATGAAACACAATTGTTCTTCTGAAACAACTGAAAACAAAGAAACTTCAGATCAGGATTGTGTCAAATGCAAACAAACTTTTATTTCCCTTTCCGATCACCTTCCCAATGCTCTATTCCTGTATAACACAACCATCATGAGAAATAATACAAGACAGTCTTATCAACAAGCTGATCAGTAGAAAGATCCGTGGACAACTCTAGGTACCAAAACAACATTTTTAGGGCATTGAGGAACAGCAAAGTTCAATTGCCAGAATTGGTAACTGTGAAGAGATCGCAGTCTTTCACAGCAATTTTTGATTGAATGGTGGACACCATAGCTTGATATGCTTGGTGATCAGTACGTCTGAATCTTCTGAATGGTTGAATGGCGGAGAGAGAGAGAGAGGATCTTGATAAGAGAGGAAGCTAATCCTCAAAGAATGATATCATATGAGCCTTCTTCCACAGGCCAATCAAGAGGTTCTTTGAAGAATTTTATCAGATGATCTTTTCACAATCACGAGAAAAGAGACTCTTCGTTGAAGCCTCTGCCATAAGATTTCATCTATGATTTCTTAATGTAAAGGAGATGGCTTACTTGGTGATGGGGCTCTAATACCATGACAATTACACAGGTATTTGAGTTTAATTGCTTCCCTTCACTATTCAGCCCCTTAAGATTTATATTGAATACAAATAGTGAAGAAAGGAAAGAGAAATGCATACAACTCTGACACCTAGCCTAATCAGCCAATTTGGAGGCTTAATCAATGCTAATTACAACTTAGAAAAATTATCCGTCTCCTTTTTAGTGTGGCACATCTCTACACTATATGATACAATTTTCTACACCATATGCTAGTCCATCATGGTGTGGTGGTCCGTAGGATTACCAGAATTTGTATTTCAAGGTAGGGTTTTGGTTTTTTTTTTTTTTTTTTTGTAATTGTTGAAATAGGAAATAATATAAGTAGAAGTGTTATTGCTGGTCATAATTAGGGTTGGGATCAGTCCTCATGGTTCTCCAAATTATTTTCTCCTTCTTTACAGCCCTAATATTCTTACCGATCAAAAGAAAAAAAAAGAAAAGAAAAGAAAATAGGAAGAAGAAGAAGAAGAAAGAAACCTAGTGTTCTTGTTGATTAAAAAGTTTCAATTTATGGGGTTGAGTACGCTGAAATTAAGTTCTCTCTTGGGTTATGAAATTAGGGAAAATTTCTTAGGGGGTCTTTTTGCAAGAATTTAATATAAAGTTAATAAGCAAAGAGAATGAGGATTGCAGGAATTCAATGAAATTGATGAGAATAGAAGGAACCTAATTCTAGATGATGAATTGGATGAAAAACAGATGACCAGTTGAAGGGATTTTGGTGATTTAATGATGTAAATGGACAAGATGAATGATCTATGATGCGGCTTAAACAAACTGAAGGGAAAATACGAGTCTATTCTGCATCAAGAGAATGAATGGATATCGTCGATAATAGAATAGATCAACTTATGTGTTGACCTAGAGCACAGTCTGCCATTGGCTTTGGCTCAAACTAAAACAACAAATTGGATGAGTGGATCAGTCCGATCAAGGCACCTCCAAGTGTAGTTTAGCACACTAGATCTAGGGTTTCTCCCCAGATCAAAGCATGTCAAGTTAAAGGACAAATTTTACTAATGGAAAATGTAAATACACATCGAGGCCAATGGGCCTCGTGGCCATTCAACTTAGAAAAAGCATCCTTACTCATGTCTGATATGGTTTCCTATTTTTCATCAACATAAGATAAAAGAAAGTCTTTCCTGATTCCTCAGTCTAAAAACAGTATAGAAATAAAAATGGGAAAAAGGATCACGGCAGGAAAGCAGGAGGTTTATAATGGTCCTTTCATGCTATTGCTATTCAAGTAGTGCCCCAATTTTAAGTCAAGTGAAAATCTTGAGTGGGATCGTTTTGGGTTTTTCAATACCATTGCCTTTATTTATATTTTGGGTGTATGACTAGGGGCCTTGAGCCTCTTGTGTACGCCTGCGGCCACGGTGGGCTTGGTCTTGGTGCATGGGCCTTGGGCCAATGATGGGCTGTTGACTTGTAACAATCAATCCAAGATCCAACCCCCTTGCCACACCTACCTTGTATGAATTGAATGTCCTGAACTTGATCTCAATTGGAGGAACACTACCTTGGTTTGTGGTCCAAATGCTTAATACCATTGGATAAGGTGAAATATATTTGCGTGATAAATTGATTCTTACATCACCTAACCAGGTTGATCTTTAAGTCATCTCTAATTCACTGTATGACCTTGCTATCTACCCTCTTATGAATAGCTTTTGATCTTTGAGAGCTATCATTTTCTGATGAAGCTGATCTTTAGAGGCATCGAATGCCACCCAAATAGGGGACTGCTCAAGTCTGATGCAAGAAGCAGGCCCAAGGCCCATATATCCAACAGAGCATGCCCATTCACGTTGATATTAAAGAAGGGAGCCTGACATCGCTTAGAGTTAAAATTATTCACACACTCAAGCGGAGTTAGTCACATGATGTCACATTTCTAATTTGTTATCTTGTAGTTTTTATTTTTTTATTTTTATTGTGTCATGATAGGAGCCTTAAAAGAGTAAAAAATGTCTTTCATATAGATAATAGATTTAATGAGTCCAACAATGTTTGAATGACGTGAATGTAGGTGCAATTGACGGGTTATTTAGTTACTCGTCCAAGTAGCCCAAGATTGTGCGATCTGTCTGACTTCTAGAAGTTATGATTCATTTATTGACTAGGCATTTCTACTTACAATCTTGAGTCCTGCTTGAAGTTACATAGGTGAAAGAATTAGGGAAAGTGGTCTGCATAAACATGTATCACTTATCGGTTATCAATGAATGAATCTCTTTTTTGCTTCCTCTCTTTATGAGTTGAAGAGATCTATCTCCACTGTGTGAATACTCCTTGGGAATGGCATCAAAGGTTGGGTCCTTCAGAAGATCATGCCTCGGTTGCGTTCTTCTCAACCTCCACCAGCATTCCAAATCTACCATAAGACATTCCAATCGCTAACCCCACATGAATACTGAAGGCTCTTATGATAAACTGGTAATCATTATCATTTGATAAAGCTGAATTTTATTGCATCCTTAATATGCAATCATCATCATCATCAACAGGGGCGGATCTAGGACTTCTAATCTGGGGGGGCTGCACTTAAGTTACACTAAAAAAATAGCAACAATGTCTCACCAAAAACTATAAAAAATAGCAACAATGTCCCACAAAAAACTATCTATGTACTATCTTCATAATTCATTTTCGACAAGCATCATACCAAAAGAGTGATCATTTTTATTATACTACTCAAAATCAACAAAAAAATGTCTTCACAATAGATCTTGACAAGTATGACAAAAGACAAACAAAAGTTAAAACATGATACTAGTGAAATCTTGACTTGCGTGGCTTCTTATCAAATTCATCTATTACCAACTCTATGTTGACTTCATTAGCAAATTCTCTTTCGATGTAAATAACCATGCAATCCGCGAGAAACTCGTCATCCATCTTGTTACGGAGTCATGTTTTGACAAGTTTCATAGCTGAGAAGGCTCGTTCGGCAGTCGCCGTGGAAACAAGAAGAGTCAAGACAAGACGAATCAATCTATCAATCAAATGATAAATAGTTGACTTTTCTGTTTCAATTAAAGCTCGACATAACTCAGAAATGGTAGACAATTTCTGAAAACGGGGATGACGATGCACATCAAGCTTATAATGTTGCAATTGACTTCTCAAAATATGTATCTCTTGCTCCGTGAAGTCTTCACAATAAAACTTCTCAGCGAGCTTGCAAATATCATCAATATGAAAGTACTTAAAAGCATCTTTCGGGTCCAAAGCCGAACTAAGAGAAAGAAGCTCAATTGCCTCCTCAGAGAATCTACTCTTCAACTCCAGCAATTGGAAATCTATTACAGCATTGAAAATATCAACGCGATAATGATGCTCAACCGTAATACAGTCATTCTGTTGGCAAGAACGGCGTGTACCAATCATATGACGAGAACTCATATCAGGAATATCAATGTCATGTTTTATACAAAAAGAAATCACATCCTCAAGGAAGCTACCCCAACATGTTTCTCTCAACTCTTGAAGAAGTTCATTTGTACTTGAGACTAAACCCATGGCATTTAGAATGTCTTGTGACTTTACTTGCAAAGCTTTACATAGTATATTTGTGATTCCCATAGTCTTATGCAATAAATGAAACATGAAGACAAATTCAAAATTTCTCATAGCAACATAAGAACCCTTAGCTTCTCCACGCATAGTGTTACTAGACCTATTCTTCATGATGCTTTCAAGAACCGTGCAAGTCGCATCATACATCTCTATCAAGCTACAAACAGATTCATAGTGAGAGCTCCATCGAGTATCTCCAGCTCGTTGCAATGTGCGAACTTGATTAGCACCCCGTCCACTATCAAGCACACCACTTGCCAACAAATTATTGATTTCTATTTTTCGAGCTTTCTCCAACTCTTTCTTCCGCTTAGGCGTAACCTGGAGATTAACAATGGATGCCAACTTTGAAAAGAATAACCAAACGTCTGGCACATCTTTAGAAGCCGCAACTAATGCAATTTGTAGTCGATGCGCAAAACAATGCACATAATATGCATAAGGACACTCATTAAGAAATAGTGCTTGTAATCCATTCCATTGACCATGCATATTACTAGCACCATCATAACCCTGGCCTCTCATATTTCCAATAAGCAAATTCTTGTGAGCAAGAACATTGGAAATCTCTTCTTTCAAGGTTAACGCAGAAGTGTCTTCAACACCAACAATAGCAAAAAACCTTTCTCTAACAATACCACCACGATCAACAAATCGTAGAATAATGGCCATTTGTTCTCTATGTGAATTATCTTGTGCTTCATCCACAAGGATACAAAACTTTGCATCACCAACATCTTCGCGTATTTTCTTTCTCACATTTTCGGCAAATATATGCAAAAGTGTTTTCTGAATACCATGTGAGGTATACTTGGCATTTCTTGGACAATCACCTACTATTTCGGTAACTTTCTTGTTCAACATTTTCGAAAACTCGAACATTGCAATGAAGTTTCCACAATTCTTTGATTTCTTCGATTCATCATGTCCTCTAAAAGGAAACCCTTGTAGTGCAAGCATCCGAATACATTGAATAACATTTCGGAGAAGCAACCGATTATTTGCAATTGCTTCTTTAGAAAGTGTATTGAAAACACTATCTATATGTCGAGAAGGATTCATTAGATTCTCACAATACATTGTCGCCGACCTATGTGGAGAACAAAGACCACCTTCATGTTTCAAAAAAAGGACACTTCTTCCCATTGTTAACCTTCTTCCAATTCTGAAACCCATCAATGGTAAATACCGGATGCTTCGGAGGATTTGTTTCAAAGAGAAAGCAATAAAAACAATATGCTCTATCCTTGTGGAGTGAATATTCTAGCCAAGGGAATAGTTTGTACCAATTAGTGTTGAACCGTCGACCTTGCTTTCCAAATATGGTCACCGGATAATCTTTTTCTTTCTCATGAGTAGGTCGACAAGGTCCCATTCTAAGATAAGCTACCCGAAGTTCATCATGTTTGTTAAGCGGGTATTCATATATAGCAATGCGTTTACCCGGATCACATTCAAATGAAGAAGTGACATCAACTTCCATAGGTGCAACTTCTTGAGCTTTGGAAGAATGTTCAACTACGATTCTTTGGACTCGAGAAGAGGGTTCAACTCCTTCAATTTCAACAACTTGAACTTTGGTAGGACGTCGCTCATCCTCATCAAGTTTTGAAATATCAGGAATAGATGTGGAAGTTTTGCCGCTTTCAGATTTATCATCTTTTCTCTTATAGAATGATAGAAGAGTTATTGGTTTTTTGGGCGCTTGATGATGCGACATTATAACCTAAGATAGTAAATAATCATCAATATACAATACGTAAGACCGGTTTTAATTTTTTTTTCCTTAAGAATCTCTTGTATTGTGAAAACCTAATGCCTTACAAATCAACCCATGACGGACAAATAACACACCTGGGTAACAAATCAATCCCTCACAAATAACCCATAACAGGGACAAATAACATTCCAGATAAGGCAAAGTATCATGCAACCAAGTATAAAACAACAACAACAATGATGATGATGGTAATCAGATACTCAGATGGTTTGCATTACCTTCACCCCCTATTTCCATCCATTGAAGATGTCTCTGTTTTCCAAAATTTGAAAGTTAATCAAGATAAAGGGGTATACAAATGGATCGTTTAATTTTACACAAACCAAGGATGAGGTATACAAAAGACATGGTGGATTGATGCTGAGAACTTGCGCTATATTACCAACAAAAGAAGTATCTACAAGTAGCTTTTAGGATCACAAAAATTCACAAAACAGAGACACTTCATCCAAATTGCCCAAAAGGGGACTACTACTATTACCCCAACAACAAAGGACAAGAAACTACATTCCAAGTTACCCACAAAGTACCAGCACAAAAGTACACAAATCACCCATGTGCCTAGTAGTATTTTAAGTGATCTGTACTTCCAAGCAACTCCCAAAGCCATAAAACCACCAACAGAGAATAATTTTCCAATGTGCCCACGCCAAATTACAGCCATTGGCCAGCCCGGAGCCCTTAATTATCAATGGCCAATGTAGCCCCATGACCTCAGTTAGATGCTGCCATTGTGCAGTCACGAGCCACAATCATGGCCATTGCCATCTATAAAAGGGTGATCTGGTAGACCCCAAGTGAGAAAGAATCAATTGGCGATGATGAAGGGAAAGATGGCAATGGTGGTGATGTTGTTGGCTGCTGTTGTGATGGGGAGTGGGATTGTGGGGTCCAAGGCAGATGGCCTGTGCAGCATCCCCATCAAGGGTCTGATGTCCTGCAAGCCTTCCGTTAGTGGGCCAGAGGGTGTGGACTGTGGAGCCCACTGCTGCAGGGTCAATCATGAGGAGGAGAAAACCCACCAGAAAAAACCCAACAAAACCCATGTTTCAGTGATTCAGTCATCATCCAAAGAGTGAAAGAGAGAATGATAAGGAGGAGAAAACCCACAAGAAAGGGGGGGGGAAAAAACCATGTTTCAGTCATCTAACACATGAAAAAGGGAAAAAAGAAAGAAAAGAAAAACCCATCTTAAAAAACCAAACAAAAAGCATGTTTCAGTCATCAACCACGTGAAAAAGGGAAGAAGAATGGAAGATTTGGGAGGCAATGAACCTGACTAGGAGACAAATTCCTCTGATCTTCCTCCAGTTCTTGGTGTTGTTGACCCTCTTCTGCAACCTCTTCTGTATCCAGTCTTCTGCAACCTCTTCTATATCCACTCTCAGAAACAACCTTTCCAGCAGACCAGCACCCTTGTTTGTTACAACAGGTAACAAAGGTGAAGACGGTGAAGCACTGAAGCAGAAGAGGATGAGTCTATGAGAGGTAACAAAGAAAACGGACAGAGAATAAAAAAAAAGGGTTTTGACTTTTTTGAGGGTTGAGTTGTGGGCCTTGTGGCTTGTGAGCCTGGGCCCAAAATACAAAATCTAATTTTTTTTTTGGGTTGAAAGCTTGGGTGGGCTGCAGCCACCCCAGGCCCCCCCCTTGATCCGCCCTGTCTCAACTATGTTGGGGTCGGCTACATGGATTTTGCGATAAGATTTTTTATTCAACCCCCTCACATGAATTTTGCGATAAGATTTTTTATTCAACCCCCTCACATGAAAAGTTAGTATGGTTTCTTATTGGGTCCAAACCAACACCCCCCCCCGCTATATATATATATATGTATATATATATATTTGTGTGTGTGTATCTCCAAGTTGTGTGTATAGAAAATTTATTGCCTATTGCATTTGCGGGCTCACATGCACACTTCTTGTGGGATCCACTTCTCTTGAAGGTTTGCTACTTGGTTAAATTCTTCCACCTTGATTAGGCATGGATTCAAAGAAAATTTATTAAATTTTTTGTGCCTTCAAAACTGTGGCTATCATCATACAACTTGGTGATTTTGGGCTATCCCAATTCCCAGTCGATGATGGGAACTTCCTATCCCACTTGCTGTAAATGGTGTGGTCAGTATTGGTGGGGCTCTCATGAGGCTTGCAAGGAACCTTAGCTGCAAATGATTAGTCGGTGTTTCTCTCTCTCTCACACAAAGAAAGATTATACTTAACATGATTCATTTTTTTTTTTTTTTTTTTTTCTGATCTCTACTTTTCATTTAGGCATGCCCTATCCACAAAATCTGGAGACTGCAAGGCAGGTTGAGCATGTCATAAAAGAGAATGGGGCGGTTGCAGCAACAGTAGCTATTTTGGATGGTGTTCCATGCATAGGTATTATCTTGCAAATGTATTATACGTTGTTTAGAGTTTTCTATCTTTTATTTAAAAAGGGGTCATTTTTAGTTAGTATGACCTCAAAATGTAAGGATATCTACTGGCAGGTCCATGAGAAGAAAAAGAAAATAATTTGTAAATTTTGTATAGACGCGGCCTGGAAAGCCCACCCTGATCAGTTCAATTTTGAGTCCCAGTGGCCCGTTTGGACAGCCTTTTCAAAATGATGTTTATTAATTATTTTTGTGCTTAAATGCTTTCTGAATTACCTCTTTGTGGTGTTACGCATGTGTAATGTGCTGAATTAGCAGCTTTGAGATTGATTGTGCATATACATGTGCTCATGGTTGGTGCATGGCATAGGTTGGGTCTTGGGAGAGTTTCATTTTATTTTCTTGTATGGCATAACATACATGTCATTTTATGTTGTATGTGGTTCATTTTTGGAAATGAAGAGTTTGAATGCTTCCTAGTTTCCTTAACTTGCATGAAAGTTGGTAGAAATTTGCAAAGACTGAATACCATAGCCTTTTTATGTCCTCAAAATTGAGTTTGTCCCTGGAGCAACATTTATTCTATTGTTTCTGATTCATAATAGGTCATGGCAACATGCTTGCATACATTGTGTGGACTATGGATCACAGTAATCTAGACACGGGTCAATTTTCTTTTTGCCCATAATACCTAGCTACCGAAAGTTATATGGTTTGTGATCCAATTGTCTACAAGTCATGATCTGGATTGTATTTGATGATCTGCTTTTGTTAAATCGGAAGTTAGTTTAACTCATGATCCATATTATGTACATGAGCTAACTCTATAAATATGTTAGCCATGAGGCCCATGACTCGTTACTTTGGTAAGATAATGAAGTGATGTTTTCGCTGCCGCCGCCGCCGTCATTGTCATTATCATTATTGTTAGTATTGTTATTCTACTGCTATTTTCATTTGGACTCAGTTTACTCATCAAACTTAAAATTAGGAGAAGTAGGCTCAACTTTCGGAATTGATCAATAATAGAAAACCCTAAAAAAATAGATGAAATGTAGCAAAAATAATGTAATTTTATATAGGAAAGAACAATTCACCTTATGTGATCAAAGCAACTATTCATTCTAATTTTGCACTCAATCTGCCTGGAGATTCTGGGTGAGTAGCTTTTGCAGTTCTACTTCTCTAAACTTTGGAATTGTGATGCTTTCCTGCCTTCTTGGTGAGGGTCAAGTGCTTATTTTTAGAATCTCAGGATTCAATTCTTGTCCAATTAAAACTCTTGTATTAATTAAAGAAAGCTAATATAAATCCCCGATCAAATAATGTTCTTTCTTTTCTTTCATAGTCTTTTCTCAAACTTTCAATCAATATTAGGGTTCTCATGGTATAATCTAGCTTCTGAAATTTTTTGTGCTTGAACTCCACCATTATGAGTCAATCTTAATGGTCCTGGGTGTTACCTGATTCACTTGTTGGTTCATTCACATTAACCCCAGGTTTTTGTTATGCACACTATGACCTTGCATATAGTTCGTGCAAACTATTAACCCACATTGGATTTCATGCAAACTATTAGCCCACATTGGATTTCATGCAAACAATCCATTAGGTCATGCAAACTATCATCCCCATGCTTGGTTCCATGCATGCAATCTCATGTATGGTAACTTGAATGTATATACCAACCCAGTTATTTTTTCATTCATATGTCAATCTACATTTGCTTACATGCATTTCTTAACGCATGTATTATTCATGCAAACTAAGGGTTCATTTGTTTGCAGTTGTTTATATAGGTAAATGATTCCCATGCCAAATGGTTATGCATCATCACGTTTGTTTGTCCTTATTTATGCATCACACCTGTAAATGAGGTGTGAAAATGGTGTGTTATTAGGGCCATTTACTCACCAAAACTTTCACACTTGAATAGTGTGAAAACCACTTTCACACCTCTCTTGCAAAATGTGGGGCCATCGAACACCTTTATTTATTTTTATTCCTGTGGGCCCATATTTGTAATCCAAACCATCTAATCTGTTTCAAACTATTCTTTTTGTTTATTGGACTAATAAATCCTAAGATCTTGAAGCTGATCATCTTAAATCTTCATAGATTGAGTAATTTGTGAAAAAGTCCCAACCTATAGAACTAATTTTCCACACTTCTGTTGGGCCCTCAATTCATGATTCGAACCATTCAATATTCTTGTATTAATGGTAAATACCAGTGTGTTTAGTTTCATATCTTAATACTTAATGGATTTTGAGAAATTTGTTAAAAAATTCAAAGAATTGAAATAAATTTAAAACCGTTGGATGTACTCATTGACTCGTATGAAAATCATGATTTTGACAAGCATGGTAATGTGTTTCACATGTGTTACATTTGCATATGCAACATTTATAGATATAACATTTACATATGTAAAACACATTTTCCTATCACGTGTAAAAGGCAAACAACCCCTAATAGTTGGAAGCTTTGATTTGCTAAAAACTGTGTTAAAACCCAAGGAGATGAAGCAGGGAAAAAGTAGACATGATATTAGGGCTTAGGATGAGAGAAGAATTAGAAAGGCCTGCTGGTCATTCAATAGTTCCAGGCAATGGGTCTCCGTGCTTAATTACTATTGATTATATCTTCAATAATTATAAGATACACCTTTATCTTATATAATTAAAAAATAGTCCAAATATTTTGAGAAGAATACAAATTATCCCTCACATATCTCTCGACACTATCCCTCAAGGGTGCAAAGATATCCACAATGGTCAGCTTGGACCATACAATAGCTAATTGTTCTTTAGCAACTGCTTTTGTGAGAAATACACCATTTGATCTTTAGTGTGTGTATGTACCATCTGTATTTCTTTTTGTCACCTTTCACGGATGAAGTGACAGCTGACTTCAATGTGTTTTTGTAATAACTTGAAAGAGGAGATTGGAACAAGTTGAAGGAATTTTTTTTTTAAATGAATCTCCCATGGTTTGATCACAAGTGAGGAACTGAATGCCCCTGAAATAATCATAAGCCTAAGATATTGTTACTCAGATAAGCATTTAAGAAGTCATGGCCAATTTAGTGATGGGGTATAGTGTGGTTATGAATTATAGTAGTTTTAGTTGGTTCAAATTCGATGTTAAGAGTCTGTGTCAAGTTCCTATTCCTAGAGTCCAAAGCCGTTGAATTCTTTTGTGAAGGGGATTCTTAAGGTACACTACATATGTAACTTATCAGCCATCAATGAATCAAGTGGACCCCTTCTTTTACCCCTTTCTTGGATTGCATAAGTTGTAAAGCCATCTCCTTCATGTAGTGAAGTCGTGGAGGTTATGTTGCAGAATTCAGGAGTGTGACTTCAATGCCTCCTTGTATCACTTTGGTGTCAGAGCCATTGACTGCATGCAGGGTTGGTGTCTTCTCGTCATCTCATTTCACGAGCACTAAACTTTGTTATTTGTTTGTGGTTTTTGTTCTTCCATTCCATCTATATCAATAAACTCACTTGCTGAACAACTTAAAGTTGGCTCGTAGACTGGCATTTTGTCATGGATGGTGCTCATATTGGACATATAGAACACCTTGTCTGTAGCCTGGGATGTTTATGATGGTCAGAAGGATCTCAATCGAAAATTTAGCCAGGTGAGGTACTATCATATGCCTAGGAGTTATTATTTGATACTTTCTGTTTTGTTCTCCATATGACTAACATATGACTTGGTTACCTTTTTATGACGATAGCTGTGTTTTACAGAGAAAATTAATGCTTGCTTGAAAAAATAAAAATAAAAATGAATGAAATGAAAGAAGCATGTTGTGTAGTGCACATCTACTCTTTACCGTTGTGATTATTCACTTACGTGCAAAATCATTTTACCTTTACAGGTCTTAGCGCTGAAGAATTAGATAGGTTGGCCAATCTCGGCATAAAATCTCAAAAGACAGCTCGTCGAGACATTGCTCATGTTGTGAGTTACATTTAGGCCTTGCTTGCCCTTACTTTTAAGCCAAACCTTGAATGAATCTTATTTTTTCCTTCTAAATTCTTTAGAGGGTTGGAATCTTAGTAGTGACAAATTGTTGGTTTTTATAAATTTATGATAGCTTTAGTTATACATGTTTTTGGCAGAAGTACACTGATTTTCTTGATCACGAGGTCCTTTTACCCTCATTTCCTTTTTTCTTCTTGTAGTCTATTTAGCATCTTTCAAATGTTTCTTGGAACAGTTCACTTGTCCTTGGTTCTTTTATTTAGGGTGATGGTTCTTCTTTTAATAGGGTCAGTCCTCATTATCCTAAAACTTGGTCCTATTATGATGCCCCCCTGTCAGTTCTTATTATCCACAAAATAAGGTCATACCCATCAATGGTCAACTAAAGCCTTACAACTATTTTGTTTTAAAAAAGGAAAAAGAAAACAAAAAAAGGGGGAATTGCCAACATTCTCACATTCATTCGTCTAATGGTTGGGATCATCTTTAGTGGAATAGGAGACTGACCATGACCTATAAGCCTATAACTCTGCAATAGTTTTTGTCACCATAACACACAGATCAACCTGGAAACATAAATCAAAACTGTAAATCTTTTGTACCACTAAAGCTGGCTTCTTGAGTCATAAAATTGTTCTGGCACTATTTTTCAACTTTGTGCAAAAAGGCTTGAAAATAGTCCGTATTGAAGACAAATCTGCATATAGTTTTTGCCTTAATAACTGGGAGTGATTTTCCAAAATATATTAAGTTAGCAAATTCTTTCTTTGAACTATCCAGCTCACTTGCTTATTGTAATTCATGATGATGCTGTCATGCTGATGATTGCTTGTGTATATTAATGTTGACAAATTGTCATGTTCTGTATCAAGGTATTTATTTGGTCTTGGAATGTATCACTTGAGCCAAATCAAGTGGTCACCTACCCTTAGTTAAGATAGACCAGATAATAAACTTGATACTACTACCCCTGATTTACAAGCCTGGGATTTCCAAACCTCTCTTTGAATTTTTCCCCTTAGAAAATTCAACATGATATTAAAACTATCTTCTCTGAAATGTCAGCATGATGAGCAGGCGATCAGTGTTCCGTCTGTTGCTGATGCAGTCAAGGGCAGCCAAATCCGATTGTTTGTGAACCCAAAAAACTTGTACCAACAGAAATTCCATGGCCAAACAAGGAGAAAAGTACAGATTTGCTTACCATTGATTGTGAAGATCCATTGCAGATATCTTCAATCCAATGGTAGATACTCTACTAATAGGAGACGATATATAAAATCGTATGCAATCAATTTTACTGAAAAAAAAAATTCATAAAACAGCCTATGTCCCATACATGCACATATATATATACTTTTGCCAACTAAAATAAATGCCTAAATCCAAAGCAAATCCCAATCACTCATCAACCAGGAAAATAAGGAAAACCTAATCCAGAGTCATTATACAATGCAACTAACTCAAAGACCAAAAAAAGGAGACAGATCTTGTTGAAAGCCTCCTCTTACTTGGATGTACCCATGTTTTATGGAATGTGGACTCTCTATAATGGGATGAAGCTAATCTCCTAGTCCTACTTTGTCATAATTAAATCTTCTTCCAAAGCCATCTTTCCATAATCAACGAAGGTGAGATTCAGGGAGAACGAGTTAACTTTAAGGAAGAACTGTGTGCAAGCATTTTTGTAGTTGGCTGGATATGGTAGGCCCCATTTGATAAGTAATTCAGGTCAATCCCTTGATCTCTCCTCACCCATAGCAACTGCTTAATTGATGTCACATATTCCCAATTGTTGCTGCATGTTTGCTGAAAGGGGGCTGTGGGCCCGACATCTGCATCTATGGGACCAACCACTTCGCTGAAATGGGCAACCTGGCCTGGTTGACCAGTGTGGTCCTGGTTGCAGTCGGATTGGGCGTAGTTTGGGCCAGGTTCAATTAGACTCAATTTGACAATGTGAATTCCACTTTTAGGGGACTATTTAGCTCAACTGTTACCAAACCCATTTAGCCTTGATTAGATGGAGAATTAGACCTATTAGAGAACTAGTTTGGATCCCCATTAAGTTTAGGCATTTTATTTTAAAATTTGAGACCCACTGTCAATCTTTTTTGAGCATCCAGAACTAGATTTTGTTAGGACACAGTGAGGACTTACTTATAATTATTAAGATATTGTGGACTGTTTTGTAAATGAGACAAAAATTTATTAAAAAAAAAAACTGAAACTATAATAAACTAGAAATTGGTGTCGTTGCCCAACCCTAGGAAACACCCCAATAACTTTCGTTTGGTTTAATTCCTCTCATTCTCTTAGTTATTCTTCTTTCTCATATGTCTAGGTTTAATTGATCTTTAGAGGAAACAGACCCTATAGATTATTAGATTGATTAGTTTAACATGGTATCAAAGCTTACCTGGGAGCATTCCAGTGGTTTGGATTATTGACTTAAGCAATGAATCAGGAGCTTTAATCCTATCCAAATTCTATGAAGGAGTTGTCCGCAGGCTGGTTGTTTGACTGGTTTCATTCAGAGCCATCTGATCTGGAGGAGGAGGAACACTGGACTAGATACTGAGTCTTCAAATATAGGAGTGGCAAGTCATCCATTCTCCCTACTGCGTGCTGGAAGCAGTGTATTGAATCTTCAAACATCTAAGATTCTAAAGTCTTCTTCAGGGACATGATGTTGCTCTATTTGAACTAGAGATGTCAAACGGGCCGGGCCGGGCCAGCGGGCCTGTTTTTTTTTTTTTTATTATTATTTTTTTAGAAATAGATCAAGAGAAGTAAGATTTGGTTTGTTTATGAGAATAATCTAGTAGGTTCATTGGCAAAGAGACTTTCATCCATTGTACACCCAAGCATCCAATTGGATGAAAATACTGCTGGATATGAAACATACATTTTGGTTTTTATCAAGTAAGGCAAGTGGTCATGAGTGATACTCTAAACTTTGAAAAGACCCAAGACCAATTGGGCACTTCCGTGATTGGATTTGGGTATGCTGATAGTTTTTAGTTTGAATTTGCATTTTGGTTTTCCCCAACTAGTTCTCTAGATGATAGCTGTGGGAAATTTTTCCTGACAAAATGTGCAGACAAAGAGACAAATTTTCTCATTAGCAGTTAAAATGAAATAGGTGTTTTACTTAGAAAAATGAAGAGCTCTGGAATTAAAAGCGCCTTGGAGGTGATTTTATGAATCTATGAGGAAGGGGCTTTCCATCGAAGGGATTAAAAATGAAGTTGGAGATCTTCAACCGACCATTTAAAATATCACTTTACAGGGTCATATTGTAAATTTAGATTCAAGAGTCTTGATTTGGTATTGGAAACTGTCAACCAAAATGGCTGTTTGGAGGGGGGGTTGTAAAATGGACAAATTTTTTTAAAAAAGTCACTTTTGGGCGGGCCACAGAGGGCAGCCCACGTGCCTGGTGGTGCCGGGCCACGGCCCGTTGACTGGCGTGTTCGGCCCGGCCCGGCCCATTTGACATCTCTAATTTGAACCATAAACAGAGGAATGCTGATGTGTAATGTGTATGCTGTATCTAATTGGGGAGACTGCTTGACTGCTAATGATAAATCTGTTGATTGATCAACTAGAGAGGATTAGCTCCGCTTGTAGCCGTTATTTGTGTGAAGCTGCATAGATGAGGAACTTTTTGACAGATTTTTTTAGTTGAGGCTAAACTTTCCTATGTCTCTGATGATAATTAAGAAGAATTATTATTATTGATAATTCAATCTTCTTTGAGCCGAGAGAACAAAACTTGCTAATTTGAGTTTGGGTTCATCAGAGGAAAATGAAAATGGCATCCTCTATACTGTGCATGTGCGAAGATGATTAATTGGTGATATACTTACGAAGGCAGTCTGTATGAATTGGTTTCAAGGCTTACTTGTCAAGCTCGACATTATTGATTTCTATTGGCAGCTGGAGAAGGTGTTGGTGTATATTGTTATTGACTAAAGGCATGATTGTTATAAGTAGAATTAATCGTATTATGTAATTTATCACTCATAAGCTAGCAGTTCTCTACTTTTAGAGACAGCCAGAACTTCTCTCCTTTTTGTCTGCTAATCTTTCTTCTTTAAAGATCCAACCAAAACGTTAGCCATAACAAGAGAAGTGCCTTCAATTGGATTGGACAACTCTTTGGCATAATGTCAACTGGTATTTTGTGTTTCGTACATAGTATTCTTCATCAACAACTATGCCTATGATTGTGACTTAGGGGCTTTAGATGCATTCCTCATATGCTTGCTCAGGCTGTTTATACACGATTGTTATGCTCATTAAGATATCACTGAAGGATATAACTTTCTGTTACATGGTCATTTTGTTCCTCATTGTTAAGTAGATTTATCTTCTGCTTCAAAAGCTTTTGTGATGTATTGGCTAGTCGGCCTTGACAAGACACCAGAGGCACGCTTAAGCTTTTGGGATCTAGTGGCTAGTTGGCCTTGACACTCATCACCTTTGGCCATTTCTCATAGTACTTATACTCAAGTTTAGACATGGGTATAAGATTTGATAGGATTTGCACAATATAAACTGTATTCATATCTAAGTAACATTGCTGCCTTCCTGACATTATGGAGTCAATTTTGAACCAAATTAAGTAGAACTCATTGCTATTTATCTACAGCTCAAAATCATCACTTTGGTTGATGTGTCATTCAGCTTGTTGCACATCCATTTAAATTCTTAACATATCTTACATGTTGATTTATGTGAATTGACAGGTTGCAACTAGAGGAAATGGGGCAACAACTGTTTCTGCAACCATGTTTTTTGCTTCTCTGGTAATTCATACCACATCATTATATATTTTGAAATTTTTTGAAAAGTAGGAAAATTTCACACCCCGTAGTGGCCCCGTAGCGAGTGTAGCGGTTCCGTAGCGGCCGCTATGGATGTGAATAGCGCTAAATACCATTTTCTTCACCGCTACGCCCGATATAGCGGCCGCTACGCATTTTGATCCATGGTGGGGTGTGTAGTGTCAAGTGTATAGGAGGTTGTGAAAATTTTCTCACATTTGATATCCTAGCCATATGATTGTGGATTTGAAACTGAGTTTTTGATTCATTTAGGTGGGCCCCTCATTGCAAAACCTTCATTTATTATCTCACCTGTGCACCAGATCAACAAGTGCTTAGATTATCTGGATATTTAATTGTTTCCTTGCAGGTTGGCATACCGGTATTTGTAACTGGCGGGATAGGAGGAGTGCATAGACATGGAGAACATAGTAAGGAACTCAGTTACTTGTGAGGAATTCGTAAAATTCTACTATATCTTGTTTCTGTAATTGAGTAATTGGCCTAAGTGAAAGCAACTTTCATCATCTAGTCATAGAAAATATGGCAAGAGAGAAATTATTAGCTTTTATTGGTGATAGATTGTGTCAGCATTTCTTCTATTGTAAATTGTAATCCCTTATCATATTTTGACTCAAAAGCTCATCTAGTTTCAGTTTCTTTAACTTCGTTTCCTTTTTTAATTTTTTAACATATACAGCAATGGATATATCTTCTGACCTTACTGAGCTTGGAAGGACTCCAGTGACTGTGATATCTGCTGGTATAAAGTCAATTCTAGATATTCCCAGAACACTTGAGTATTTGGTATGTACTGCACCTCCCATTATTTAAGTATGAATAATGTAGTATGTGGATGTGAATATTTGGGAACCTTGTCCCTTGGCTGGCGCTCAGCTGGTTAGGGATGTGCGTGTGGAAGTGCTTGAGTTTGATTCCCCAGTGTAGCAAAAATATTTGTGAACCTCGATTTGATAAACCTGTTCTATTGTTATGTCCCCAGTGTCTCCAACATAACTCTATATAAGGTGGACAATCTACAGTTGTTTTCTCCAATCTAAAAAATTGTGAAATAAGCGCAAGTGCTTTTGATATGCATTTGAAGTATGCATGTCATCAGAAGGAATTAGATGGTATTTTCAACCATCTATACCATCTAAAGTATGGCTACTTTTACAAACTCTAAAACTTGTTAGAATTATGTAACATTTTGTAAGAAGTATGTAACATTTTGTGATCAATGAGCCTGTTGTGTGAAAAATGATTAGAGATGGAGAAAATAAGAGAATGGAATGTACTGGGTGCCCATTATTGTGAGAGGCTGTCCCTTCTAGTAGCATGAGTATCGTCTATTTACGGCAGGTATCTCCTTAATTGGGGCTAATCTAATCTGCGGAACAAATGTATCCCCTTAATTAAAATAATCCAATCCTTTAGATTTATTATACATGGTAGTCTCACAACACCATTCTAAACAAAAAATAAAAGTAGAATGAAAATATTGAGACTTGGGAGTCGACCAGTAGCAACTTTATGCACGAGGAACTGATGTCGAGCATGAGATAGAACTTCGGGGAAGACGTTGGTGATCTGAAGTTCCGGAG
Source organism: Cinnamomum chago (assembly GCA_038049695.1). Classification (NCBI taxonomy): domain Eukaryota; kingdom Viridiplantae; phylum Streptophyta; class Magnoliopsida; order Laurales; family Lauraceae; genus Cinnamomum; species Cinnamomum chago. Next base: position 81,045,361 of record CP142452.1, read on the forward strand.
AATCACGGAGAAGAGCAAAATCATTGTCGTCAAAGTCGTCATGAATGGGATGATGGTCAACCTCATTATGTTTGGTTTGAACATGAAAATGGGGTCGCTACAATCTAAATATCATTGGTGTTTCCAGCATGAAGAGGTGTAGCATATTTCTGAGCAAAGCCAAGCTTGAAATGCAGTTGTGGAAGCCAATGGGAACAAGTGGAGGACATAACACAATACTCAGCCTCATTGGGAGGATTTGGGAACCAGTTTTGTTTCTTGTACTTACATGAAGTTAATGCGTCCATAAGGCACATGCACCACCCTATCATAGATCCATGAGTATCAAGACAACCAGCCTTGTCAGCATCACAGTCCAACCGGATGAAGGGAAGATTAGCAGGAAAAAAAAAAAAAAACCCACATTCAGGTGTATGAAGAAGATATCAAACGATTCACTTGACTGCTGCCATGTGGAGATGTTGGAGTGTAACGGATTGATTTTCAAGGTGAATAGCATGAGAAATGCTGAGCTGAGTAATGGTCGATTAGAGAAGGTTCTGAACAAGTTTGTGATATATAGTACGAGCAAGAAGAAGAGTACCATCATCTTGTCTGTACTTTGACATTTACTTCCGGGCAGGTGTCCACCCACAAGAGTATAATTGTGTAGACTGGCTAGAGTAATAAGGCCTTAATTGTATTTGTGTTTGTTATAAAAATACCTTGGGCTAAAGTGTGAACCTCAATTCACAAAAAGTAGGTGAGATGTCCAAGATCCTTCATATAGAAAGATGCATGGAGGGAGCCAACTGATACGATCATAATCAATGTTGGTGATAATCATGTCATCAACATAGAGGAGAAGAATAGTGATGTCGATATCAGTCTGTCTGAGAAACATAGGAGGATCATTCTTGCTCTGTTAAGATTTTTTGAACATCAGAATGTAAGCAACTCCCAAAGAAGGGCAGGGAAGACCCTTTATACAAATTGAATGAATTACTTCCCAGACCATAGTAAGGTCACCTGCTATGCCAAAGCATAAGATGACATGCAGCAGGCAGAGGCAGCAAGAAGGACAACCCAACAAGCTGGGACTGCTTTAGAAAGACGAAAAAAATAAATAGATAAATTCACGTAATTGAGAAAGAGAAACGCAAGGGGATTTTGCCAATGAAATTGAATGCCTCGGTGTGATCGGCCAATCCTTATAGATCTGAGTGTCACTATCTTTGGTAAGTGTCTTGCAAGTATATCTCCTTAATGTGGCAAGCATATCTCCTTAATGTGGGTGATTTCCCTTATTTGGGGATCTCATCCTAATCTCACAGATACAGCAGATTACATTCTCTCCTATTTACAGAAATAATGGTCTCCACTCCATATATTGTGGGTCCCAATCCCTTGTTAATATCACGAAACTTTTCAAACCATGCATGTGGGACGTGTTTGAAACCATAAAGGGAATGTTGTAGTTGGATAACGCTGTGAGAGTGTCAGCTATCTCTTGTGGAAGACTATGTAAACTGCTTCTTTAAGATCACTAGCAAAATGGCGTTCTTATGTCCATTTGGAATAGAAGTCATTACTGTGTCGTGGGAATGACAAGGAGGGTGCAAACCGTGGTCATTTTGCCATGGGTAAATTTCTCATGACAGTCAATTCCATGTTGTTTTTGCTTGCCCAGTGCAACTGACTCAGTTTTGTAGTGATCCAAAAAGCCATATGATTTTACTAAACAATTTAGACAGGTATCAAATGATGGTAAAGGGTGTCAGCTTGTAAGGTTAGGTCAGACATATTCAATTTCATGAGGAAATTTCATAAAAAAAAAATAAAAAAATAATCCCGTTGTTTGTTATTATGAACCTTTTTGATGGTTAGCAATAATTCAGCCAAAACAATAGCATAAACTAACAAAGTAAATTCAGTTCACAGTTGATGAAATTGAAGTAGTACTCTTTGATTAGATTTTTCTTTGGTAATATTCCGCTATTTCTTATTTGAGTTGAAATTGCCATGCCAAATTGTCTTGATTATAAACCCTCTTTAGAGAATTCCTCATTCCTTCAGCTGATTTATCTGGCCTAAGGTTCACAACAATATAAGAATCAACAGAACTTAATATGCAGCTAACAATTGAAGCATCAAGGGCTTTCCATTTGGCTCATTTAGTGGCATTGGGTTTTCTGGTTGTCTCATCAGGATGACCCCATGGTTGTTTTTCTTTTGCATATATTTGGAATTGAAGTTTGCACACAAGATAATTTTTTCTAGTAAATCGGATGGGGAAAAAATAGATTTTCTCAATAGGTGCCATGGGAATAAATAATTAATCAATAAATTAAAACCACCTAAAAACTATCCTGAACAGAGTGTCAATCAAAACAGATTTCACGCGATCAGAGACAGCCAGAAGATATGTTTCACAGAAAGAGCTCTCATGCAAATCTGCCGAGGTCTTGAATCTCTGAGTGGAGCCTCTGATTCATGATTATGAGGCTTTTGTGAGAAGTAGAGACTTGGGGACTTATTGACGGCTCTTGGAGTTCAATCCTCAAGACTGCTCGGGATGGAATCTTAAACCCAGTGAGAAGATCCTAATCACAAATAGATGGGCCAACTCTATTTGGCTCTGATGCCAAGACAAATAGATATAGATGGAGAAAATAAGAGATTGTAATGAATTGGATGCTTTTTAGCAAAAAAAAAAAAAGTAATGAATTGGATGCTCATCACTGTGAGAGTTCATCCCATCTTTTAGGATGAGTCTCGTCTATTTTCAGTGGGTATCCCCTTGATTGGCCATCTAATCTTTACAAGAATTGTATCCCAAAGACATACAGATGGAGAAAATAAGAGATTGTAATGAATTGAATGCTCATCAATGTGAGAGTTCATCCCATCTTTTAGGATGAGTCTCGTGACTCTCGTCTATTTACAGTAGGTATTCCCTTGATTGGCCATCTAATTTTTGCAACGATTGTATCCCCTTGATTGGGGCTAATCTAATCTTTAGAGATTTATTCTTGTAAATCCATATCCCAATGCATACGGTAGTCTGCAGCACCATTCTAATTTTGTGGATTTTTGTCTGCAGTTGAAAAATTGTGATGATTGGTCAAAGTGCTTACATAATAAAAAATGTGCCAATGGTCCTTATTTTCTCCCTTTTATCTGTCAGCCTTGGCCATGTTCTATTCAAGAAGTTGATTTTCAATGGCATGGGCTGATTTAATCCGAACTTCTGTGCAAGGTAGACACATTCCCAATTAGTAAAACTCAAATTTATATTATTTCCCACCTCTAACCATCAATGGATGCACTTGTGGATGGACCAAGATTGTTCTACTTCTGACATTCCTCTTGGATTGACTATAATACATAGATTGCATGAAAAGGTCTATTATAAATAACTATTAAATTCAAAGCATTATTCTATAGTTCGTTGAGCATAGTCTTAAAAACAGGTGTTGGCTGAGCAATAAATACGATCTATTTAATTGGGTTGTGCATTATATGCAATTCATCAGATGTTGCATCTTCTGCTGAATGGTTTGGATGAGTAAAACTGATTTTATTTTTGGTGAATTGTAAGTTGTAACATAATCTTCACACATGATTTTCATGCAACTTGTCGGGCATAAGTGCATGCATACATATGTATACATATATATTGGAGTATTCATGGAATGACGTGGCTTGAAATTCCTCACCAACTAGACCCTCGTGATCTAGTAATCTCCCTAATCTAACCCCTATTTGAAAAACCTGTGGATTGATCATTTAATTTGGCATCCATCGTTATTAAACATCTAGGATTCGGATGACTTTCAGGCCCTGAAAAACCAACCTCCCATGATAAGAAGGTTCCCTTTGTTAATAAGCAGTAACGCCAAAAACTCAAGCTTGTAGTGAACAGCACAACAATGTATTCCCCCCTCCCCCTTCCTCCTTGTAGTGAATGGCACAACAATGTATATCAACACCCTTTTCTTGCACAAAGGTTGGCCATGGAGGGACCTTTCAAGCCCTTTGCTCCCCCATGATTGTTGTGGTTCCATGTGGACTGCACTTTGTAGAAGATAACAGGCCCAGCCCATGTACAAAGCCCACACGTGGGATACATACTCAAATCTGTATAGGATAGGATTTATTCCCTGATTTCTCTCCTTCTATGTATAGGATAGGATTTATTCTTTCCATTCTTTGTTATTCTAATTTGTACTCTTTACATAATTAGAGCCTTGATTAAGGCATAAGATCAATATAAATAGAATCGTCGTTGCTCTATTGATGCACGACCTTCTCCCAAGTCCCACCATTATTATTCTTCTTCTTCTTCCTTTCCTTCACATAGTATTACATGGTATCAGAGCTCTGTGGGATCTATTCATCTCAACTGTCTCTCAGTTGCAATCCCATCTCAAGGTTCTAGAAAGAGAACTCTTTCTCATGGCAGTTTCACTGTGTCGACAGTCTGCAGAGAGCAAATCAAGGTGGGCCATCATCCGATCATCCATATATCACAAACGATCACCTCCACAAGGGTTACACACTTGCCTGGACGTTCCTGAATATTATTATATGCAAACACATACTCTATATAGGTGCTTGTTTAAGCTTAGAAGTGGTTTGGCAGGTGGGAAGCACCTGGCTACATTCCAGTCGTGGGGAGTGAAATGGATGGAGAGGTCTTAATGTGGAGTGAGTCCCTTTTAGAATTTCTTGTTATATGATGTACATTATCATTTAATGCAGGAAACTCAAGGTGTCACGGTTGCTGCTTATAAGACCCACAAGTTCCCCGCATTTTTCACCGAATCAAGCGGCTGCAAGGTGGGTACTTTTGCATTCCATCAAAATGTATGCCATTTTCCTATAATTATTGTAATTGTTGTAATCAATATCTTCCATAACATGCAGTATTTCTGAATTCTTTTTGAATTATCTCATTAGATGGATAATCGAGCCATATTGCTTTCAATTATCAATTTTTTTGTTCAAAAAATATCAATCTGCCACCTGCCTCGGTGTTGTTGGTTCATTGTCTCAAGGCGTGGGTTTGCTCCCCATGTCATGTGTTCGACACCCCTCAAATTTACCTGGTGCATGTGTTGCGGGGTCGTATGTGCATACGTACAACAAGGATACCCTTGTTAGCAAAATAAATAAATAAATAAATAAAATCTGCATTTATGAAATTAGTCCCTTTTTTTTAAATGGTAAAACTTATTGCTCCAGGAAAAGAAAACAAAAACTAAGTCAAAAGCATCTTAGACAAACACGAGACAACAAACACAAAATAGCACCAACTAAAAAATAATCCAATTAAACATCAAAAGAAATAGAAGAACGAAGAACTCCCTCCTTTGCTAGACCATCCACCATAACATTTGCCTCTCTTAGAACTTGATGAAAAGAAGTTTTCATCTGATTAGAAATGTCATGCACCTTCTCCACCCAATCTGCCAATCTCCAAGGATAAGATGCCTTCCCTAAACCCCATTGAATTGCCAGAAAAGAATCACCTTCAATGATAGCATTGTTTCCTCCCAACTTTGTGAGCAAATAAACAATGAATCATCAAATGATAAATTGTTTCCTCATCTTTTGAACACATCGGACACCCATTCACGATAATATGCTTTCTTTTTCTCAAATTGTCTATGGTAAGAATTTTAGGCCACCACACTTCAACAAAAAGCCAACACTCTTGGAGGAATAGATGGTCCCAAAAATCCTGCCAACCTCCCACTGTATTACGTGAATTTGTCAAGATATTTACAAAAGAATTTACTAAGATAAAGGCTTCCATATCCTAGCATCAGTACTGCTAGATAACATAAACTTTATCAATTGCCATGCAAATCGGTAAAGTCTGAAGTCTCTCTCAGTCAGATTCCTGTGGAAACATTAATCTCAAGCTATCATACCGCTTATTAATGGAAAATTTTCAGCACCAAAATCATTCTGTCTTCTGTCCAACAAATAAAGATTAGGGAAAAGATGGTAAAACACAATCTGCCCACACCATTCATCATGCCAAAAATGAACCCTATGACCATCGTGAACTTTGTATCGAATCCATTGATAAAAGTCATCCTTAACAGATAAAATCAGTCTTTTGATTTCCAAATTCAACTTGAAAAATATGAAATATATCATTGATTTTGTGGAAAGCCGGCTGCTCCTAATTGGAATTTATGTTCTGAACTTACAACAGTTTTTCTAAGTAAAAATAGAAATTCTGAAAAATATTGGAAAAAGAAAGCACAATAGAAAAGGGAATGGAGAAATAGAGAGAGAAGAGGGGAATTGCTGGCTATCCAACTTAGGGTTGGGCGACCAACATCTTATTATATTTAAATAAAAGAAGTAAGTATTTTCAGTATTTACTAAAAGCCCCTGTACTTTCTAGTAACTACAAATAAGTCCCTGGAATATAAAAATTACACAACTCCTCTAAGCTTCTCAACATCTATGAAATTGAATTTAAATTTAGTGGTCTCACCGTCTGAGTCTTTCCAGCTACATTGTGGTGATTCAAACGAGTTTTTAGTTAATTGATGAGTCTTCGAAGATTGCGACTACAAGATCTCCAATCATCTGCAAGCTTTACTGATAGATAAAAGTCATATTCCTCTCGTAAACTTCAGAGATAACATTTCATAAAACTGTTGTGTTTCTTTATTAAATAAACACCATATATATGGAGGATAGTGATAGATAGAAGAAAGGAAATTGACCTTCTAAGAATCCCATCACAATTCAGTTCCAATCTCAAAAGATCCTGTCATAATTCAAATCGAACTCAGTAGTTCCTAATCTACTGAAATCTATATAGCCTCTAATTTATTCTAAACAATCTCAACCTTTCTAATAAATTCATTCATATATTATAATCTCATAGTCGTTACAATTAAGAATTGTTTGATTGGCTACATTAAGTTGGGAGCATTGATAATGTAAAATCAGTGATAAGGAAATGAAAATTGAATTTGAGGGAAAAGAAGTGAGCGAGAGGAGAAATTAAGGAAGCAAACTATATGGTCTTGGTCATTAGGGTTAGGTGACAAGGCTGTAGCTTTATGTTACTACTGGAAGTAATCCTTTTCAAACACTTCCAATTCGTTTGAGTTGTGATTATTTCCTGAATCCTAATTATGATATACTTATCTCTTAATTCCAATCGTCATTATCTAAAAGATATGGTAGTCCATGGGACTATTTAATACCTCCTTTGAAATTAATGTTTGATTGATCAAACAACAACTTCTTATCTAGAAATTGATGATTTTGCTAGCTCGTTCCCTTCGTGAAAATAAATAAGCGATCTGTAGGTTAGAAGACAATTGTGGAATAGTAATGATTTGACAGTCAAATGCTTCACAAATAGAATGGAAATCTGCCTCAATATGCTTGGTACACTTGTGAAAGATTGGATTTGCTACAATTTGAATCGAGCTAGTGTTATTTGCATGAAGTTGAGGAGGATGATGTTGAGGAACTCCAGTTTCAGAAAGAAGTCCACGAAGCCATGTCATTTTAGAGCAGGCCAACATCATGGTATGATATTACACTTTTTGTAGATGATTTAAAAACGCTATCTTGTTTTTTTAACATCTCCAAGAAATCAAGAAATTTCCCAAAAGCATGCAAAGAGTGATGAATGTCAAACCACGAAGGGAAATTACAATTTTCTCCAGAACTACCTCTAATGTCTAACAATACGTGTGTGTGTCTAACAATACTTGCAAAGAGGGATGAATGTCAAACCACGAAGGGAATTGATCCTATGAGGTCCGTCCTCACTCTATATCATAACGACTCATCCTCACTGTATAGTCAATGCATCTATCCAACGGTTCTCATCAAGACTATAAAAGAAAAGAGAGGGAACGAAAAGAAAATCCAAATCGTTTGAACAAAAAATCCCAAATCGTTTCCTCTTTGACTCTTCCTCATCTCAGTCGCCCTCTTCCTCGTCTCTCTGATCTCACCTCACCACTGCTCGTGCTCATTCTCTGGATCTTGCCCTTCTTGGTTCTGCCCTAAATTCATTTACAGGCACAAAAAAAAAAAAAAAAAAGATATATCAGAAACTCACTCTCCTCCTGCCATGGACGATCATCCCTCTTTCTAACCCGCTTTGTTCTGCCAAAGCTCGCCTTCCACGAAAGAGGTGCAAGAGGTCTCAAGTCCGTGCTCCATGCCCTAGCCGCTGTCTGCGATCTCCCGTTTCTGTGCTCTCCCTTCTCTTTGCCTCTCCATCTCGGGTGCAGTGTAGATCTGCAACTCAAACTTTGGTCCTCGCACTCTCCTCTAGCCTCCCCTTCTTCAGTATCTCTTGTTCCCAGCTCATCTTGCCCCTGTTGGGACGTCTCTCTCTCTCTCTCTCTCTCTCTCTCTCCAATATTCTGGATTTTTTTTTTGAAATTATTGTGAGGAAGTTCTGCATTTTTACTGAAAATAATGTGAAACATATTCTGGTATAGTTTTTAGAATATTCTAAAAATACTGTGAAAAAGTTCAACGTTTTTTGTGAAAAATATTCTGGCAATTCTTCTATTTTTTTTTGGTTTTTCTCACCCTGTTTTGGAATGCAAAATTAATTGGTGCTGATATGCTCCTAAATAGGCCTTCATGACATCATTTATGTAATGGCCACTTAACACTTTTTGGTTATGTATTTTTTAAACTTCTTGCTATCTGAATTTTTGTTGTTGAGTGGGTTGAATAATATACTTTGATTGTTGAGCACCGAATTTCGGAAATATTGTACGGCATTGTGAATTTTGGTTGTTAAATGGCATTGGGAAGATGAATACCCAAGCTAATGAATGGCATTGTGAATTTTGGTTGTCGAATGGAGTGTGCAGTTCTAACATAGAATGTGTTGGAAGTTCATTGAATGGAGTATGCAGTTATGACATAGAATGCGTTGGAAGTTTGTTGAATGAAATGTGCAGATATAACATAGACGGGGAGACAAGAAGGAAATCCAAATGACATAATTTTCATCAAAGGGAAGGCTTGGGTCCTTTAAGATCTCCATTTTCTGCAATCCAGAGCAAGAGCACTGGCTTCAACTTGAATCTGTATAGATTGGTGAAATACCCATATAGGAAGAGTAACTTGCAGCTGAATCAATGGTGTTGGATCTAGATTGGAATATTGGACAGTGATGAGAAATGGAACCACTAAAACGAGAACTTGAAACTATACCATGCATTTGTAAGGAATGCGTAGGTGAGTTATCGAGAAAAAGAAACCCAAACAATATGATGGTTTGAAATCCTTTCAATTTTTAAGATAAAGTTCTAATATCTGGGTTATGAATTACTTCCTGGTTGCATCAGCTTAATGAGGATTTATGGTTTGAAATGGGTGAATCAAGTTAATTTCAGCAATGCCTGTAAGTGACCTTGAATAAAATATTTCCTATCACGTAAAACTTGTAGCCCCATTTACCCGCCTCCCCCCGGGCCTGAAGGGATTATGGCCCATATGGCCGGGACACCCTCCGTTTTATTAAAAAAAAAAAAAAAATTGTAGCCCCATACAACATGTAATTGGGCATGCTCATGACCTACATTTAACTTGTGATTTTGGTCAACACTGAACATTAACTGTGTATATAAAAGCCGACCTGTAGATTTTGGGACTCACATTCAACTGAAATTATAAACCAACATTCAATAATAAATAAATTGAACTTGTCTGAGTATTAAAACTGAACATCAAATTATAAAGAACCTATATCATTCATACAAACCAATTAAAGCCATCACAGACACCCCTACCATTGAACATTAAATGGAATATCAAGTACATGTACTTGGGAACATTAAATGTCATCAGATGTCCTGTAACATGAGCTTGAGATACAAATGGAATATCACAGATATCCCGTGACAAAAAATTAGAACAACATCCCACATGATTTTATGGAATCAACATCATTGTGCCGGTGAGTCGTCATTGGAGGTAGACATGTCTAAAAAGCATTGCCTTCAATAGACCAATAGGAGTTGTCTTCTAATATGCTTAGATTGATTGCAGAATTCTCAATAGTGCCCCTGAAATGTAAAAAATACAATTAATAATGGTTAAATCAATTAATAACCATCGAATAAGAAGAAATTTAATCTATCTTCTCAATCATTCAAAAAAAAAAAAAAAAGAGAGAAAAAAATGTTACATTAGTTGTCTAAATCAATTTATCAAAAAAAGAAAAAAAAAACCAGAGAGAGAGAGAGAGAGAGAGAGAGAGAGAGTATATACATATAACTTTGAAATCACTCTATTCAGTTTATTAGTTACAATATAAGAAAAAAGATTACTCCATAATCCACATGCAAAAGTTGAATTTTACTCATTATATATATGTATATATATATATATATATAGAAAAGATTCAAATAACCAGATATAACATGGTATCTAGTACCCATTTTTATTGGTATCTAGTTCCAAGTTACACTTTCTGGCTAGGATTTGCATTTCTAGAATCCTGCATTGTCTAAAATTTCCTTTCATTAAGCTAAGGGTGAGTTTGGGTGCTGATACATTCAAGATAGCAAAACTTTAGTTGAAATGGAGTAAAATCTTGTAAAGGTGATTTAGGCCCATAAGGGCAATCATTCCCAAATTGAGATTCTAATCTCTCTTCTCGTTGAAAAATAATGGAGAACCCGCTTCTACTTCCTTTTTTTTCTTTAATAGGTAAATTTGTTTTAAGCAAAAGAGAAAACAAGGACTTAGAAAGTCACTAGAGTTACAGAGAGCCCAAAAGTCAAGCTATACATTGAGATTGACCCCATGGCCAAATAGAAAAGAAATGACAAGAGCAAATCCAGGCACAAAAAATCCATTGGGGAGAATGTGTTTGTGGGCTTTCCACTCCCAAAACAATGAGAATTGCCCTGTAACTGGAACTTTTGCACATACCCAAATTAAATAAACCCAATTCCCGATTCCACACCCCAATCCCCACCCCCACAAATAAAAATGAAAACAAGAAAAAGGAAAAAAAAAAAACACCCATGTAGAGTAATGACGGTACAAAAAAAAAAAAAAAAAACAAAAATCAAATTAAAGTAGCGAAAGAGAGGACTCGAGAGAGATGCAGTGGTGGAGTGCAGCAGAGAGACACTTGCGTTGAAAAAAAAAGGACCATGAGAGAGAGATTAGGTTTGATTTCATGTGAGAGATAGAGGTCTGGTCTCTCGATAGGCGGAAGCTACCAGTACAGTCTGATGGTTTCGATTTCCCATCCCCATTGGGCACCGTCTGATCGTTTTCTGACCGTTGATTAGGTGGGATCAGATGGCAGAGGAGAAGTCGATCTGGTGCACCAGCAGAAGAGGCGTCAGATCCATACACGACAGAGCATGAGACGAGGAAAAGGGAGGAGGAGAAGAGTGTCTGCTGCAGTGGCGAGATCAGAGAGAAGGGAAGTGAGCGACCGAGAGAGACATGAGGAAGAGGGAACGATTTGGGTTTTTTTCATTCAAATGATTTGGATTTTTTCTTTTTCCTGTTTCCCTCTCTTTACCTTTATAGGCTTGATGAGAAATGTTGGATGGATGCATTGATTATACGGTGAAGATGAGTCCTTACTATAGAGAGTGAGGACGCTCCTCATAGGATCAATTCCCATATATATATATATATATACATACATATGAATGAATGAAAACAAAACCCTATGATCCAAGACTCCTACTGAAATTAGGACATTAATCCTAATGATAACTTATTAAATAAATAAATAAAGAAACAAAATCCTAGATGCAAAATGAATCCTTTCTCTTTGGATGCCTAGTCGCTAGACACCCTTCTTTGGGTCCTATATGTGTGCCACAAGGGTTATGGTGTCTTGTTAATAGAGACTTATAGAACAAACACATACATGTTCTGATGTCTTGGCACATAATTATGTCGGGGGATCAATGCTGACACATAATCCCACGTGCATGCTGCACAAAATCACAACTATGATGATACACATTTTCTTAGAAATGGCTTGAACTAACTGCATTGCTTGTTGAACCATTGGAATATAGGTGCATTGTCGTCTGAATACTCCAGAGGAATGTGCGAGGCTTATAGGTAAGTGGAATGGTAGTTCAGTTTCTTAGTGAGGAAAATGTTGAAACACTGGAGAGTATGAGAATGAGTATGCTTGCACACAACTGATGCAGATGTGTTGCTATATCTTATAGCCCAAAACTCAGATTGATTGGATGGTTCTATCCTCTTATCATTGGATAACTACATCAAGTATGTACCAATGACTGATTCTTGTTCTTAACGCCAGTTCCCTTCAACTGTATCAGATGATCATTACTTTTGCATCACTTTTGGTGAGGCCCCAATTCTCAATGAGCTCATGAGTTGGATGTTTTGGATTCAGGCTCATACAACGGTTGTGATCATGTGTATGGAATGTCATACTTCCCATGTGTATCGAATACTTGCATTTTTATTTTCCTTTGACATCTGTTTCTGTTCTTTTGCAGATGCAAACATGAAACTTGGACTCGGAACCGGAATTTTGATTGGGGTGCCTATTCCTGCAGAACATGCAGCTTCTGGAGCTTTGATAGAATCTGCCATACAAAGAGCTCTAAAAGAAGCTAGGTTTGAATGGTTTACACCTTATTTCCCTTTTATTTTGGTTCCCTTTTTATATCTCTGTCATACTGATACTTTGTTAGGGATTCGAGATGCAGTGATAATAATGTTACAGGAAATTCTGCAACTCCCTTCTTGCTTGCAAGAGTAAATGAACTTACTGGTGGAGCCTCCCTAGCAGCAAGTATCCTTTTATCTTTAAATTTGCTTTATCATTAAAAAAGAGAGAGAGAAAGAGGCATCCTAAAATCAGCCTCATTAGATCATCCTAGCTCTTGATTTAATAGGTCTTAAAGTTTAATGGTCTGTTAACCATAGATTTTTTTTGGGATTCAATCGAATGGTTAGTGAAGGCTTGATGAGCATATAACTGGGCATGGTTTCAGAATTCAGATCATGGGGGGATAAGAGCGGGAAAAGAGCTGCAGTTATCAAAGGTGAGCCCAAGTGGGCCCCATAGAGCTGGACTGTACATGCGGTCTACTCGTAGGAGAAAATTCTCCATCCAATCAAGGTCATCAAATAAAATTAAGAAAGTTTCTATTTGATCATCTATTTAGTGATCTTTCATTAGATTGCTGGCAAAATCTTAGTGGACCTAATTTTTTGTAGATGGTTAGATGTTGCAGTGAGCCCAAGTGGGCCCCATAGAGCTAGACTGTACATGCGGTCTACTCGTAGGAGAAAATTATCCATCCAATCAAGGTCATCAGATGAAATTAATGTATTTTCATTCTGATCATCTATTTAGTGATCTTTCATTAGATTGCCAGAAAAATCTTAGTGGACCTAATTTTTTGTAGATGGTTAGATCTTGCCCTCGTGCTTGGTAGGTAGTGGGGCTCTGTGTGCTTTTGCTACATATCCTATTTTAGCTGTTACTTAACTTTAGAACAAAACCTCTGAAGTTTCCAATAACCCATCATTCTAAATCCATTGATGGGGCTGACATTACACATGCATACTTCTCAAAATCACTATCACCCCTGTTCTTTATGTCCAAGTGCTCTTCAATTGAATGTGGCCATACAACTAGATTGATCACACAAGATACATGATTAAAATAAAAATAAAAATAAGAATCTCACAAGGTGAGTCTTGCAGATCAATTTGATGGTATACCAACTTTGATTAAAGTGAATATTTTCATATCAATTAAAGGGATGATAGTTATTCTTGTCCGTTTAGATTTTAGATATGGACCCAACTCATGGATCATAAGGATGGGTTCTCAGAGGATACCCTATGGTCATCCCTCAGAGGAGCCAATTCTTAAAAGGAGTCTAGACCCTTAATTTTAAATTCTTAATATTTAATAATCATTTTCAATCCATTTATTGCAGTAATTTGTAATCCAAAATTTTATAATATTGAAGTTATTTTTCATGAGAGGGTTGTGTGTACAAGGATTTGGATAACACAAGTCAGCTTAGTGCATGGTTAAGACTTACGGACAAAGAGGGAGCACAAATCTATATCAACTTGAGTTGCTTTCATGGATTTTCAATTTGTACAAGTTGGCCAATGGGCCATTGTCTAATGACTCAGATTGTTGAAATGATGGTACTTTGATGGTAAATACCAATATATGTGATGCAAACATTAAGACTTTAACAGCTTTAACAGTTAAGAATCTGAACTTCATGGAGTGATTATTATGTGAACTTGTGCCTTCACTCTGATGTTGAACCAATGAACTAAGTGCATAACTTATCAGTGATTTTCCATACTTTCCTCTGTATAGACTCCTTAACCAGGCTAGATATTGCACTTGTGAAGAACAATGCATGTGTTGGCGCAAATATTGCTATCGCTCTTTCCAATCTAAGACGGAGGAATAATATGGGTGAGTTCTGGTATCCATTGTTGTTTACGTTAACTGCATCTCTCTAATGAAGTGTCATTCCCTATATGTTCCTTAACTGGTGTGCATAAAATTAGTCTTGATAGTGATGCTGTTACATTGCTATTGGCAATTATGATAATTCAAATGTTTCATTATGATGATGTCATTATTGCTGTCACTATTAGCTTTTGAAGCTAGAGTAAAGTAATACAAAGGCAGTTAGTCCATGAGCTTTTAAAATGCTCTGCCACCATTGCTGAAGGAAAGGTTCCCAATTGGAAAGGGGATGAGGCGGTTCCTTACTGTTTTATGTAAATCATGAGAAGTACCATTCCTTTTGACTGGCAAACAGGGCCACTATTTTGTTACATGTTCTGCTAACATTTCTGTGACAACATATGATTGCATTAATACTATGAGATTGAGTTGTCTGAGATTTTTGAGGAGCTAAATGATTATTGACTGACACCAATTGGTTGCTTGGTCCTGTAAATGGAAAGTTCATCCTACAATCCTCACTCAGCAGCAAGATCCACTGAATCAATGAGCCGTGGTCCCGTACAAGAAATCTAGGTCATGCTATATTGGACCTGCTTTTAAGCTGCTGGCCTAATTGAAGTTTCCAATTTAGTTTCACTGTATATTTCCTCTACTTGAAACCTACATTCACAAAAACTTTATGATCATAACTTACTTGGGTTTACATACTATAGTTCATCATCGTCATCTTCATGGCCTTATCCCATCAATCTAGAGTCGGCTGGAAGTATTCAATTAAAGAAAGTTGATAAAAAATGAAATCATCTTATTTAATAACTATTTACCTAAGGTGAAATAGGGCGAGGCCCTCGGGTTGAGGGCCAAAGGCTCCTGGCTGGGCTGGGTGGGAGATACCCAGGGTTATAAAAAAAAAAAGAAAAAAGGGTATGTCCTTATGCTCATGCATGCATGATTGTATGCTTGAATGAGAGGAAAAAGACACTTTGTAGCTGAAAAAAGAATGAAAGAGAGACCACTATGAGGCAAGTACCAAATTTCTATCACATGTATCCCCTAAAAAGCACTTCCCATTTCTCCCCTCAGAATGGTAGTGCCTATAACTTTTTTTCTTTTTTTTCTTTTATTGAATGGTGCCTATAACTATTGTTCAATGTGTTGATTATGCTATTCTGGGAAGATGTCAAGAAAACACTCCATGTGGATGTAATGAAACCTACAACAGACATCCCCTCAAATAGAAGTGCTAGAGAAGCCACCCTCATACTAATCACATCAAGGAACATCGACTTACTATTAGCATGTCATTTTCACTTTTCTGAACTATTAGGATCACCTTATGTGGTTTTTGCTTTTCTACTAATTCCTATTTGATGTGATGCTATCTGTTACTTTGCATTTCTAATGTGTCTTTCCCATTGCTTCATTCCTTGTCTCTGTTAGCCTCCCCATTTTCCTGATTCTTTGTATTTGTAACTCTCAAATACTTTGTAAGAAGCCCTCTTTGGTTTTCTGTTTATTTTTGGTAGGCCTAAACCCATCAAAAGGCCTCATGCAAGATAAGGGTGCAAGCTCTACATATAAACCTAGTTACTTTCCTCTCTATAGTCGATGTGGGACACCTGTGCATCACAATCCACCCCCTTTTTAGGGATGCAAGTCCTTGTGCAGTAGCGTGCCAGTCATCTTGGCCGGCCCGCAGGAAAATCCGCCCACTTGCACTATACCACGGCAGGGACCCACTCTCGAACTAGTCGAAAGTCGGCTCTGATACCATTTGTAACGTCCCACCCCACACATGCATGATATTGTCTGCTTTGGCCCATGGGCCTCTGGTATGTACCAAGTAACCTAGAAATAAGCTACTAGTATGCACACAATTAAAACTCGCAAGCGCACCGGATCACTATGTAGTGTGGTGAATTGTAAGTACGAGGTCGATCCCATGAAGATTTGTGATAAAACAATGTCGAAAGCAACTAAAAACCAGAATGTTAAATGGAAGAATTGAAAGATGAAAGGTTGAATTAAACTACTAAAAACAGTAAATTAAACTATCAAAAGCTAAATGGAAAGTAATCTAAAGCACACAACTAATATTAGAATTGAAAAACAGTAATAATGAATGAACTAGGGTTTCATCTACTCCCCTAACCAATCCTATGCATGTCCCTTGTTATCCTTTAATAAAAAATTAGAATTTATTAGTGACATCTATCAACCTAGACCATGGCATATGTATATAGATTACTATTCCCCTAAACCTAATTCATGAGTGGCATACTGCATGAATTGTTCATTATGATGCAAAAACTAAGAATGGCATATGTCCTAGTCAAAACAATCATAATGCATAAAAACAATGGGAAAGATAAATGCATGAGTCTAAGCATGACAAATACTTAGATTATTCATGGTTCTAAACCCTAAATCAAGTTAGCTACTCTTAAAATTAATTGAACATGGTATGGTTGGCATGACATATACACAACTCATCAATTAAAAACATGGTTTAGAATCTCAAATAATAAAACTGAAATCTGAATTAAAAGATGCCAAAAGAGACTACAGTGATTAGGCTAGGGTTTCAATTACAACCTAGCCTTAAAAAGTTTAGCTACTCATGTTTGTAATGGAAAATAAAATAGAAAATAGAGTCATAAGAAGAAAACTAGAAGATGATGAAGATGCAGTGGACGGCCAGCTGCTTGTTCCCCTTTATTCCTCCTCCAAAAGCTCTCCAAAGATGCTCCAAAGGTTGTCCCAAAGGTGGCTGTAATGCAGCTGTCTCTATGGATTGATTGTGGCTGGGTTGATGGCGGGTTTTTTTGTCATGGAAGGGTGCAGGACGTCCACCCCTTTGATCCCCTCTTATGCTTTTTGCAAAGGTTCTCTTTAGCAAGGAGTTACCTAATTTTTGGGCTTTGTTTTCTTTTATGATTAGGTCTCTTGCTTTCTTTACAAGTATGTTTCCTAATTGGATGAGAATAGAAGTCTCTTTTCTTGTTGTGCAAGATTTTCTAATTCCGGTCCCACTTTATGGCTTTTTGAAAAATCTTCACATGGACCCCAAAATCTGAGAATTACTTGTAAGAGATTAAATCTGAAGCTTCGATCATAAAAGTGGGCCCTATATGGTGCGTGCAACATGAGTGTGGGACCCCCCTTTTTGGACTTCTATCTTGGCTTGAACTCTTGCTATAAACTTTCCTTCTTTTTCTCCTTGTTCTTCTCCATTCTTGGACTCCACTTTATCTTGAATAAGACTTTCTAATTTCTGAAATTTCACTATTTGCAATGGATATGAGCCCCCTTTTGGGTGTGTATCCCTAAATTGGGTTTCTTATTTTTTCTTCTTTCTTTCACTTTCCTTCTTTGAATTTGCTTCTTTCTCTAACTCTTTCCTTCTTTGATTTGAATTGTAAGTTGTCCAAAGAATTAGAAAGTAGTCTTGAAATTTGAAATAGCTTGGATGGGACCCACCTTGGTCCTTCTTGAAAGGTGGGTCCCATCTTGATGCTTCACGCCCATCATGTCTTCATGAATTCTTCTCTTTTTGCTCCTTTTTACGTTTGCATAAAAATTAACAAAGACTATGTAAAAACAAATAAAATAAACACGAACTAGCACAAGATAAACAAAATATTAGGGCTCTAATTGTAAACAATTAAGCGCCTATCAGCCTCATGGTTTTGTTTTTGGTAGGCTCCAACCTACAAAAAAGGCCTCATGTGGAGTTAAGGTCAGGTCACGCGCATATGTACTTACGATCAGGACTAGCATAGGCATGACATACTCCCACACCGGAAAACAAAGCCTTCATCAGCTCTTATACCATCGGTAACAACTCGAGCCCACTATCCACATCCGCTTTGGCTCATGGGATTCCAATCCAATCTTGCCTCACAGTTTTAAAAGGCCTCATACGGAGTTAAGGTTGGTCACACATATATATACCTAAGATCAGGATCAGGACTAGCGTGTTTCCAATGTGGGACTTATACACCACTGCATACCCGGTCTTTGTTCCTCGTCGGACCCAACGCCCTTCTACAGGGGAGCCACATGCATGACATTTTCAATGCACATGCCCTCACCAATTCAAACAGTATTACTTGATTCCCCCCCCTCCCCCCCCGCCCAAATTGCCAACTCTTGTATTCTCGCTAACCAACATTCCTCTTCACACAGCAGAGCAGGTACTATTGTCATCTTATAAATTCCAGGTCAACAAAATCTAGGTCTCTGGGTATAAAATTAATGATAATTTTAGAAACAAAATCAAGAATGAAAGTATCACAATCTGACGGTGTTGGCATTTTATTTTATTTTTTCTAAAATGGTAACTTGTTTTAATCTAAAGCTTTACCGTATAAAGGATTATACTAAGAAATGGCAGCAGGAAAATCCCGAAAAAAAGAAAAAGGCACCACCCAAAGTAGGGTTGCACAAAAAATCCGGTATCATCGTAAAACCGAACCGAACCGAGCGGTTTGGATCGGTTTATAGTAGATCGGTTCGGTTAACAGTTTGAAAATCATAAAAACCGCTTACATTGGTCGGTTATCGGTTTGAGCCCACAGTTAACCGCTTAAACCGAACCGACCGTATGCAGTAACTTAAGTATTGCTTTTTTACTATTTCAATGAAGTTTTTATAAAAAGGCTGCACTTTTGAGAATACTAGAAATGCCTGTAGAGCCTAGCCTTTTGATGGTTGGTTTTGGTCATACCTAACCAATGTGTTAAGAAACCTTCATTTCTGAAAAATACAGTGAGTTTTAATACAGATTTCGTTTGTGTGTGACTTTTCTTGACATGAACTATTATTCTATTGTAATTCCAAATGGTATCATGTGGAATGAATATTTCACTGCAAGTTTTTTTTTTTTTTTTGCGCGCTTGCTTTTAGTCCAAACTCTCATTTTGGAGTAAAATTATATTTTATATGCGTTTAGTCTAGTCTGGAATATTGGATTTTTATGTTTGCACTAAATATTGGAATAAATGCAAAGGACGGGGTATCATCATTTTGAAATTTTCAATGTCTGATTTTCAAAAAAATAAAATAAAAAACAACGGTTTAACCGACGAACCAAACCGAACCGTTTGGTTCGGTTCGGTTCGGATTAAGCTCTTTCCATCGGTTGGATCGGATCGGTTAATTAAAAAACCGACAGGTTCGGTTTGGTTGTTGGTTTTAGTATTGAACCGATTCGAACCGCCCATGTGCAGCCCTAACCCAAAGAACGAGGAGGAAACAAGCAAAAAAGAAGTCAACATGGGCCCCACCCAAAACAACAGAGAAGGAAACCCCTCATCTTAAAGTGGCAACTTCCCTACAGTTGTTCAAGATGCTAGCGAAAGAAATGCCCCAGAACTCCAGGTGGATAGAAACCCAAGAAGTGGCGACGAATTTCATACTGTGCATCATATCTTCAGGCGTGGATGCAATGCCGTCAAAACATTTGCAGTTTCTCTCTCCAGATTGTCCATGAGCACTCCAGAAGGATAAATGCCACAAAATCTTTCCTTTGGCGGAAAGAGATTGGCAAGTCCATGCGTCAAACAAGCCTATGAAGGACTGAGTGAGCACCCAACAGCAGTAGAATTCTCTGAGAAGCCAATCCATAATGCATTTATCATATCACAATGGATGAGAAGGTGCTTGGCTGATTCCTCGACGGTGAGACAAATGGAGCAAGCATTGATGACGATCATCTTACGCCGGCAAAGGTTGTCCATAGTAAGAATTCTTCCTTGAATGGCAAGCCAAGGAGCCTTAAATCTTACACCGGCAAAGGTTGTCCATAGTAAGAATTCTTCCTTGAATGGCAAGCCAAGGAGCCTTAAATCTTCCAAAGAGAGGACCATCGTCTGGAGGGGGCTGGACTATGAGATAAAGTAGAGAAAAAAGGAAGCCACAGGAATAAGATGTTAAATGCCTTTCAAAAAATAAAAAATAATAATAAAAAAATAAAACAATAAGATGAATACGGTTATGGAATCCTTAATGATGAAACTGTCAGATTCTAGGTCAACA
Organism: Cinnamomum chago; assembly: GCA_038049695.1. Classification (NCBI taxonomy): domain Eukaryota; kingdom Viridiplantae; phylum Streptophyta; class Magnoliopsida; order Laurales; family Lauraceae; genus Cinnamomum; species Cinnamomum chago. The sequence goes on from CP142452.1 coordinate 81,065,870, forward strand.
GATACAAGGTATTTAGAGGTTAAGGATCTGAATTTAAAAGATAGCTACCTGTTATGTGTAGTAGATGGAGAAATTTGTCCCTTATTACCCTCTATCTTGCTGCTTCAGGTAGATTGTCGTGATATTTTTCATCCAGAAAAGATACACTACTAGTGACTCCAAACTGGGGATCTGTGCTCCATGAAAGCTGTAAACCACCGCCGTAATCTTTTTAATTTTTCTTGTAATGAAGATTCTTTTCTTGAATATTGATGAATATTGTTCTAATTTAGTATTATTCTTCTTGTTTTTCCCCCTACTTGGCCTAGTGGCCTAGGGCGGTTATCAAAAGTCAAAACCTACCCACCTAGGGATCGATCCCTAACCTGTATGGTGAGAGCAGGAGTCTTCTCTATAGAAACATGCCTAATTCCCAATCATAGTATTCTTTGTTATTTTAGGCAAGTACTTTTTTCATCTGCAGGGCTCCTGACCTAAAGTTGTGGGGTAGGCCCATAAGTGGAAATTACCCTTGACCAGGCAATGCATATTCTTGAAGAACTGCAATAATAGAAAATGTCTCCACCTTAAAAAAGAAAAAAGAAAAAAAACCTACTCATACATATCCACACTCAACACCCATCCCCCTATCAAACAGACCCAAGGATCGATCCCTGGTTGTATTTGTGGATAGGGAGATGCCTCGCCACGTGGGCTACAAGTGAATTAGCTCATTGCCTTATCTGCACTAGTTGCTATGTATGTGTACTGATTCTAAAAGCAACTTTTAAGGAGTTTTTCTGCAATATGGTTCATCTTTTAGTTTCTTTATTATTATTATACTTTAATATTGGTATTGAAAATGATGCACTATTTTTACAGGTCATTGTAAGTCGTCATTATAGGTGGGAAACATCAACCTGGGGAGTCTTGTTCTCAAAATTTGAGAAGCTTATACTGTTCATTCTTATTTCTAATCTCTCACTTCGTTAATATCAACATTTCATAGGTTTCTTTCTATTTTCTTTTCTTTTTCCTTTTCATCAGTGTCGACATTATGCTGTTCTCCACTCCCTTTATTGCAATTTTGGATTATGTATTAATGAAGAGACCTTCGTCTTTTCTAAAATGCTCTCCTCATTCTAGACCCCATCTGGTGGTCTCGTTGATCGCAACTATCATCTATTGCTACCTTTTAGGACTTCCAACTCATGTAGTCACCTCCTTTGAGGGGAGGGCGTGGTGGATTGTTTGATATCCCTATGGGGCTGAGCTACAGCGAAGGATAATCTATGGATAGATTGATTGTGGCCTTCTGTTTGTGGTTGTTTTTGGATAATGGTCTATTTATTTGCATTGAGTCGGAATATTTGTAATTCATTGTTAAACGACTTTTTTGTCTGCATGCAATTGAAATACATAAAAAGCAATTGATTCAAATGGGTCTGCTTGTCTGCATTTTAAATGTGCCTGCTCGTTTTCATCAATTCATTGTGTTCGAATATATGGGGGCCTGTGGTTCGCGTAGAATTGGAATAAATAGGGAGTGATTGATTAAAATTGGTGGTCTTGTTCGCATGGAATATGAGTGCATAGGAATTCGCTCTCAAATGGACCTACTCTTTTATAAGGAATTGGGATTACATAGGAAGACTTTGTGAAACGGGCATGTTCATACACACGGATTTGGAAGACATAGGGAGTGATTGATTCAGGTTGCCTGGTTTGTTTGTATATAATTGATTATATAGGAATTCATTTTTTAAATGCCTTGTTTGTTTGCATTAGATTGAAATGAATAGGAATTTGTTGACGGGCTGGGCCAGTTTATTTGGATGTAATTGGATTACAAAGGAAGTAACTAATTCAAGTCAGTCTGGTTGTTTAAATGGAATTGGAAAATGTAGAAATTCATTGTCAAAAGGGTTGGTTTGTTTGTTTGTATGGGATTGAATACATATGTAAACAAAAAATCAAAATTTTATACATAGTTTACACGTAGTTAAAATAAACATTGCAATAAGAAAATGACAGCCGAGTGTCCACATTATGCATGGTGGTTTTTTTTTTCGACCAAATTACTCTTTACTTGATATCACAATTTCGTGGGTATTCCTATCTTCTTCAATCATCTTCTACCTAATTTATTCTCCAAAATCCATCTAAAACCCTTGAAATCCAAAAACCATCTAAAACCCTTGAAATCCAAAAATCCCGTCCCTTCGTAGGATCAACCATCCGCAACCCATCTCCCCTTCACAAAATCACATCTTATCCAAATATCCTTGTAAAATCACTTCTATGTCTTTTTTATATATATATATATATATATATATATATATATTTATTTATAGGGGAGCGCTATACAACACCCAGACAGTTTTTTAAGGAGAAAATACCGATCCTAGTGGGTCTGAAACTTCCAAATGATGAAATTTTGTAGTCTTAAGTCGGTAGCTATATATATGTCTTACATATGATTCCATCGCTAGCTCGATATACAGGCCTACCATGAATTTTGATAAATTGAGAAACATCCCTGTGGATAAATAAGCCGGGAGTCCCTGAGCCAAATTTGGACACAGAATGCTTGTGGGCCTGAACTCATGTGGCCATGGGCCTGTTGACCCGAATACGTGGCCGGCTGACTTCTTGATCTTGTGAGTACTTATCCAATTAATTGGCACCAAATATAATTTGAGTCTCATTCTAACAGAACTGAAGGTAAGAAAAAAAAAAAAAAACACTATTTTCGACCTTAGATTCATTTAAGACAACAAAAAAAACAAACAAATATCTCACACATTTTGTCCAATAACTGCCTTAAAAGCAAAAATATTACTATCATTTTCAATGAAAAACTGGACAGCTTTCAATCACTATCCCTTTAGCGGTAGGGCAAGTTGCAAGAGGACAGTGATCACCCAATTTCAGTCCCCACCAATCCACTCCATATATATTATTTCCTTGAAAAGCAAAGGATTGTAGAAGTATAAAAAATGCAGGTCCTACATTTAGCGCTGCTGATAGGACATAGTTATATTTTGCCCACCATTCCTTGTGCTTTCTGAAGACATAAATGTTGAAGAAAATGCCTAGTCCAGCCCATGCCCAGACGTAGACCGGGGTAGCTGGAGGCATAAGCGAAGGGGTAGAAAGCAAGATTGGGATATTGATTCCCTGTATCCACTTTTTATGAGGAAAGACTCGGGATAGCTTCCATGCCGCCACTGTTGCTATGATGCCCACGGCAAAAAAGATAAAAAGTCCACCAATATAGGCCATGTGGGAAAAATAGGAGCGAAGGTCCCACCACTTCTGATTCCTGATTGTACAGTGGCATCAAATACCACATGTTCATTGGGACACGTCCAAGGGCTCCCTTTGGGCAACTTGTCCGGTTCACAAATGTTCTTTATCGTAGATAATAGCCACCATCCTACCCCAACATGAATAAAGGATGTGATAACTTGCGCAACAACCTGTGTATCACATAAGAAGATATCAAATATTTCTGTTAACTGTGTATATGATCATCACTGAATCACTCACAGATGGTTGTAAATATGTGTTAGCAACTGTACCTTCCCTCAATCGACGTACTTATTTCAGATACATGAGATAAAAAAAAAAAAAGAGTCCACAGGTTTATCTCCATTTGTAATCATAAGTCTTATCATGGGAAATGGGAGAAGTGGTGCTGATTGGGTTGATCTTGGCAACTTAGGATCAACTAGTTCTCCAAGGATAACCGACTCTACTGTACCTGTGGCCCACTCAAATTCATCAATATCAGGTCAAACCTCACGTCAAGCTAATATATATTTCTATGCAGCGAACTCATACGATGCAAGCCAGAGCCTTGGATGGGATTTTTAAACCCGAACAACACATGGCCAGTCGGTATCCTCTGACTCATGTGTCGTAAAGTCACCCTTGCCCCAATGGAACCTACCAATTAAACCTTGCCGAAATATTCTTTGGTGTAAATGGGTACTTAAATTTAAATTAAAACAGAAGTCCAACAAAGAATGGTTAGTGGCGAAGGGCTTTCATCAACAACCTGGGCTTGACTATGGTGATACATTTAGTCTTGTGATTAAATGCAGCACTGCTCGACTGTTCCTATTGCTTGCAATACATTTTCGTTGGCCAGTTTGCCAACTTTCCGTGCACAATACATTCTTACATGGTGTTTAAACGTAAGAAGTGTACATGGAGCAACCTTATGGCTTTGTGGACTCTTGGGTCCTTTTATAATAATTTCACCTCGTCACACCCACCATCTACCATGAAATCAAACTGTTACTTGATCGACTATTACACATAAGCACATTTGTACATTGTATCATCATTGACTTTTGATGGTAGTTGTTTTTATGTAGAGGGAGATGCCTAAATATTAAGTTATATAAGTGGATTGGCGGAACCTTGGTGCTCAAAAGTGCTTTTTAGAAAATTGTAGCAAAAAATATGCCATCAATATCGTGATGTTAACTTACGTTTCCCCTGCCGGATCAGGTCTTATATCCGGGACGGACTTTCTTATTGTGGGAGTGGGTGCGAACAAAGTCTCTAGTGGGTCCCAAGCCGAACCCTAAGTTTTTGTGTTTGTTTCTCTACTTTTATTTTTATTTTTTATCATTACCTGAATTAAGAATATTGACCTTGGAGGGATCTTAAGGTAGTGTCCAAGCTTGAGATTCTGAGAAGATAGAGAGCCTGCAACATGCTAATATTATTATAGGCTCTAAATGTTTCAAGAGCAAGAGGCCGTCCTGGTAAAATGTATGCCATGGTCAATTCCTGGATAACAGTACTATCGAAGCCCTGCATGCAGTAGTTAATAAGAAATTGTGAATCAAATGATTTTCTAGTGAAAAAGTTGTTAGCATTGGATCAATCAAAGCAACAATTTCTATTGACAAGATTGTTAACATTAACATTAAACCAATCAAAATAATGAATGAAAGCTAAATTTGTATTATTATGAATTTCTCACCAAAGAAATCATAATTAATCCCACTAAACACTAATCAGTAATAGGGATTTTAATATTTATCAAAATGGAATGACCAAATCTTAGGAATTTTTTTTTTAACTACGTTTTGGGAATTCCTATTATTAGTTTCACATGTGACTGTAACGCTAGCCCGCTTGAGTTCTAATCATGTAGACGTTGGATTATATCCAACTCATGTGGCTTCAGGTTGTTTAATTAGGAAACCCCAATCCTACTAGGATGTGGAGAATCCGTTGGCGAGATCAAATCAAAGAGGGAAGACTGAAAGATTATAATCCAAGACTTATTGTAAAAAGCAACCAAAAGAATGGAAACACAATGATAGCATGAGTTTGCTTAGATTTGTACTTTATTCTTGGATTAGTTTGAGACATTATGAAATATTTCATGATTATTATCTAACAGCCCTAACACACCTATGTAAGTTGATGGTGTAGGGGGAGGGATTAGTCCAACCTTTTCCTCTGTTAGCCAAAAAAAAAAAAAAAAAAGTCGATGGCGCAGGCTTACATTAACTTTGAACATGAATACCATAAATGTTTAGTAGACAGCCCAATTAATCTCAGAAAAAGTGATAAACAATTTCTATATCTTTTGTAGGAGCATGGAAGAGATGCCATGTATGTTGCAGTGATGTTGTTGTCGCATCATGATCAAGTAGGTGATGATAGGTAAAATGTAAACTGCAAGAACCCAAAGAATATAGCGAAACTTAATTGCTTCCCTAGTCTAAATGACTAGAACTAAACTCGTCCAGCTCTACAATACCGTCTCAGAGAGAGTAAACTCAACAACTTGGGAGACTCATGTCTTTTTCAAAATACTTTAAAGAGGATTTTATCCGAAAAAACACTTAATATGACTATTAGACCGAAACAGACAAATTAGCAAACTATGCACCAAATAGGGCAATTCTCCAAAAAATCCATCTTTTTTAACCATTTCTTTCGAGGGTCAGTTATGTGTAGAGGGTTGACCTGGGTATGCAGAAAAAACACTATTCCTTATCTTCTTGCTTCTTCCTCTATTCTTCAAACCCAATCCAGTGATGGAAAAAAAACTCTCCTAAGCAATGTGAATCTCTTGCCCTTGACACTAGAAGAAACATGACTACATGAAACAATTATGTGGGGTGGTTCCTTTAACATGACTAAAATTGACGTCGCCACCTAATGTCAAGTGGTTCCTTTAACTCCGTAATTTTCCAAGTCAAATGGCTAAAGGATAAGGATTTGGGTCTTTTTGAAATTTCATAAGACAGTACCCTTAAGACTCACCAACTCACTAATCCACGAGATCACATACTCTCAATGGAGAAACCAAAACCAAGGTTTGCGTACATTCCAATTTCTACTGCAGCTGCACCTCAAACCTATTACAATTCTATCTCCTTCTCGGATAAGAAGAAATCTCTATCTTTTTTTTTTTTTTTCGTTTTGATCAGTAAAAACCCCATCTTTCACCTCAAAACAAAATCCCCAATAAACCCTACAAAACCCTTTTTTTTCCGATAGACAGGCAAAACTTCTTGCTTCCTTCTTCAACCTCAATCATGACGACCCAAAAACCCCAAAAGTCCCCCACGTTACACGTTGGCATTTAATAATCACTTGCACCAAAATGTATGGGGCATTTGTTTTGAGCAACTTAATGAACCAACGCATTATGAATACCGATAACTTATTAGAACAGACTTGGAAATTCGCAGTGGCATTTTAAAAGAAATGCCCTCCTTTTTGTAAGTGTTACACCCCGACCCAAACTAATCACGATTAAGGCTAATTAATTCAGATTAATGCTAATTAAGCATGAATAATTGGATTAACGAAGGCTAATGACCGTAGAGGGAGAAATTAGTCTCAAATGATGCATTAAGCATAATTGAATGGACTAAGATGAGACTGAATGGGTTAAGTGAGTTTAGACTCGAACAAGGTAGGTTAAAGACTTTTTCGTAAATATGAATTTTCACGTATTTCGTCAAATACGGAAATCCTTGATACCAACGCGTGTATCTTGAGTAGTACGTTAACTTTCATAATAGACGCGACTCTATTTGACCTCAAATGGACCAAATGATACTTCATTTGACCCAAAATGTAATTTGACTTATTGAGAGGGGGTTTTTGTGTGAAGGAACCCTATATTAGAATGAAATGAATCATTCATTCATTTTCACTTCAAGAAAAACCCTAGACTCATTCTCTCATTTTCTTTTCCAATCTCCTTTCTCAAGAGAGAAGCTAGGAGTGATCCAAGTAGTTTGTGAGGAGTGTATTTTCATCTTTATCATCTTCTCCAAGCCATCCTCCCCATTGTTGAAGTAAAGAGCTTGAGAAAGATCTCAAGATTTCTCTTATTGAGCTACAAGTAAGTACTTGGAACTTTTAATGAGTTTGCAAGTCATAATGAGTGCTTAGGCATGATTTCTAGCACAAATGGCTTATAGATTGTGTATTTCATGTTTTCATGGAATTAGGGTTTCATTTGGGGGTTTTTCATCTCAAAAGCAAGCTAAACAAAGGGCTTTGAGTTAACTAAACTTAAAGAGAGGCAAGTATAAATATTTGCTTGTGATTAGTGTTAATCATTGCAAAGTTCATTGAGTTTTTCCATGGATTTGGAGTTTATGTATTTTCCATTAAGTTTTGGAAATTTATTATGGATTGATTGAAATGGTTAGTGATGATGTATGAAAAGGGAACATGAAGTTCTATTTTCTTGTAGGATGGGAGTGATTTGAATATATAAAAGAGGAGAAAGGAAAGGGGAGAAAAATCAGGTTTTCGGACCTATAACTATTCCCAGGTCCAATCGATCGGACTGTCATCCGATCGACCGGACATGCATTTAACTGAGAGGTTTTTCGGTCCGATCGATCGGACAGCCCGTAACTGGGACATGATTTCAGGCCTATCGATCGGACCTTCAGTTGAAATTGGTTCTTTTTGGAATCAAATACTGTTTCTATGAGTATTAGTGGTCTATAAATTAGTGTTAGAACTAATTATACCCTAATCTAGGATTTGTCAAGGTTATAGAAAATTAAAGAAAAGAATGGTAGTGCATTAAGTATAATTAAATTGTGTATGGACTCTCCAATTGTGTTATCTAAACCTGCATAAGTGTTAGCTAAGTTATTGAATGTACAAACTACTATCAAAGTGATGTTCATCGAGAATAACACGTGCATTCAATGACGAACGTTTCACTTATTTGTTTGGTCTAGGAATTTGACTAGAGCTTGGATAGAATTAATAGATTTGATTTGATTCCGAGTCCAACACTACTTGTTAGTTTCTTAAACTCATTACTGAGCTGAACTGAACAATGCAATGAATGAATTAATGAATAAACAAATACTAAAGGTAACAATGAAATTAATAATTCTACTGCAGTAGATGGATTTGGGGGCATTTCGGAGCTCCATGGTGATGTTAGTTGTCCCTGGCCCGGACACTAGTGAGTCCCATATATTCCGATCATATCTATGGGTATTGATTGATGCCTTTCATTCGGAAGATGAATCCTTTCTTTGAGGGAAGATGATAAATTAAATGAAATGAATGAATGAAAGCTATGGTAATGACCATTTTGTATATGTCTATTGATTAACTCTTAAGTTTACCTATTGTCATTGTAGGAATTATCTAGATTTTGTTTAGAATGGTATCTGTTACCAAATGGATTAATGAATTCAGTATATGTATTAACATGTGTCATTACAAGATCTGTTTATACACTATTGAACCGTCATGTTCATTAGTGTTATTGATGGCATTACAAGCCCGTTTCCCCCTGTCGGTGCAGCAGCGCCCCTGGCGGCAGCGGAGGAGACCGCTCTAGTTCCTCTAGGAGGATTTAACGAATGGAATGGACGGAATACCATTTGATATGAGTATTTGAGCGCGAGAAACTGATTGATAAGAAAATGATGGGAATGATACATGTATAAGGACCTTATTCTTTTGTATACATGTAAATCAAAATTTGATATTGTCAAATATATATATATATATATGTTTCCACAATATTATGTATTTGACAGGTTTATTAAAAATGTTATCCCTTGTGGATTCCGTTTTAACTTCAGTTAATTCGGAGTTTACAGAAGTAAGTATGGGCTCACGATTCGGGATTATCATAATCCGGGCCCGGATCGTGACAGTAAGTTTTCGAAACAAACCTAGCAAGAGAGGAAATTAACAGACACTGTGAGAGAGTTTGTCGAGAAAGAAAGAAAGGGCGAGAGAGAGATGGGATATGGTGTGTCTTTTCCCCAACAAATCAACCACATGTGCACTTTCTTAAAAAGTGTATCAATGACCTATAAATGACAGATTGAGGAATATAAACTGCTTTGGAAAATTCAGAAGCCAACTAACATTAATATGTTCACTAAACTAGTAGATAAGATCAGGACATTCACACAATAAATCCTAGAAAGGATGAATGATATCGTGCGAGTCTTCTTGAGTAAAAGGTAGGAAGGGTAAATCTGTATGAATAGGTCAGCATCACTCACCTGTCATCTATTCAGAAAGCCATGTGAAACATTAATTTAGTTACGTCGTCAAAACGACATATTTTGCATTCGATTGGATGTTTGCAGAGAGGCTACGAGAAAGGATATCTTGAGTAGGAAGAGAGTAAAAGGTAGGTAGGTTAAATTTGTATGAATAAGTCAGCATCACTCACCTGTCATCTATTCAGAAAGTCATGTGAAACATTAATTTAGTCACGTCGTCAAAATGACATATTTTGCATGGGAATGGATATCTGCAGAGAGGCTACGAGAAAGGACAAACTTCGAAAAGAGGAAAGTCTTTATTTATCTATTTATTTCCTTTTTCCTCTTTCCACATAGAAGGCCAATAACTATATATGATCCAAACCCATAACACACAGCCATCCCCATAAATTATCACCCACCCCTTCTTACACCAATCCGATGGAAAGAGATCTTCCCATGTAAATCCATTAAACTTTATTCTCAATTCTATAGGAAAGGTTGCTTGACTGCAATGGAAAGATATTCTAGATCTATGTCCAAATGTTACCCTCGCACATTCATATGGGCTGACATGGAGGATGTCTTTCTTGTTAAAAATGCCCTATATTTGTAATAGGTATTACTTATTTGGAAAACTGAAAATGCAATTTTTTATTTGTAATTAGCCAAAACTTAAGGACATTTTATATTAAAAAATGAAGAAAAAATTCTAACAACTCCATTGCCTAGGAACTGCTATTCAAAGAAGCATGTAGATCCCACCATCACTAGATGGCGAACATCTCTCTCTCCTCACCGTCGGCAACAACTGTCTGGCACCATGAGGCTCGTTACATTGTACTAGCAGAGATGATTTCCTTATACATTAGAAAGAGAGGCAGCAATAGCATTCCATATATATACACAGTCAGACATAAGAAAATAGAGGAAAGGTCCAAAGAGGAAAATCTCATTTCCTGGTTTGATGGATCCTGAATTACATGTGAAAAGAGGCAGGTGATACTGAATTAATGGTGGTTGGTTCAAATATCAGTAAACAGTAAATGATCAAGGCCATCTTTTCATGGAGATTGGCTATTAGCCATTGGAATTTGGATATTAGTTTGATATCTCACCTATGTGATTGAAATAAGAGAGAGAGAAGCTGAATTGGTTGGTAGCTAAAAGGGATCATGTTCACCGATTTGTCATTCTTGAGCTATTGTCTGTTGTGCTGCAGTCTTACTGCTGGGAGAGAAATTATGTGTCACTGCAAACTTTGAGAGCCCAAAATGGATCTGTTCATATTACTCTCCAGTCTGATGAATTTTTTTCTGTGCCACTTCCGTTTCGAGGAAGAGTTTTATCAGGTTTGTCTGTATTTATTGACGATTTGCAGTAGGTGTAACAAAGGATATTTTGCCCACTTATATAAATGGGTCGGGTTAGACCTAGGACCCAACCCAGACTGTTCAGAAAAAAAATATGGGGCTGGCCTTAGGACTTATGCATGGGTAGGCAACAGTGATGCTGTTGTCCGATCTAGGCCTAATCTTGCCCAGCGGGTATGAGGAGAGAAGTTTGAGAACTCCATTCACACTTCAAGTTTTCATTGTGAAAGGATCTAGGCATAAGAGTTTTCTATTTTGACCAGGCCTCACCCAGCTTCTTTCTGGGCTCATCTTGGCAAGTGGAACTGTATGTGACTTGATGCAATACGGACCTTATTTCAAGCGCTGGGCCTGGACCTGGAGTGTCCCTTCTGCTCCATTGTATCTGATGTTTTGTTATTTATGAAGCAATGAACCAATCAATGATCACAAGCAATTACCCTCCAACCTTTGATTCCAAAATTGATGCTGATTTGACTGCTATCTATGTTTTGCTAAATGACAATGAATACTGTACCAAACCAGTAAATTTTGATCCCCGAAAATCCATTTTTTTTGGTAAATGAGGATTTGGATCACTTGAGTGGTAATATTTCCACCATAGTCCACATAAAGTCCCATTCTTCACCTCAATTATCAACATTCAACCAAGTGGGTTCCACAGGGAGGACCATACCATTCCTAAAAGGCACTGCACCTGGCCAATTGTAGTTGGTGCATGTGCTTTTAAAGCCGAACGTGATTTGGTTTAGTTTCCACAAGGGAGGCCCACACCATTCTAAAAAGGTGCACCTGGAGTTTTGTAGTTGGTCCATGTGCTTTTAAGGCCAAACGTGATTTGGGTTAGACCGATAAGGCATAATAGAGGTAAAGGCTGAATCTTCTCTTAACCCCCACCATGTGGAATAAGGAATTGGGCCCATGGGCCTTCTGAGAGCCAGTAGTCCACTGCTAGCCAACAATACATCATAATAATGAAAATTTACCTCTAATGTTGCGTTAAAATCTTGCCAAATTGAAAATGTCAGGAGGAAATTTGGATAAAATGTAGAAAATAGAATGGTACTTTACATCCCATTTTGAGTGTACACTTGGCTGCATGTGAAGAAAAGGCCTCAAGAAACAGTAAGCCCCTGGTTATCAAAAAGAAAGAAAGAAACAATATGCTTGGCCTCATGCGTTATCTAATCCAACCTCGTCACTGGTTTCTGATTTTGTCTTCCCAATAATATAACGGTCAATTATTATGAGTTATTGAACGAAGAAATTCTTGAATGGAACAAAAGATCATAGTACAAAAATGATTTGGAAGATTGTAGATAAAATTAAATTGAGATAACAATGCATATCATCCGGAAGAATAATTCTCTAAACAAAAAAAAAAAAAGTGAAACATCATATAATGTTTCGAACAATAATACTTCTCCACTCTCTCACTCACTATGAAGATGAAATTTACAATAAACTGTCAATCTGTCCAACTGATCACCATAGTTTGGATGACTTAGCACAGGCCTTAATACAGGAAAAAAATACATAAGTGGTTAACTTTAAAACCAGGCACCTTCAGTTGCTTTGTCACAGGAATGTAATTGATTTAGAATCTATCACAAATATCATTTTCGTTTTATTCTTCTTTTTTCCAATCACGAGAATCATTCAGTGGCCCCATTTGAATATGATTCATTTATTAATTGGGCTGAAATAACATGTTGTAGAAGAAAAACTCCGATAACTCGATACCCGGAGTTTTAACTCCCCTCCAACCCAAGTTTTTTCTCTCTGTCCTGTGACATTTTTTTTTTTACCTCCAATTTTTTTATATCACTTCCTCAGACCCTTTTGCATATTACTTGACATTCCGAGAACAAGCATTTTAAAATCTTGATTTTTTTTAATTTCAAAATGTTATACAAGTAGTTTTTCTTTGAATATTCTACCATTAACATTTCAATATGTTATCCATGCTATTCTACTTGGCACTTGCAATGCCCAACCCTTAACAGTTCAAATATTAATCCTCATCCCGGGCTGTGCATATGCATCCATGGAGGCATGCATATTTTCATTTTCTTTTTACACAAGAATTTTCCATTTAACCCAAAAGAAAAGTAATGTGCTTTTGGGTGATTGATTTCGTTTAGTTGGTGAAATCTTTATGCTAACTTAGTTGGTCTTTCTATTGGAGAAAAGATGCAGAGAAAATCATAGTGGAAAGAAATACGTTGGGTTGGGTTCTATGTGGGGATGTCATCCACCAAACAAAATCAGATGCAGAGAAAAGATGGGGCTGCTCTCTCTCAAGTCTCAGCGCCTCCCATGAGAAATTACATGTATCTTGCTCTCTCTTTCCCCCTCCCTCCCACTCTCTACACTCTTTCGTACCATTCACACTTAAAAAGAAAAGAAAAAAGTTACATTCATGGAACATATGGATCTCATCCACCAAAGAAAATCAAAACAAGAGAAAACTCTCTCTTTCTCCCTCAACTTCAATGTCTCTCTCTTGAAATTATTTTTCCATTTCTCTGTAACCCTCTTCCCCTCAGTTGTTTTCCTTCTTATCATCTTAGACTCAAGAGTCTTTACCCATACCATTGACATGTAAAAGAAAAAAAAAAGTCACATGCAAGGAATATATGGAACAACATTAATTCATTACTTAAATTCTGGTCCTCTCCCTCTCTTAAATACAATAATGCGGGCCTTATATGCCCATTTCATTAACAAACACATACGGGTCTTACACGCCCATTTCATTAACAAACACACACTGCAAAAAACCTACCAAAACACGAAGGGAGACGGGGAGGACCTTCACATTAACTGGTCTTCTAAGGACCAGTTACATTCGCCACTTTGCCGCAGGTATTAACCCTCTTGTTGCAGCAGTTGGAATCTGCTGCCACAAAATAGAGTACCAAAATGAGGAGAAATAGTATTACAAGCATTTTCAAAAGCGGATTCATATTTTGGAACTTGGAATTTGGATATAAAAAACACACACTAGTTGGAATTTGGAATCTGGATGTCAAAAACAAACACTAGTCTCCCTTTTATAGTGAGAGAAGGGTGGGTTTCATTCTTTATGATGCCATTATCTGACGTGACAAATTGGCTGGCTGTAAAATTTTCACCTTTTATGAAAACTGTGTGAAGAAGTGTAAGAAAGAATGCGGTACGGTCTGCGGACTTCATCATGTTGAGTGGTACCCGATACTAACCTAAAATCATAGTACATAAGATCCCTCTTTTTCAAGATATTGCACCCACCTAATACTTGATATTGAAAGTTAATGTGTGGTTTTAGAAAACTCTATTATTAGAGCAAAGAGTGTATGTGATGTTGGGCTTCTTATAACTCCCCAATAACGAAAATCTGTTGCAACAAGGGAGACTGTACCTATGATAACAATAACACATAAAAAAGAAAAAAAAAAAAAAACCACAATCAGCCCGAGGGAGAGGAGAGGGTTGCAGCACCTTCATGGGCCACCCACATGAGTGGCATTTGCCTCCAGCACGGCGCAACAGACTTTTTTGCTGACGTTGCAATAAGTATTGTTTGGAGGTGTTATTAGCAAGCTTTTGGCCAGACCTTCTATATAAGATACAATTGTCACGGGCATGTGTTTTGGTCTCAATGGGAGTGTAAGATCGTACAGGAAGCTTCACAGGACGCGAAAAAGAAGAAGATAGTGGTTCCGAACTGTCTTGCCCATCTCTGAAAACAGAGGAGGACCCGGACTTGTAGCCTTCGCTGGAGAAGAAGGTCGATTCTCAGTTTCTTCCGGTGCCGGAAAAAGACAGAGAAAAGGGCTCCTTCCCTCTGCCGGAGAAGAATAATAAGAGCCGGTCTTTATCGGCTTGTTAAAGAAGGCCTGGCTTTGGATTTCGTCAAGGAGCAGAGACGAAACCTCGAACCCACGCATCCGGCCTCGTGTAAACTGGCGGAGGGTTACCTTGCATTAAATAAGCCACAAAGCTTCACTGTTTTGTCTGGTCCTTCTTGTTTGTTTGCATCAGGGAGGATTAACAGAGGAGTAGGATTTTACAATTAAGTATAATGTTACGAGAGGAGTAGATTGCAATAAATTAGTAAATGAATTACTTTGTATGCATGTGGATAATTGGTGTAAAGTAAAATATTTTAAATTTTGTATTTGATTGGATAAAGAGAAAGGAGATTGAGTTATTTTATCCCACTTTATTATGGTATTTTCGAGTAATTATATCAGGAAAAAAGTAGAGTTAAGCAACTGCCAACCTATTTACTTTATTTTATGGACTAATGCAAACAAAAGGCCCTCCTTTATGTATATTTATTTCAATCCTCATTTACTTAATTCTTCTAGAGACAAACCGGCCCTCCTTTATGCATATTTTTTAAAATTCTACCATTTGACCAACAAAACTTTTACATTGGTCACCAAAAAGAATGCGGAGGAAGTGTCCCTACAGGCCCAAGTATTGGCAGCTCAAGTAGAGCATATATAACCTTCCAAGCTACAAATCTGAGATGATTCTTGGGGCCCTGTCTCCCAACATTGAGGGCCACCAAATCAAAGGTCCAAAATGCAATAATTATGAGCCCCGTAAGTAGATACCCGATGTTAACAGGAAAAAAAACAAAAAAAACAAAAAAAAAAAAATAGTAGATACCCGATGTTTGATGATACGTGGGAGATCCCATGTGTTCATAGACATTCCTCCTGATTTTCTAAATGAAATTTAGATAAATGATAAATTTATTCTCTACTATTGGTTATATTTAGGGTACCAAAAAAGGATGGCATAGTTGCATCTTCAACCTGGTTTTTGGTATAGCCTAAGCCTGTGTTGCTTTTATTCTAAGAAAGAGAATTTCATTAAAAGCACAAAGCAATTAACGACAATGAATAAATGAGTGGACAAAACACAACCCTATCAAGGAAGAAGGTCAGGAACCATCTTATAACATCATCCTCCCCCCAAAAAAATCCCTCTTGTAAGCAAATCACAGCTTAGCCGAATAATGGGCCTTGGAAAAAATAATCTCAAATGGGGCCCTTTATGAATGAACTATCAACCAATCTATTCTGCCATTAATGCCTCCAAGGAATCCGAAAAGAATGGGTAACATGCACATGGCTCCTCGTACCTTTTCAAAATGACTCTTAACACAAAAATGAAAAGAGTTTTTTGAGAATGAGCACGTGATGCCCTTGTCCTCAACTTTAAATTGTGCGTACTGGTCTGCATGTGATCCATGCTGATCATATTTTGGACTGTTCTCACTGGGGCCCACTAAACCGGGCATGACTTGTTTGAGCAGCAGGTGGACCACCAAACTCGACGATCTGCTCTGCAGGGTGGTAATTTTGTTCCTTCGGCTTTCCTTTCTTTGCCCTTCTTCTTTATTTTGCTGCTTTGCTTGTTATCCCTACTTTAAAAAAAATAAAAAAATAAAATTAACATACTATACATGAATAAAAAATTTCTCAATTCCATAAAATATTGTAGGATCCCTCTTTTTTTTTTAGGGGGGTAGAAAAGTACACTTATTATTATGGTAAAAAGACTTTTAAGATACATATATGGTTTTGGGCCTGAAAGTGGGCGAGGTAATGTGATTTCGTAGTTTCGTAGGCTGAGTAGGTTCTTCTACACTTTCGCATAAAGAGAAAATGTAATGGGATGTATATGCTTACCATAGTAAAATGTGTGTGGCAAAGATTTACGCATGCAAACAAACAACCCTTGAGTTACCAAGTTTAGGATGGAGATCCCGGAACTGTATACAGCCGGAAGGATTTGATTCTGTAGTTCCTTATGCCCACAACCATACAATTATCTGTTAGTATCATGTGTCTTATGTTAATTAAGGCCAAAAAAAGAGATAGGCGGTTGTACTTTGACCACTTAATCAAGATAAAAATAAATGGAGTTTTTTTTTCTTCGTACGGTCACTTGTACATCTCTGTACCCTCCTTTGTTACCAAGTTCTATATATTTACCTGCATATTCTTTGTACTATTCATACGTTGAATGAATTATAAAAAAGGATTTGAAACAATGCGAAATCGCAACATTCCTTTTTGCAATTGCGCAACATAATGCGAAATATCAATATTTAACCTTTATGGGATTGCACAACTTTTATTACTTTATGCAAAACCACATATCGAAAACCCTTGTTATTCAAGATTCCCTTGATCTTTAATAGCGTGTCCCATCTATGATTTTCATTTTTTTTTTTGAAGTTTCATTGATTTTTTCTTATATATATATATATATATATACTTTTGTTAATGTTGGAATTCTACTTTCTTGATTTCTAAATGTGGGTCCCAAGTGTGAGCATTGCAATTTGTGATTAAGTGGGATCTATATTGGTGATCACTTTACACTTGAATGTAGCACTTGCACTGTTATAGATCGGCAAGCTCATTCAAGCTATTTCATATTTACTTGAAATCAAGGAATGGTTGTTGCAAAATAGAAGGAAGATTGCATCCGATAACTATAATATAAATTGAAAGCTATAGAACGGGATGAAAATATAAATAGAAAGGCAACCGTTGACTTTATATGTAAGACTTTATGCAATATCGCAGGAAGTTTTTTACGGTATCGCAAGAGGTAATTGAGATATCGCATATAGAAACTATAATATCGTATAAAGTGTTGTAAAAAAAAAAAACCATTCTTTTTAAACTCTTTCAACGTGCAAACAGTATGAAACATGTGTAACTAAATGTGTAGAATTTGGTAATAATGGAGGGTTATCGACATTATAAATTATAAAAACCCTAAATAAGCTTGCAGTCCCTGTTATCTCCCAACTGCAATCAAGTGATTCCTATGTAACTGTTAAATAGTCTCTTACCACTAAGGCAGTGCATCAATAGAAAAATGAGAATCATTCCATGAAAATTATAGCAAAAGAAAAACACTCCCACGGAGCAGAAAATAGATTATATTAACTCCTCTTATCCATAAAGATCAAAGTAACTACAAACAAATATCTAAGATAATAATAACATGGAAAGAAAAAGAAAACCACATAATATAGAGGGCGAGGGAAAGGAGAGGCAGGCCCGGTTGCATCAGCTTAATTTATAGTTTTTATATATAGATCCAATTCCAATTGTCAGATGTTTGTCCAAGCTTTTCAACATTATTGAAGAACTAATAAACCCAAGGTTTAAAGATTAATATCTTGACTCTTCTCAAAACCTTCCAATAATGCGTGAAAGAAAGTGTTAATAGCATGATCCCATTTTCCTAGCTTCTTCTAGTCTTGTGAGCTCAAGCGCATGATATAACCATTTGAACAATATTCTCTTTGAACTATGGCTGACTCAGTTAGCTTAGGACTACGGTTTGCATTCAGAGGTTGTAGGTTTGAAACTGCACTACCACACTAGAGCTATAAAAAGAGTTTATCCAGCTTCTCTTTTGGTCTTGAGGGATTAATCCAGCCCAAAAGATTGAAAACCCTATAAAAAAGGGTTGTCGGGGTTTATAAACCCTTAACCCATAACCTCACATATGCAGTCCTGTTTTAAGTTGAATCAAAGCCCATGATTGGCATCGGCTGATAATCAAATAGGAAACAAGTGTCCAGAATCTACAATTCAGTGATGTGGCATTGCTAGCTTGATAGGGCCATGGGTAAGGTCGGTCCGGACATGGCTGGCAAAGACAACTCATTCATAGATCATGTGACCACTTAACCAAAGCATGATGCATCCTACCAAAAAAAAAAAAAAACAACCTAAGCATGATGCATGTGGCAGCAACTATGTCCTGATGAACTTTCCTCTTCTATTGTCAAATTGCCATTGCCCTTCTACCAAAAAACATGAAAGTGAATAACCAATTGCGGACAGATTCTTTATATTGCCAGTCCCACTACAAGATTCCTTTTAGAAATTCGAGCAGGTCCTTCTTTATTAAAGTTCTATTGAATTTATGACGGAAGACCTTCATTCATGGGAGCATCGATGGACAGTAGCCAGAACTTCAATGAGCACTTGCATATATAGTTATCATACTGAAATTTCTGGCCAAACAACTTTATCATATTATCTCTACAAACTGGAGTTTGAACATAAATTACACTAGAT
Source organism: Cinnamomum chago (assembly GCA_038049695.1). Lineage (NCBI taxonomy): Eukaryota > Viridiplantae > Streptophyta > Magnoliopsida > Laurales > Lauraceae > Cinnamomum > Cinnamomum chago. Next base: position 81,084,866 of record CP142452.1, read on the forward strand.
GAAATCTCTCAAGTGGTTAAAATATTGCTCATATTTTAAATTCAACATCTTCCGTATGAGCACTTACACTAAAAATTATATACAAAAGTTTTTATAAAAAAAAAAAAATTTGTCTTCCCTAGTAACAGTTAAACCAAAAGTCCTCCACAGAATGATTTTTTTTTTTTCTAAAAATGAGATAGATACACTGCACTTGATCTAGCTATAGAATATGATTATTATAAACTATAGTTGTTGCTTGTTTTAGTAAATCTGGGCCATTTGTTTTGATAATGTAGACCATGAGATGGAATGACACCAAATAGGTGGCCCATTCCTTCAAAAGTCACACCTATCTTTCAATCAAGGGCTTTGATCATACAACCACCTCTAAGACAAAAGACAAAAAATCCTTTATTCATGCAATATTACAGTTTTAAATCAAGACTCGGGCTTGTTTGACGTTATTGTGGAAATGTTTCATTCTGAGAAAAAACTTGGTGCCATTTTGTAAATGGTACAATCCATGTTCAGGTGGTCCATCTGATTGCCATCCTGTAAATGCCCCCAACGTCAAAAGTTTAGATCAAGCATGTTGAGTCCAACTTTTGAGTGTAATGACTTCCCTCTATAATGGAATATGGGCAATATATTGCGTTGGGTCAACTCGGGCCTGCATCTGAACTAATTAATTAGGTAAGAATGTAAATTTAAAGTATATATTCAACTACAATTATAACCTAAACATGGACCTGTTTGTTTTCCAGAATTCTTGTTGAGAGCATTTATTAATTCTCCACATTGATACCCACCTGCATTTACAAATGCTCAAATATGATGCAGTACTTTTGTTTTCCGAAACTTGGATAACTGGCTGATTTTATGGATTCTTCCTATTCTAAGTGGGAAATTCTAATCATAAATAGCTTTAAACAAGGAAGCTCTAAAACTTTCAGTTGGAATCACGTCAAGTTGAGGTGCAAAACCAGCCTGGTCGATCCTTGGTCAAGATCATAATTGGATGAGCCCCATTGGTCCTAAGACTTGACCCATCTATGATTTATGAAAAGTCTCATTAGACCGACCCTGGGGATCGAATCCTGGCCCGATCTTGGGATCCAAGGGTCCTCCCTGGGGACTGGGCCAGGATTCGGTCCCCAGGGTCGGTCCAAGGAGCCCGGTTGATGATTTATTTAGTCTCTAAATTGGTAGGATGTAAATTTCTATACTACAGTAAACCACACCATGAAATGTCCCATATATCGATATCAAATGTCGTGCACCATGAAAACCACACCATGTGACTTTTGGAAAGTATAAACTACAAAGCTTTCACCATTTTTGAAAGTAGCAATGCTTTGTGAAAGGGGTCCAAAAAAAGCTTCAATCCAAACGATTTATAGCCTTGTAGCCTGTAGGCACAAGATACAGAGTGGTACATATGCAATATGTGTCAAATGGAAAGCTACGGATGGAAATCTATTCAAAGAGAGGAGGAGGAAAGTATAATTAATAAGAACAGAGGTCCCACTTCCCAGTATGAGTCCCATCTTGCGTGGTCTAGTAGTATGACCACAGTATTTTATGGTGGCGAAAGAGATGGGTCATGTGGGTGCAAAGTTGGAAAACAACAACCCACAATTTTCATAGTTTGGAATGTCTGGCGACTGGCAAAAGTAATTAATGAGATCATGAATGCACAATTGCGAATCACGCCAAAGGAAAAACTATTCCATGTTGGCATCTAATAGGACATGTGGTTGTCGAAGCTTGCAGTCCATTCCTTGATTAAATAGCTACATTAGAAATCCTCATTTTCAGGAAGAGACTAGTGCCAGAGTATGAAGAGGTCTATTGAATGCATTGAATAAGAAAACTGACAATATGGTGGAGGGGCGGTGGAGATAACTGATCTAATTATTAGTTAGCTGACCCGGACATAACTATTTTAAGAGAGAGTCCATATTCCATAAGGCCAAGCAAGGCGATGTTATTTTTTTTGTGGGCCATCCAATCGAAGAGAATTGGAAGTCTTTGAAATATGAAATTGGTTTCAATTTACACTTCGCTGTTAGAAAATAATTTGTTCTGTCAATATCAGGGACCACAAAATATTGGCTGGTTAGAAATGGTGTCCGTAGATTTCAAATTTTATGGATACTGTATATTGTATATACACGTAAAGCATTGTATACTAGAGAGATAGGGAACATGAATCCAGAATAGAAAAACATGTCTGGAGTTTTATATTTTTTTTTACTTAAAACCCTTTTTTTCTTTTTTCTTTTTTTTTGGGGAGTTGGCAGTGTGCAATTGGTTCGCATGTGCTATCCCATTACATTCTCGTTCTTCAGCTTTGCAAAACTACCCTCCAGCCACAGACCAAAAGCATTGATTTACCGTTTCTTTTTTTAAAATATGGTCAGTGGTCCACGGACTACTGACTCAAATTTGTTTGTATACTTCATATGTTAATTTTCAGATCAGATGCAGTGATTTACAGTTTCTTTTTTTATGATATGGTTAGTGGTCCACCTACTACTGACTCAAATTTGTTTGTACACCTCATTTGCTAATTTCCAAATCAGATGCCTTGATTACCGTTTCTTGTTTTAAAAATATGGTTAGTGGTCCACGGACTACTGACTCACATTTGTTTGTATGCCTTATTTGCTAATTTCCAGATCAGATGCACTTATTTACGATTTCTTTTTTTTATGATATGGTTAGTGGTCCACCTACAAGTGACTCAAATTTGTTTGTACACCTTATTTGCTGACTTCCAGAGCAGATGCATTGATTTACCGCTTCTTTTTTTTATAATTTGTGATCTAGACAGCTGATCTGATGAGCCGAACCAATTTTGGCCTGGCTTATGTCAAATGTTCCTAACTTCTCACCATTTTCTGCTTCCTCTTTTCTAGAAAGAATTCTGTGTGCAGACAGCAGCTAAAACCGTATTCAACTTGTGGGATTTACATTTAATCTAGCCCGTGTCAGCACAGTCGTTGTCTCACTTTAATTAAAGCTTTGGACTTTTGAATACATGGTTAGGATTTTAACATTCGGATTAGAGTGAAATTTGGGCTGAGGTATGAAGATGGGACACCACACAGCACAGATCAAAGCAGGTGATATTGTGGAAATACCTGACCTTCAAGTGCAGGATATGCAGCAGCGCAGGGTGACCATTGCGCCAGTGTCCATCTATTTTAAGAATATGATTCGATTCTCAAATCCATCACTAAGGAGTAGTAATGCTCCCAGGACCATATCCTACAAAAATAGCTCCTACAGTATCAAAGGCTTTCAGGTACTACTTCAAAATAAAATCTGAACGCAGCTCACAATCACCATCTTGAATCGGTGCCTATAAATTTCTGATGTAGCTGATTTTTCATCTTGTCATCTACACGATCAAAATATTTTTATCCTCCTAATATCAACCTTGCAAGTTTTGTGTCGGTGAAGTTGACTCAATCCAGTTACCTTCTGTTTATTTGGTCTTTTTTGTGGCGCCGAGTGTAGAGGACCCAACCCTATAAATCCATCCTCATCTGCAGGCACACCTCATAGAGTAAGGCCCTATAGTACTGCAAACATCGACCCACGTCAGCTATTTATCATTGGACCAGTTTAGCAAGTTGGATCAACGTCACGCATTAAGAGTTGTTTAAAAACTATTCCACTTGGCATCTGCTGTGGGGCCATCAATACTAATATGTTATTTAGTTGGATGGAAAGAAAAAGGCAGTCACATAACATTTGCCGAAAGGAAAAGGAAAATTGTAAACCACCCAACCTGTCAACTTTCTTTAACAGGAAAGAGTAGTGCCATTATTGGCAGCAGCTGAAGAGTCCTTGCATGGACTTTTTATTGCCTTTTGTTTTGTTTTTTTTTATTTATTATTTTCATACTCTAAAAAAATATTGATTTCTATAGATTATTATGAACGCAATATACATTTAGAATTTATCAAAACTAAATGTGTTTTTTTATACTTTAAACTAATTAAATAAGAAATGACCACTTTGGCTCCTCTTAGTCAAGTTGTTTTAAGTTGGGCGAGTTGAGTCTTGAATCTCGAGTCCTTACAACTCTTCACTCTCTAACAACACATGCACACTTAAGAGTAAAAATGGGGCCTCTTTATATGACCTGAATTAATTATCCAGTGGGCCCTAGACATTGTTCATTGCTTAATTAGCTCATTAATGAAGGCACAGATTAAAACATGTGGAATTTCTTGGTGTTTGCCAAGGACTTCGAACGAATTGATGGAGGCTTGGAGGTTGGGTCCTTTTAAAGAGGTTGGCTTAATCATATGGAGGTTGATTCCTTTCTCTATTCTTTGGCCGATTTGAAATGAAAGAAACAATAGAATTTTCAATGGTAGGTCAAAGTATAGGAAGGATAATATTGTTTTTGTGATTGTCCTCAAAATAGCTAAATGGACAAGTATCAAAAAAGAGTTAGAGCACTTGACATTGGATAATATTTTAAGTAATTGGAAAGCTTGTTTGGAAAGCGAACATGTTAAGAAAAAACATTTAGTCAGTTGGTCTCCCCCTTCTCCTAATGTTCTTAAATTTAATGTTGATGGTGCGGTAAGAAGAAAATCAGGACCTGCAGGTATAGATGACATCTTGAGGAATTACAAGGGAGAGGTATTGTTTATATTTTCAAAATATATAGGCATCAAAGATTCTAATGAAGCAAAAGCATTAGCTATATTGGAAGCTCTAAGGATCCGTGTCTCAAATAATTTTCGTAGCATAGTGGTAGAAAACGATTATTTAAATGCGATTTTTTAGATGTCTTGTTTGGAGAAGGGTCCATGGAAATTTCAAATTCTTTTCAATGAAATCAAGACTTGGTCATCATCTTTGAATGTTAAGTTTCATCTTGTGTTTCGGTCGGAAAATAACATGGATGCTTTGGCTAAGTTTGAGGTAGAAAAAAAGATAGCTTTGCTTGCTCCTTTGTACTTTATTGTTTTGTGTTGGTATTTAGTTTTAGTACTTACGCAGGTTTTTTTTCTTTCTATCTTCTTTATTATACATTTCTTAAGTCTTTAATATATTTTACTGTTACCGATAAAAAAAATTGAAGGCACAAATGTGGTTACAATAGCTCGAGATCTTCCTGGCATTCTTCAGGTCCATGCCATATTGCCATTTATCAAGAGTTAGAAGTGGACCTCAATGCTTGATAGGGTTGATGACCCTCCATCTTGATCATTACAAAGAGGCCATGCATTTTCTTTTGTTTCATATTTAGTGTCCTGATCCTCTATCTCCTAGTGGCTTCAGCAACTTGACACTACTATATCTGGATCATCAAAATTGGTAATCTGCAGGGCCTACTTTTCTACTTCGCTTAGCTTCTCACGACTGCCGTCCATCCAAGTAATCCAAGCACCATCAATCGTTTCCCATAAAAACATACCAAAAGATTTCAGATGTCAACAAGGATTTGGGTCCACCACTTCAGATCCATAGCATCTCTCAGACCTATGCTGGGCTCGTTTGAGCAGGACCAACGCATAAGGTTTCCTTGGCCTTAGTTAGGCTCTGATACCATTTGGACAATTGTATGAAGTGGAAGAATGTTGTCTGACAATACTGTATTCATAAACTGAGTAAACAATTAAAACATTGAATGAAAACCAAAGTCTCTTTCTCACTTAATTCACTGTAGAGATTGGTTCTTATTAATTTATACATTCTTTAAGACATGCTGCTACAAAAAAAAAAAAGACATGCTGTTAGAATAGTCCTTGATATATTTGATCAATTCTGCAGAATTGCCTGGATGATCAGCTAACAGATTGTACACAAGTCTAGGAAGACCTTTTGCAAAAAAAAAAGAAAAAAGAAGGGTCTAGGAAGACTGTCACAGCAACTTCATTAACTGTGTTTTAGCTCCACCAGAATGTTTACTTGGTAAGGCTTCATCAGATGGTGACAAACGCACTTGGATGATGATGGGACCTCTTCAATATACACCACATGCTTTAACTAATTACGTACAGAAACATCTCAGCAAAGATATCCAAGAAAAAAAATTCCCTTATACCTATATATAAACCTCCGCTCTACTTGATTTTTCTCATGATGCTTTAAATTATTACAGAAACGTCATAGTAAAGATATCCCTTGTTTCTTTAGTAAAGGAAAAAATTCCATTCTAGCTTTCAAGTGGTTATGGACTCACACTGCTCCATATTATTAACCCTGGTTAGTTTTTTCATGGTTAAAAAATGCGATGGTGAGCTACAGCTGGGGTTCAACAATTTTCACTGTTCAACTTATGTTGTCATCGCAATTACTTTCTTCTGTGAACGTGATTGAATTACAGAGGATATTTAAAAAAAAGAAAAAAGTAGAAAGAGGATAACATATGACACGCAATATTAGTAGAATATATAAAGACAACTCCTCTCCATATTACAATCACATTTGAAAAAAAAAATAATAATAATAACAACTACAACAAAAGATCGATAAACATTAAAAATAAGAGAGAGAAAGCATAAACTACTACCATTGGAGAGGAAGGTTATGTTGGCCCCTTATGTGGGCCAACATAGCTAGCATATCCTGCCACGTGGCACTGGGGAACCATGTTGTTGTGTCACATCTTTTTAATTATATGTTATCTTAAGAAGCTGATATATTATTTAAAAAAATTGTATTTAGCATGGAAGGTCTAGCCAAAAGCTTGATGTCGGCCGACATCAGGATCCCATGTACGTTGCTGTAATATTTAGGATTCTAGTGCATGCCAGCATCAAGCTTTCGGCTAGACCTTCCTTACTAACTGCAATTTTTTGCTTTTTGATGATATATCAGCTTCAGAAGAAAATATATAATTAAAAGTATGTGACTTTGAGAGAGAGGGTGGGGTTAAGAGAAAGCATAAATGAGAGGGAGGAAGAAGAGAGGAGCATACATGAGAGAGATGATGGGTTGATTGGGTTCAGAGAAAGCATAAATTAACTACTAGTTGGAGAGAAAAGTTATGTTGTCCCCTCATGTGCCCACATATATAGCTAGCATTTGTTGCCTCGTGGATGACAGCAACCTACGATCCTGAGGTTGCAGCACATGGGATTCCAATTTCTTGCCTCCGAAAGGTCGGAAAGACTGAGCATCATTATTAGAAATAGCTTTTGACTTCAATGAGCAGCATCAAGGTAGCTTTTGACTACAAATCCCATGCTGACTGCAATTTTTGAAAAGATATGTCAGCTTCTGCGATAACATATAATTAAAAAAAATAATGGGAGGAGATAACTTATAATTAAGAAGAAGGGGAAGAAGGGCGGCGGGATGTCGCCGGTTTTTGTTTTTTTTTTTGGGGGGTGGGGGATGTCGCCATTGGCCCTACTTTGGTTTGCGGCGGCGGCGGGATGTCGCCAGTTTTTTTTTTTTTTGGGAGGGGGGGAGGAATGTCGCCATTGGCCCTACTTTGGTTTTGTGTGGTTTGGATTACCAAACGTGGGCGCACAAGATTGGATTTATAGCAAATTAGGAAAGTGCATAAAGATATACATAATTTATTCCAACCTTTTTAAGTTTATTGGAGGGGCCCACTTATATTTTACAGTTGGCTAAAATGTAAACCCAATTAGAATATGGCCCACCATGCCATTAATCATGGTTAAAACACTTTGCAGAAAAACAAGGCATAAAAATAAAAAGAGTGAAGTCAAAAAAAAAAAAAAAAAATGGATGTTACGATTATGTCGTGGGTTATCCTTTAATCAGTTTGTATTTCATGAAAACTGGCAAAACAGGCAGGGCAATATTTTGAAATATAAAATACATAAAATTATTAAAGATATATTAAAAAAATAAAATATAATAGCATTTTTAATAAAAGTGTGTTTCTGTCATTATCAGAATATTTTGTGTGAATGGGCTATGATGCCCTTGTCTTCAACTCTAAACTAGCAAAATACGTCCGCGCTTAGTACAAGCAATATAATTTATGCTATAAGTAAATCTATGAACTTTTAAAAAATTATAATAATTAAGAATATAGTATTTTTTATATAAGTTATATTGAAATATAAAAATATAAATATAATTGAAACAGGAAAAAGATTATATATAGTCTCAAAGTCCTTACATATTTATCATCATTATTCAGAGGTCATTTCTTTGATTCATAGTAGTTATAAAGCATTTTTTTCTATCACTGTTTAGTTACAGAAATACAAAAGCATCAATGACCTCGGTAAAATACAAATGCGTCAGTGTGCTCGGTTCTAACTAATACTTTAGTAAAACTCATTCATCTATAGGAAAGACAAAAAAATATTTTAGGAAAGAAATAGTAGATTATTTTAGTCCATGAAAATGGGTACAAAAGAATATAAAAAGAAGATATCAAAGACAATGAAATACACAATATAAGATTAAAAATAATTTATTTTTTTAGATTTATTTTAGATTTTATCAAGGGAATAAGAAACTTGGGTGAACGTCCTATTTCATAAAAGAAAAGAATATTGGGAGAGAATTTTTTAAATTTTAATTTCGTGAAATAAATGAAGGTTTAAAAAATTAAAAGAATAAAAATATAAAAAAGGTAAGTTACGCCCAAAAGCTAAGAAAAGGAAGAAATTATTTATTATTTACAATTTAAAGAGTTAAAACATTAAAATTGGAAAGAACAAAATTACCTTCTATCTATAAAGAAAATGCATTCTATTTATTCTTATTTAAAAAACCAAGAATACACCATATCATTTGAGTTTTGACAAATTTGAAACTTATTGTACAAAACTCACTTGACATGTATTAGTCGTTCAACCTAGGAATATTTTAGGAGACTAGATTTAAACAGATTTAGGTGAGGTTTTAAATAAGAATTAACAAAAATAAGAGAGGTTTTAGGGGATGAAAGATTGGATAAGGAATAAGTATAGATTTTAGGGGAAAGATTAGAATGAATGGGAAAGAGGGAGTGGCCCGATAGACTCTTTTATGTGTTAATTTTTAAGAGGAAAGTAATTGGAAGACTTTTATCACTAAGAAAGACCTTTAAATTGATTAGGTTTCTAAATTGATAACAAAGCATTTAAAGTCTTCATGAGGTATTTAAATCTAAAATTCATAAAACCTCACTTAGGTTAAATTTAAAATCGAAATTGAGCTCTAATTTTACAAGCAATTGCAAAATCGGAGCTCAATTTTGCCCATTGAACTTTCATCTTTCATAACAACGACTGATTTGGCTTCAGTCATCCAACCTTTGCAGATCCATGTCATTAATCTGAAGTGGGTCCCTTAATGCGTATTAAATTGTCTAGATGTTTTGACATATTGGTTCACCTTCAATTTTCTTTTTTCAATTTCATGACTACAATTTAAATAATGTCACCTTAGTCTTTTGACTCTGGTCAACATTATTTTTTTTAACTTTTTTGCACCATATCCCATGATAATCATGAGATTTATCAATTTCTGTATCATATATTTTTTTACAACTCGTGAACAAATTCATTTTTTATAGAATAATACAAAAGCTGGGATTTTTTGAAAAATAAATACACATGTGATCCCCATTTCTCAAGTTTTATCATTTGAAAATTTTTTTTTCCATAAAATACTGCATAAAAGCCATGATATCATAGGATCCGTACTAAAAATGTTTAAAAGAAAAAAATCTCCAAAAATGCTGCATAAACGACTCTGGTGACATTATCTGAATTTTGGATAATTCTTAAGCAGGACTAATATATCAAAACCCCAACTGTCTATTGCAAATCCTAATATAGAATGTAAATAACCACTACATATTTCTATATTTATGCAACTTAAGTTGAGCAAGGAACCAATGATATGAAAAATAAAAATTTTACTCATTTATTTTTCTTTTTAAACTAAAATTCCGATCTTCACAAAAGTAAGAAATAATAGTATTCAAGCAGAATCTCCTATTTTACCTTTGTAAATACCACTTTACTTTCATGTGGACGAACTTCAAATGTAGGCTGGAATATCATTCCAATAGCATACTCACCGAGTCGCGGCAGCTCAAATCCAACATCCTTAGCAACCTGAAAGTGTAAAACTCTAATAGGATTTAATTACCTTTATTTATAATTAAAATAACAGAGGTTGCAGCACCTTTCAACTGTGTACTATGGGCTATATATATCACGGGAAAAAAAAAAAAACAAAAACTTATTTGTACCATCAACAACATTAACGGATATCAGGAATCAGACCAATTTAGGGGCCCGTTTGTGTAAAATGAGGATTCCTTGTTCCTTTCCACACAGTGACACATGCATAGAATCTCGCGCGCCCTCCACTTCCCCCGTCAAGTTTTGGTTTCCTCCTGCTAGCGGAAAATCAGCTAAAAACAAGTGTCTTTTTTGATGGATGGAGAACATCCCACCAAATGGCAGACAATTGAGTTGCAGGGAAGATCAGGGCAGTTTTCTCTTTATCTCACAATCAACGCATTATGAGAGCATGGAGAAGATATGGTAGGAATCAAAGACATGCCTCACTATATATAAAGAATTCGTGGGGTTGAGCTACAATACAAGACTTCCGGCTCCATCACCAGTATTAGTTTCGCAGCCACACGCACATCTCATGGGTGATGGGTCATCCGTGTTATCAACTCAATAGGCTCTTCTGCACATGGGTGATTGTTGAGTAGGCTCTTCTGCACTTGGGAGCAAGAGAAAATGAACTTTTTCTCTCTTATGAGATTGCAGAAACGACATTAATCAATTGTCCTATTTGTTTCCCACAACCTATTTTCAAAGTAACATTTTTGGATAAATTGTCAGGACACCACATGGGCTCTCCAGTTTGGCCATACTGCAATCAGTCTTATCACCATGATAGAGAGGTTTAGAGAGAGAGGAGAGTACTCTTATATAGTATAATATGATCCAAAGGGGTAACTCAATTGACTTAGGACTAGGTTTGCACACGGATGTTGTAGGTTCGAAACTGCACTACCACACTAGAGCTATTGGGGAGTTTACTCGGTTTCCCTCTGGGCCCGAAGGGATTAGTCCAGCCCAAAGGCAGGAACCCTCCGATAGCAAAAATAAAATAATATATATATATATATATATATATATAGTATAATGCAATTTACCCATTATGTTCTAATTCCACACATTTTTGTGTTATTCAAAAATAGAAGATAAGGGACGGACTTGACTTATCAAGGCAATTGTGGTTCTTCCCTCTTGAATGAAAATCGGTTTCCTCTGTAATTATGGTGGGTCCCACCATTTGTGGGACATGTTCATTCCCATCAAAACCTCTTGTTTTTTTTATCAATAAATTAATTTTCGAGCCACATGTTAATTAGATGCTTTTAAGCTTTGTATTGTTGGAATGAATCTAATCGTCTATAGAAAAGATTCCCTCCCACCTCTCCAAATCTGGGCATCACTTTGTTCGACATTTACTCTTTGAAACTGACGTCAGCAGAGTCTTAGTCTACCCTTTCCCCTTTCCTCTTTCCTCTTTCCTCTTTCCTCTCGAGTGCCTGACAAGCTTTCCTCTTCTATGTCTCTTTCCTCTTTCATCTCGAGTGCCTGACAAGCTTGCCTCTTCTATGTCTCTTTCCTCTTTCATCTCGAGTGCCTGACAGGCTTTCCTCTTCTATGTCAAGTCATGTTGAAACAATGAAACGGTTCAAGATACTATCAGTCGATCAAGTGGGTTCAAATTTTGCTGCAATCAACATTGATGCCTCTACAGTGTGAGGATCAACTTGGCCCTGCCCACGACAGCTCTACCGTCGAGACTTTGCCAAAATGGATGTGTGTTCCCATTGGATCCTGAATGTGTAGCCCGAACATTAAACAGTTTTGAGCTGTTAAGTACATAATAAGAACAAGAACCTGTTCTATACAAAATAAGTAGTGCTGGCCACTGGGTTTTGAGACTTTTTACACTAAATAAGGTTGAGTCTAAACTGCCTTTAAATCCAGAGAAAGTGGATAGACATCAAAGGTACCCATTTATGGGCTGCCTAATCAATATTTATCATTAGCTCATTGGCTTGTTTTGAAATATATTGGCGAGCATGAATGTTTAGTCATACAAGCCAATGGGTCCTAGGACTGTTCATTATGAGCTAGCAAGCATGACTTGTCGCCGGTATCCATTTCTTCCTACAATCGTTTTCAAACCTTATTATATCTATCCACGTACATTTATCAAAAACTCTCTTTTCTTGTGTTAACAAGTTTGGTTAAACTAGTGTGACAGGCTCGTGAAAGAAAAAATCATAAAAAGGCTAAATTAGAAAGTAAAACACAGGTAAAAAAAGAATTTAATTTGATAAAAAAATTTAAATGTATTATGAAAAAACTAAATATCATATTAGTAAATTGAAATTTTTTTTTGGAAAAATAAGAACTAAATTAGAAAAGAAAATAATCGACCTGTAGACTTCCTATTGTTGTTTTTGCAAGATAACAGTCTTATGAAAAAAGTTTTAATAACTTAATGATTTATTAGTTAATTAATAAATAAGAAGAGTTGGTAGAAATCACATGTCCCTAAATCGATTTTTGTTAAACCCTTTTTTCCCTTTTGGTGCCTCTTCTCCAAAACCGAACTACGTGCATGCCCCTCCCTTAGTATCGAGCATGAAACAGTAGGGGTGCACAAAAAATCCGCTAATCCGTAAAGCCGATCCGATCCAATTAGCAGATTTTTAACCAAACCAAAGGGAAATGGATTGATGACTGGTTGAAAATCTTGTGATCTGTTGACATTAAATATAAATAAAAAAGACTTAAGGAGTTTAAGTGTAAGTTAAGAGGTCTAAATAGAAAAGAAGAAAAAACGTTAGGGGTCAAAATGTAATTCACTTTTATATATAAATATGACAAATGAAACCCTAAACCAAATTTCACCCTAGCCTTGAGAGCATGCTATTCAAATTTTCTTTAACATTAGATTTAACGGATTGAACGGATTAAATCGATCAGATCCGGTCCTCCATAGATTAGATTTGATCAGTTTTTAACAGTCATGAATTGGTGGCGGATTCCAAATCCATCAATCCATATGTAACGGATTGGTGACGGAATTGGCCTAATCCGTACAAATTCAACCCTGTACACCCCTACGAAACATGAACAAAACTCCATCATCTCTGAGCATAGAGGGTCACCGGATCCTCTAGAGTCGCTGTCGCGGTCCCATTCTTCTTATTTTTCTTATTGCTCTTTGTGTTGGTGTTGCCAATAATTCTTAAATCTCATACTCATAGGTGGGGATTGGATTCTTAAAACCAAGCCGTAATTTTGATTGCTTTTTTTTTTTTTCCTTTTTTAATAATATGCAATTTGATCTTCTGCGTGTGTGGAATATTTATTATTGATTAATAAGTTTATGGAGAATGATCTTCGCCACTGCTTGCTAGTTTAAGGTGAACTCAGTCATCTACTAGTGGAAAAAAATATATTGCCAGCGAATAACAATAGTGCCACTAGGACCATATTTGTCAAAAAAAAAAAAAAAAAAAAAAAAAAAAAAAAAGCCCAAAGCCAAAAGCCAAAAGCCAAAAGCGTACACAGAGTTTTAAGCCTCATTTTTTTCATAAAAATCTGTTAATTTTATTTAGGCCCCCAAAACGATATACAGAATTGCATGTCCCCTAGAAATATGGAATTTTCCATAAAATCAAAGTAAAAAATAAAAGAGAATAAAATACTTTTAGACAATATGCTTTGAAAATAGTGCTTTGTGCTCATTTTGAATACTCTATTAGAAACTTAAAAAACACCTTAGCTTATGAGGTTAGAAGGCATCCCTTAGAATAGACTGGGTCACCTCCATTAAAATGAGCATAAGAGACACATCTCATCCAAAAGACACAAAACACTTAATTTTAAAAAGATACATTCAATTTAAAAAGACACATTCAAACAAATGCCTCTTGGAATTTATTTTCTAATTGTTGGTTTTTAGAAAATATCCAACATAAGCTACACTACTACTCACCAGTTAAATGGTTCAGATTTATCATCGCCTATGTTGATTGAGATGGGTGGTGGGCCGTTGAGTTGTCTACACTACCACTAACCATTAGATAACACCAGTGTTTAAAGTTAGGTCTTTAGGCATGAGTAAAGTAAAACGGCAATTCAAAACGGCAATTCAAAATGAAATAATGAAATCTCTATTGTCCTCTGCTTTTTAATGGCACTGTTTACATCTCAATCAATGGATGGTAACATTGCACATGGAAAGACTGTATTTTGGACTGTTCTCACCGGGGCCCACACTAACCAGGCATGTCCTGTTTGAGCAGTAGATGGACCACCAGGTGGGGCCCACCAAACCCGTGGTTTCTTTGCCGATCTTCTTTGTTATGCTGCTTTGCTTGTTATCCTCCTAATAAAAATAAAAATAAAAATCTAACATATGAAAGAATATTTTCTCAATTCCATAAAATATTGTAGATTTCCCTGTAGACTTTTTTTTTTATTTTTATTGGTTGAAGAGTAGACTTAAAATGATTGCTGGTAAACAGACACTGAGATACATAATTGTTATGGCCTAGAGCTGCCATTTCGTAGTTTTGTAGGTTTGAGTAGGTTCTTCTGCACTTACACATAAATATAAAAAGAAAAGGATGTTGTGATTTCTGCTAATTGAAAACTTTCTTCGAAGGATTGTGGACCCAGCTTTTTATATCAAATATATCCTATTGGCTCAGATTTGATCTGAAAATCGTGAGCCCAAAATTCTAAAATAAAGAGAAAAAGAAAAAAGAGAAAGAGAGATATATATACATATGACCTCATGGGATTGGCTGGGTGGTAGCCGAGGTAGCAGTAATTTTGTGTCGGATTAAGTAGCAATGGGACATATTTGTTTACCAAATTAAAATGGGTTAAGAAACCAGCTTTAGCTATACTCATCCGAAGAATTTGACTTTTCTGTAGTTTCTTTCCACGACTGTACAATTATCCATCTGTGTCATGTGTTGTTTATCAACATAGGCCAAAACGACCACTTACTCAATATAGAAAAATAAAATGGTGGTGGATTTATTAATGCTATAGTCCCTGTTATCTCCTACATGCAATCAAGTGATTTCCATGTAACTGTTATCCCCCAACAGTATAGTCCCTTACCACTGCGGCAGTGCATTAGTGAAAGGAAAAGAAAAATAGCATTCCCACGGACCAGAATATAGATTATATTAACTTATCCTCTCCATAAAGATCAAAGTACAAACAAACAACTGCCTACAATGATAATAACAGCATAGAAAAAATAAAAAATAAAAATAAAAAAACAGAAAACTACACATGGAGGACGAGGGAGAAACAGAAAAGCACATCCGACAGCGAGGGAGAGGAGAGGCACTACTACAAAAATGAAGTTTACCGACGCAGTAAATGCGTCGGTAAACTTAAATATGCGTCGGTAAATAAATTTACCGACGCTACATACGGCGTAGGGAAAAAATCGTCGGTAAATATACTTGCCGACGCGTTGACCGCGTCGGTAAGTTGTAGTTAAATTTACCGACGCTAGCGGCGTCGGTAACCTTCCGCAAAACCCGCTGTAGGCCGAAATTTATGGTTAAAGTTACCGACGCCATTGGCGTCGGTATAAAGTTACTAACGCCAATGGCGTCGGTAACTTTAACCTTATTTTTTCCCAATCATTCATTGAAACCGTTTTATTATTATATTAAATCAAATTTTAATTTAGTTTTTTTTGTCATGTTAATTTAGTTTTAAATATCTAGTTATTATTATTTTAAATATAGAATTAAAAATAAATCACAAATAAAATACTAAAAGTCTAATTTAGATTAATAATGAGAAATTTATAAAATATCATCAAACATATTACAAACCAAATGTATCAGATCAAACACTAATATATAAAAATAGAAGTCTAAAAGATAAAGCCATAAACATCAAGTTAAAAGTCTGAAATACAGTAGCCTAATGAGGGTTTCTCGGCATCTCTGGATAATAAACATCATCATCATCATCATCATGATGTCGCGAAGAGCCCGGAGGGTATTGTGGCGGCGGAGGTGGAGGAAATAGAGTACTTGGATCAAGTTGATTAAATTGTCCAGGGAATTGCATGTTAAGTTGAGCGGTTAGTTGCTGGATGTAGGCCGCACATGATGCAAGTTGATTCTGATACGTGCTGACTTGGTTCTGATAGGTGTTAACTTCATTCTTATATGTGCTAACTTGGGCCTCATATGTTGCAACCTTGTTCTTAAGCTCCTAGACCTCGGCATTCTCTAGTTGTCCCCCACTAGAACTGGATGATGCTTTCACAATTCTTCCTCTCCCTTTGATGTATCCCGGACGAGGCTTGCGAACCTTTTGAACTATCTCTTCTTCAGTGAGAACTTGCTGACTTTGACCAGTAGACTCCACATCAGAGTTCTGAGATTGTGAATCCCTAAGAGCCAACATATCATTCTGCAAAAATATATATATATATATATATATAGAGTTATAAAAAATGTATATAAAATGTATTTCAATTATAAAAAAAATGTTTATATAAGAATTGAAATTAATTACTATACTCACGTAGTCCTTCTCCGCTTGGGGGTCACACCAACGCCCTGTCTGGTGGTTAGTGTACATGAGTTTGTGAAACTCAATGTCACCAAGGAATTAACTAGTGTTGGGATCGACCTATAACAATATTTTGAGTTAAAATGATAAACATAAATAAAAAAGAATTCACATAATGAAAAATTATATACCAATCCTTGCCGATGTGCTGCAAAAGATTTTGAACCATGGGAACTATTGTAATTGTTTTTTGCTGCGCGATTTAATGCATTTCTCTCACCCAGTTCCTTAAATGATAATACAAAATTAATAAGAAAAAATAATAATGCAGAATCAAATTAATATTTATATCACTAATGCATATGAAGAAATGTTTGAAACTTACCTTTTGTTCCTTAGCACTCCAATAATCACAGAGCCACTGCCAATCTTCATTCTCAATAACGTCTGGATGAGGATGACTCTTTGCAACTTGCAGATTTACATATCCACCAACGTTCTTAAAGTGTTGGTGCAATTGACATCGCCAATCTCTATGTAGGCTCGCCATTTGACTATCCATTGCCTTTTTAATCTCTGATGTCATGGTGAAGTGATACCTTTCCTACACAAGAAATAAGTGAAACCGTTAGAATTGCATAACTAATTAAGTTAGGATTAATTACTATATCCACAACAGAAAGCTGTAGTTCTTCTGTAGAGATTGATGATTAAGTAAAATTTGTTTTCTTGTGGAGGTAGTTTCATCCAAAGGCTTCAAATTTAAATAGCACTCGGTTGAAGAGAAAGTGACAGTCACCATTTATTTAATGAGGCTTTTCAATCAAGTTCACATTTAGATTTAGATTAATTGGGTGCAATCATACCAGCACTAATACAACAAACCCACACTTTTAGATTTAGATTAATTGGGTGCAACCATACCAGCACTAATATAAATAAACCAAGCACTGGGGACAACAAGTTTGAGTGGTGTGGATTTTAACGACGGGCACACCTGACTGTTGCATGGGGTTGTCATCATCCTTAGGAAGCAACAGGGATCCTGATCAATGTGTCTTTTGTTAATTAAAGTATTTACTTTTGATATTTTACAAAATTTTAATTCTTTTGATTAATATTTAAATTTTAAACTTATTAAAAATTAATTCATTAATAATCAATTACTTTAAAATAGTATAATAATTTTAAAAAAAATTAGTAATTAATTATTCTTAATTATAAATAACATTACATGAATAAATTAAATATTAATTCCCTTAATTTTTAATTATTTTTACTTTCATTAATTAATTAAAGTCTAAATTTTTCATATTTTTAATTGTTTTAATTCTCAAATTTGATATTTTTATTTACTAAATTATTAATCATTAATTCATATATATTTAATTACTTTTAAATATTATATTAATAAGGAAATAATTTTTCAATTAATAATTTTTAGTATGCTATTTGTCATCTACGTATACAAAAATCATATCATATTACTAACACTTAAAAAAATCTATATAAATCAATTTACATAACTTTCTAATCATAAATAAAATCCAAATTATTTCTACTAACAATACTACACATACTACATATATCTCAAAAAGATATTAACATTTTCATTAATTCATATTTTCAAAAAATAAACAACATAGTTTAACAATCTCATATCATATCCATATAAAAAAATATATTCAAATAAATTTAAATAAAGCCTATACAAAATTACACATATGAAGTTAACATTTCAAATATTGAAGAAATACCAAATAAGATTCTATCATCATCCAGAAATTTATAGATTTATATTCCTTTTACCATATGAACTGTACTAGTTTATAAATTGTAGTCTCCTTCAATGTATATCACAAAGTGTATATTTATCAAAAGCATATACCCAAACAAGAGACAGCGAATTCAACCCACGAAAAGAGTCCAAAAAACACAATTTTGTTATCTAAACATAAAATGCCAAACAATCTCCACATATACAATCTGAAGCCTCCATCTAATCCAAAATACCACAAATGAATCAATCACTTTATTCAAAAATAGGCTCAAAAGATCAAGATCAGTAGACATCCATCTTTCATAAAAGAAAGCTCATGCAGATTATACCCATTTATTGTAGTCCGTCAGACAAATGATAGAGAGAGGAGCAGAGAAGGGGAGTGGAATATTTACCAATGACAAAGATAGGGAGTGGGAGGGGGAGGGGATATATTGTGGGCATATCTAGACCAGTGCTTTGGGAGAGGATATATTTTGGGCATATCTAGATCCTCCCAACAACTGAATCACCTCTTGCATGAGTCATACCCCAAAAACACAGTTTCTTTTTTTAAGACACAAGAAACGGATTTAAGGGATTCAATCAATAACCAGAGCAGTTCTTTCATAATGTCTACTCACTACTAGAAAAAAGGGTTTTTATATCGGTTGCAAAAACTGCCCTATATCGGTTCTTCATATAACCGATATAATATCTTCAGTCAAGGTTTTTTATATCGGTTAATATTTTTTTATATCGGTCAATTTTTTTTTATATCGGTTACACAGGAACCGATATAATAATCTCTATATATAATATCGGTTAGAAAAATATGTGATATTAATTTTAATATTTTATATCGGTTATTATAAAACCGATATTATATACACATATTTTATATCGGTTATATACATATATTTTATATCGGTTATTATAAAACCGATATGATATACACATATTTTATATCGGTTGTATACACATATTTTATATCGGTTATTATGGAACCGATATTATATATACATATTTTATATCGGTTATTATGAAACCGATATTATATACCCAATGATTTTACATCAGCACGTCCTGCGGCTAACCGCCAGTGCACCTGCGGCTAACCGCCAGTTCACATGCGGCTAACCGCTAGTGCACCTGCGGCTAGCCGCCAGTTATATATAGATATTTTATATCGGTTTTTATGAAACCGATATTATATACCCAATGAAATCCCTTAATCACCCGGGCGGGCTCAGTGGTTCTTTCCCTCCTTTTTATTTTTCCTTCCCTCTCTTCTCTTTCTTTCTCCGTCAGTCCTTCTTTCCTCTCACTCTCGCTCTCTTCTCTCCTCACTCTCGCCTCTCTCCCTCCAAAAACCCTTTTCCTCTCACTCTCGCTCTCTCTGCTCTTCTCTCACTCTCGCTTTCTCTACTCTCTCTCTGCTCTCCCTGTCTCTCTCGCTCACTCTCGTTCTCCGGAGAAAAAAAAGACGACGACGACGACGACGAAGAGGAAGAAGCTGCTCTTCCGGCGCTGCGCAGGTGCCAGGTACATCACGTTCTTTCCTTTCTTTTTGTTTCGTTTCTTTCTTTCCCTTTTCTTCTGCTGCTACTATTTTCTGTTCTCTCTCTCTCTCTATTTTTTTGTTTGTTCTGTTTTCTCACGATCTCTACTGCTGTGTTTCTGCTGTTTTTTTTCCCTGCTGTGCTGCTGTTTTCTTTCTATTGCTGCTGTTCTTTTTGTTTTTTTGCTCTGCTGCTACGTTTTTTCTTTTATGATGTTTCTTGTGCTGCTGCTGTTTCTTTTCTTCTTTTTTTTCTTGTTCTGCTGCTACATTCTTTTTTTTTTTTTGGTGATCTCTGTGTCTGGTCTTGACAGTGTTCTTGCTGTTGGTTTTTTTTTTTTCGTGCATTGTGTTCTTTCTATTGCTGCTGCTACATTCTGTTTTTTTTTCGTGCATCCTTCAGTTTCTGCTGCTGCTCCCTATATTTGTAACTTCATTAGGCTCTTTATTTTTTTGGTTCATGAGGATGGATTGGACATGGATTGGTTTAGGTAGGATGAAGATATTCATATCATGAATCTGTTTGAGGAATCTAGAAGTTGGAGGCTAGCCTCCAACTTGGTTCGGCTAGCCGCCTCCAAGTTGAAGGCTAGCCTCCAGAAGTTGGAGGCTAGCCTCCAAAAGTTGAAGGCTAGCCTCCAAGTTGAAGGCTAGCCTCCAGAAGTTGGAGGCTAGCCTCCAAAAGTTGAAGGTGATTTTACACTACTTTCCATTAAATTTGGGTTAAATCTCAAAACATGAAAGTTGTAGCCCTCTGATAAATCTTTCATTTGGATCAAGAATCATGTTATTTCGAGTTCAGAAGAGGAAGTTATGAATTTTCTACTGGAGACAACTCTGCTTCACTCAGGTTGCTGTTTTTCTGTGACCAGTCAGTTTCAAGGTGATTTTACACTACTTTCCATTCAATCTGGGTAAAATCTCAAAACATGAAAGTTGTAGCCCTCTGATAAATATTTCATTTGGTTCAAGAATCATGTTGTTTCGAGTTCAGAAGAGGAAGTTATGAGTTTTCTACTGGAGACAACTCTGCTTCACTCAGGTTGCTGTTTTTCTGTGACCAGTCAGCTTCAAGGTGATTTTACAGTAATTTCCATTCAATCTGGGTTAAATATCAAAACATGAAAGTTTCATCCCTCTGATAAATCTTTCATTTGGATCAAGAATCATGTTGTTTCGAGTTCAGAAGAGGAAGTTATGAATTTTCTACTGGAGACAAATTCTGCCATTGTAAGTAGACTACTGACAAATTCTGCCATTCTACTGAAGTTATGAATTTTCATTTGGAAGTTATGTTTTTATACTGAAATCCATTTCCATGTTGATGCCATTGTAGTAGTCTACTTATATGTGGGATTGGAACCCATCATATTTGTGAGCTATAATTCAAAGAAAGACCATTGCTACGAGGAGACAGACAAGTCCCTCGAATTCTCAGGAGATATTTGTTTCATAATGTTTTGATTCGTGGATGGAACCCATCATGTTAGTGAACTGTAATTCTATTTAAACACGAGATTTAGATAAATCTTGCAATGTTGGCTCTGTATATGTTGCTAGAATTTTTCTAAGATTCCTTCTACTTCTAAGATGTTTATTTTGTTTTGGTATTCAACTCTCTCTCTTTCTCTAAGCATACATTGCATGGATTTTTTTGCAGGGAGTTAAACTTCTTGTTTCCTCAGTCCGCAACTAAAGTTTTGCCATACTTTGTCTTGAGATTCTTATAGGACTTGTAAGTGCTTTTAAATTATCTATTTAATGGACTACATCTTTACTTTTTCCACTCCTATGAAATGAGGCTGACTTTTTCCTTTTTTTCTATATTACTGATATTGGTTGCAGGAGCGCTTCCATGGTCTTGGATTGTTTCCTTGCAGGTGAGTTCGATAAATGAATTTTAACTCTTTTTCCTTGCATGTATTTTAATATCATATAATTGGTGTTTTTTTGGGATATGTTGTAGTGTCTTGCTTTTGCCCTTCTAGTAGATGTTTATATTGTGAATCCTAAATGCTTAGATTTTTTTTTTGTCAATGTAGTTTTTGATTGGTCTGCAAGTTCGATAAAAAATACTTACTGGAAAGCTGACCGTGGGTCTGGCGGCTAGCCCCCTTGCAAAGGGCGGCTAGCCGCCAGGTGACCGTAAACCTGACCCTTTCTAGAAGGACTATTTATAAAAAAAAATGCATATATATAATATTATATCGGTTACAGAACAAACAATATAATACAATCTCAAAAAACCAATATAACAAAGCTCTTTATAACCGATATTATAAATAATTTTTATATCGGTTTCACTCTTTTTTATATCGGTTTTAGAGTAATGTATGCTATAATTTTAGTTTCAAAACACATCAGTTCTCCGAAAACCGATATTATAAATATTTTTTATATCGGTTTCACTTTTTTTTATATCGGTTTTACAGTAATATGTGTTATAGTTTCAGGTTTAAAAGACATCAGTTGTCCAAAAACCGATATGAAATAATACACATATTATATCGGTTATAGTTATTTATTATATCGGGGGTACTTATATCGGTTTGAAGTTTACTGAAAAACCGATATAATAGGTCTTTTATATCGATTTTTAGCCGATATAAAAACCCTTTTTTCTAGTAGTGACTCTATCCTCTTCTTCTTTCCTTTTTAAGACACAAGAAACAGATTTAAGGGATTCAATCAATAACCAGAGCAGTTCTTTCATAATGTCTACTCTATCCTCTTCTTCTTTCCTTTTTAAAAGGTGCAATTACCTATCTGAAATCATAATGTCATCCAGATTCCAGAAAGACTAAATGTGCTTAAATCACTGTAGCAATCATTGCCAAAGCATTATAAGAGATCCATGGACAGCAACCCACACTTCTAATAGAGAAAAGCATTAAGTGGGGAAAATTTTATGGTCTGAGTGAAGAAAAAGGTGGTCATGAGAAAAAAAATTGATTACTAAATTTGCTGATAATACTGCAACATACAGCACCGGTACTATTGAATTGACAGTTGATACAATTCAAGGAAAAAAATAATATAATTAAGACCACTTCCGTGCCTGAATAGTGACCAGAAACACAAGCATGGGAGAGAAATCCCATCAGAAGAGTGCAAACAACTTATGAAAAAAAAAACCCAAATAATAAGGGAGAGGGGATTCTAACCCAGATCCATTAAAATCATATTTAAAACAAATAACAAAATTTTTATACATTATCTATATAAATTATCAGACTACATTAAGATAGTAATAATTGTATAATCATATTCATTCTAAAATTTATAAAACAAAACATATTATTAAACTAATTATCAGATAAATAATAAAACAAAAACCACATACCGTTTATACGATATTGCAAGAACTGGTCTGGGTGGAGAATGGCAGCAGCAGAGGACGACGGCAGCAGTGGTGGTCGCTGGGAGTGAGTCATTACAGACAAACATTTAACAAAAAAAGGAGAACAATTATTTGAAGAAAAAAAAAAAACAAAACCGATAATATAAATATTTCATACCTTATAAAGAGGGGAAGAAGGCTGGTTAGATGTGAAAACGCTAGAGAGATGGGAGGAAGACAGAACATATGCACAGAGAAGAGCGCGAAGAAGCGTTGCAGAGAGTGGCAAGGGTGCAGAGAATGACGATGAGTGGGGAGAAGGGAAAAGGAGGGGGAAGTGTTGGAAAGATATAATAAACTTGCCGACGCCGTACGGCGTCGGTAATTTTCTCCCAATAAACTTGCCGACGCCGTCTGTCGTCGGTAACTTTCTTCTCAATAAACTTGCCGACGCCGTATGGCGTCGGTAACTTTCCTCCCACAAATCCTTGCAGAAAAGTTGGGAATTCACAAACTTCCTGACGCTTATGGCGTCAGGAAATTCTTGGATAAAACTTACCGACGCTCTTGGCGTCCAGAAGTTTTTTGGTCAACCGCGGGAACCAAAATTCTAGCGGGAAATGGGTTGGCGCGAGGAAGTTCCCGACACCATGAGCGTCGAGAAATTAAACATCATAACTTACCGACGCCATTAGCGTCGGCAAGTTCTAAACTGCAGGCTGCCATTTGTACAAGACATTTACCGACACTATCTTTTTGTAATAGCGTCGGTAAAATTATAAATTACCGATGTTTTTATTGCGTCGGTAAGTTCTCCGTCGTCTATCTTAACTTTTCTTGTAATGAGGGTAGCAGCCTCACGGGCCACCAACATAAGTTGTATTCTCGGGGGGGGGGGGGGGTGGGTGGCGACAGAGTTTGTTCGCGTTATTACAACAATTGTTATTAGGGGGGCTTCCTTCAGACCACCCCATAAGCATCAGTAATAGTGCAAGCAGAATCACGAGGACGACAATCTTAATATCCATTGTTCGCTCAAGTGTGTGTATGTTGATCTCAAACATCCCTTTATATAGAGCAAAAAGTAGGTTAGAGATGGGCGAGGGAGATCAAAGTACAAACAAACAACTACCTACGATGATAACAATAACACAGAAAAAACAAAGGAAAAAAAATAAAAAATAAAAAAACCACAGAGAGGGTAACGGAGAAACAAAAAACCACACATCTGAGGGCGAGCAAGGGAGAGGAGAGGGTTGCTTCAGCCTCACGGGCCACCACCATAAATTGCGTTCCCCTCCAACGTGAGGCAACAACATTGCAGCAAGTATTGTTTGGGGGACGTGCTTCCATCCATCAGGAAATACTGATAACATGGAAGACAAGAAGAGGCAGAGGAAGCAGAAAGATTTCTTATTCACCAAGCTATCTATTTCAAACGGAATCAGTTAATCGCTGTAACTAATTCTGGATTAGTTTATAACACTTGCTCAATTACAAGCACAAGTCCAACTTCTGTTAGAACCACCAAATATATATATGTGAATGGTTATAATCGGTTACAACAGATCTGGATTGACTCAACTTCACAGCCCAGTTACCTTCCCTTCTATATTGCCAACATATACCACCAGCATCATTTGAACCGGCTTCCATACCGTCCATTGCGGAGCAGTAGTTTAGAGATGTGCGGCTCAAGGAAAAGAAATTAGATTGTATAAATGCTCGGCCAGGTGGGCCATTTGGTTGCCTCTTCTACAGTGCACATGATGCGCCAGCAAAACCAATTGATGAGCCAGCTCATAGATGGGGGTGTCATTAAGAGCTGCAGCAATTGAATTTCTGCCTGGGCTGACAGACTCAAATTGTGACGTTTATTTCAGGCCCCGTTTGTTTTTAAATAATTTCAGAACAGTTGTAAAAAATCAATGACTTCACAGGCCACTGCAACGACTTGCCTCCAACATGGAATATATTGAGTTGAGTCGACTCGGGCCTGCATCTTAACTAATTAATTAATTAAGAATGTCAACTTAGAGTATATGTTGAACTACAATTATGTGACATTTGGGCCCATTTTATATCAAATCCTCTCTTTTCTTTCCTACACATTTAGAATTTCATCTCTTCAATTTTTTGAAACGTGCAAGAGAGCACCCCACTTTTCTCGATTTCAATTTTCTTTTAGGATTTGATTGAATT
Source organism: Cinnamomum chago (assembly GCA_038049695.1). NCBI lineage: Eukaryota > Viridiplantae > Streptophyta > Magnoliopsida > Laurales > Lauraceae > Cinnamomum > Cinnamomum chago. Next base: position 81,110,281 of record CP142452.1, read on the forward strand.
GAGTTTAGATTTGAACAACCTTCCTAATTTTTTCATTGTTTTCTTTCACGTGCAAGTCTACTTCATTTTATTGACCTTTATATTTTGATATATAGAATTTCAAGAATGATTAATAATAGTTTTTTATTTTTAATTCATTTTCTTTCTAATAATATATATCCAAACTTTAAATTTTTTTTTGGGCCTGGATTTAGCAAGGGCGTTTGTTGCTAGTTATAACATAAAACAATGGACCTGCTTGTTTTCCAAAATTCTCATAATTCTTGTTGAGAGGATTTATCAATTCTCCACATTGGTACCCATCTAGGTTTTACAATAACTCAATTATGATATAGTACTCATGTTAATCAAACTTGGAGAACTCGAGACATCTCATGTTAATCAAACTTGGAGAACTCGAGACATCTCATGGCTGATTTTAAGGATTCTTCCTATTCAAACAGAATCAGGGGGGAATTCTAATCTAAATGGCTTTAAACAAAAAAGCCCTAAAAACTCTTAGCTGGAATCAGGTCAAGTTGATGTGCAACCAGCCTGGTCAAGCATCATAATTGGATGGGCCCCATTGGTTCTGAGTTCTATTCAATCTATGATTTATTTAATTTTTAATGGTTGAATATAAATTGCTATACTACAGTAAAGGACAATTAACTCAAGTCTGGTGATTTCCGATATATGGGAGAACCACATTATCAAAGTACACTTCTTTTAAAAGTACAAATGCACTGTGAAAAGGGGCCCAAAAAAAGCTTCAATCCAAACGATTTAAAGGCCAAGCGGTCCTAAGGTACAGAGCACGTGCAATATGTGACAAATGGAGATCTATAGATGGAAATATGTTCAGAAGATAGGACGAAGAAAACATAATGAGAACAGAGATCTTAATATGGGTAACATCTTGAATGGTCTAGTGCATTATTTCATGGTGGTGAAAGAGATGGGCCACGTGGGTGCAAAGTTGATCATAAATGGACAACTGGGAATGGAAATTGTGGTAGGTGGTGGGTGGATGTGTGGGACTGTATGAGAATTAGGAGTGTACCTACTCTTCTTCGCTTTTGATTTTCAGGCTTCAAACAACTGTCCAAACTATTCTTTTTAGTTTTGCATCACAAGACATAACCGATTTTGTGTGTTTTATATTCCCAGATGTGGGGCCCACAAGATTTGAATATGTAACAATAGTCTTAAAAACCTAGATCAGTTAATCTAATCTAACCTTGTAAGTTTGTTGGTGGGACATCCTGAGATCTTTTGATCGATATGGAAAGTAGTATTTAAAGCTTGGCGACATCTCAAACAAACAACCACCTACGATGATAATAATAACATAGAAAAAAAAGGAAAAAAATACAGAAAACCACAAAAAGAGAATGAAGGAGAAACAGAAAACCAAACATCTGATGGTGGGCTCCGGAGACTAGAGAGGGTTGCAGCAGCCTCACGGGCCACCAACATAAGTTGCGTTTCCCTCAAAAGTGGGGCAGCAACATTGCAGCAAGTATTGTTTGGGAGATGTGCTTTCATTTATTCTATGAGGAAATATCACTAGCATCACTGAGTTTTTTAAGTTTGTATGTATCTCGATTAAAGCTCCCCTTACCCTATGTTTGGGAAGCAGGGAGGGGAGGGGAGGGAAAATTTGAGGAGAAAGGAAAATGAAGGAGAGAGGAGGGAAGGAGAGGGAAAATTAATTTTACCTTCTCTTGTTTAGACAGTAAAAAATTAGGGGAAAAAAGTGAAAAAGTAGGGTTTTGTTTGTTTGTGAGGTAGAGAGAAAAATACCAATTTATCCTTTGTGAAAAAGTGAAAATGGCAGTTTAGTAAAATGACAAAGATTTCAATCTTTCCCTCATACTTTCCCCCTATTTTTTAAGGCAAAGTTTTAAGGTGAGCTCTACACGAATTTTCCCCCCACTGTCCCTCCCCCCCGCCCCCTCCCATCCTTTCCAAACCCCCTCAAATTTCCACTTTCCCTCCATTTTCCCCTCTTTTTTTTTCCTTCCCCTCATTTTACCCCTTCCCAAAGAGAGGGTTAAGCTCTTCTCACTTATATAATGACCTCAGCATCCATTTGAGCCGGCTTCCATCCCATCCATTGGCAGAGTAAAAGTAGTTTAGAGATGAATATTAACATATTAATATCAAATCGAAATCTTGAAATCACGTGCTCAACTAAAATATACAACAAACTAGTTATTAGCCTATATTCAAAAAAATTATCTAATCTCTATTTGTTGTGGCCTTACCTTTTGTCCTATCCGACGAAGTGTGTAGTGGCGGACCAAAGATTTTCGTTTGATGGATTTATAGCCCAAATAATTATTAGGTTCTAATTGATCGTGAAGAGAGAATATATTAAGGAAGGGCCACCTAGGCCCAACAAGGCCTAGCATTGCATGGGCCGTTGACTTTGTCAACGAATTGGCACGGCACTGCCCCCTTTCCCACCTCTTCATTTTACAAGTTACAATACATTCTCAAATGTTTTTGAACTTAATTGGTACCACTCACGCCATAATAGGTGATGGTACCTAGTTAAAACTAGGCTAAGTTTTAAAATCTCTCACTTTAAAAGTGGGATATTTTTAAAGTAGGAGATTTTAAAACTTAGCCTAGTTTGGAACTTTACATGCTAAGTTAGCCTAATTACTATCATATATTTTTCTTGATAATAAATCTAAATCCCAGACGGACTCCACTCATAGAGGAAGAAAAGAAAAGATGGCTGCAGCACTGCAAAGCCATGTGGTCTTATGCTACTTTTGGCATTGAGGACCATCTTAGACAAGGAGAGAGAGAGAGAGAAGTCAGGGCACCGACTTATTTACATCTTTATTGGGCTCCACTTTGGAAGGATTTGACTTCTCAATTCAACTGTCCAAACTATTCTTTTTAGTTTTGCATCACAAGACAGAACTGATTTTGTGTGTTTTAAATTCCCAGATGTGGGGCCCACAAGATTGGAATATATAGCAATGGGCTTAGAAACCTAGATCAGTTAATCTAATCTAACCTTGTAAGTTTATTGGTGGGACATCCTGAGATCTTTTCATCGATATGGTAAGCAGCATTTAAAGCTTGGAGAAATCTCAAACAAACAACTACCTACGATGATAATAATAACATAGAATAAAAAGGAAAAAAATACAGAAAATCACAAAGAGAGAATGAGGGAGAAACAAAAAACCAAACATCTGAGGGCGAGCTCGGGAGACTAGAGAGGGTTGCAGCAGCCTCACGGGCCGCCAACATAAGTTGCGTTCCCCTCAAGAGTAGGGCAACAACATTGTTGCAAGTATTGTTTTGGGGATGTGCTTTCATTTATTCTATTAGAGAATATCACCAGCATCACTGAGTTTTTTAAGTTTGTATGTATCTCGATCAAAGCTCCCCTTACCCTATGTTTGGGAACGAGGGAGGGGAGGGGAGGGAAAATTTGAGGAAAAAGGAAAATGAAGGGGAGAGGAGGGAAGGAGAGGGAAAATTAATTTTACCTTCTCTTGATTGGATAATCAAAAAGTAGGGGAAAAAAAGTGAAAAAGTATGGTTTTGTTTATTTGTGAGGTAGAGAGAAAATTACCAATTAATCCTTTGTGAAAAAGTGAAAATGACAGTTTAGTAAAATTACAAAGATTCCAATCTTTCCCTCATACTTTCCCCCCATTTTTTAAGGCAAAGTTTTAAGGTGAGCTCCACACGAATTTTCCCCCCACTGTCCCTCCCCCCCGCCCCCTCCCTTCCTTTCCAAACCCCCTCAAATTTTCACTTTCCCTCCATTTTCCCCTCTTTTTTTTCCTTCCCCTCATTTTACCCCTTTCCAAAGAGAGGGTTAAGCTCTTCTCACTTATATAATGACCTCAGCATCCATTTGAGCCGGCTTCCATCCCATCCACTGGCAGAGCAAAAGTAGTTTAGAGATGAATATTAACATATTAATATGAAATCGAAATCTTGAAATCATGTGCTCAACTAAAATGTACCACAAACTAGTTACTAGCCTAAATTAAAAAAAATTATCTAATCTTTATTTGTTGTGGGCCCTACCTTTTGTCCTATCAGACAAAGTGTGTAGTGGCGGACCTCGGATTTTCGTTTGATGGATTTTACAGCCCAAATAATTATTGGGTTCTGATTGGTCGTGACGAGAGAATATATTAAGGAAGGGCCACCTAGGCCCAACAAGGCCTAACATTGCCTGGGCCGTTGACTTGGTCAACGAATTGGCACGGCACTGCCCCCTTTTCCCACCTCTTGGATTTACAAGTTACAATACATTCTCAAATGTTTTTGAACTTAATTGGTACCACTCACGCCTTAATAGGTGATGGTACCTAGTTAAAACTAGGCTAAGTTTTAAAATCTCTCACTTTAAAAGTGGGATATTTTTAAAGTAGGAGATTTTAAAACTTAGCCTAGTTTGGAACTTTACAAGCTAAGTTAGCATAATTACTAACATATATTTTTCTTTATAATAAATCCAAATCCCAGACAGACTCCACCTATAGAGGAAGAAAAAAAAAGATGGCTGCAGTAGAGCAAAGTCATGTGGTCTTATGCTGCTTTTGGCATTGAGGGACCATCTTGGACTAGGAGAGAGAGAGAGAAGGCAGGGCATCGACTTGTTTACATCTCTATTGGGCTCCACTTTGGACGGATTTGACTTCCCAATGCAACTGTCCAAACTATTCTTTTTAGTTTTGCATCACAAGACAGAACCGATTTTGTGTGTTTTAAATTCACAGATGTGGGGCCCACAAGATTAGAATATGTAGCAATGGGCTTAAAAACCTAGATCAGTTAATCTAATCTAACGTTGTAAGTTTGTTGGTGGGACATCCTGGTTAAGGAACAAGAGCCGCTCAAATATCACCTACAAAAATGTCAATCCAAGTAGAGTTTGGCACACCATGCTAATAAAATTATGGCGAAAACACTTCACAGTAACGCAAGCAATAAAAAGAGTGAAGTCACATTTTGCATGTTACAAGTGTGTCGCAAAACAGGAAGGGCATTAATTTAAAATATAAAAGATACACAAAAATATTACAAACTAATTAAAAATTAAAATATAATAGTTTATGTAGTAGGAGGATATTTATGTTTTTATTAAAAAAAATAGAATTTACCAAATAGGGCTGACCGCCACAGTATTCTCTTTGAAAGAAGATTTTCAACTGTAGCTAGGTTCTATGTTCGTGTGTGAAAGGATATGTGTCCGAATGACCTCTCGTAAAAAAAATCTGATTTTTAGTTTAGTTGTGCATCTTATTTGGGCTAGATTAGTGCTAAGGCTCTTTACAACTAAATCCAAATCCGGCTCATATACCAAAATCTAAGGCTTAAGCTTGGCCCAAAATAGGCTAGGCCTGGGCCGGGCTTGTGCCGGTCCATGATCACCCCTAGTTTATAAGAAATAACGAATTCAGATCGTATAAGACATTTCTTATTTGAGAAATTAAAGTCAAGACTTAGAGTAAAATCAAGAAAGTGATTGTTAAATTGAACCTCAATTTCTAAATCAAATCGCCCTAGCTTCTTATATAGTAATGGTTTAGCAATGAAGGGTGTGTAATTCTTTACATTATTTTTTACAGGGTCATTTTGTTTTTCTTTATTGTTTCTTTTACTATTATATTCATAATGGTCAACATTGCAAGTTTCATGGGCAGGTCCGGGCCGTTTCATACTAACTCTTTACCCGTCTTGCTAGACATACAACCATCAGCCCCAACACCCTATGTGGAAATTACCTTGTAAGTTATTATTCAAATACATAAGACACCCTCCATTGAGTTCAACTTGATCTGAAACAGGGAGTCCCTATGTGTGATCTAACGGTTAGTTCATTGAGATTATCTTTAAAAATTTAGATAAAACAAATATAATGAATGCTAAGGTTGATGAATGGCTTGGCATTGGAAAAAGGTGGACCCCATCATGCATCGCAAAAGGGCTATGAACCATAGTATGATGTAGGGCTACTGTATATTGTAGTTATGCCTACACTCAACACTTTAGTACTAGAGTGTTCCAAAACTACACATTGACTTTCAACCATAAATATCAGGTGGGCACAGTAAAGAAGAGTCATAGTTGTAGACCTAGGCCATTTTGGGCTTGTATCAAATGGACCGTGGGCTCAATGTTTTAGTGGGTTATTCATGGAGCTAGACCTTGTGACTATGAGTTAGATAATCACAAATCCGTTTATGATAAAGCCGATGTAACTCTAGATTAGCATAATCCCTTTAATTTGAATAATGAGAGTTCCTAACAACATGTAGTATACTTTATAAAGGAACTCAGTGACTGTAAAGTGCATAACTTTCTTCTAAAACTTTCCTCTTCCACAATTATGAGGTACAACTGCTGATGGATATAAGACTAATTAATTTTACCACTTTAAAGGGTCACTGTGGTGGAATTAAAAAATAAAAAAGAAAGAAAGAAGGAAAGAAAAAAAAAATCGAGCACTATTGGTAGGTGATTTGTGATTTTGATGGCCATGTGCCATGTTCGTTGCTCTGCAGCCTCTGCTACATGTGAATCAAAGTTATGGAGACGTGCAATCTTCAAAGCAACTTTACTATTTATACCAAAGAAATAAATTTTCAACGTTTGAGTTGTTTGGGCATCAAAAGCTACTTTTCTAATTTATAATGGATACATACTCATACAACCACAAAAGTGACATTTTCCATTTTAATTAAGATTACCTACTAGATGATATGGAAACTTTTCGCTGCTCTATTAGTTTAAAGGGTCACTTTGCCCTCAGTGGTAACTTGTCATTATGTATTTGGTTTTCGTTTTGAATTGAAGAGTTGATTCAGTTTTTTCTTTGTTAGGTATACATGATAAATCCAGCGGTTCACATCAAGATCAAGAGACTCATGTGGTTATAATAGTCCTTGATAAATTTGCATTCTGCAGAACTGCTCGGCTGATCATGTAGCAGAGCGTCAACAAATCTAGGAAGACCTTTAAAGGAAAAAAAAAAAAGTCTAAGCAGAGTGGACACAAATCATGCCTTAACAGGTGATGGTACAAGTTAAAATTTGGCTAAGTTTTAAAATCTCCCACTTTAAAAATATCCCACATTTCAACACCTTAATATGCACAGATCAGTATATAATTCTCCAATATATGCTTTAAAAAATGGAAATTACAAGCAAATCCTAACATTAGATATGTTATCTATGGCTGGTACGGTGTTATTCTAGTAACCACCAAGCGAACTTAGCCTGATAATTCTAGTTCTCGTTAACATTCTCAATAGGATTAATAAAAGGCTATAGATGCTACTCGACCCACTAATCAAGCCCAACTCAGCTGATTGTACTTCAACAAGCCAGCTTGACCGTCCTGTGGATTTACAGTCCAGGTTATACAAATTTGAGTCAGTAGTCCGTGGACCACTAACCATCTTATAAAAAAAGAAATTGTAAATCAATGCATCTGATATGGAAATTAGCAAATGAGGTATACAAACAAATTTGAGTCAGTAGTCCGTGAATCACTGACCATATTATAAAAAAAAGAAACGGTCAATCAATGCATCTGATTTGGAAATTAGCCAAAAAAATTTGAGTCCGTAGTCCGTGGACCACTAACCATGTTATAAAGAAAAGAAACTGTTAATCAATGCATCTGATCTGGGGATAGAGGGTAGTTTTTGAAAGTTGAAGGAGGATGTGATGAGATAGCACATGCGAACCAAGTGCGCACTACCAATTCCCAAAAAAAGGAAAAAAGGTTTTAAATTAAAAAAAAAAGAAAAAAAATTCCAGACGTGTTTTTCTATTCTAGATTCATTTTCCCATTCTCTCTAACTCTTCCTGCCAAGTAGGCATGGTATACAATGCTTTACGTGCATATACAGTATACACACATTCTCCATAAAATTTGAAATCTATGAACACCATTTGTAACCCGCCAATATTTTCTAGAGATAATTAGTGAAAGGTCCCTAAAGTCGAATCGATCCATCCTCCAGCCCAGACAAATTATGTTTAAGGGCTCTGGTCCACTCAACTAGACTATTTGCAGCCAAAAGTCCCTACATCCACACGAGCACATATTTCAGGACAAATTTGCCATTTTAACCATTTTAGGCATAATTTTGAAATTTCAAATTTCAAATCTTCCCTCCTCCATCCTTCCTAAATCCTCTCAATCCACACGAGCACATATTTTAGGACAAATTTGCACTTCATCTTTGCTGCAGAAAAGAGCAGGAGTCAAGTCGCCTGAGAAGAACTTGCAGAGGATTCTTGATTCCGTCCGGAGTTGCCAAAACGTAGGAGTTTTGATCTTCGAACTTCTTGTTGCAACCGCTGGTTTTGATCGCTCGAGAAGAAGGGCTTCGCTCAGTTGCAGATCACCGGACGAAACAGAGGACCGCTTGGGCTCTTGATTTGGAGGATCGCCACGGGGCGTCGTGCCGCCATTTTCGCCGGACCAAAGGAAGACCACCGTGCGCCTCTGTGCTGTAGACCAGAGAGGAAGGAACATAGCCTTCCTCCATCGGTTCTAGTTGCAAAACTAGTACAGATCAGAACGAAGAAGAAGGAGGTTGGTTTTGTTTCGGGTTGGTTCTGACCTGACCTGCTATGGAAGCCCATTCCAGAGCCGAAACCTACTATCAAATTTATCTGAGTTTTGTCAAATTTATCTAATTTTTTGTGAAATTTATATGTCTTCTGTCATATTTCTCTGTGTTTTGGGCAAATTTATCTGAGTTTTTTAGAAAATTTATTTACTTTTTTCGAAATCAATTTGCATTTTTTAATTTTATTTGCGTATTTTGAAATTTATTTGTGCCTTTTCAAATTTATTTGCGTTTTTTGAAATAAATTTAACTGAATTTTGGCAAAAATACTTGAGTTTTTGGAAAATTTTAAATAATTTTGAAAATGATTTATCTGAGTTTTGGCAAATGTGTTTGCGTTTTTGAATTTTATTTGCGTCTTTTGAAATTCATTTGCATTTTTTGAATTTTCTTTGGATTTTTTAAGATTTATTTGAGTCTTTTGAAATTTATGTACATTTTCTGAGATTTATTTTGATCTTTTTGAAACTTATTTGCGTCTTTTTAAATTTATCTACATTCTTTTGAAATTTGTTGATTTTTTAAAAAAATTATTGTTTTTTTTAATTATTGCATTTTTTGTATTTATTTGGGTTATTGTAAAATTTACTTGTGTGTTTTTAGAATTTATTTGAAAATCTCATTAATGGGATTGCATTAATCGTGGGCAACTAAATGGTAGTTGGCTGTTAATAATGGGATATCCCACCAATCATGGGATATGATTTAAAGAAAGGGCAAATTGGACATTTCAGGTATGGGAATGTGTGTGAAGGACCTTTGGGTGCATGACGTTTTTTGTGGACTGTTTGCATTAAAGTCACGCTTTGAGGGACCTCCAACCAAAGTCCCCTATTTTCTAATAGGGAAGTGCAAATTGAAACCAGTTTTATACTTCAAAACCTTTGAATTCTCTTCGATTGGATGGCCACAAAAAATAACATCGTCCTACTTGGTCTTTTGTAGGGATGTAAAGGAGTACCCGATTCTCTGATTACCCAGAGGTTCCGACCCGTTAAAAACTGGGTCTAAGTCCTTTTTTATGGGTCCGGGTCCGGTTCCACCTTGGTTCTTACCAGTGGACCCGAGACCCGACATATTACCTCAAATTTAGAAAATATCTCTTAAAAATCTTTTTTTAGAATATCATTCTCTACCTAGACTCGGACCCAGACCCAGACCCAAACCCGTCCCATATATAGTTCTGGTTCCGATTCCGGAGCCAAGAAACCGGTTCCGGTTCGGGTCCGGATCCGGTTCCACCTTCTCTTTAATGATTCCGGTTCTGGGTCTACCATGGGCCCGGACCGGAACCGACCCATTTACAATCCTAGTCTTATGGCATATGGACTCTTAAAAATCTTAAAATAGATCTGTCAGGGTCATCACTCATCAGATCACTGTTAACTATAATTAGATCAGTTATCTCCACTTGGCTCTCCACCATATTGTCAGTTTTCTTATTCGATCCATTAAATAGACCTCTTCACACTCTGGCACTAGTAGGGTTTTTATCTTCGTGAAAATGAGGATTTCTAATGTTGCTATTTATTAAGGAAAGGAGTTAGGTAGTAGGGACATTTCCATAGACGGTGGGTGGAATTTTGGAGCTTAGCCCCAGCATTGCTCTGAAATTTAGTTACTATTTCTTTTCACTTGTCTTCACTTTTATTTTATTTTATTTTTTTGAAAAGCTTCAATTAGGGATTTTTTTTAAAATCCAACTATAAGAGGCTAGACCCATGAAAGACCCCAATTATGAAATAGAAACCTGCTCACATAGGAAAAAAACACCTACTAATGGAGGACGAGGAACCTATAACCTACTCATGCATGGAGAGAAAATAGAATCCTAGATAGTTAATTGGGAAATAGGATATTAGGAATGTAAATGGGTTTCCAATTCTCCGATTACCCGGAGATTCCGACCAGTTAAAAATTGAGTTTGGGTCCTTATTTAGTCCCTGCTAAGTAAATGAGTTTGGGTCCTTTTTTTTGGACATGTGACCTAAACGGGTCCGGGTCCGGTTCCGGTTCCACATTGGTTCGGACCCGTAGACTCAGGATCCAACACATTACCTCAATTTTCAAGGAACTCTCCTTACACTTAGATTCTTTTCCCATACCAATCTCCACATGGACCTGGACCCAGACCCGCGCATATATGGTTTTGGTTCTGGGCACAGTTCCACCTTCTCCTTAACAATTCCAGAACTAATAAACTGGCCCCAAGACGGTTCCGAATCTACCTTCTCCTTAACGGTCCCGGGTCCATGGTGGACCCAAATCGAAACCGACCCATTTACATCCCTACAAGACATCCAACTGACTAGGCTATCTCTATGTTCTCAAGTGATGCACCTAGTGACATCAAGGGGTTGCTCAAATGATTGACAACCTCGGATGTCGCTTGGCTTCCCAGGGATGACCGATCCCAAGGTATGCCACTCTTCCCCACGTTTGTTGACTCTGCTTCTCACATTTCTTGGCTCTCCTTCCCACATGTGTGGGCTACCTTGGGTCTCAGCCATGGTTGTAAAACTTGTGACTTGGACTCAACTCATCCAATGAAAAAGAAATTGACTCAGGTAGAGTCAACGCAAAGAATCGGGAGAGTCATGCTTTTAAAAAAATAGTGTTAAAAATATTTAAAAATAAATCCGTTACTTATAAAGTAAGTTATATAATTGGATAGAGTCTGGACCCCCTATTTCATTGTTTAAATTGGTTGAAACATGAAAACAGTGTTTTAGCTAATCCACATTCGCAACTTGTATAAAATCCCTAATTTCATGCATCATAGTACAAAACACAAAACAAAAAAATGAATGCATTTTATATATGTGGCAACTGTGGATTGGCTAAAACTGTGTTTCCCTGCTTTAACAAAACAAGGAATCCGGACTCAATTGGATAAATATTGATGCCTAACATTTGCTAAATATCACCCACCTTTTTAAGAGTTTATCAAGGTGAGAAATATAAGAGGGAGAGAAGACCTTCAAACGGGTATTTCATGTCACTTAGGCTTTCTTTATTTTGCATAGCGGGGCACACTTTTGGAAAAATCCAAGTCCTTCAAATTCATCCACTCCCATGATTAATTGACATTAATTTGAAAGCATCATTTGGATAAACTCATAAAACTAAGAGGGCCCCACTGATGGAAATAATACCAATTTTCACCCTTCTTTATTTTGTATAGTGGGACACACCTTTGGATAAACCAAATCCTTTTCATCCATCTAAACCCAATTTGACACAGTGTACATTGATGGATTTTTTTAGTGGTTCCATGAAAGCAAGTCCCAAGTTCACACTATTTAATTGTATAAAAGGTCACACTCTTGGATTTATAACGAGGGTTGCAAACGAGACAGTTCTGATTGAAACCATAGTGGACCCGGACCTAGACCCGTTTTTAAATAATGGTTCCGGTTTCGGATCCAGTTTTGAATCGGAACTTGTTTTGTTGGTTCCGGACCCGTTTTCGATAAGAAAATCCGGATTCGGTTCCAGAATCGGGTCCGCTTAGAGGACTCGAATCTAATTCCAAAATCGATTATATTTTCTTTTTATTCTTCATTTTTTTCTTAAAATAAGCACATCATTCAACTTATAACAGTGCATCAAGTCTGCAACATCCAGTATTATACATAAGAATGCTAAAAAAGAGTTGGTTTTAAAGTACAAACTGCAATATCAATTACTCGTATGTCGGTTCCAGGGTCCACGGGTCGAAACCTATATGAACACGGAACCGGACCCATTTATCAATCGTAACCTAAATTAGGTTCTAGACCGAACCCGTTTATGAATCGGAACCTAAAATAGGTTCTAGACTCGGTTTTTTGCGGGTCGGAACTTCCGAGTAATCGGATACCTATTTGCAATCCTATTTATAACCGTCTTAAATTAGAAAAAAGTTTGTAGCGTGCCTTCATGAGAAAGAGGAAAAGAAGGAAATAAAGAGAAAAATTAGGGGCTTATATATTCTTTGTTATCATTTATTTATGGGGCATTTTGTAGTGCTACTATATATATATATATATATATATATATATAAGAGATGCTCTTGTGCGAGTTACTTTCATAGTATTCTGAGAGTAAGGGGTGGAGACCCTTACATTTATGCTGTTATCATTGGATATGGATGTGAGGGCCCCCACCCTTACTCTAACAAGAGCATCTCCCATATATATAATATATTTTTAAGGGTGGGGGCCCTCACATCCATATCCAATGCTAACAGCTTAAATGTATGGGTCTCCACCCCTTACTCTTAAAATACCATGAAAGTAACTCGTACAAGAGCATCTTATATATATATAGTAGCACTACAAAATGTCAACAGCCCCTACCTTTATCTCTCATAGTAAGGTGAGAGTGTCTCTCACAAGAGCACCTCCCTATATATATATATATATATATATATATATATATATATGAGGAAGTTTCAAGTGCATCTATCCCTTTCCATAGGGTGAGGGATACTTTTATAATTGAGAATTTTCAAGTACAAAAGTTACTTTTCAAGTACATAGGGTGAGGTACACTTCCTTGTCTTCATGTGCAAAAAGAGAAGTGTCCCCCACCCTATGGTGAGGAATAGATGCACTTGAAACTTCCCATATATATATATATATATATATATATATATATATATATATATAGACACGCACTCTAAAACTCTTCGGGCATTTTTCACAAAAAAAATCCCTTTTTAGCAAATGAAAGTGTGGCACATATCATTAATGATACACATACTTAGTCTCTCTCCTATACATTATCCTACAAAGGTGGATTTCTTGCGGATTCTCTTAAAATAACAATAAATTATTGGCGATTAGATAGGGGCAAAAAAATCCCCTTTCGAGATGGAGTTTTTTTAGAATTTCTCAAACATATATATACACACACACACTCATATATATGAAAAGCTCTCAAAACTCCCCTTTCTTATATGAGAAAACTAGCAACACCCCGTGCTATGCACGGACCACAAAATCATTAAACACACAGAATAAGATGTATTATTTTTATTAAATAATTTATTTAGAAAACTGTTTGGTCATTTCTTTGATGTTATTTCGATTTTTATGAGTTTTTCTAGATGTTTTATTATTTACGCAAGGTATAAATGGATCTTGCTGAAACTCGGGCAGGTAGGTGCAAAAAAATTAAATGAAAGACACATTATTATGATTATTATGATTCTTATTATTATTATTTGCATGTTAGGAGTGTGTCGTCGGTTATGACTTAACCAGTTTGTATTTCATGAAAATTAGCAAATTAGCAAACCAGGCAGGGTAATGTTTTGAGATATAAAAAATACACAGAAATATTAAAGATCTATTCAAGAAATAATATATAATAGTTTTTTTAATAGAAGGGTATTTCTGTGATTATAAAAAAATAAAAAAAAATCTGCCAACTATGAGAGTTGATCTCCAAATGACTACACCCCCCTCTGTGATTTTGTATAGTGGTTTCTTGGTTCTTTCCCAGAATTCTTGCTTTTCGGATTGGGATTATAAACTTTGCGTGGTGGATTTAGTTTTCATCTTATAGTTTTATATGTTGAATTAATGCACTACTCATGCATTGTGCTAGGTTTATGGTTCATGTACCTAAAGTTTTGCAAGTCTCCTCTATCCTTGTGTATGCATTGCACATGGTGAAAGGGATTTATGTGTCTCTTCAGTTAGTGTGATGTGCCTCTTGGGTGAGTGTATGGAGTTAATTGTATGCTTGAAATTAATATGTATTGGTTCATGTATTTGCTTTTATCATAAGGTATGTCTTTTTTTTAAGAAAGATATGAATTCATTCATTAAAAAGGAGAAACAAACAAAGCAATCAAGGGAGGGAAATAGATATCCATTCCGGGAGATTTAGCATAGTTAGTTACTAAGTGGGATGTGCCATTCAAAATCCTAGGGACAGAAGTGCACTTACTTCTTTCAAAATGACTGACCAAGATCCTAATATCCAAAATATGATAAGGTATATATGTTGAAATCCTATAGAAGGATGTAGAGATGTAATTTGAAACCTGGAACTAGAGCTTGAAACACATTGTGTTTCTTACACTTTTCTATTCTTCATAGTTTCTGTAGAAAGGCTAGAATAGCCTACATTATATAAGATTAGTTCGGTTTTGAGGTTCAGAAAATGGTTTGTTGATTTTGGTTCATACTCTCTCTCTCTCTCTCTCTCTCTCTCTCTCTCAATCTTTGTTTCATTTGTGTCTAACGAAATCATTTTCATTTCTTCAATAGCAAAACATCCATTGTCACCGTTTCGAAAAAAAAAAAAAAAAGGGTAAAACATCCTTCTCTTTTGCCAAACCACTAATATATATAGACTTAAATGGCAAGCAACTTTTTTTTTGGTAAAAAGATAATTCCATTAGAAAGGGGAAACAAATAACAGGGTAAACAACAACATAGATCCCAGCCAAAATATCAAGATCTCTTTCCTCTCGGAAAAACAGCCTTTCCCAGATGAGCTCTTGGCGAGATCATGAGCAACGCCACATAAATACCCATCAAAATAGGCTGAATAGAACAGCCTGGCGACCCATTGATCACTCGAATCACGGAGAAGAGGTGGATCTTAAACACAAAAGAAATTACATAGTTAAGGGCATTCTAGTTCTTAAACACTATATATATATATATAGCTATGGGGAAATACTTGAAAGTTTGGTAAGCTGAAGGGGAAATTAATCAAGTAAGCGTACGGTCAAGTAATTCCACAGCTCTTCAAGATAAAAAAAACGATACAAACAGTGAAGGACATATGGAAATGGGGCGGCCTGGAAGTTGGCCTGGAAGTATTATTTTGGGCCTCTTTGGCTTGTATCCTTTTGGGTTTTCTTTTTTCTAAACCCGTTTTCCTTAATGAAATTCTTTTGCAATTTAGCCAAAAAATAAATAAATAAATAAAGAAAGAAAAAAAGGGTCGTTGAAACAATTTTAGTACACAAAGACTAACTTGCCTAACGACCTCCTAAAATCCTCTGTTTTTTAGGTGAGACGATGGAACTCGTGGACTGGTTGTAGGCTGCTAGGACGTATGGGATGCCTGTGGGCCTGAAGTTGTTGGTCTATGAGCTTGCTGATTTGTGGGTCTTATGTCTGTTTGGGGCTTCCTTTTATCAGTAGGATTGATCAAGGAGGGCCGCATCAGACATAGAAGTGAAGTGAACCATTATTTGTCTAAAATGGAGAAGTTGTTCCATCTAAGTTTCTATGCATACAGAATTTGATTCAATAAGCAACATCTGCATGGGGTATGTGGCCCAAAACCCCTCTAATACTCACTGTCCCCTTTAATTGACATGTGACCCAATTTCGACACTCATGAGTGTACATACAATTGGATGTGGCATTTGAAGCTTTTTAGCTCTTCCCCTTCTTGGTCTTTGGACCTTGCTATCTCCGCAACCTGAGATCTCCAGGATGAGATTTGGACCACTCCTTATCCACTGTCAATAGACCTTTTCTTAATCCGCATGCCCACTACTGATCTGCAGGTTAGGCTGCCACGAAGATAGTTGCTAAATGGCAAATTGTATAGAAAGGAGCAAAATACATGGACTAAAGAGTCCCTGCCGACCTCCAAGAAAAATGGAGGGTGTACTGGAGAACAGGGGAGAACAAAACAAAACAGATGAGTCCTCACAGAACCGCCAAGGGAGACTACAAGTAAACAGAAGAGACCAAAACAAAACAGAGAGATCTACGTCAGACATCTTTCCACAGGTTGAAAACAACTTTATACGTGTAATGAAGTCTGATCAAACTTTAACAGTTTCAAAGAGAAATGAATTTACAGGGGACTAATCGAACTTACAGTTTCAAATAGAAATGAAGTTAAAAGGAAAACTAATACTATTTTCGAGTGCAATAGTCATTAGTCATTACAAAATTATACCCACATCCGGACCAGTGGTGGTCTAGTAAAAATGGACCAATGAAATATGTGCAGCAGCCATAGGAGACACATTTGACATCATCTTCGATTGAAAACAGGACAGCCTTCAACCACTACCCATTCAGCTGCAGGGCAAGTTGCAAGAAGGCAATGGTCACCCTGTTCCAATCCCTCCAACTCACTCCATATACATTATTTAATTGTAGGGTGACGTATTGTAGTATTGTAGAAGTGCCAGAAGAGCAGGTCCTATATGTAGAGCTGCTAATAGCACATAATTATAATCTGCCCACCACTCCTTGTGCTTCTTAAAGACACGTACATGTTGAGGAAGATGGCAATTGCTGGTCATGTCCAGAATGCAAAGTCCCTTGGGGCATACTCGATTTCTTTGTTCACGTTGGAGTCGCCTGGTGGTTATCATCGACAATAAAATAATGAAAGTTATTTCAATCATTTCCAGATAAGAAATGGATAAGCAGATTAGTGTCCCACTGTTGCTATATGCAACTAAACATTTCTCGAGGCAAGGCGCATATAGCAACATTGAAATACTAATTTGCTTATCCATTTCTTATGTGGAAATGATTGAAATAAATTTCATTGCAACTTTACTGCAATAATTCCAACTAAGAAATATAGGTATCCAACTTTACAGCCCATTTGGTATAAACAGCTGCATAGGCCCCATTACTCCTGATAGTAGGGTTGAATCCAACGGTACGTTGGACATATCCAAAGACTCCCTTCGACAAATTGTCTGATTCACAGAAATTCTTTATTGTAGATGATGGCCACCATGCGACTCCAACGTGAACAAAGTCTGAGATGATTTCGCCAACAACCTGTAAAAAAAAAAAAAAAAAAAAAAAAAAAAAAACTCTAGTACTGTAATTGGGAATTCCGTAAATCCCTCCAAATGGTCATTTTGTAATAGAAAATCATCATTACCTAAACTATAAATATTAACCTTGGAGGGATCTTCATGTTTTGGCCGAGCTTGAAATCACCTAATAAACCCATAGCTTGTAAAATGCTCATAGAGTTGAAGGCCTTGAAAGTTCCAGAGCAAGTGGCCGGCCGGGTAATAGATAACCCATTGCCAATTTCTGGATATCAGTTGAGCTGAGCGACTGCATACAATGTTCATAAAATCTTGCAAATTATATCATCACTTTCTATCCACAATGAGAGCATAAGGTTGTTAACATTAACATTAAAATGATATTCAAACATTAACATTAATGGAAGCTTGGGAGAGACTACTTAGGCCAACACTGTTGAAATCATTGGTGAATTGCAAGCATGAAGATTCAAGCAAGGTTTAAAAAAATCAGACTCGGGACCCGACTCGTTCATGGCCGAGTCCGAGTCGCATGGCCGAGTCCCTTGCGACTTGGACAAGTCCCATGATTTGAGCCCGAGTCCCATGCTACCCGAAATCAAAATTGGACATCCCTATGTTAGCTGTGAGATTGAAGAAATGCCTCTCCTCATTTGAGAAAACCCTTCCTATTGTTCTCGAGGGAAATTTACAGAGGTGCCTTTCTAGTTCTGCCATAAATTTTGTCAAACACAGTAGCTATCTATGAGTCTGGATCGTCTGAGGCTTCTTCTCAAGGTGACCGTGAGGAATCCAATCAGTCTCCCTCTCTATATTAATAAATTTTTAGCAGTTTGGCATCTCCCTCTCCATACAAACAACATATCAATCCGCAATTGTGTATTGGTAGGGACTTTGTGGCGTGTTAGGACTCGTGTGTGTGAGTATTTGTGAGAGGGAATTTAAAAAAAGAGAAAAAAGATGGCATGTTATTAATAGCAGTAACAATAATATTGTGACTTTTTCCACATGATAGTCATTGTAGATTTGCTCTATATCTTTATATAAGTAGAAGCATTATACCAGATAAAGTACCTGATTTGCTCTAATAGGAATGACACCTGAGTTGAGGATCACAGTCACACTTGTAATGAGAGCCACAAGAAATCTCCAAACAGGAAGCTGCAGTTGTGGTATGAAAACACATTAAGACCGCCACAACTGAAGATAGAAATAAGATTGAAAAGAACCACCATTGAGGATCAGTACTATGGCTCCTCAGCAGCCTATTATGAACATCCCCTTCTTGTTGATTATGATATGTTATGTCTCCTTCAACTGCTTCCAAACCGACCTGAAATATAATGCTTTTAAATTGAGTGTACTGTTACTTTATATTACTAGTACTAATGGGGTATTTTCTCTCACCGAGTGCCCCACATGACTGCCGTATAGGATTTTCCTGGAAGCCTTTGAGGTTGGGGTGTTCCGCTTTTTGTGATGGTGGAGAGAGAAAATCTGACACCATCTCAGTGCGGGACTCCAGTGGGTGAAAGTTTGTGTTAACAGTTTTATAATCGAAATGTACGAGCTTTATAAATGAATAAAAACAGTGAGAGGCTAAACTGAAAAACAACCATAGAAAGAGCTTCACCTCCTGTGGTAGACAACCGTATGAGTCCGGGTTGCTGCCGAAAGTGCATAGATAAAAGCCTAACTGTATGCTTTGACACTGCTAAGATGGAGCTTGGAGTGTTGAATTGATCGCTGACTCGGCACACTGACAGGAAGGAAGGGCCGGATTGGGATCGCCGGAGAACAGAGAAGAAGAGGGTTCGGTCTCTTTCGTGGATCGGATATGTTGCAGAGATCCGAAGGGTTACAGAAAAAAAAAAAAAAAAAAGAGGTTTCGGTCGCAGAAAAGAGGTCAGCGCCGGACTTTTGCTCGCTGATCGGAACAGGGAGTTCTGTCACAGGAACAGACCCAGACACTTGGTGCTCTCTGGTTTTCCAGTTTCTGCAGATTAAAGGATCTGGCCTCTGCTCCAGATCTGAAGTCTAGCCAATCCTGCTGCTGCCTGACCTTGCACGGAGAAGAAAAAGAAAAGAATGGTAGTGCATTAAGATTTGTCAAGGTTATACAAAATAAAAAAAAAGAATGGTAGTGCATTAAGTACAATTAAATTGTGTATGGACTCTCCAATTGTGTTATCTAAACCTGCATAAGTGTTAACTAAGTTATTGAATGTACAAACTACTATCAAAGTGATGTTCATCGAGAATAACATGTACATTCAATGACGAAAGTTTCACTCATTTGTTTGATTTAGGAATTTAACTAGTGCTTTGATAGAATTAATAGATTTGATTCGATTCCGAGTCCGACACTACTTGTTAGTTTCTTAAACTCATTACTGAGCTGAACTGAACAATGCAATGAATGAATTAATGAATAAACAATTACTAAAGGTAACAATGAAATGAATAATCCTACTGCAGTAGATGGATTTGGGGGCGTTCCGGAGCTCCGTGGTGATGCTAGTTGTCCCTGGCCCGGACACTAGTAAGTCCCACATATTCCGATCGTATCTATGAGTATTGATTGATGCCTTCCATTCGGAAGATGAATCATTCCTTTGAGGGAAGATGGTAAATTAAATGAAAGTAAATGAAATGAATGAATAAAAGTTATGATAATGACCATCTTGTATATGTCTATTGATTAACTCTTAAGTTTACCTATTGTCATTGTAGGAATTATCTAGATTTGTCTAGAATGGTACTTGTTACCAAATGGATTAATGAATTCAGTATATGTATTAACATGTGTTATTATAAGATGTGTTTATACATTGTTGAACCGTCGTGTTCATTAGTATTATTGATGGCACTACAAGCCCGTTTGCCCCTGCCGGTGCAGCAGCGGCCCCGGCTGCAGCGGAGGAGACCACTCCGGTTCCTCCAGGAGGATTGAACGAATGAAATGGACGGAATATCATTTGATATGAGTATTCGAGCGCCAGAAAGAACTATAACATTTTGAGAAAACATTTTGAAAGTTATTTTGTTTAACCATTTTGAAATGTAATTAATTGTTACTGCATGGTGTTTTGGGTACACACCGATTGACAACAAAATTATGAGAATGATACATGTATGAGGACCTTATTCTTTTATATACATGTAAATCGAAATTTGATATTGTCAAATATATATATGTTTCCACAATATTGTGTATTTGACAGGTTTATTGAAGATGTTATCCCTTGTGGATTCCGTTTTAACTTCAGTTAATTCGGAGTTTACGGGAGTAAGTATGGGCTCACGGCTCGGAATTATCGTAATTCAAGTCTGGGTAGTGACAGTAAGTTTTCAAAACAAACCCAGCAAGAGAGGAAATTAGCAGACATTGTGAGAGAGTTTGTCGAGAAAGAAAGAAAGGGATATGGTGTGTCTTTTCCCCAACAAATCAACCACATGTGCACTTTCTTTAAAAGTGTATCAATGACCTATAAATGACAGATTTGAGGAGTGTAATTAAACTGCTTTGGAAAATTCAGAAGCCAACTAACATTAATATGTTCACTAAAATAGTAGATAAGATCATGACACTCACACAATAAAATCCTAGAAAGGATGAATGATATCGTGCCGAGTCTTCTTGAGTAAAAGGTAGGAAGGGCAAATCTGTATGAATAGGTCAGCATCACTCACCTGTCATCTATTCAGAAAGCCATGTGAAACATTAATTTAGTTACGTCGTCAAAACGACATATTTTGCATTCGAATGGATGTCTGCAGAGAGGCTACGAGAAAGGATATCTTGAGTAAAAGGTAGGTAGGGTAAATCTGTATGAATAGGTCAGCATCACTCACCTGTCATCTATTCAGAAAGCCATGTGAAACATTAATTTAGTCACGTCGTCAAAACGACATATTTTGCATGGGAATGGATATCTGCAGAGAGGCTACGAGAAAGGAAAGTCTTTATTTATCTATTTATTTCCTTTTTCCTCTTTCCACATAGAAGGCCAATAACTATGATCCAAACCCATAACACAAAGCCATCCCCATAAATTGTCACCCACCCTGTAACGCCCCAATTCCGGATACCGATATACTCGTTCGACTATCTGAAATTGGCGCGCTACTTCCCGGAAAATCCGAGAACTTCCAAGATCGTAGGCCGCAGTGAGGTCCAATTTAAAACTTTTTGACCAACATAGTTATAACATTTAATATTACGGAAGCATAACGATTTAAACAAAGCGGAAGCAATAGGTATCGATAAATATATAAAGTATGAGCAGAACATATGTCTAATTAAAATGATTCAATGTTAATCAAAGTTATACATTTTCATTCTACCCTTCTCACTACAGAATATCTCTCAAAAACCCAAAATAACAATGTCCCTCAAAACCCTGGAATGAACTCCTCGCCCTCCGGCTCGACACCCGTGTCGGCCGGGCCCCACGCGTACTCTCCAGCAACGGGTGCCTCCACTACAGCTAGTGCATCGTCAGGGATCTCTGGGTCAAGGCCTAAGCACCATAGAATGGGTCAGATCTAGACGATCTGGCAAGATACAGCATACTACTAACATAGCACATATATATCGAAGGAAGTAAAGACATGTGCATAAATTAAATGAGTAACAAAGGAAAAGAACTAGGCAGTTGTGCATTTAAATCATAAAGAATCAGTATAAATAGAAAACATCTAAACTACTACAAACAAGGTGGCACATTCACACGAGCTGGAATACCGCGGGATATTATGCCGCGGCCCTCCCATACTGAACACAGTCGCGGTGGGGAATCTCACCAGGGAATAACTAATTCCGAATATCACTCATCAACTCATCATCTCATCACTCCAGATCGGCACGGTATGACACCTTGCCGTCTTAACCACACAGCTCATCATGATAGCTCCTCAATACTCAACTAGCTCCTACCGAGGATGATCAGTCCACCGGCTGAGCTTAAATCAACCGAGTGAATGTTCATGCCGACTCGAGAATAACTCTAAGGTCTGTGTCTGTCTAGGCTTTGCCTTGCGTGAACAAGGTCCTAACAATACCTCTATAAGGTCCACACATCTTAATTCAGTCTCTGGATCTTTTTCAAGATCCAGGCCCACTCGTTGGATCCATACCAAGGCCCATCAGTACATGGCCTGGTCTAAAACCGTCCAAACGAGGCAACCAATCCATCTACTACTGACAAACAGTTCCATTATAATCCATATAACTTAACAGTCCAATAGAAACTATCTCTTCAAGCTAAAGGGTTCACATCACCACACTTAGGCCCAATAAGGGCCCGCCTAGACACAGACACGGGTCAATGATCTCCGAAGTCACATCATCGGGTCACCTCTAGATACCCTAGGTTCAGGTCTTCCATTTATGTTCAATTAATGGTAAGCAGCTATTCTAAAGATCTAAGAATGACAATAAATGATAACAGTGAAGTATAAACTTCAATCAGAGAATCAACGGGAAATCCAACGGTCCAATCCTAGGTAATGGGCCACTTTAGGTTCGGGTCTATCTCCGGTAATTCGATCTCTAAACGATGTCATTAATGCCGTAAAATATTGTATTTGGTGCTTAGTTAGTTAATGGCATCTATGACAACTCTTGGAGGTCGAATCATCTTAGATTATCAACCAAAACTCTAAACAGTGGTCCCCGCGAGTCAAGGTTGAGCCACACCGTTGACTCGGGCTTAGGACACTGATAAATACTCATTTGGATGGTCAATGGGCCCCACAACTGATCATATCTCCTAAATGTTGAAAACTGGAACAATTAGGGTTTTCCAGGTGAACCTGATGTGTTGTGAGCTCGGTTGATTTCCTGGCCTGGAAGATCAACCGAGTTCACTGACAAACCTGAATCAGGCTTCCTGGATAACTCAATTCGTTTTTAAAGGCTTACAGCGTGTCCGTTCAAACAACCTGACCTGGATGATTGACCGCATACTCTGAAAACCTTAGAACGATTGATGTTCCCGCTTTAAACATCACCTAAAGTAAAATCCTAAGTATCAAGTCCATTTGGGTGTAAGGAGTCTGAGTTTTGATTGAAGAACCAACTTTCAGTCACTTCCTGCACAAACAGCGTGAATCGGGTCAACCGGTGCGAGACCAGGTCAACCCGACTATTTGAAATGAAATTTGTGCAAGAAATGGCTAAGGGCCAGTTTTCCAAGAAATCTCAGTGTGGTCGGTTAATCGGCCTGCATAGTCCGGTTAACCGGCTGCACTGCAGCAAGCCCCTGCAGGAACTTAACTGGGAGCTACCCTTCCAGAAATTTCAGTGTGGCCGGTTAACCGGCCTGCATAGTCCGGTTAACCGGCTGCACGAAACCTGGGATTTTTCCAGGTTCTGCAGTCCCTCTGTTTTGGCTCCACTTCCACCCAAACTACTTCCAATCCATTCCAAACATCTCCAAACCATCTCCAAACATAGATTAACTCCAAAGCCCAACAAATAACCCTACTTGGACCCATTGATCTACCAAATGGGGGGTGAAAACCCCCATCCATCAATGCCATTTCCATCCAAGAATACACAAACAAGCTCAGGTAGAAACTAAACCATAACAGAACATCAAATGAAATGGAAAACTACTGAATCATGAACTAAAATACACATCCTAAGTTATGAGTATGGTGCACTTGCCTCTTGTAGCTTGAGAGAGAGGTTGTAGAGAAGAAATAGAGCTAGGAAAGAAGAGACCCACTTCCCAGCTGAACAGGGGAAGTGATGAAGAAGATGAATCACACAGCAGCAGATCTGAAAATGGGTTCCAGCAGTAGCAACAGCAGCTTGGAGGATTCCTCAGTAGAGACAAAATCTCCCAAGTGAAGGAGAGGATAAGAAGAAGGTAAGGCAGCAGCTGAGTCAGTGGAGAAGAAGGTGAGTAGCAGCAGCTGCTGGAAGGAAATCCCAGCTGAGATGGTGAAGTGGAATACAGCAGCTACAGAGTAGGACTGAGGGAGGAAAATGGAGTAGCTACAGCTCCTAGCCGGAATGAAGAAGACAGCAACAGCAGTAGATGTAGCAACAACTCCAAGTGGGGTTTCCAGCAGAGAACCACACAGCAACTCTTATGGACAAATCCCGGCAAAACAGTAGCAGAGAAGAAGCAATTGCAGCACAGCCCAGGGGGAAATTTCAGCAGAGTAACAGTTGAGAAATGAAGAGAAGGAGATGAAGAAGATGAAGGGTGTGGCTGCCCCCAGCTGAAGGAGAAGAAGATCACAGCAACAGGTTCTTAGCTCAACGTAGGAAGTTGAAATGGGAGTTGAGGAACAGTGAACAGGGGCTGGAGGAATTGAGAGAAGAAACAGTTGGGCTGTTTTCTTGGGAAGAGGGCTGGAGGTTTTCTTGGGAATGGGGGCTGAGATTAGGTTTAGGGTTTTGGGGTTTGCAAGAGTTAAGAGACTTTTTATAGGATTAGTGGAGTGATTAAGGACCAAGATACCCTTAGGGTTTAGTGGAATTAGGGTTAGGGTTTGAGGGTAGGCTTGTCTTTTGGTTAGGAAGCTTCTAGAGAGAGAGGGCACCTTAGCACTAAACCCACTTAATTAGCTTAATTAATTAGACTCTACTAACCAAGCCTAGGATTAACACAACACCCTATTTAATTAAAAACACTAACCCACTAAGTTGATCTAACTAACTTAGGAAATCTAACTAGTCCAACTAATTAGCCCCAAATAAACCAGTAATCAACAATGATTAGCAATAATTAGCAATAATTAGCGAAGATTAGCGAAGATTAGCGAAGATTAACAAAGATTAGCGAAGATTAACATAATTAACATAAATTAAAGTTAATTAGTCTATAAAATAGCCCCTAGAGGGCCCACCAAGGGTGGGACCTCACACACCCCCTTCTTACACCAATCCGATGGTGGGTCACCATTTCATTTAACTACAAGAGATCTTCCCATGTAAATCCATTAAACTTTATTATCAATTCTATAGGAAAGGTTGCTTGACTGCAATGGAAAGATATTCTAGATCTATGTCCAAATGTTACCCTCGCACATTCATATGGGCTGACATGGAGGATGTCTTTCTTGTTAAAAATGCCCTATATTTGTAATAGGTATTACTTATTTGGAAAACTGAAAATGCAATCTTTTATTTGTAATTAGCCAAAACTTAAGGACATTTTATATTCAAAAATGAAGAAAAAATTCTAACAACTCCATTGCCTAGGAACTGCTATTCTAAGAAGCATGTAGATCCCACCATCACTAGATGGCTAACATCTCTCTCTCCTCACCGTCGGCACCAACTGTCTGGCACCATGAGGCTCGTTACATTGTACTAGCAGAGATGATTTCCTTATACATTAGAAAGAGAGGCAGCAATAGCATTCCATATATATACACAGTCAGACATAAGAAAATAGAGGAAAGGTCCAAAGAGGAAAATCTCATTTCCTGGTTTGATGGATCCTGAATTACATGTGAAAAGAGGCAGGTGATAGTGATACTGAAATATGTCTTATGGATTAATGGAGGTTGGTTCAAATATCAGTAAACAGTAAATGATCAAGGCCATCTTTTCATGGAGATTGGCTATTAGCCATTGGAATTTGGATATTAGTTTGATATCTCACCTATGTGATTGAAATAAAAGAGAGACGCTGAATTGGTTGGTAGCTAAAAGGGATCATGTTCACCGATTTGTCATTCTTGAGCTATTGTCTGTTGTGCTGCAGTCTTACTGCTGGGAGAGAAATTATGTGTCACTGCAAACTTTGAGAACCCAAAATGGATCTGTTCATATTACTCTCCAGTCTGATGAATTTTTTTCTGTGCCACTTCCGTTTCGAGGAAGAGTTTTATCAGGTTTGTCTGTATTTATTGATGATTTGCAGTAGGTGTAACAAAGGATATTTTGCCCATTTATATAAATGGGTCGGGTTAGACCTAGGACCCAACCGAGAGTGTTCAGAAAAAAAATATGGGGCTGGCCTTAGGACTTATGGGTAGGCAACAGTGCTGCTGTTGTCCGATCTAGGCCTAATCTTGCCCGGCGGGTATGAGGAGGGAAGTTTGAGAAATCCATTCACACTTCAAGTTTTCATTGTGAATGGATCTAGGCATAAGAGTTTTCTATTTTGACCAGGCCTCACCCAGCTTCTTTCTGGGCTCATCTTGGCAAGTGGAACTGTATGTGACTTGATGCAATACGGACCTTATTTCAAGCGCTGGGCCTGGACCTGGAGTGTCCCTTCTGCTCCATTGTATCTGATGTTTTGTTATTTATAAATGAACCAATCAATGATCACAAGCAATTACCCTCCAACCTTTGATTACAAAATTGATGCTGATTTGACTGCTATCTATGTTTTGCTAAATGACAATGAATACTGTACCAAACCAGTAAATTTTGATCCCCGAAAATCCATTTTTTTTGGTAAATGAGGATTTGGATCACTTGAGTGGTAATATTTCCACCATAGTCCACATAAAGTCCCATTCTTCACCTCAATTATCAACATTCAACCAAGTGGGTTCCACAGGGAGGACCATATACCATTCTTAAAAGGTACTGCACCTGGCCAATTGTAGTTGGTGCATGTGCTTTTAAAGCCGAACGTGATTTGGGTTAGTTTCCACAGGGAGGCCCATACCATTCTAAAAAGGTGCACCTGGAGTTTTGTAGTTGGTCCATGTGCTTTTAAGGCCAAACGTGATTTGGGTTAGACCGATAAGGCATAATAGAGGTAAAGGCTGAATCTTCTCTTAACCCCCACCATGTGGACTAAGGAATTGGGCCCATGAGCCTTTTGAGAGCCAGAAGTCCACTGCTAGCCAACAATACATCATAATAATGAAAATTTACCTCTAATGTTGCGTTGAAATCTTGCCAAATTGAAAATGTCAGGAGAAAATTTGGATAAAATGTAGAAAATAGAATGGTACTTTACATCCCATTTTCATTGTACACTTGGCTGCATGTGAAGAAAAGGCCTCAAGAAACAGTAAGCCCCTGGTTATCAAAAAGAAAGAAAGAAACAATATGCTTGGCCTCATGCGTTATCTAATCCAACCTCGTCACTGGTTTCTGATTTTGTCTTCCCAATAATATAACGGTCAATTATTATGAGTTATTGAACGAAGAAATTACTCATTATACAAACCCAAAGAAGAGTTCTTGAATGGAACAAAAGATCATAGTACAAAAATGATTTGGAAGATTGTAGATAAAATTAAATTGAGATAACAATGCATATCACCCGGAAGAATAATTCTCTAAACAAAAAAAAAAGTGAAACATCATATAATGTTTCGAACAATAATACTTCTCCACTCTCTCACTCACTATGAAGATGAAATTTACAATAAACTGTCAATCTGTCCAACTGATCACCATAGTTTGGATGACTTAGCACAGGCCTTAATACAGGAAAAAAATACATAAGTGGTTAACTTTAAAACCAAGCACCTTCAGTTGGTTTGTTACAGGAATGTAATTGATTTAGAATCTATCACAAATATCATTTTCGTTTTTTTCTTCTTTTTTTCCAATCACGAGAATCATTCAGTGGCCCCATTTGAATATGATTCATTTATTAATTGGGCTGAAATAACATGTTGTAGAAGAAAAACTCTGATAACTCGATACCCGGAGTTTTAACTCCCCTCCAACCCAGCTTTTTTCTCTCTGTCCTGGAACATTTTTTTTTTACCTCCAATTTTTTTTATATCACTTCCTCAGACCCTTTTGCATATTACTTGACATTCCGAGAACAAGCATTTTAAAATCTTGATTTTTTTTAATTTCAAAATGTTATACAAGTAGTTTTTCTTTGAATATTCTACCATTAACATTTCAATATGTTATCCATGCTATTCTACTTGGCACTTGCAATGCCCAACCCTTAACAGTTCAAATATTAATCCTCATCCCGGGCTGTGCATATGCATCCATGGAGGCATGCATATTTTCCTTTTCTTTTTACACAAGAATTTTCCATTTAACCCAAAAGAAAAGTAATGTGCTTTTGGGTGATTGATTTCGTTTAGTTGGTGAAATCTTTATGCTAACTTACTTGGTCTTTCTATTGGAGAAAAGATGCAGAGAAAATCATCGTGGAAAGAAATACGTTGGGTTGGGTTCTATGTGGGGATGTCATCCACCAAACAAAATCAGATGCAGAGGAAAGATGGGGCTGCTCTCTCTCAAGTCTCTGCGCCTCCCATGAGAAATTACATGTATCTTGCTCTCTCTTTCCCCCTCCCTCCCACTCTCTACACTCTTTCGTACCATTCACATTAAAAAAGAAAAGAAAAAAGTTACATTCATGGAACATATGTATCTCATCCACCAAAGAAAATCAAAACAAGAGAAAACTCTCTTTCTCCCTCAACTTCAATGCCTCTCTCTTGGAATTATTTTTCCATTTCTCTGTAACCCTCTTCCCCTCAGTTGTTTTCCTTCTTATCATCTTAGACTCAAGAGTCTTTACCCATACCATTGAGATGTAAAAGAAAAAAGAAAAAAAAAAAAAAGAAAGTCACATGCAAGGAATATATGGAACAACATTAATCCATTACTTAAATTCTGGTCCTCTCCCTCTCTTAAATACAATAATGCGGGCCTTATATGCCCATTTCACTAACAAACACATGCTGGTCTTACACGCCCATTTCATTAATAAACACACACTACAAAAAACCTACCAAAACACGAAGGGAGACGGGGAGAACCTTCACATTAACTGGTCTTCTAAGGACCAGTTACATTCGCCACGTTGCAACAGGTATTAACCCTCTGCAAAAGTGTTACAAGCATAGAGATTGAGTGAAGAGTACCAACAAGAGGGTTCTTCACACAATCTCTATGCTTGTAACACTGCAGAGGGTTAATACTTGCTGCAACGTGGCGAATGTAACTGGTCCTTAGAAAACCAGTTAATGTGAAGGTCCTCTAAGGATTGCAGAGTCTTCTAAGGATTGGAATCTGCTGCCACAAAATAGAGTACCAAAATGAGGAGAAAAAGTGTTACAAGCATTTTCAAAAGCGGATTCATATTTTGGAACTTGGAATTTGGATATAAAAAACACACACTAGTTGGAACTTGGAATCTGGATGTCAAAAACAAACACTAGTCTCCCTTTTATAGTGAGAGAAGGGTGGGTTTCATTCTTTATGATGCCATTATCTGACGTGACAAATTGGCTGGCTGTAAAATTTTCACCTATTATGGAGATTGTGTGAAGAAGTGTAAGAGAGAATGCGGTACGGTCTCGGGACTTCATCATGTTGAGTGGTACCCGGTACTAACCTAAAATCATAGTACAGAAGATCCCTCTTTTTCAAGATATTGCACCCACCTAATACTTGATATTGAAAGTTAATGTGTGGTTTTAGAAAACTCTATTATTAGAGCAAAGAGTGTATGTGATGTTGGGCTTCTTATAACTCCCCAATAATGAGAATCTGTTGCAACAAGGGAGACTGTACCTATGATAATAATAACACAGAAAAAAGAGAAAAAAAAAATAGAAAACCACAATCAGCCCGAGGGAGAGGAGAGGGTCGCAGCAGCTTCATGGGCCACCCACATGAGTGGCATTTGCCTCCAGCACGGCGCAACAGACTTTTTTGCTGACGTTGCAGCAAGTATTGTTTGGAGGTGTTAGCAGCAAGCTTTTGGCCAGACCTTCTATATAAGATATAATTAAAAAGATGAGAGGTACCGTGAGAGGGGAGGTTGGGAGTGGGGAGAGGAGCATAGTGACTCGTGTGGGTGAGTTGGGGGGGGGGGGTGTTAGAGGAGCATAGTGTGAAGAGGGGGTTGGGGGAGGGATGGGAATGGGTAGAGGAGCATAGTGAGAAGAGGGGTTGGTGGTGGTGGTGGAGGTTGGTTTGGGGGAGAGGCATGGCATTAAGTAAAGGTCTGGTCACCTAAACTCGCGCGAAAACTTGCCTCGACCTGCTCGAATTTCTAAAAGGAATCTCATAGTGTGACATGTAATTTGAGGTGGTGTTCTTTAATCCGCCTGCACAAAGAGGACAACATTGGTTATTCACTTTTATTTTTTTTTGGTAGGAGGGGCGATGGCACTTTCACAATAGAAGAGATTGATACCACATGCATCCCGCTCTGGTTAAGTGGTCCATGTTCTATGAATGAGTTTTGGCTTGGCCAGCGACGTCCGGATCAACCTTACCCATGGTCCTATTTGATTAACAGCTATGCAGGTCAAGCAGTTGAGCAAATCGTCGGGTCCTGCTGCTCAAACAGGACATGCCTGGTTTAGTGTGGGCCCCAGTGAGAACAGTCCAAAATATAATTTAGAGTTGAGGACAAGGACATGGCAGGCCCATTCACACAAAGTCTCTCCCTTTTTCGTGTAAGAACTTAAAATCATTTTGAAAAGGTGCAGGGGCCAAGTGCATATGTTACTGTATGTATCGTTGAGATGCAAGCAGACTACTGTGGCATGAAAAAAACTTACCATATGTTGGTTGAGATGCAAGCAGACTACTGTGCCATGAAAAAAAGCAGAGGACAGCAGAGATTTCATTTTGAATTGCCATTTTACTTTCCTCATGCCCAAAGACCTAACTTTAAACATTGGTGTTATTGAATGGTCAAGAACTCAAGCCCAACAAATCAAAGAGGGTCATGACCCAATAATTCCATTTGGTCACGTTTCAGGATTGGTAAAAGACCTACTTACTTGCTGCAAGCCATTCTCGTTTATTGGAAAGGAAAGCTATACTTAGAAAATATAAGGAGCTTCATCTCATCAAATATTTAAACACCCATGATATCACGGGATCCAAATAGTTTTTCAACTTTTAACATTTGAATCTCAAGATATCATGGGTTTAAACTCCCGTGATATCATGAAATCGAGGGCAAAAAAGTAAAAGAAAAAAAATATACCAGAATCCAACGACTCTGGTGACATTTACAGAATTTTAATAATGAAATTGAGAATTGAACAATTAAGGGACATTGAAATGACAAGTGCCCAAAAAAAATTGACAATTGTCATCATGGTCACTGAACTTGGGCAACTAAAGCCAGAGAACGCAAAGATCGTAATTAAGACGTGCTCTTTAATGTTATGGGCCTCGGATTGATCGAAAACGTCCACTTTGTTCCCGGAACTCTGATGGATTTTACCGGTAGGGTCGCTGACATTAACTTGCCAAATGGTAGGATGAGAACTTGGATACAATATGGTGAAATACTAACTTGGTTCCAACCATAATTGAAGTACGGAGTTATGAAAGCTAGAAATATACAACTTGTCAATCCTATAACCCATGTTCGAAAAGTCAGAACTGGTAGAGTACCATCATCGGTGATTGGAATCATAAGCCTAACTTCCTCCATAGTAGAATCATTGATTTCACCGGAAATTCACATATACAAAAGATTAGTATCGGTTGCATAGAAAAGAGCACAACAAATTTGCAGCTTGTTTAAATGTCTTATGGTCCTTCTTTTATTAAGAGGAATAGACCTTCACATGTGATACAGCAGTCGCATGTGAAGTTCCAAACTAGGCTAACTTAGCATGTAAAGTTCCAAACTAGGCTAAGTTTTAAAATCTCCTACTTTAAAAATATCCCACTTTTAAAGTGAGAGATTTTAAAACTTAGCCTAGTTTTAACTAGATACCATCACCTATTATGGCGTGAGTGCTACCAATTAAGTTCAAAAACATTTGAGAATGTATTGTAACTTGTAAATCCAAGAGGTGGGGAAAGGGGGCAGTGCCGTGGCAATTCGTTGACCAAGTCAACGGCTCAGGCAATGCTAGGCCTTGTTGGGCCTAGGTGGCCCTTACTTAATTTATTCTCTCGTCACGACCAATCAGAACCCAATAATTATTTGGCTGTAAATCAATCAAACGAAAATCCTAGGTCCGCCACTACACACTTCGTCTGATAGGACAAAAGGTAGGGCTCATAACAAATAAAGATTAGATAATTTTTTTTAATATAGGCTAATAACTAGTTTGTGGTACATTTTAGTTGAGCACATGATTTCAAGATTTCGATTTTCATATTAATATGTTAATATTCATCTCTAAACTACTTTTGCGCTGCCAATGGATGGGATGGAAGCCGACTCAAATGGATGCTGAGGTCATTATATAAGTGAGAGGAGCTTAACCCTCTGTTTGGGAAGGGGTAAAATGAGGGGAAGGAAAAAAAAAGAGGAAAATGGAGGGAAAGTGGAAATTTGAGGGGGTTTGGAAAAGAAGGGAGGGGGAGGGGGGGAAGGACAGTGGGGGGAAAATTCGTATGGAGCTTACCTTAAAACTTTGCCTTATAAGATGGGGGGAAAGTATGAGGGAAAGATTGGAATCTTTGTCATTTTACTGAACTGTCATTTTCACTTTTTCACAAAGGATAAATTGGTGATTTTCTCTCTACCTCACAAACAAACAAAACCATACTTTTTCACTTTTTTCCCCCTACTTTTTGACTGTCCAAACAAAAGAAGGTAAAATTAATTTTCCCTCTCCTTCTCTCCTCTCCCCTTCGTTGTCCTTTCTGTTCAAATTTTCCCTCCCCTCCTCTCCCTCCTTCACAAACATAGGGTAAGGGGAGCTTTGATCGAGATACATACAAACTTAAAAAACTCAGTGATGCTGGTGATATTTCCTGATGGAATAAATGAAAGCACATCCCCCAAACAATATATTACATTCATGGAATATATGGATCTCATCCACCAAAGAAAATCAAAACAAGAGAAAACTCTCTCTTTCTCCCTCAACTTCAATGCCTCTCTCTTGAAATTATTTTTCCATTTCTCTGTAACCCTCTTCCCCTCAGTTGTTTTCCTTCTTATCATCTTAGACTCAAGAGTCTTTACCCATACCATTGACATGTAAAAGAAAAAAAAAAGTCACATGCAAGGAATATATGGAACAACATTAATTCATTACTTAAATTCTGGTCCTCTCCCTCTTAAATACAATAATGCGGGCCTTATATGCCCATTTCATTAACAAACACATACGGGTCTTACATGCCCATTTCATTAACAAAAACACACTACAAAAAACCTACCAAAACACGAAGGGAGATGGGGAGGACCTTCACATTAACTGGTCTTCTAATGACCAGTTATATTCGCCACTTTGCAGCAGGTAATAACCCTCTTGTTGCCGCAGTTGGAATCGGCTGCCACAAAATAGAGTACCAAAGTGAGGAGAAAAAGTGTTACAAGCATTTTCAAAAGCGGATTCATATTTTGGAACTTGGAATTTGGATATAAAAAACACACACTAGTTGGAACTTGGAATCTGGATGTCAAAAACAAACACTAGTCTCCCTTTTATAGTGGGAGAAGGGTGGGTTTCATTCTTTATGATGCCATTATCTGACGTGACAAATTGGCTGGCTGTAAAATTCTCACCTATTATGGAGATTGTGTGAAAAAGTGTAAGAGAGAATGCGGTACAGTCTCGGGACTTCATCATGTTGAGTGGTACCCGGTACTAACCTAAAATCATAGTACAAAAGGTCCCCCTTTTTCAAGATATTGCACCACCTAATACTTGATATTGAAAGTTAATGCGTGGTTTTGGAAAACTCTATTATTAGAGCAAAGAGTGTATGTGATGTTGGGCTTCTTATAACTCCTTAATGGTAAGATGTAAATTTGTATGCATTTCATCTTTTACCTAGATAGTTATTTTAAGTCTATGTACTTGAAAAACGAGTGATGAAAGTTGTCTGCAGCGTAAAGACAATATTTCCTTCTTGAATTGACTAGTTTACGTGATTAGTTATCAAGGAGAATCTTCTCCTTTTTCATGAAACAAAACCTCTTTGGCATTCAGTAATTAATGAGTTTCTTTATCCTTTCCAAGTGGTGAAACCCCCAGTCGCTTGCACTCATTAAGGCTTCTTGGCTTGGTGATAGAGGGAGGTGGGTCACCGCGGCGACTCCTCATTCTCATTGGCGCTCAATGATATTATGGACCATAATATGGCTTGTGTAATTTTAGGACCATTCTTTCCCTCTCTTCCCTCCCCATGCCACTTTAAACCCAAATATGGATTTACGGAAGCCTACACTGAGTCTAGGAAGTGGCATAGTGGCCAAAAGTCCAGGGTAAGGATAAGGAGAGAAGGCTTTAAAGCATATTCCTACCCCCCATTTCTCAATGTGGACCCCACCATGTAGGTCAAGGTCAAAACAGTAGAAAGGAAAGGATCCTAGCCATCTTTTCCATTAATTGACTGAGATTATTCTTCTCAAAGTGGTGTTGACAGTAAGCAACTGCGATTAAAAAAAAATGCGTACTTTAAAAAGTGGGAAATGATGGTGGGGACTAGGGCTGTCAATCTGGCCCTTTGACGAGGGGGCCGGTTCTTTTTTTGTCCCCAAATGAGTTAGATTCAAGCTATGGACATCAGTGCTGGACTTTATTTGACATTTTAGTTTCATCAGACATTTCCACCAGTCTCTCCAATGGGTCCCACATATTAACTAATGAAACCTATCAAATCAAGAATAGGTGCACTCGTTAGAGGCAATCGATGAGTTTATGGACCACGCACCCCTCCCATCCCAGAGTCATGAACCTCATACTTGAAGCCTGAAAATCAAAAGCTAAAAGGAGTAGGTCCACTCCTAATTCTCATACAGTCCCCACTCATCCACCCACCACCAAGTTCGATCTTCCCCAAATGGGTCCCACATAAGTCTGTGATGAAGTAAGTCATCCAGCTACCACAATTTCCATTCCCAGTTGTCCATTTATGATCAACTTTGCACCCACGTGGGCCCATCTCTTTCACCACCGTGAAATAATGCACTGGATCATTCAGGATGTGACCCATATTGAGATCTCTGTTCTCATTTCGTTTTCTTCGTCCTATCGTTTGAACATATTTCCATCTATACATCTCCATTTGGCACATAGTGGACGTGCTCCACTTGGCCTTTAAATCGTTTTGGATTGAAGCTTTTTTGGGCCCCTTTTCACAGTGCGTTTGTACTTTTAAAAGAAGTGTACTTTGCAAGTCATGGTCATGTGGTGTGGTTTTCATGCCGCAGGACATTTGATATTGTGGTTCTCCCATATATGGGAAATCACCAGACTTGAGTTAATTGTCATTTACTGTAGTATAGCAATTTATATTCAACCATTCAAGACTAAATAAATCATAGATTGAATAGATCTCAGAACCAATGGGGCCCATCCAATTATGATGCTTGACCAAGGATTGACCAGGCTGGTTGCACATCAACTTGACCTGATTCCAGCCAAGAGTTTTTAGGGCTTCTTTGTTTAAAGCAATTTAGATTTGAATTCCCCACTGACTCCGTTTGAATAGGAAGAATACTTAAAATCAGCCATTAGATGTTTCGAGTTCTCTTAGTTTGATTAACAAAAATATTACATCATAATTGAGTTATTGTAAAAACTGGATGGGTATCCATGTGGAGAATTGATAAATCTTCTCAACATGAATTCCGAGAATTTTGGAAAACAAACAGGTCCATTGTTTTATGTTATAATTGTAGTTCAACATATACTCTAAGTTGACATTCTTACCTAATTAATTAGTTAAGATGCAGGCCCGAGTCGACTCAACTCAATATATTGCAAATAAAAGTAGTTTTTTCATTGATTACTCATTGCATTTGGAGATCCCCAGGGAAGACAACAAACCACTGCATGGACCAGATGACCATATTGCAAGTCATCTAAAGACCTTTTATTTTCTTATATATCTATGCAATCATATCATCATCATGATCTTCTTCCATATTAGTTAGAACCATGTAAGTTAGATTTTATGAGTTTTAAGTTCTGAAGCAAATAAAAGGAAAAATTAGCCCCATAAAAAGAGATGGGGTATGACTTGTTCTTTCTAAGCTGAAAAGGCCAAATTTGTAAGATTTTCAACTTTCAGATGAAGCAACTGCTACTTAGGTTATTGTACATGAGCAATCCAAGTCTGAGCCATTATTTTCTTAGTAAAGGCTAGGCCATCCGAGATAATCGCGCTTGATGGGTGCCCTCGAAAGGGTTGATAATGTGATAAATTGACATTATTCTCGCTCTCAATATTAAATGAGGGTCTCGTATACTCTGACAAATAATTTATGTAAAAGTTGTCTAGGACACTATGATTTGAATTATACTTGCTTTTAAAAGAACCACATTTACCTGCTGCAAAAGGCAGTAGTGTCTAAAAAATGCGAAGATACATCTTTCAAAGAGTAATGAGAATTAAACGTCGTCCTCATCCTACTTGCCTATGGTAATTCACTTGTAATTTGTAACCATGTATGCCAAGATCTTCCTCCATTTTCATCAGTATGATAATTCTTTGGTTTTTTCTAATAGTAAGATGGTTCTCCTTGTTGAAGCATATGGTAGTTGCTGCAACAAGGTCATAAGTGCTGCAATGTTGTGGCAAACCTAACAAATTTGAATAGTATTGAAGTTATAGTTACCATACGATCATTTTTTATGTGTCCCCACCTTCATTTCCCACTTTTTAAAGTGCACGTTTTTTTTTTTAATCACAGTTGCTTACTGTCGATACCACTTTGAGAAGAATAATCTCAGCCAATTAATGGAAAAGATGTTCAATAGGATGGCTAGGATCCTTTCATTTCTACTGTTTTGACCCTGACCCACATGGTGGGGTCCATATTGAGAAATGGGTGGTAGGAATATGCTTTAAAGCTCTCTCTCCCCTATCCCTACCCAGGACTTTTGGCCACTGTGCCTAGACTCTGTGTAGGTTTCCGTAAATTCATATTTGGGTTTAAAGTGGCATGGGCAGGGAAGAGAGAAAGAAAAAAAATGGTCCTAATATGACACAAGGCATATTATGGTCCAAATATCATTGAGCGTCAATGAGGAGCCTGCCGCGGTAGACCCACCTCCCTCTAGCACCAAGCCTAAGCGGAGAGTTTCACCACTTGGAAAGTACAATGAAACTCATTAATAACTGGATGTGTGAGGCCCCACCCTTAGTGGGCCCTCTAATTGCTATTTTATAGACTAATATTTGCTAATTTATACTAATTATTGGTTAATTATGCTAATTACCACTAATCTTTGCTAATTATGGCTAATTACTATTTAATTGGGCTTATTAGGGGTTGATTAGAGAGATTAGTTAGACTTCCTAAGTTAGAGTTAGATTTGCTTAGTTGGGTTAGTATTTTAAATTAGTTGGGTGTTTGTGTTAATCCTAGGCTATTAGTGCTAGTTAGGTCCTTAATGGGGCCTTAATTAATTAAGATTGGTTTAGCGCTAATGGTGCCCCTCTCTAGAACCTTCCAGCCAAAAGACCAAATCTACCCTAACCCTAACCCTAACCACATGAAAACCCTAAGGCTAATCTGGTCATTAATCTCTTCCCTAAACCTATATAATGGCTCTTATCCCAAAGCAAAAACCCTAAACCTTAAGCCCAGCCCCTTTCCCAAGAAAACCTCCAGCCACTGTTCATTTGCAACTTCCCAACTTCCATTTCAATTCGCTCCTAAGTTGAGCTGAGATCTCATCTAATTACATTGCTGGAAAATCCCCTGGAGCTACTGTTGCTGGGATTTCTTCTCAGCTGCAGCAGCCACCTCTCCTTTCAAGTCACTGATTTTGAGCTAAGACACCCACTGATTTCTGTGCTGGGAGCATTACTCCTTGGAGCAGCAGCTACTGTCTCACCTCCTTGCTCCCCCATTTCTCTACCTGGGAGCTTCTACAGCTGATTCTCTACTGGGCTACTACTGCTGCTACAGCTACTCTGCTGCATCTCTTCTTCTTCATATTCTCTGCTGGGACTGTGACTGTGTGCTGGACTCCTTCTTGGCAACAGTTGTTGTTGCTTCACCCCTCTCCTTCCTTTCTCATTCCTCCTTCCAAGCCACTACTGCTGTTGCTGTTATTATCTCCTAGGAGCTGCTGCTACAGCAGCTGGGTTATCTTCTTCTTCTTCACTTCCCCTGTTCAGCTGGAAAGTGGGTTCTCTCTGTTATTTATCCCTTTCTCTCCACAAATCCTCCTAAAAGGCAAGTGCACTTACTCTAGCTTAGAATGTGTATTTGTTCTCTTGATTGCTGTATTTTCATTATATGATTCATGATTAATTCAGTCTTAGAATTTCCTGAGCTCTGTATTTGTGTTTTGGATGGAATTAATGGCTATGATGGATGGGTTTTACCCATTTGAATGGCCAATGGCCCAAAGAAGTGATGGATTGATGGATGGTTGGGCATTGGGTATTTTATGGCTTCCATTGTTTCTGTGATGGATGATTGGGATAGCAAATTAATTGGGTAGAGAATCCAAGCATGGCTCTCTGTTACAGGTTCCAGGGAGATGGAACTGTGAGAAACCCAGTTGGGCATCAGGCGGTTGTGGTGCCCACAGACTGATCCGATCACAGATCTAGTCCGTCCATCAGGACTGATTTGGTGGGGCGACCATAGGGTAGAGGTCTGATCTGGATTTGATCAGAGGTGGGTCCTAGTCAATGCGATGGTTACTAACCTGATTAACCCAAACAGTGGATCACCCCTCTCGTTTTTGGAATTTGTGGGGCCCAGGTGGGCCATTGATGGTAGATCAAACCCGGTCACCTTGTAGAGGGTCCTTGGGCGACACTAGTGGTGCAGCTTGATCAAAGTTGATTCAGCGGGGCCCACCATCCAAGCTTTCCAGCAGTTACTGTCGTCCAGCCCATTCCAGAAGATGGGCTCTGTGTGTGGACGTTGCACATGACCTGACGAGTGTTGTTTTAAAGGTAGGAGGAAAGATGAGTAGAATAGATAAGTGAGGAAGGGATGGGTGATGACATGGAAGGGGGTAGGTGATAAAGAGATAAGATGGTGGTGTGTAGGCTGAGGGTGCATGGGATGAGAGTGGTGACTAATGTGGGGTCCATAACCCATTAGTATATGGGAATGTGAAGACACAGGTTATGAGATGATGGCTCTCACTTCATTTCGGATTTTGGAAGTGGGCTGAGAGGAGGGCATTTCGCGTGGGCCCAGTGGGGCCCACTAACCTTTATTCCAGTAGCTTTATTAATTAATAAAACATTTAGTTTCTAATTGTGTACAGTGGAACCCCAATAGTTTTAGAAATTAAGAGAGTAGGACCCTTAGCCTTTACGGAACCCTATTAAATAAATTAACTTGATACCTTTAAATTAATATTTCTTGACCTCTTTAAATTGAGAAAAATTGGAATTATAGACCCATTAGTCTTTATTTAATTTTAATTAGTTTGGACCCCTTTAGATTTATACTTTTAGAAACTTCATTAGATTTTATAATTTGATTAAGCCCTAAGTATTTTACGAACTCAATTCGAATAGTTGTGTATGACTTGGATTTTTTCCATCAGGCCAGACTTTAGTGCAAAAGTTGAGATTTGGCCTGGAGTCTGTTGACTCAGGTACACCTGTGTACCAGATCGACCGGCTGGCCACCTGGTCAATCGGGTACACTGGAAATTCCAGAATCCAAACCAAGTCCCAACCTTAATTCCAGTGGAGCAGATCGACCCGACCCTTGCCAGGTCGACCTGCCACACTGTGAACACTAAGATGTGAGTTTAGCATTGTTTTATGATTGATCGACTTGTGGGGCCCATTAACCATCCAAATGAACTTCCATCAATGTGCCAAGCACGAGTCAATGGTGTGGCTCAACCTTGACTCGCGGGGACCACTGTTTAGTGTTTTGGTTATTAATCTAAGATGATTCGACCTCTAAGTGTTGTCAAAGATGCCCGTAAATTCCTAAGCACCAAACACAGTAATATTTGGCATCAATGACTTCGTTTAGAGATCAAATTACCGGAGATGGACCTGAACCTAACGTGGCCCATTACCTAGGATTGGACCGTTGTATTTCCCTATTGATTCTCATGTTGAAGTTCTCACTTCACCTTATTTAATGCTGTCATTCTTAGATCTTTAGAGTAGCTGTTAACTGTTAATTAATGGAAAATGGAGGACCTGAACCTAGGGTATCTTAGAGGTGACCCGTTGAAACGATTGAAGATCACTGACCCGTGTCTGTGTCTAGGCGGGCCCTTATTGGGCCTAAGTGTGGGATGTGTACCCTTAGTTGGAAGAGGTAGCTTATATTGGGTTTTTAAGTCAAATGTATTAGACTGAACTGTTTATTAGTGATAATGGATTTGTTGCCTCGTTTGGACGGTTGTAGACCAGGCCATGTGTTGATGGGCCTTGGTGTGGATCCAACGAGTGGGCTTGGACTTAGAATATTATTTATAGACTGAGTGGTTGGTTAGGACCTTGTTCACGCAAGGCAAAGGCTAGACAGACACAGACCCTTAGAGTTATTCTCGAGTCGGCATGAACATTCACTCGGTTGATTTAAGCTCGGCCTGTGGACTGATCATCCCCGGTAGGAGCTAGTTGAGTATTGAGGAGCTATCATGATGAGCTGTGTGGTTAAGACGGACGGTGTGATACCGTGTCCGGTCTTGAGTGATGAGATGATGAGATGAATTGCGGGATTAGTAATTCCCAGCACTGATGAGATTTCCCCGCCGCAACTGTGTTCAGTATGGGAGGGCCGCGGCATAATATCCCGCGGTATTCCAGCTCGTGTGAATGTGCCACCTTGTAGTAGATTAGCTGTTGTTTATTATCCTGATTCCTTATTATTTAAATGCACAACTGCCTAGTTCATTTCCTTGCTATTCATTTAATTTATTTACCTGTCTCTATTCCTTTGATATATATGTTCTATGTTAGTAGTATGTTGTTACTTGCCAGATCGTTTCGATCTGACCCTTCATTGGTGCTTAGGCCTTGACCCAGAGATCCCTGAGGATGCACTAGCCCTAGTGGAGACACCTGCAGCTGGAGAGTTCGCGTGGGGCCCGGCCGACCCGGAGGTCGAGCCGGAGGGCGAAGACTATTTACCAGGGCTTTGAGGGTCTCTTATTATTTTGGGCTTTGAGAGAACAATTTTGTAGTGAGTTGGGTAGAATTCAAAATGTATAAACTTTGATTAACACTGAATCTTTTAATTAGACTACTGTTCTGCTCACATTTAATATATATCGATACCTATTGCTTCCGCTTTAATTAATTGTTATGCTTCCGCAAATCTTAACCATTGAGTATTACATTGGTCAAAAAGTTTTAAATTGGACCTCACTGCGGCCTACGATCTTGGAAGTTCTCGGATTTTTCGGGAAGTAGCGCGCCAACTTCGGGTATTCGAACGATTATATCGGTATCCGGAATTGGAGCGTTACAGGATGCCAAAGAGGTTTTGTTTCACGAGAAAGGAGAAGATTCTTCTTAACAACTAATCACGTAAACTAGTCAATTCAAGAAGGAAATATTGTCTTTACGCTGCAGACCTATCAAGGTAAAAGATGAAATGCATACAAATTTACCTCTTATAAGAAGCCCAACATCACATACACTCTTAGCTCTAATAATAGAGCTTTCTAAAATCACACTTGAACTTTTAATATCAAGTATTAGGTGGGTGCAATAAAGAACGGAAATAGCTGTGGCACTGGACCATTTGGACTTGTACATCCAATGGACCATAGGCCCAATGGTTTAGTGGGTTAGCAATGAACCTTGAATACGTGCCTACGAGTTAGATAATCACAACTCTGTTGTGATAAACCTAATGTAACTTTAGATAGGCATAATCCTAAATTCTATACTTTATAAAGGAAATGAGTGACTATAATAAAGTGCAAGACTTTCTCCTAAGAACTCTTTTCTCTTCCACAATGAGGAGGTGCATATTTAAATCATATTAAAACGTACAAAACCTATTACAAATAGTCACAATAACTATAAATATGATTTTGGTTCATGACTTAATTGGTTCAGTCAATGAAAGAGTATAAATAAATGAAATAAAGCTCTAATGAGTACCAGCTCAGAAGCATCAATACTCTACGCATCTTAAGTCATCGTGAGCCTTGACATTATTTGATAAATATGGTCTGGGCCTATAGCTTGGATCATAATCACTTTAAATTTGCTTGGGAATGCATTTTTGTCAAATGGGCTAGTTCGGGCTTAAAATCATTACTATGTTAAACTCGTATTAGGCATTTTTATATGTATATATCTTGTGTACACAAATACACATGCAAAAAAATATTATATTAAAACAAAACATTCATTGATACAACTTATATAACAGAAATATTATTCTCCAATGTGTCTACGGTGGGATGGGTAGTAGAACTCAGACAAATTCTTTCTCTACACAATGAAAGAGCCCGGATCCTTTGTGGGGCATACTTAAACGAAAAAACCCAAACTGTTCAAATCTCCCTCCCTCTGTATCTCATAGAAATTCTATGTCCAGTTTGACTTGGGTCATCTATGTGTGGGTCCTTAACAATTAAATCAAATCTTACCATGATAGATAGCAGGCCTAAGTATCATCTATAATAGATGGAAATAATATGATTAATAACTTAGAAGTGACAATTCCTGACCTGACATGCCAACCCAATCAAACTTGACCGACCCAAACCCAACTCTTGTATATTTTTTACCAGTGTTAACATTTTTCATCTGGCTAATACCTTGATTGGATTTGGGTAGGGTCCATTCTTCTTTTTTGACCCGTCAACCTATTAGAAACCAAAATCTTAAGTGAGTTTCAGTATTAAAAATTATAATTTCTGAGTTGAGTTTGGTTTGACCCTTCCAACTTGATAAATATGTGTGCTACCCGCGGTAATCAACTCAATCCAAACCTAACCCATTGTTACCATTATCTAAATGAATAAAATGGAGTGAAAACAAGAAAGGTGCATAGTGTACTGGGATCCATTCTCGAATTACTAGAGGGGATATGTATCAAAACCCTTGACCACGATCCAAGCTATGGGACCCATACCAATATTTGAATTAAAGGCCCAAACATGAATCTAGACAAAAATAAAGGTCGTAACCCCGAGCTGAATCGAGACAGAAATTCTTGAATGTATATAATATCAACTAATATACTTGAGACTCATGTGTTTAATTGTGTATTGAATTCTTAGGAGTTCAGATCACTAAGCGGTAACCCCAAGGGGTTGGTCGAGTGGTCAGGACTCCTGGTTCTCTCTTCCAGAACTAGAGGTCCTGGTATCGACTCCCGGTTCCCTCCTTTTCAGGAAACCGAAGGTTGAGTCCACTTGTGCTACCACCTAGGGGCCACAGGGGTTTTACCCGGCTTCTCTCTGAGCTCGGAGGGAATAGTGCAGTCCAAAGGATTGGGAACCCTCCGTTAGTGGAAAAAAAAA
The DNA here is from genome assembly GCA_038049695.1 of Cinnamomum chago. Taxonomy (NCBI): domain Eukaryota; kingdom Viridiplantae; phylum Streptophyta; class Magnoliopsida; order Laurales; family Lauraceae; genus Cinnamomum; species Cinnamomum chago. The sequence goes on from CP142452.1 coordinate 81,153,951, forward strand.
AAAGATGACTAAGCGATACATGTTTATCAATGAAGCTAAAAGTAGAAAAAGGTAAAGATTACAACTAACCAACAAATAATCTTCTCTTTAGTCTAAAAGATTTCTTACCAGTCACCTTATTAAATTCAATTTTAAGAAAGTGATTGATCCATCTTCATCCCCACCTTAGGGCTCGTTTGGCATCAGTCTCTGAGATTATTTCTGCATTCTCATAGAAAATAACCGCCGGAACAGTGTTTGGCTGCAACGGAAGACCTATTTCCCCGAAAAGTTCTCGCAGAAATATGCGCCATAAGCACAAAAAAATCGGAACGATCGGATTTCGTTTTTTTTTGTTCCGGAATGATGGGGCGCGAAACAGAAAGCCGCCCAAAACGCTCCCGCTACTTCAAGCAATCGTAATATAAATCCTCTTGCTCCAAAACGTCGACGCATCTGCACTTCTTCTCTGCAATACTTCTTCTCAGTGTAGCTTTGACCGGGTGAGTAGTTTTCTTCTTTTTTTTTTTTCTCCTTCTCGGTTTGACGAGTTTCCTTCTCTGCAACTCACGTTTCAGCTTCTCTGCAGCCCCCCTCCCCTCGTCCGTCTTTGTGCTCCTTGTATGACGAGTTTCACCATCTATTTTTTTAATATTACTCTCTTCAATGGATGTGATGGAATTCATTTTTATATTATTTTATTTCTTTCACAATGACTGACGTTGCAAAAGCATGCCTCCATTTTTATTTTTTTTAATAATTTCTCTTGAAATAGGAGACTTTCTTTAGTGTTTTTTTAATGAATGTCTCTTTCTCAACATGTGCTCTTCATTTATTAGTGTACAATACTCTAATTTTTATATTAGTTGTTGGGTGTCAAACAGTGTACTATCAACTCTCCACACCCCCACTTGTAGGGTAAATGTAATGCCCAGGGGTAAATAGTCATGTGACTAGCACTTGCCTTCACTTCTTTCATTACTAGAACCGTACCCAAAATGTGGACTGTCATGATTAATCTAACCATGTTGAATGACTGTTGTTCAATGCATTGTAGTGTGGTGGGCCGGACCATACTATGTAGCCCTTCCCTCAGAAGTGTAAATTGCAACTTCTATGACACAACAATTTAATGGCAGACATTGCTGTCATGCATGCGTGACGTATGGAGGCCAGTTAACTTCACCTCCATAAATAGATCTTCATTGGCATTATTGACAGCTAGCTTTCACTACAAACACTAATTTATTGGGAAGTACAAACATTATTAGTACAATATATTCCAAGAACGTTGCCAAACACGTTCTCAAATTTTATTCCTTTAGAACAAATTTTGAGAGAATGTTACCAAACAAGTTTTACTAAATTCATTCTAAGAATGGGAATGTTCTAGAACAATTCATGCTCAGCATGAAACTATTTCCAGAATAGGAATGATGCCAAACGAGCCCTTAGATGCTTCACTCTAGACGCCTTAAAATCGTAGTGATTCAATATGATATAGGCAAGTGAGCCCTTTTTTTTTTTTTTGGTAAATAATCTAGCCCTTAATATACTTAGATGTTGTATATATCTAATATTCATTAAAGTTTTTCAATGTCACTCTTCTTAGCTGATTGTTTGTTGGCCACCAATGAATATGGTCGTTAAAATAATCCTATCACTACACTTTTGATAAATCAACCAACCGATTTGATAAGCAATTAACGTTCCTTAATTTCATAGATTATATTGGAGAGAGATTTCTTGAGCAATTAACGTTCCTTAATTTCATAGATTATATTGGAAAGAGAGGGAGAGAGAGATCCCTCATTAAGGCCATTCCCTTTTCCATTGTCTCCTTTCTTCTATAGTTATACAAAACCAATCACAATCAAATCTTAGTCTCATCAGTGGATCGTGATAAGGTAGGCTCTACTAAGGTGGTGTACATCGTAAGATCAAAGAATAAAGTGCATTTGATCATTCATCTATGTGTGGGGGGACATGGTGGGCCCCACCAGGGAGATTTTAAGATTTCCCTGGCCCCTCATCTCTAAGATTAAAAAAAAAAATCAGCTCCAGCAGATCTCTCTAGCCCCCTCATTTCAAAATGTTACTTTGTTTATTTGGCGCTGCCTTTCCATCCATTATTATCAATAAATGAAATTTAACAATGTTGTGGCAGCGTGAATACGCCTTTAGTAATTTGTAACATATATGTAGCAGTAGCACGTGATCCCCTCATCCGACTCCATCTTTGATTTGTGAAAATGAAAAAGACCCTGTCAGATGTCCTGTTTTATTTGTAAAAATGGAAGATTTTCTGGCACTATTAATCTTTCATGATCGATGAGGTCATCCATCTGCAGTGGTCGACAACTATCCAATTTCAGTTCACAGACGACCTGACTAACCTTGTACCTACCATGCCTTTTTGGACTTGCAGCCATGTGAGGCTAGCTCTCACTGGGATATACGACAATGCAGTGTATGAAGGTTGGAGAAGGGTTTTTCTCATAAAAACGTTGGCTTCTTCATTTATTACCTTTTAGGAAGGTATTAATGAGGGAGCGATGGAAATTGATGAAGTAATTATTTTGCTAAGACTAGAAGGCTTCATCAGAGGTGGTAGTTGGCACCAAAACAAATTTAATACACGGATTTTTGAGTCTGTCAGCCCAGGCAGAAATTCACTGCAGCTCTTAATGACGTCCCCATCTATGAGCTCGCTCATCAATTGGTTTTGCTGGAGCATCATGTGCACCGTAGAAGAGGCAATCAGATGGCCCACCTGACCGAGCATTTATACAATCTAATTTCTTGTCCTTGAGCCTCACATCTCTAAACTACTGCTCCAATGGACGGTATGGAAGCCGGTTCAAATGGATGGTATCAATAGTCTGTCAGCCTCACATCTCCAATCTTTCTGCTTCCTCTGCCTCTTCTTGTCTTCCATGTTATCAGTATTTCCTGATGGAATGGAAGCACGTCCCCCAAACAATACTTGCTGCAATGTTGTTGCCTCACGTTTTAGGGGAACGCAACTTATGGTGGTGGCCCGTGAGGTTGATGCAACCCTCTCCTCTACCTTGCTCGCCCTCAGATGTGTGGTTTTTTGTTTCTCTCTTACCCTCTCTGTGGTTTTTTTTTTATTTTTTCTGTGTTATTATTATCATCGTAGGTAGTTGTTTGTTTGTACTTTGATCTCCCTCGCCCATCTCTAACCTACTTTTTGCTCTATATAAAGGGATGTTTGATATCAACATACACACACCTGAGCGAACAATGGATATTAAGATTGTCGTCCACGTGATTCTGCTTGCACTATTACTAATGCTTATGGGGTGGTCCGAAGGAAGCGCACACCCCCTAATAACAATTGCTGCAACAACGCGAACAAACTCTGTTGCCCCCACGAGAATACAACTTATGTTGGTGGCCCGTGAAGCTGCTTCCCTCTCTTCTCCCTCGCTGTCCGATGTGATTTTCTGTTTCTCCCTCGTCCTCCACGTGTAGTTTTCTGTTTTTTTAGTTTTTCTGTGTTGTTATTATCATTGTAGGCAGTTGTTTGTTTGTACTTCGATCTTTATGGAGAGGATAAGTTAATATAATCTATTTTCTGGTCCGTGGGAATGCTATTTTTCTTTTCCTTTCACTAATGCACTGCCGCAGTGGTAAGGGACTATACTGTTAGGGGATAACAGTTACATGGAAATCACTGGATTGCATGTAGGAGATAACATGAACTATAGCATTAATAAATCCACCACCATTTTATTTTTCTATATTGAGTAAGTGGTCGTTTTGGCCTTAGTTGATAAATAACACATGACACAGACAGATAATTGTACAGTCGTGGAAAGAAACTACAGAAAAATCAAATTCTTCGAATGAGTATAGATAAAGTTGGTTTCTTAACCCATTTTAATTTGGTAAACATCTGAGAAGCTTTAAATGCTGCTTTAGCATATCGATGAAAAGACCTCAGGATGTCCCACCAACAAAATTACAAGGTTAGATTAGATTAACTGATCTAGGTTTTTAGAGCCCAATAGAGATGTAAACAAGTCGATGCCTTGCCTTCTCTCTCTCTCTCTCTCTCTCTCTCTCTCCTTGTCCAAGATGGTCCCTCAATGTCAAAAGCAATGTAAGACCACATGGCTTTGCTCTGCTGCAGCCATCTTTTTTTTTCCTTCCTCTATAGATAGAGTCTGTCTGGGAATCGGATTTATTATCAAGAAAAATATATGTTAGTAATTAGGCTAACTTAACATGTAAAGTTCCAAATTAGGCTAAGTTTTAAAATCTCATACTTTAAAAATATCCCACTTTTAAAGTGAGAGATTTTAAAACTTAGTCTATTTTAACTAGGTACCATCACCTATTAAGGCGTAAGTGCTACCAATTAAGTTAAAAAACATTTGAGAATGTATTGTAACTTGTAAATCCAAGAGGTGGGGAAAGGAGGCAGCGCCGTGGCAATTCGTTGACCAAGTCAACGGCCCAGGCAATGCTAGGCCTTGTTGGGCCTAGGTGGCCATTCCTTAATTTATTCTCTCGTCACGACCAATCAGAACCCAATAATTATTTGGGCTGTAAATCTATCAAACGAAAATCCTAGGTCCGCCACTACACACTTCGTCTAATAGGACAAAAGGTAGGGCTCATAACAAATAAAGATTAGATAATTTTTTTTGAATATAGGCTAACAACTTGTTTGTGGTACATTTTAGTTGAGCACATGATTTTAAGATTTCGATTTCATATTAATATGTTAATATTATCTCTAAACTACTTTTGCTCTGCCAATGGATGGGATGGAAGTCGGCTCAAATGGATGCTGAGGTCATTATATAAGTGAGAAGAGCTTAACCCTCTCTTTGGGAAGGGGTAAAATGAGGGGAAGGAAAAAAGAGGGGAAAATGGAGGGAAAGTGGAAATTTGAGGGGGTTTGGAAAGGAAGGGAGGGGGCGGGGGGAGGGACAGTGGGGGGAAAATTCGTGTGGAGCTCACCTTAAAACTTTGCCTTAAAAAATGGGGGGAAAGTATGAGGGAAAGATTGGAATCTTTGTCATTTTACTAAACTGTCATTTTCACTTTTTCACAAAGGATAAATTGGTAATTTTCTCTCTACCTTACAAACAAACAAAACCATACTTTTTCACTTTTTTCCCCAACGTTTTGACTGTACAAACAAGAGAAAGTAAAATGAATTTTCCCTCTCCTTCCCTCCTCTCCCCTTCATTGTCCTTTCTCCTCAAATTTTCCCTCCCCTCCCCTCCCTCCTTCCCAAACATAGGGTAAGGGGAGCTTTGATCGAGATACATACAAACTTAAAAAACTCAGTGATGCTGGTGATATTTCCTGATGGAATAAATGAAAGCACATCCCCCAAACAATACTTGTTGCAATGTTGTTGCCCCACTTTTGAGGGGAACGCAACTTATGTTGGTGGCCCGTGAGGCTGCTGCAACCCTCTCTAGTCTCCCGAGCCCGCCCTCAGATGTTTGGTTTTCTGCTTCTCCCTCATTTTCTCTTTGTGTTTTTGTTTATTTTTTTCCTTTTTTTTCTATGTTATTATTATCATCGTAGGTAGTGGTTTGTATGAGATGTCTCGAAGCTTTAGATAATGCTTTCCATATCGATGAAAAGATCTCAGGATGTCCTACCAACAAATTTACAAGGTTAGATTAGATTAACTGATCTAGGTTTTTAAGCCCATTGCTACATATTCCAATCTTGTGGGGCCCACATCTGAGAATTTTAAAACATACAAAATAGGTGTTGTCTTGCGATGCAAAACTAAAAAGAATAGTTTGGACAGTTGCATTTAGAAGTCAAATCCGTCCAAAGTGGAGCCCAATAGAGATGTAAACAAGTCGATGCCTTGCCTTCTCTCTCTCTCTCTCCTTGTCCAAGATGGTCTCTCAATGCCAAAAGCAGCATAAGACCACATGGCTTTGCTCTGCAGCAGCCATCTTTTTTTTCCTTCCTCTATAGGTGGAGTCTGTCTAGGATTTGTATTTATTATCAATAAAAATATATGTTAGTAATTAGGCTATCTTAGCATTTAAAGTTCCAAACTAGGCTAAGTTTTAAAATCTCCTACTTTAAAAATATCCCACTTTTAAAGTGAGAGATTTTAAAACTTAGCCTAGTTTTAACTCGGTACCATCACCTATTAAGGCGTGAGTGCTACCAATTAAGTTCAAAAACATTTGAGAATGTATTGTAACTTGTAAATCCAAGAGGTGGGGAAGGGGGGTAGTGTCGTGCCAATTCGTTGACCAAGTCAACGACCGAAGCAATGTTAGGCCTTGTTGGGCCTAGGTGGCCCTTCCTTAATTTATTCTATCGTCACGACCAATCAGAACCCAATAATTATTTGGGCTGTAAATCCATTAAACGAAAATCCTAAGTCCGTCACTACATACTTCGTCTGATAGGACAAAAGGTAGAGCTCATAACAAATAAAGATTAGATAATTTTTTTTAATATAGGCTAATAACTAGTTTGTGGTACATTTTAGTTGAGCACATGATTTCAAGATTTCGATTTTCATATTAATATGTTAATTTTCATCTTTAAACTACTTTTGCTCTGCCAATGAATGGGATGGAAACCGGCTCAAATGGATGCTAAGGTCATTATATAAGTGAGAGGAGCTTAACCCTCTGTTTGGGAAGGGGTAAAATGAGGGGAAGGAAAAAAAAAAAGAGGAAAATGGAGGGAAAGTGGAAATTTGAGGGGGTTTGGAAGGGGGGAGGGGGTGGGGGGGCAATTCGTGTGGAGCTCACCTTAAAACTTTGCCTTATAATATGGGGGGAAAGTATGAGGGAAATATTGGAATCTTTGTCATTTTACTAAACTGTCATTTTCACTTTTTCACAAAGGATAAATTGGTGATTTTCCCTCTACCTCACAAACAAACAAAACCATACTTTTTCACTTTTTCCCCCTACTTTTTGACTGTCCAAACAAGAGAAGGTAAAATTAATTTTCCCTCTCCTTCTCTCCTCTCCCCTTCGTTGTCCTTTCTGTTCAAATTTTCCCTCCCCTCCTCTCCCTCCTTCACAAACATAGGGTAAGGGGAGCTTTGATCGAGATACATACAAACTTAAAAAACTCAGTGATGCTGGTGATATTTCCTGATGGAATAAATGAAAGCACATCCCCCAAACAATATATTACATTCATGGAATATATGGATCTCATCCACCAAAGAAAATCAAAACAAGAGAAAACTCTCTCTTTCTCCCTCAACTTCAATGCCTCTCTCTTGAAATTATTTTTCCATTTCTCTGTAACCCTCTTCCCCTCAGTTGTTTTCCTTCTTATCATCTTAGACTCAAGAGTCTTTACCCATACCATTGACATGTAAAAGAAAAAAAAAAGTCACATGCAAGGAATATATGGAACAACATTAATTCATTACTTAAATTCTGGTCCTCTCCTTCTTAAATACAATAATGCGGGCCTTATATGCCCATTTCATTAGCAAACACATACGGGTCTTACACGCCCATTTCATTAACAAAAACACACTACAAAAAACCTACCAAAACACGAAGGGAGACGGGGAGGACCTTCACATTAACTGGTCTTCTAATGACCAGTTATATTCGCCATTTTGCAGCAGGTAATAACCCTCTTGTTGCAACAGTTCGAATCTGCTGCCACAAAATAGAGTACCAAAATGAGGAGAAAAAGTGTTACAAGCATTTTCAAAAGCGGATTCATATTTTTGAACTTGGAATTTGGATATAAAAAACACACACTAGTTGGAACTTGGAATCTGGATGTCAAAAACAAACACTAGTCTCCCTTTTATAGTGGGAGAAGCGTGGGTTTCATTCTTTATGATGCCATTATCTGACGTGACAAATTAGCTGGCTGTAAAATTTTCACCTATTATGGAGATTGTGTGAAGAAGTGTAAGAGAGAATGCGGTACGTTCTGGGGACTTCATCATGTTGAGTGGTACCCGGTACTATCCTAAAATCATAGTCCAGAAGATCCCTCTTTTTCAAGATATTGCACCCACCTAATACTTGATATTGAAAGTTAATGAGTGGTTTTAGAAAACTCTATTATTAGAGCAAAGAGTGTATGTGATGTTGGGCTTTTTATAACTCCTAAATGGTAAGATGTAAATTTGTATGCATTTCATCTTTTATCTAGGTAGTTATTTTAAGTCTATGTACTTGAAAAACGAGTGATGAAAGTTGTCTGCAGCGTAAAGACAATATTTCCTTCTTGAATTGACTAGTTTACGTGATTAGTTATCAAGGAGAATCTTCTCCGTTTTCATGAAACAAAACCTCTTTGGCATCCAGTAATTAATGAGTTTCTTTATCCTTTCCAAGTGGTGAAACCCCCAGTCGCTTGCACTCATTAAGGCTTCTTGGCTTGGTGCTAGAGGGAGGTGGGTCACCGCGGCAGACTCCACATTCTCATTGGGGCTCAATGATATTATGGACCATAATATGGCTTGTGTAATTTTAGGAGCATTCTTTCCCTCTCTTCCCTCCCCATGCCACTTTAAACCCAAATATGGATTTACGGAAACCTACACTGAGTCTAGGAAGTGGAACAGTGGCCAAAAGTCTAGGGTAAGGATAAGGAGAGAAGGCTTTAAAGCATATCCTACCCCCCATTTCTCAATGTGGACCCCACCATGTGGGTCAAGGTCAAAACAGTAGAAAGGAAAGGATCCTAGCCATCTTTAAAAAGTGGGAAATGATGGTGGGGACTAGGGCTGTCAATCTGGCCCTTTGACGAGGGGGCCGGCCCGCAAAAGCCCTCAAAGCGAGGGCTTCTTTTTTTGTCCCCAAATGAGTTAGATTCAAGCTCTGGACATCGGTGCTGGACTTTATTTGACATTTTAGTTTCATCAGACATTTCCACCAGTCTCTCCAATGGGTCCCACATATTAACTAATGAAACCTATCAAATCAAGAATAGGTGCACTCGTTAGAGGCAATCGATGAGTTTATGGACCACGCACCCCTCCCATCCCAGAGTCATGAACCTCATACTTGAAGCCTGAAAATCAAAAGCTAAAAAGAGTAGGTCCACTCCTAATTCTCATACAGTCCCCACTCATCCACCCACCACCAAGTTCAATCTTCCCCAAATGGGTCCCACATAAGTCGGTGATGAAGTAAGTCATCCAGCTACCACAATTTCCATTCCCAGTTGTCCATTTATGATCAACTTTGCACCCACGTGGGCCCATCTCTTTCACCACCGTGAAATAATGCACTGGATCATTCAGGATGTGACCCATATTGAGATCTCTGTTCTCATTTCGTTTTCTTCGTCCTATCGTTTGAACATATTTCCATCTATACATCTCCATTTGGCACATAGTGGACGTGCTCCACTTGGCCTTTAAATCGTTTTGGATTGAAGCTTTTTTGGGCCCCTTTTCACAGTGCGTTTGTACTTTTAAAAGAAGTGTACTTTGCAAGTCATGGTCATGTGGTGTGGTTTTCATGCCGCAGGACATTTGATATTGTGGTTCTCCCATATATGGGAAATCACCAGACTTGAGTTAATTGTCATTTACTGTAGTATAGCAATTTATATTCAACCATTCAACCTGGTAATCATATACATCCCATTACATTTTCTCTTTATGCGAAAGTGTAGAAGAACCTACTCAACCTACGAAACTACGAAATCACATTACCTTGCCCACTTCCAGGCCCAAAACCATATATGTATCTTAAAAGTCTTTTTACCATAATAATAAGTGTACTTTTCTACCCCAAAAAAAAGGGATCCTACAATATTTTATGGAATTGAGAAATTTTTTATTCATGTATAGTATGTTAATTTTTTTTTTAAAGAAGGGATAACAAGCAAAGCAGCAAAACAAAGAAGAAGGGCAAAGAAAGGTAAGCCGAATGAACAAAATTGACACCCTGCAGAGCAGATCGTCGAGTTTGGTGGTCCACCTGCTGCTCGAACAAGTCATGCCTGGTTTAGCGTGGGCCCCAGTGAGAACAGTCCAAAATATGATCAGCATGGATCACATGTAGACCGGTACATACAATTTAAAGCTGAGGACAAGGGCATCACGTGCTCATTCTAAAAAAATCTTTCCATTTTTGTGTTAAGAGTCATTTTGAAAAGGTACCAGGAGCCATGTGCATGTTACCCATTCTTTTCCGATTCCTTGGAGGCATTAATGGCAGAATAGATTGGTTGATAGTTCATACATAAAGGGCCCCATTTGAGATTATTTTTTCCAAGGCCCATTATTCGGCTAAGTTGTGATTTGCTTACAAGAGGGATTGGTTTTTTGGGGGGAGGATGATGTTATAAGATGATTCCGACCTTCTTCCTTGATAGGGTTGTGTTTTGTCCACTCATTTATTGATTGTCGTTAATTGCTTTGTGCTTTTAATGAAATTCTCTTTCTTACAATAAAAACAACACAGGCTTAGGCTATAACAAAAATCAGGCTGAAGATGCAACTATGCCATCCTTTTTTGGTACCCTAAATATAACCAATAGTAGAGAATAAATTTATCATTTATCTAAATTTCATTTAGAAAATCAGGAGGAATGTCTATGAACACATGGGATCTCCCACGTATCATCAAACATCGAGTATCTACTATTTTTGTTTTTTTTTTTCCTGTTAACATCGGGTATCTACTTACGGGGCTCATAATTATTGCATTTTGGACCTTTGATTTGGTGGACCTCAATGTTGGGAGACAGGGCCCAAAAATCATCTCAGATTGTAGCTTGGAAGGTTATATATGCCCTACTTGAGCTGCCAATACTTAGGCCTGTAGGGACACTTCCTCCGCATTCTTTTTGGTGACCAATGTAAAAGTTTTGTTGGTCAAATGGTAGAATTTTAAAGGGAAAAAAGCACTATACCTACATGTACTTTGGCCGTTTTGCAGAGTGATCCCTGAACTTTGGTATTTTGGACTAAACCTACCTGTAGTTTTAGTTGACATGCAAAATGGACGGATTCTGTTAGTATTAACATCGTAGGTCGTATAAAATGTGTTTGGTGCATACTGGCGCCAAATTACTCTCCCAAAAAGACCCATTTGCCCCTGAACCAGCCTATAAAACATTGGAAATGCACCAGACATGTTCTTAGTGAATTTTTTTTCTTTCCAGCCATGGCTTCCTCTCAAAACTCTCAAAACTCCTGTACCTATTGTTCTCGTGGGCAATACTCTCAACTTGATGGTGAAATTCGTTACTGTCACTGCGGGCATAGGGCTGCTTTGAAAACTTCTCGAACACAGCGCAACATGGGGAGGAGGTTTCTTGGCTGTGCTCTATATTGGGTTATGTTGTCAACTATATGATTGTTCTTCTTGATGTATGGTCAATAATGCTATTATTAATGTTCTTTTGTTTCAATTTTTTTTCAGATCCAGCCAGCTTGTGGACTTTTTGAATGGGTTGATGGAGAAATTGATCAGGTACAAAAGCTATTGGATAAGATTGATGTGTTGGAGAAGGAACTGAAGACAGTTTGTTGAAGAGAAAAATGTTACCTATGTGTATTGCTGTGGACTTGGGCTGGAATTGTGTTTTTTTTGTTCATGTGCTACCTAGTTGTGGCTTGGTTCCCTATAGATGGGTTAGAATTACCATAATCATATGTATCAGTTGGAATATTTTAATGAAAATGGGTTGGTGAAAGTTTGCTTGTCCATGAATACTTTGTTCACTCCTTATTTTGCTCTAAACTTTAATAAACCTGCAATAAGAAAAGCATCATCATCCAAACACTCAATCCAAACAATATAAAAGGTCATCTATGCTGCTCCAATCCATCATCATCATCCTAACAGTCAATCCAAACAATAAAAAATGGTCATCTATGCTACTCCAAACAAACATCATCATTCAGTATGCCAATCCAAACAATAAAAAATGGTCAATTATGCTATACTCCCAACAGTCATCATCATCCAAACAGTTTTTTGAAACAATCATTGACAAACTACATCAGGTTTTCTTAAAACACCATCATCTCCCAAACAGTCTATACCGCCCCATAAACAAATTTACAACATCATCATGACAAAGTTTTTTAAAACAGAACCAAAATAAAATCCTACAACATCATCCAGACAAAGTTTTAAAATAGAATCAACATAACATCATCAGATTGTGCTGCATTTTCCTGCTCCAATCCTCCCTCTACCTCTGGGTGTTGATGCAGACCTCACTGCTTGTAACTTTCCTCTATCAGTGGTATTACTTGCTGATGAAAGTGGCTGTGAAGCTGGCAACGACTGAGAAAAAGATTGTCTGACTCTCCCCTGATCAATCAAAATTTTCAATACAGTAGTTAGTAAATGCATGCATATAATCTAGTTAGAAGAAAAGGTATTAAACATGGGTGAAAGTATTGTACCCTATGTGCTGGCATGGGCTGTGATGCTAGGTGGGAAGCTGGCATGGGCTGAGAAGGTGGCATGGGTTGTGATGCTGCCATGGGCTTTGATGAAGCTGTCATGGGCTGTGATGCAGAACGAAATAGTCTTGAATTTGGATGCACCGGTCCCTTGCAAGACCTGACATTATGGCCTATTTTCAAGCATCTAGCACAAGTCATTTTTCTATTCCTTCTGAAAACTCTACTGGAACTATGTACCTCATCCGCTTCCCTCCTCCTCAACTTCCTTGGCCTACCTGCAAGTCTTCTATACAATGGAGGAGCAACTGGTTCCATTCCACTTTCTATCCAATCATGCATGCCAGGTACAAGTGTATCATACTACTATATGCATTCAAATACATCTCTTTGCTGTAGCATTCATAAATATAATCTTCAGGCCTTCCTTGATTCATGTATATACATGCTATGGCATGCTTACAAGGTATCCCAGTCAGATCCCACATTCTGCATAAACATGTTCTACTCTCAATGTTCACAACATAAGTTTTTGTAAAACAGTCAACCTCAAACTCACCTCTGCCTGACCAATTGGGAAAACAATGTCCGCTGTCATGCTTGTTTCTTTCCAACTTCTCCAATATCGCAGGACATATTGTCCCATCATATTTAGTCATTCCTTTTAACTTCACTTGAATTCTAATCATAAGTTTCCTCCTGATACACTCAAGCAAACCAACAATTGGTTTCTCCCTAGCTTCAAGTATATAACTGTTGAAAGATTCACAGAGGTTATTTGTTAATGCATCACATTTGGCCCTTGTAGTAAAATGAGATCTGGCCCACCTGTTTGGATTTGCAGATATCAGCCAATTATATGCAGCCTGGTCCATCTCTTTCACCCTCTGCATATGACTATCAAACTCTCTGGGTGATTCACATGATGCTGCAGCCCACATAGCATCTTTCAATAATTTGCCTCTAAACAGTTTTTTGAAGTTATCATATATATGTCTCAGACAGCGCCTGATTTCAGCAGTAGGAACTACTATCTCAAAAGCTGCGTCAAGCCCTTTCTGTCTATTAGACAAAAAAAATCCAGCCCATGTCACCCCCATTTCCAATGTCATCAATTAATGATTTCAAAAACCAAGTCCATGAGTCCAAATTTTCAGCCTCTTCAATAGCCATTGCAATTGGGAACATATTATCATTCCCATCTCTACCAACTGCAGCCAACACTTGTCCACCATAACTACCTTTGAGGAAGCACCCGTCTAGACCAATTATGGGTCTACATCCACCAAGGAACCCTACCTTTTGTGCCTCATAACAGACGTACAATCTCTGAAAATTTGGAATTCTATCCATATGAGGTCTTTGTGTCACCACAAATATACTTGTGTTGGGATTGTACTTCTGGATAGTGACACAATAGTCCCTCAATCTAGTGTATTGGATTCTAATATCTCCAGAGATGTTATCTGATGCCTTCCTCTTCGCTCGATACAATTTATCCTTCGACAAATTAACCTTTAGTTCTCTTCTCAGCTCTTTTTGCATTGCAGGAATTGACCATTTCGGATTGTCACTCATCCCCTGCTGGTATTTAGCAGCTATATAGCTGGAAGTTACCAAGTGATTCTCAAACCTCATACCACATGCATGTTTGGGTTTGAATGTCTTAATTTGAAATGTCATCTCACCCTGCATGGGTGATGCATGAATCCTAAACCCACAATCATATTTACAAACAGTCGTGATTCTCTTGTTCTCATTTTTCAGATATTTAATGTCATAGCCTTGCCTTACAGTCCATTCAACAAGTGCTTGTCTGAAAACTTGTGGACTTGAAAATATCATACCTAACTTCAGTTCAGGATTCTCCATATCAGTCAGCTCATTAAACTCAGGCCATTTAGACCTGTTGTTCTCATCAGATGAGATGCACAATGAGTGAAAATCATCCCCATGCTCATCATCTGTAACCCAATTCTCATCAACTAGTACTTGTTGTTTTCCTTTATGCACATCTTCCACATTCTCAGAAGATCCTCTGAAGATATTCTCATCTTCTGGCTTCTCAATATCCTCATGTAGCTCTGGTGGCTCATCAGGATCTATAGGATTCTCTTCACTTTCAACCTCACTGTCATCATCTAACTGATGCTACTGATTTTGATAATCTCCAACATCAGGATGCTGATGAACATTATCCTCATCATGACCAGCACTTGTTTGAGGATGCTGATGAACATTAGGGTCATCATCACTGCCTTCATCACCAGAAGCTTCATCCTCAACATCAGCAGCATAGTCATCCTCACAATGAAGTTTCCTACTAACTGATGCTACTTCTACTGCAGGTAACTGCTTCAAGGGACCTTCGGTGTGAATATTTTGCATCAAGATCTTCCCCTTAGGTGACACTACCATCAAAGGTTCATGTCCCCTCTCTATATAAACAATCAACACCTTACCGTCCTTATAATGTTGTAATAGAATAAATACATCCCTGTCTGATTCAATTCCCCTGAAACCATCATCAAAATCCATTCCTGGCACCTTAAAATACATTGAATTGTTCCCTGGGTACCCTAATTCTATCATACAATCCCTGAACTCAAAAAATGATGCTTTGTCAATATCAAATTCTCTGACTTCATGTACCATACCCCCAATGTATACACTATTTGGTGGGTCTGTAAAATAACCACCATGGTAGAATTCAATTGTAACTTCATCAAACATTTGCATGTAGAACCTTATACCAGTTAAGAAAAAAACTTAATATGTAATTTCTTAATCTAACATATGCAATTTCATAATCTTGATCCTTTCTATAGTGCTTCTAAATAATATTCTAAATAACATACAAACACAAGGTCTAGTAATCATTTTCACAGGTTATCTGCCCTTTTTGTAAGATGGTATTACTTGAAATTCTAAATTTTGAGGTAAATTTAAGAGACATTGGAAAAGAGAAAAAATAATTTCAAGATTTTGTAAGTAAAAAAACTTTCTGCTTGGCCTTGAGTTAACAGAGGACATGTTTAAATGGCCTTGAGTTAACATATTACTTATCATAAGGTATTGTTTTTCTTAACAGAGGACATGTTTAAATGGCCTTGAGTTAACATATTACTTATCATAAGGTATGGTTTTTCTTAACAGAGGACATGTTTAAATGGCATTGAGTTGTTTCTATCACAGATTTGACACTTCAAAAGCATCTCTTATCTTAAATTGAACTTCTCTCTCTTACAATAGAACCCATTCAACCTGTGGATCTCATCTACTCTTTATAATGGTCTAGATCATCACTTCTCATATAAACAATTTAAAGCATGCAACTGGTTTTCAACACCAGAACATCACTTCTCATATACAGAAGCTACTAGATTATACATTCTGCAACTGTTATCTGAGGCAGATTGCTGGCCAAAGCCCACTAAAAAAATTGAAATCAAAACATGATGTAATTTCACCAATTAGATTATAAAATACAACACTCAAGCTGAAGAAGACATGTATGTTGTTTTTTCATTTCCTATCATGGCCCCTGTAGTCCGCATTACATTTTCCAATCAGGTTGGCCAATCCTTTCGAATCTCAAAGCAGTAAGAAATGTCCAAATAGCACTTTCCGTCATCGTTGTCTACAAACACAAGGTCTAGTGATCATTTTCACATCAATATTTTTATCATCAACAACTTGCAAACAGTAATATTGGAGAAATGAATGGACCCCACAAAATGGCATCTTTGATCTCTCTTTCATTGTCTTCTTCTTCTTCAACCTTCAAACCCACATACAATATAGACATTCTCACTCACATCATCCTTAATTACCAGAACTAGATCCAATAGCTAATCATCGAGACCCACCTCAAATATAATAATAGTGCAGACAATGGATATCCAACAAGGGTTGACTGTGGTCCCCTCCATGTGTAACAGCCACCATGGATAACCCACAAAAGTAGCAGACAAGTGGTTCGACAGCGAAAGGTCCTACACTTTTCTATAAGAGACATTCACCATATCAGACAAAGAAGTTCAAAATCCTAAACCCATGGTCATCGGCAAGGCTTAGAATCACCACCACATGCATCAAATATATACATGATTAAGGGTATGAGATCATACCTCTGAAACCGCTGATGATCATTCGGTGTGGATCTATTGTTCTTCTTGAGGGATCTGATACATGCAAGGAAGGAGGTGCGGTTTCGCATTCAAATCGCCAGAACCCTAACCGCAAGTGAAAAGGGGGAAAACGAGAAAAAATCTCTAACAGTAAAACGGATATATCAAGGGTAAATTTGTCATTTACTATATTCCGTCACGGCAGTTAGTATTTGTATGCCAACTAAAACTACAGGTAGGTTTAGTCCAAAATACTAAAGTACAGGGGTCACTCTGCAAAACGGCCAAAGTACAGGTAGGTATAGTGCTTTTTTCCCAATTTTAAAAAATATGCATAAAGGAGGGCCTGTTTGTTTGTAGAAGAATTAAGTAAATGAGGATTGAAATAAATATGCATAAAGGAGGGCCTTTTGTTTGCATTAGTCCCTAAAATAAAGTAAATAGGTTGGCAGTTACTTAACTCTACTTTTTTCCTGATATAATTACTCAAAAATACCATAATAAAGCGGGATAAAATAACTCATTCTCGTTTCTCTTTATTCAATCAAATACAAATTTTAAAACATTTTACTTTACACCAATTATCCACATACATACAAAGTAATTCATTTACTAATTTATTGCAATCTACTCCTCTCATAACATTATACTTACTGTAAAATCCTACTCCTCTGTTAATCCTCCCTGATGCAAACAAACAAGAAGGACCAGACAAAACAGTGAAGCTTTGTGGCTTATTTAATGCAAGGTAACCCTCCGCCAGTTTACACGAGGCCGGATGCGTGGGTTCGAGGTTTCGTCTCTGCTCCTTGACGAAATCCAAAGCCAGGCCTTCTTTAACAAGCCGATAAAGACCGGCTCTTATTCTTCTTCTCCGGCAGAGGGAAGGAGCCCTTTTCTCTGTCTTTTTCCGGCACCGGAAGAAACTGAGAATCGACCTTCTTCTCCGGCGAAGGCTACAAGTCCGGGTCCTCCTCTGTTTTCAGAGATGGGCAAGACAGTCCGGAACCACTATCTTCTTCTTCTTCTTCGCGTCCTGTGAAGCTTCCTGTACGATCTTACACTCCCATTGAGACCAAAACATATGTCCGTCGAACACCTGACTTATCATACTCGGATACCACTTGTACGTATAATATCTTGCCTCATTAAGCTGTCCCTTATCCCAAAATTCATTGGTGATGGTTAACAGCTTTCACTACAAGTATAACTACAAAGGAAGGAACGAGGGTGGACGTGACCTCAACACTTCCTTTTTTTTCTTCTCCGTGCAAGGTCAGGCAGCAGCAGGATTGGCTAGACTTCAGATCTGGAGCAGAGGCCAGATCCTTTAATCTGCAGAAACTGGAAAACCAGAGAGCACCAAGTGTCTGGTTCTGTTCCTGTGACAGAACTCCCTGTTCCGATCAGCGAGCAAAAGTCCGGCGCTGCCCTCTTTTCTGCGACCGAAACCTCTTTTTTTTTTTTTTTTTTTTCTGTAACCCTTCGGATCTCTGCAACATATCCGATCCACGAAAGAGACCGAACCCTCTTCTTCTCTGTTCTCCGGCGATCCCAATCCGGCCCTTCCTTCCTGTCAGTGTGCCGAGTCAGCGATCAATTCAACACTCCAAGCTCCATCTTAGCAGTGTCAAAGCATACAGTTAGGCTTTTAGCTATGCACTTTCGGCAGCAACCCGGACTCATACGGTTGTCTACCACAGGAGGTGAAGCTCTTTCTATGGTTGTTTTTCAGTTTAGCCTCTCACTGTTTTTATTCATTTATAAAGCTCGTACATTTCGATTATAAAACTGTTAACACAAACTTTCACCCACTGGAGTCCCGCACTGCGATGGTGTCAGATTTTCTATCTCTCCACCATCAAGAGGATCCCGGGCCGCCATGTGCGGGGGTGGAGGAAAGAGAAATGCACTTTTTCTTTCCTCCGCCACATAGGCAGCTTCTGTTTCGTCTAAATAGGACTTTTTCTTTCCTCTGCCGCCATATGTGGCAGCATCTGTTTCGTCCAAACAAGGATCTCCTGTTTGGATGAAACAGGAGATCCGGATCCTCACAAAAAGCAGAACACCCCAACCCCAAAGGCTTCCAGGAAAATCCTATACGGCAGTCATGTGGGGGCACTCGGTGAGAGAAAATACCCCATTAGTACAAGTAATATAAAGTAACAGTACACTCAATTTAAAAGCATTATATTTCAGGTCGGTTTGGAAGCAGTTGAAGGAGACATATCATAATCAACAAGAAGGGGATGTTCATAATAGGCTGCTGAGGAGCTATAGTACTGATCCTCAATGGTGGTTCTTTTCAATCTTATTTCTATCTTCAGTTGTGGCGGTCTTAATGTGTTTTCATACCACAACTGCAGCTTCCTGTTTGGAGATTTCTTGTGGCTCTCATTACAAGTGTGACTGTGAACCTCAACTCAGGTGTCATTCATATTAGTGCAATTCAGGTACTTTATCTGGTATAATGCTTCTACTTATATAAAGATATAGAGCAAATCTACAATGACTATCATGTGGAAAAAGTCACAATATTATTGTTACTGCTATTAATAACATGCCATCTTTTTTCTCTTTTTTTAAATTCCCTCTCACAAATACTCACACAAGTCCTAACATGCCACAAAGTCCCTACCAATACACAATTGCGGATTGATATGTTGTTTGTATGGAGAGGGAGATGCCAAACTGCTAAAAATTTATTAATATAGAGAGGGAGACTGATTGGATTCCTCACGGTCACCTTGAGAAGAAGCCTCAGACGATCCAGACTCATAGATAGCTACTGTGTTTGACAAAATTTATGGCAGAACTAGAAAGGCACCTCTGTAAATTTCCCTGGAGAACAATAGGAAGGGTTTTCTCAAATGAGGAGAGGCATTTCTTCAATCTCACAGCTAACATAGGGATGTCCAATTTTGATTTCGGGTAGCATGGGACTCGGGCTCAAATCATGGGACTTGTCCGAGTCGCAAGGGACTCGGCCATGCGACTCGGCTCGGCCATGAACGAGTCGGGTCCCGAGTCTGATTTTTTTAAACCTTGCTTGAATCTTCATGCTTGCAATTCACCAATGATTTCAACAGTGTTGGCCTAAGTAGTCTCTCCCAAGCTTCCATTAATGTTAATGTTTGAATATCATTTTAATGTTAATGTTAACAACCTTATGCTCTCATTGTGGATAGAAAGTGATGATATAATTTGCAAGATTTTATGAACTTTGTATGCAGTCGCTCAGTTCAACTGATATCCAGAAATTGGCAATGGGTTATCTATTACCCGGCCGGCCACTTGCTCTGGAACTTTCAAGGCCTTCAACTCTATGAGCATTTTACAAGCTATGGGTTTATTAGGTGATTTCAAGCTCGGCCAAAACATGAAGATCCCTCCAAGGTTAATATTTATAGTTTAGGTAATGATGATTTTCTATTACAAAATGACCATTTGGAGGGATTTACGGAATTCCCAATTACAGTACTTGAGTTTTTTTTTTTTTTTTTTACAGGTTGTTGGCGAAATCATCTCAGACTTTGTTCACGTTGGAGTCGCATGGTGACCATCATCTACAATAAAGAATTTCTGTGAATCAGACAATTTGTCGAAGGGAGTCTTTGGATATGTCCAACGTACCGTTGGATTCAACCCTACTATCAGGAGTAATGGGGCCTATGCAGCTGTTTGTACCAAATGGGCTGTAAAGTTGGATACCTATATTTCTTAGTTGGAATTATTGCAGTAAAGTTACAATGAAATTTATTTCAATCATTTCCACATAAGAAATGGATAAGCAAATTAGTATTTCAATGTTGCTATATGCGCCTTGTCTCGAGAAATGTTTAGTTGCATATAGCAACAGTGGGACACTAATCTGCTTATCCATTTCTTATCTGGAAATGATTGAAATAACTTTCATTATTTTATTGTCGATGATAACCACCAGGCGACTCCAACGTGAACAAAGAAATCGAGTATGCCCCAAGGGACTTTGCATTCTGGACATGACCAGCAATTGCCATCTTCCTCAACATGTACGTGTCTTTAAGAAGCACAAGGAGTGGTGGGCAGAATATAATTATGTGCTATTGGCAGCTCTACATATAGGACCTGCTCTTCTGGCACTTCTACAATACTACAATACGTCACCCTACAATTAAATAATGTATATGGAGTGAGTTGGAGGGATTGGAACAGGGTGACCATTGCCTTCTTGCAACTTACCCTGCAGCTGAATGGGTAGTGGTTGAAGGCTGTCCTGTTTTCAATCGAAGATGATGTCAAATGTGTCTCCTATGGCTGCTGCACATATTTCATTGGTCCATTTTTACTAGACCACCGCTGGTCCGGATGTGGGTATAATTTTGTAATGACTAATGACTATTGCACTCGAAAATAGTATTAGTTTTCCTTTTAACTTCATTTCTATTTGAAACTGTAAGTTCGATTAGTCCCCTGTAAATTCATTTCTCTTTGAAACTGTTAAAAGTTTGATCAGACTTCATTACACGTATAAAGTTGTTTTCAACTTGTGGGAAGATGTCTGACGTAGATCTCTCTGTTTTGTTTTGGTCTCTTCTGTTTACTTGTAGTTTCCCTTGGCGGTTCTGTGAGGACTCATCTGTTTTGTTTTGTTCTCCCCTGTTCTCCAGTACACCCTCCGTTTTTGTTGGAGGTCGGCAGGGACTCTTTAGTCCATGTATTTTGCTCCTTTCTATACAATTTGCCATTTAGCAACTATCTTCGTGGCATCCTAACCTGCAGATCAGTAGTGGGCATGCGGATTAAGAAAAGGTCTATTGACAGTGGATAAGGAGTGGTCCAAATCTCAGCCTGGAGATCTCAGGTTGCGGAGATAGCAAGGTCCAAAGACCAAGAAGGGGAAGAGCTAAAAAGCTTCAAATGCCACATCCAATTGTATGTACACTCATTAGTGTCGAAATTGGGTCACATGTCAATTAAAGGGGACAGTGAGTATTAGAGGGGTTTTGGGCCGCATACCCCATGCAGATGTTGCTTATTGAATCAGATTCTGTATGCATAGAAACTTACATGGAACAA
Source organism: Cinnamomum chago (assembly GCA_038049695.1). NCBI lineage: Eukaryota > Viridiplantae > Streptophyta > Magnoliopsida > Laurales > Lauraceae > Cinnamomum > Cinnamomum chago. The sequence continues at coordinate 81,175,506 of CP142452.1, forward strand.
ATTCTCCATTTTAGACAAAATAATGGTTCACTTCACTTGTATGTCTGATGCTGCCCTCCTTGATCAATCCTACTAGGGCTGCACAACCGGATTTCCGGTCCGGTTTTGGACCGGAAATCTGGTCCGGCTTCAATGAGAGGACCGGACCGGACCACTTATAAGTGGTCCGGACCTGTTTCATTTGTTTTTTTTTTTTCTTAAGTTTTTATTTATTTTTTTCATTTTCAGCTCATTTCCTACCTCTTTTTCCAGATGTAAGAAGACAGATCTTCTATTTCACTAGGGTATTTGACTTAGGAATTTTATATACTTAAAGTTTTATATTAAAAAAATTAAAAAAATATATATTATTAATCCGGTCCGGTCCGGTTCTGTGCAGCCCTAAATCCTACTGATAAAAGGAAGCCCCAAACAGACATAAGACCCACAAATCAGCAAGCTCATAGACGAACAACTTCAGGCCCACAAGCATCCCATACGTCCTAGCAGCCTACAACCAGGCCACGAGTTCCATCGTCTCAACTAAAAAACAAAAGATTTTAGGAGGTTGTTAGGCAAGTTAGTCTGTGTACTAAAATTGTTTCGACGACCTTTTTTTCTTTTTTCTTTTTTGCTAAATTGCAAAAGAATTTCATTAAGGAAAACGGGTTTAGAAGAAGAAGAAGAAAAAAAAAAAAAACCCAAAAGGATACAAGCCAAAGAGGCCCAAAATAATACTTCCAGGCCGCCCCATTTCCATATGTCCTTCACTGTTTGTATCGTTTTTTTATCTTGAAGAGCTGTGGAATTACTTGACCGTACACTTACTTGATTAATTTCCCCTTGAGCATACCAAACTTTTAAGTATTTCCCCATAGCTATATATATAGTGATTAAGAACTAGAATGCCCATTAATTTCCCCTTGAGCATACCAAACTTTTAAGTATTTCCCCATAGCTATATATATAGTGTTTAAGAACTAGAATGCCCTTAACTATGTAATTTCTTTAGTGTTTAAGATCCATCTCTTCTCCGTGATTCGAGTGATCAATGGGTCGCCAGGCTGTTCAATTCAGCCTATTTTGATGGGTATTTATGTGGCGTCGCTCATGATCTCGGCAAGAGCTCATCTGGGAAAGGCTGTTTTTGCGAGAGGAAAGAGATCTTGATATTTTGGCTGGGATCTATGTTGTTGTTTACCCTGTTATTTGTTTCCCATTTCTAGAATTTTCTTTTTACCAAAAAAAAAGTTGCTTGCCATTGAAGTCTATATATATTAGTGGTTTGGCAAAAGGGATGGATGTTTTACCTTTTTTTTTTTTGAAACGGTGACAAAGGATGTTATGATTTCGTTAGACACAAATGAAACAAAGATTGAGAGAGAGAGAGAGAGAGAGAGAGAGAGAGAGAGAGTATGAACCAAAATCAACAAACCATTTTCTGAATCTCAAAACCGAACTAATCTTATATAATGTAGGCTATTCTAGCCTTTCTACAGAAACTATGAAGAATAGAAAAGTGTAAGAAACATAATGTGTTTCAAGCTCTAGTTCCTGGTTTCAAATTACATCTCTACATCCTTCTATAGGATTTCAACATACCTTATCACATTTTGGATATTAGGATCTTGATCAGTCATTTTGAAACAAGTAAGTGCACTTATGTCCCTAGGATTTTGAATGGCACATCCCACTTAGTAGCTAACTATGCTAAATCTCCCGGAATGGATATCTATTTCCCTCCCTTGATTGTTTTGTTTGTTTCTCCTTTTTAATGAATGAATTCATATCTTTCTTAAAAAAAGGCATACCTTATCATAAAAGCAAATACATGAACCAATACATACTTCAAGCATACAATTAACTCCATACACTAACCCAAGAGGCACATCACACTAACCGAAGAGACACATAAATCCCTTTCACCATGTGCAATGCATACACAAGGATAGAGGAGACTTGAAAAACTTTAGGTACATGAACCATAAACCTAGCACAATGCATGAGTAGTGCATTAATTCAACATATAAAACTATAAGATGAAAACTAAATCCACCACGCAAAGTTTATAATCCCAATCCGAAAAGCAAGAATTCTGTGAAAGAACCAAGAAACCACTATACAAAATCACAGAGGGGGTGTGGTCATTTGGAGATCAACTCTCATAGTTGGCAGATTTTTTTTTTTATTTTATAATCACAGAAATACCCTTCTGTTAAAAAAACTATTATATATTATTTCTTGAATAGATCTTTAATATTTCTGTGTATTTTTTATATCTCAAAACATTACCCTGCCTGGTTTGCTAATTTGCTAATTTTCATGAAATACAAACTGGGTAAGTCATAACCTACCACACGCTCGTAACATGCAAATAATAATAATAATAATCATAATATATAAAGTGACTTCACTCCTTTGATTCCTTATGTTTATGTAAGAATAGAAAGTGGATAAAGTTGAATCATGCGGTCAGGATTTAATTAATCCAACGGTGTGCTTATTGTTGATGCCACATTGGGTGTAAGAACTAATGATCGGATTGGATTTCTTAAAGGTGGCCTCCACCGATGTGTAAATGCTAAGCGTCGCGCCATAGTATGATGCATTGCCGCTGTATTGTAACTTTGCCCCGCATTGTAATTTTTATAAGACCGTCCTCTTTTTCTCTAAACCTTCTCTACCATGGTGATGAAGACCGATCGTAGTATGGAACAAACTCGAGAGCTCATTTGGCGTAGCTGACAATTTTTCCATAAATACTATTCCGAAAATGGGTTGTGCGCGCGAAACAAATGGGACAATGGACTAATGTTATTTATTATTTAATTATTATTACAATCCCCATAGAGTCTCAAAACAAATGGCTTAAAAATTAGCTCTTTAAACTGCTGCTTAGCTTTGGAAAATGTCAAAAACTCTACAGCTACTAACAATAATTGCAGTACTTTCTCTTGTTAAAGAAAATTGATAGGTTAGGTCATTCAAGTGCTATCATTTACGATTTTTTTTTCCTTGGGATAATGACGTTAGGGTAGCCCCACGTCAATTTTAAAATTGTTTGATATCTGAATAGGCCTAGACCTATTCCACAAATATCTAATAAAAAATCGCCCCATATCACCAAATCTTTATGAAAGACTTCTCTTCTATTTAGACATCTTCTTCCCACTGAGAGTATCATATCCTCGTTGCGCCGTTCTCTTTCGACATCATCTTCCTAATGAAAGTACAAGATTGTCTTCGCAGTGATCGAGCTTCTCATCGTAGGTCATCTCTTGGTTAATATATATATATATATATATATATATATATCTCACCAAATAACCCTAAATAAAGCAATATTTTTCCTCCCTCCTCAGATGTTGTATATTCATGATCACTCCATACCTAAATTTGAACCCTTATTCTCCAAAGTGTTTTTTGTATATACCCCCCTAAGGTTTCTGTGATTTGTAAATAAGTCCTTGTGGTTTTAGTATTTATAAATAGGCTCCTAGTTTTTCATTTGAATATCTTTCACGTCCCCAAAATTAGTATTCCTAATGAAAATGTGTAACCACAGTGAGAGTTGTGTTGAACTTTTATAAAAATGACAACTTTGCCCCTTACATTCATTAAAAGAAATGAGTGTATTTATTATTTACAAAAATACAATTATTTTATCTCAAGTTCCAACGGTCTCTCTCAATAACTCTTTAATCACATGAAGCCTAATCATGTATTTTGAAACTTTCATCAATCTAATGGTGGGCTGTGCATGAATTGGATCAATTATAACTAATTATAATCACGAGAGTTGATTGTCATTATAATCGATTTGGATTTAATGAAATAGACCTCATATTGCAAAAAATAAATTTACGTACAGTCATTTTCTTCCACTAATTGTAATTACTAATGTTACACGCTTTATACAAAAATAGTTTCAAGCTTTTGAATTTATGCATATAAGGGATAAAGAGATGGGCGGAAGTGCCATTTCATTCGAAAAAAAAATTTGTTGTTGGAAGGCTACTGATCTTGGGGACGCGAAAAGTATTATGGGAATTAGTTTTACAACTAAGGTTAAGTGTAGGCAACCAAATTCCTTGGGTCCAAATAAAATCCCTTAGGGCACGTTTGTGTACACACCCTTTCCGTGGAAAGAGGAAATTGCCACGTCAGCATTTTCCATAGAAATGAAAACATCGGAAAAGGATTTCCGTAGAATTTAGAAATCCATGTTTGGTGCAAAAAGAGTTTCCCCATTGAATTGGTGCAGATGTTGTTTGGTGCGGCTGTGGATTCCTTATAGAAAATCAAAATTTCTTATTTGGTGATATAATTTTTTGAAAAAAATAACACAACATGTATATTATTTATTTAACATTAAATAATAATTTATATAAAGAAATAAAAAATGAAAGAGTTATAGGGTTTTTGGGTTGAAATGGACAAAAGTGAGGAAAAGATGGAGAAGTTTTCCGAGGAAAACCATTTCCCATACCCCCCCATAGGAAATCCATTTCCACAATTATCAAGGAAAATGCTGACGAGGCAGGAAAACATTTCCGCGGAATTGTTCCGCACCAAACGCCGGAAAAATGGGTTTTCCGCGGAAAACCGTGAACTTTTCCGCGGAAAAGTGTTACACAAACATGCCCTTAGGGAATCATCATTTCAAGGTATCCAAACATCTAGGATTAAAGGAAATGCTTAAGCTGTTTTGATGACAATTAATTGATGATCTCCTAAATTTGGGAGAGGTAGTGGGAAGACCGTTAAATTGAGTAGCGGATCTGAGCATGAAGAAAATGTTTTTGTCTCTATATAAATGCAATAAAAAAAAATTTGGTATTATTCATATTAAAAAAGTTAGCAAAGTAGAGCAAAAGTTTAACTTCACCCAAACAAAAATCCTCAGTCCGCCACGAGTGGACCATTCACTGTCCGCCACGTCACCGCAAGCGCCCTTCCATGCATCCGGACAGGAGCTATCCGTGGTGACATGGCGGACCCCAAGTGGTCCACTCACGGTCGTCATGGGTAAGACCAATCAAAGAATCCCAATTCACTCTTACCTTGAGAAGGTAGACAATAATCTTGACCTGTTTAAATTTCAAACATGGAACCCCACTCCCCTGGTGATTTGTAGGGACAAAAGAATCTATTCTTTGGAAAGTCAGATATTCGTCAGTATCACGGAAGACTCGGACTCTCCAAATTCGCATGAATGTATAGTGATGTCCCCACCACATGGACTTCAGACTGTGAGCGATGTGAATCTTAAATTTCCCCTCAATGGAAGGCTTAAATTAAGATGGAAACCAGGCTTTTGATTTGGTTTAAGAGAGCAGCATACGGTGAATGATATGTACATGAGTTATATATATATATAGCATTCTATCAGATTAGGAACTTTGTATATAGTAACTATAGGATCATGAATCTCGTGATATATATTTAGTATACATACAATTTAGGAGCAATCTATATTACAACTTTGCAAGGCACCAAAGTTCCCTGCTCACCATCAAGCTCTTTCATGGACGAAGAACGAGGACAAGGTATGCTCTCTCCCTTTCTCTATTATGTGTATCATGTTAAACTTCAAAATAGATAAATTATCTTGTCAAATCGTATCTGATACTCTACTTATTATATATAAAACCCGTGTCCATGTTATATCCATAGTACTTTACTCATTATATGTAAAATCTGTGTTGATAGTGTATCCATTTTGGGCATCATTGATTTAGGAGCATGCAAGTAACCCGAGCTGCTGGATTAGTTTTCTCCTACCGGGTTCCTATATGGCATTCATGGGTCTGGCTTTTGTAGAGCTACGAGGATATCCCATTGAGACAAAGGTTTGGGGATACCCCATATACTTGTAAGGCCTTTATTTTGACTCGGCCGATTAATTTGGAGTTCCACTCTTTTACCTCTAGATTTTTCTAATCCAAATGTCTGAGAGGTTTCCCAGGAATCTGACTGAACTCCTCTCTCATTGATTCTCGACAACCATGCATTTGGAAAACCCTTATAAAAGGAACCCTAGTTCTCATCAGAAGATGATGAAGAAAAATATATACCAACTGAAAATAGACAGTGTACTTGTTAGATGATCTTCGGGTGGAACTACAACCGACTAACAATTTTAGCGAAGATCATGTCTGATCTTCAAACTTATATGTGGTCCTCGTTGTATAAGGCTCAGCCTTAACTTTAGTGTGTTGGCTAATAGAAAGTTTAATTTTATTACGAAAGTATCAAGGCATATCTGAACGACATACTGATGGGCATTGGAGTGAATGTACCTCCTCTCTTAAACTTAGTGATTACATCTTTTGAATGTTTTGGATCATCACGAAGTAAAACAAGGTCTGAACTAGCTGTCATTCAGCATTCTGCCGTTTAATTGCATTCATCATGACTGGCAGAATACAGGATTGTGGACTGTCAATGTATTTGAGTCGATTGTGGTAAACAGCCGCATGTCAAGGGCTTCCCTTTTTTTTTTTTTTTTTTCTTTTTTCACGAAATTGAATTCCTAAAAGGAATTCCATGAACTGTATTCCTAGAATTTGTCAAAATTGAAGAAATTAAAGGCTAGTGTATATGCATAAATGCCCATCCTTAATATTTTTTTTATAAGGGCATGTTTATTTAGCAGAATTTTTTGACCGAAACTTGTGATGTTAGAAATTCGAAGAATGATGTGATGAATGCCCCACCTCTAAAATATTCAGATGCCACATTTTATTTTTTTTGTTGGAATTTAGGACTTCACCCACTTGAGAAGTCATGAATAACTTCTGAAAATTTCAGAGTTTTAATCTTGCATTTTTTATGCTCTAATTGAGAGGAGTATTCAGGAATTCCACCAAAATGACAGCTTTTGGAGAATTTACAAATTCTCCACATGCATAGAATTGTTTCAAAGAAATGGTCCTGCTTCTTAACAAGCACTTTTTTACTAGAGTTCCAAGTGTTGGAATTTATAACATGGTATCGTAGCATGTCTCCTTGGGCATTTCCAAATGCCTTGTTGTAGTCCGACCCACATGAAAAGTCAAAAAAGGGGTCATTTGAAATTCTAAGAATTCTAGCCCCTTTAGCTTCCATCTCAAAATGCTAAGGAGGGCTAGGAGGATCTTGAAATTACAAGGAACAACATTTGGGGAATTCTAGAATTCTACGGACAAGAACTAACCAGTAGTAATATATATCGTTGTCATCTTATGAGTTTATATATATTATAATATCATATATCTTATATTGATATATATATATATAATGCCAATTTTTTCATTTCAATATAATTTGTACAGAATGTTTCATACTTAAGTTTTTTTATATATTTTTATGATCTTATATATTTTTTTTATTGTATAAATTATACTGCCCTTGCTAAACGCAGGCATCTTTTTCTAGTTTAAAATCAGTTTAATTCCAGAAGCCATAGCTTGGGTTAACATTCCATCTGTATCAAAAAGTTCATATTTCGGCCAAGATTTGCCAAAGAAAAGGATTTTTTTCATTTTTTTTTTCTTTTTTCTTTGATTTCACCAATATTCCAGTTTTTCTGTGTGTACATGGCTCTGTTTCACTTAGAGTTAATTCACATGTGGAACTCACCCAAGGCAAACCTGGGCCATTTACGGAGGCTCTAAATTGTAGTGCTTTTTTTCTATGCAAGAAGCTTAGATACTAACTTTTTGTATACATGAATATACAGATGAAATCAATGATTCTCCAGTGGAGGAAGTAAGACTTACAGTTCCAGCCACGGATGACAAGACCCTCCCAGTCGTGACATTTCGAACATGGGTCATAGGATTTACAAGTTGTATACTTGTATCTTTTATGAGTCAGTTCTTCGTTTATCGTCAAAACCAAGTTAGTATTACTTCAGAATGTATCCAAATTCTCATCCTACCATTAGGAAAGTTGATGGCAGCGACCCTTCCAGCCAAACCAATTAGAGTTCCAGGGACCAGATGGACATTTTCGATGAATCCCGGGCCCTTCAATGTGAAAGAGCATCTCTTAACTACTATCTTCGGAAGATCTGGCATTATCGGTCCTACTTCAACATCTATAATGGTTATCATGAAAGTTTTTTATCATAGAAAGTTTAGTCCTTTGTTTGCATTGATGTTGGGCCAAACATCGCTGGTAATCTTTCCCTCTTTCACTGTATATAATTAATTGTTTGAACTTTGGGGTTTAAATATCACAAGTTTTTTTTTTAACTTTATTTATTAATAATCTCATTATTAGTGTGAGCTTGCATTATAAGTTATCATGGATGAATCCATTAGTTAGCTTTACATAGACAGATAAGCAATAGTTTGATGATCATTTGCATGTATTTAGATGTTGGTTATACCCATTTTGTCTGGTCCTCATGAAAAAATTGTCTCGGTAAGTACTGACTGAAAAACTCCAACAGTGGAATCCACATACATTTAGCTTTGTTCCATTGCCCAATTGTGTATCTATAATTAACAAACCCAACAATAGTAGGAACTTACAAAATCTAAAGCTTTTCTTTTACATCTCTAGTGAACATGTGTTTCGGATGATTAGCGTTTTAAGAAGATGATTATCTCCTGTGTACTTGTGCATTGTGCTTCGGTGTTGTTTCGGCATGTGGGACCACGTGAAATTGAGGGGGATCCCATCTTTGGCGACTGTCTGTATGCACACTTCCAGTGCAACATGTGTACAGGAAAAAGTTTTTGATTTAAGAATGGAAGAGAACGGCCACTTATTTGACCGGTAAGTGGCCGGCGACGGTTTTTATTTGGCTACCAAGGGTTTGAACCTGGGTACACCACCTTTTTTCACTTATGTGGGCTTTCTTTTCGTATGTGCGAGTCTTTTTTTTTGCTTGTGCGGGCGCTTCTTGGGTCCTAACTAGTTCCTTTGGCTGTATTGGAAAAATAATTAGAAGAACGTAAGCACATAAAATTGTTTCGTTGTTTGCAACCAACATACCAACCATACTATAGTTGCTCTTGTGGTCATGCATGACCATGATCAAAATATCTACATAATATAGTTGATATATTTTTGTTCTATTTTACGTTTTGCCTCTTATATGTGTTTACGATTTGTATAGCTGATAGGATATGGGTATGCTGGAATGTTAATGAAGTTTCTTGTGGACTCACCTAAAATGTGGTGGCCTGGAGTTGTCGCAGAAGTGTCCTTTTACAGGTCTCCCGATTCCACTATACGAAGTTTTGCTAATTCATTTATATATATATATATATAAAATATGAGAGTTGCTCATGTGAGAGAGCACCTCTCGTATATATTTCATAGAGTGTTTTACATGTAACTATTCCACCATCTTGCAGGACATTACACGACGCAAATGTGAGGATCAAGGGAAAATTAACAAGATTTCAATTCCTTATTATAGCTTCGGTCACGGGCTTCGCCTATTATATTATTCCTAACTACTTCTTTCCTTCTATAACTTCTCTCTCTATTGTTTGTTGGATTTGGAAGAATTCAGTCACGGCCCAACAAATTGGTTCCGGTCGACAGGGTCTTGGCCTTGGCTCCTTTGTCCTGGACTATTCATCCATATATACTTATGTAGGAAGTCCCTTTACCATCCCGACATTCGCAATTATAAATACGATGGTTGGATTTGTGTTGTTCCTTTATATTGTCATCCCAATCGCCTACTGGACGAATTCACAAAATGCAAAGCGATTTCCTCTGTTTTCATCGCGTTTATTTGATGCAGATGGTCATGAGTACAATGTTTCAAGAGTTTTAGATGAGAAAGACTTTACTCTCGACCCACAAAAGTTCAAGAGTTATTCAGAAGTCTATCTCAGCACTATCTTCGCATACAAGTATGCATTTACGTATGCAGTCACCACTGCAGCTCTGACACATACTGTTCTGTACCATGGGAGGTGATGCTCTTTCAATCGTTGGTTCTCATTTTTTCTTTTAGCTTCTTTTTTTTTTTTTTTTTTTTACTTTAAAAGGCTTGTAATTCCAATTGTAAAGCTATTAGCAAATGCGAAATCTTCACCCATAAGAGTCTCGCATGAGGTCTGCATGGGATTTTCAATCTTCACCCTCCACAAAAAGAGAAAATCCACACGGCACTCATGGGAGAATCATCAGGAGAAAATTTCCCATTGGTACTAATAGTTTAAAGTCTAGTACCCCTCAGTCTTAAAGAATCGTCTTTCAGGTCAGTTTGGAACCAATTTAAGGAGACATACAACAATCAACAACAAGAAGGCGATATTCATAATAGGCTAATGAGGAACTATAAGACTGTTCCTCAATGGTGGTTCTATGCAATCTCGGCTCTTTCTTCTGTCGTGGCAATTTTAATATGCATTTTTGTACCGCAACTACAGCTTCCAGTTTGGGGATTTGTTGTAGCTCTTGTCACAAGTGTGATTGTGACCCTCACCTCAGCTACCTTTTATGCTACTACAAATCAGGTACTTAATCTTGTAAAATACTTAGATAGAGGACAAATCTACAACAACTATTATGTAGAAATTCTACCCAAAAAATCCCTATTATGTAGAAAAAAGTAATAATATTAACGTAATTTATGTTAATAACAGGTCATCTTTTCAAGTTTCTTGAAAATACTCAACTTGAAAGAATTGGGCATGATAATCTGAAACCTTCATGTTAGGTCATCCCTAAATATTCATGGACATTATTCACTTAATTCTCTGTTGAAGAAAAATAATCATTAATAAGAATTTTAAAATTTTCTAAAGCACTTTAGTGAGAAAACATTTAAATAAATCATTGGCTGACAATTAGGGATGGGGCAATCGACCATTGCTAATAACTTTTTTTATTGTTACTGCTGAAAAAGTTTTTGTGATAATATGATTATTGACTTTATATGTCAACTGCAAAAATCTTAGCTCCGCATTATAAGTATTAATCCCTCATTGTTTATATGGAGAGGGATATGCTGGATTGGTAAATCAATTATATATATGTCCGAACTATTTTGTTTGTTTCATTAAGATTCTCATCAAACTGAAATATTCAGAACCGATATGGTTTTCTATTTTATAAATGTTGCTATTTGGAATCTAATAGTATAGTTAGTTAAATCATAAATCACAGTTTTTTGTTAATTTCTTGAAATACTTGGACTTTATGAGTATAATTTCCCATAATGTAAGTCCACCCAATAGTAGATAACAATCCTCAGGTCGACTGTATCTTCAATGCCTTATACCTCTATAAGCCTTTTGGATGAGCCAAGAATTTCTTTATTGGGGTTTTGATATATTAGTCTTCCTTAAAATTAGTTTTACCAATTTCATGACTGAAATTCAGATTTTTTTTTTTTTAACTTTTAGCCATCTAAATCTCATGATGTCATGCGAACAGTAAGTCACAGAAACTGATAAATCCTAGGATATCAACAGACTAGTGGTCAGATGTATATTTATTTTTCACAAAATATCATTTTTTTGTATTATATGAAAAATGAACTGGCTTGTTGGTTGCAAAAAGTGTATGACATGACACAGAAACTGATAAATCCGATGATATCATGGGATATGATGCAAACAAGTTTTAAAAAAATGTTCACCAAATCTATTTGAATTTAAGTCATGAAATTATAAAAATCATATTTAAGGAGGACTAATATGTTAAAACCCCTTCTCTATTTTTCTATTTCTATTTTTCCGTGTAGTGTGTCTATGTACTATAATTTGTTGCTCTATTTTCTCTTCTTTTCTTTGCATTTTTGTGGTCGTTTGTTTTGTGTTTGTGATTATAAATTGTAATTATGAGGGTTCTCTCGCCCACTCCTCTTAAATACATTTTTGCAATTAATTAATAAAAAAAAAAAGCAGAAATCAGTTGGACTCGTGTCAATTAGAATGCCTGGCAACTTTTTAAACCCCTCAACCACCAAGCATTACATATAAACATTTTAAATAAGGAAAACTCTCCTATCATAGTACCTCTCAAATTATTATGATAGTAGGGGTGGGGGCTCTCATATTTTGGCTGTTGCCATTGCTCTCATAATAGCACGAGAGTTACTCGCATATGATCATTTTTCTTTAAATAATGACATGCTCATATAGATCAAAATTTATACTAGAAAGTTTTCAGTTCCTATCATGTGAGCTAAAAAGAAGGAGTTTATCTTTAAGAGAGATTCTAGGGAGGTATGACGTGTAACTTTAAATTAGTTATGAAAAAAAGAAAAAAGTTTAATAGAATTTAGATCTAAGTACCGTATTACACCTTTTGGACACAAAAAGAGAGATCATTTCATCAAAAGAGCAAGTTTTAATTCTCCATGCAGTTCTTCCAAAATAACTATATCTTACCGAATAGAGATATTATTTAAGATGTGGAAAATTGTCTCTAGAGTTATGATGTAGATCAGACAATAAATCGGTCAACCCATTGGGCCCAGCCCATAAGCCCAATGGGACATCCATTTATTTAGGAGAATTATTAAGTAATTTAATTTGATCAACATTATTATTAGTGGGTTTTCTATTTTGTTTAGGCTTATTTAGATATTAGAAAGTATTATTGCTTAGGGGTTAATTAAGCCAACTCCTTTAAGGATGTTTTGCTTCGTTGCGATGCAATGCTTATAGCTAATTAATCAAAGATTCATTTCAGAGTTTTTTACAGTTTATGAATTGTTTGATGATTGTGATTGTGCCCTAATGGCTGGAATTCATCTTTGGATTCAATCAATCTTGCGGGAGATTAATCTATTGGCATGGTTTGATCATAGACTACAACAATCTCAAACCGAAGATCCTAGCCCAAGCCCATGCATCCATCCACATCGTCAGCACTCACCCATCCGTTTTCTGAACCCTCGACAGCATCCTCTTTCATCTCCCAATACCACCGAACCTTCACCTATTCCATCTCCATCGAGAACCCAGCGTTGATCAAAGCCCACCCAGTGGAAAAAAATATATATATATCAGAAAGAAGAGAGAAGAGGAGAGTAGAGTTGATGAGAAAACTAAAGTAATTTTTTCTCCCTTAATATTAAAGTATGATTGATTCAATTAATGTTAATGTTTGAATTAGTATAATGTTAATCTTAACAATCTTATAAAAAGAAATGATTGCTTCTGTTAATGTAATACTAAGAGTCTTGTCAATAGATAATGATGATCTGATTTGCGAGATTTTATCAACTTTATGAATGCAGATGATCAATCCAGCTGATTTCCAGGACTTGGCCATGCGGTATATCTTACCGGGCCGGCCACTTGCTCTAAAAACTTTTACAGCTTATAACACTGTGAGCGTTATACAAGCTATATCTTTCCTAAGTGATTTCAAGCTTGGCCACTACATGAAGATCCCTCCCAGGTCAATATTCACAGTTCAGGTAATAAAGATGTTTCTATACAAAATTATCATAAAGAAAAGAAAAAAAGAATTCACTCTCTAAACACTAAAATTCTGGATCAAATAGCTATTTTTCTTTTAATCAAGATTTTAAATAATTTCTAGATAACACAAAGGTTTCATTTGCTAGAAGATTTGCATATATTGTCATTTATTATGTTTTGAGGAAACTTCTCCTCTCTTTTCGGTCCATAAAAAACTTAGTACCCATTTTCAAGAGTTTCCAACACATTTAGGAAATAAAGAAGAATATAGAATTTTATTATTTCAGATATGTTCACTGTTCGATATTTCATATTTTCTGTACATCTCGGAATGGGATCAAATTTTAAATATGCCCGTAGAGACATAGACAAGATTCCTCACAAAATTTTAGGACTTTTAGACATCGTTTTGATACCCTGATTAATTCATCTAACAAAACTGATAGGTACAAGAAATTTAGAAAACACAAAAATTGTCTTCCGTGGATTGGGCAAAACTTTTTTGTTAGAGATCAGATTCAGGTGATCTCAAGAAGCATTGGAGAATTATAAAGTAGCTTATTTGAGATATATTTTTTTTCAGAGTTTTTATAGCTCCATAGTATTGAAGTAATCACTGACTCAACACACGCATCGAACGGCTTAGGCCTGTGACGCTATGTAGGTTAGGATTCTATTTTAGCATGATTGTATTTTATTAGGATTTGGTTTCCTATTGTCAGTAGATTTATCACACAACAAGTTATCTTAGGGATTTCTATATATTTGTAATTGTAGTTCATAATGCATTAGAACACAATAATACGAGTTTACATTGTGTTAATCTTCTCTCTCCCTTCTCCCTTAACAAGTGGTATCAGAGAGAGTCACCGATTTCGAAAAGATTAGGTGAGCCGAGGGCTGTACCATGATTGCTGATTTCTCACGTTCGGTGGATGTTGGTATTGTGCACAGATCTAGGGTCAGATCATGTGCAGATCGAGGATGTTGAGGCCCGATCGACTTAAACAAAGATTGAACAGAGGTGGTGATGTTCTCTTGCTGAGAGTGTTGATCATCGAGGTGGGTCACAGATCTCGAACATTGGACAAGACGAGAAGAGGATCTCGACTCCGTTTGGGGTTGGAACTGATCGAAGGAGAACAACCAGCGGAGTAATGATTTTCTCATGATAATAGAGGATTCCGGACCACAGTTACCTAATTCGCAGGTCAATCAATTCGGATTTGATTCGTTTTTTGATTCGCTTAATTCATAATTCGAACTTGATTTACTAATTCGGACCTATAATTCAAGATAGTTGGCCATGATTCATGTCTAATTTGATATATATTTTGCAGAAACTCTTAAATGCCACAAAAGATATATGAAAATGACATTACAAAATATTATAAAATTCAAACAAAAAGTCTCATACGATCAGAATGTTCGATTGAAAATAATCTTTAGAAAATTAATGATTATTGAAAGGATATCAAAGCAAGTTTTTCAGTGGACCCGCAAAGCCCTTTTAGTCTTTGTAATCTCCTTATACTCAATGTCCCAGGTAAGCCAGCCATCTCAATTGTGACCACGTTCCCTTATAAAGGATCACATTATATGTAGAAGGCCTTTATATTCCATTGTGAGTTTAGATCTTACTAGTTTCTCACTCACTTTTTTTTTTTTTTTTTGATAACGTAGGGTTCCCAGCCCTTTCGGCGAGAATAATCCCTACGGGCCCAGGAGAGAAAGCCGGGTAAAATCCCCCTGTGGCCCCAGTGTGGTAGAGCAATTTCGAACCCACAACCTCCGGGTGCAAACCGTAGTCTTAGGCCAACTGAGCTACCCCTCAGGGTTAGTTTCTCACTCACTTGAGAGAAGTGAAACTCTATATAAGTTGGTCCAGCCATTGAAAATCTACTATAAGGGCAGTATCGTTCAAACAGTGCGTTTGCCATATCCTTTCCATCGGCCCTTTTCTTCAATTCCAAAATGAGAGAGAGGAGACAAGATCTACACGGTGGCGTAGGTATTAAGGCATATTAAAACTAGATTCGAGATGGACGGTTTATTTTTCCTTTTGTTCCCAGTGGCTCTTCATGATAAGGCAAACTATGACTTGTAAAGGAATCAAATGAAAACTTTTTTGGTGGATCGTGACTTATGGAGATCACGTGGGGGGAGACTGTAGGTCGTAAATGCAACGGGTAAATTTACCCAGCTGAAGCAGGATCTTTAAGAGTTGGCTGCTACAAACGCAGTAAGGATTGCGTCAACTCGAATCAAGCACTAGATGTGGAGATCTGTGACTGTCAGTCACATGTGATTCACTCTTCAAGATCCAAGGACAATGATGGACACCCTAAATGTAAAAGATGATAGATCTAAAAAAAGGAGGATGATCTTGAGTTAGGGAATGATGTAAGAAATGATAAGGATAATAGGTTGGATCAAACTCTCTCAATTTAAATTTAAATGGAGATATGATAAGGATAGAGAGTTGGATAAAACTCAAATTATTCTTATCCTTATCACAATGAGATTCCTTGTGAGTGGGGTCCACCCACATGTAGACACAAGTGGGCCACATGACAAATGCCAACAGAGACACCACCACCAAAACAGGCATCCACGCTGAAACAATGGAAAATGAAAGGAATGTGGGCTCTATTTGCAAACCAAGTGTCCATGGATGATGACATGCTTGAGTACTTCTATTGGATGTGAAGACTCCAAAGGAAGTGTGGGGCATCTTTTCGAGCATGTTTACCAAGAAGTCAAAACCGATTAAGGACAAGGTGATTGATCAATATGGTAAACCGGGGCACATTGCAAGGGATTACAAAGTGATGTTGGTAGTCATTAAAGGAAATTCAGCTGCGGAGGACTTGAGGCAAGGGGAAGTCAACAAGTGTGGGGGAGCCATTGAGGAGGATGGTTGGGTCTCAGAGGTGGATTCATGACCACCATCAAAACCATCGAAATCTGTAAATATGAGCACTACACCAAAAATCGGAAATTGGAACGGAAAAGCGTTCCTAATCCTTCCGTTCCTAATCCGTTAAAGTGTTCCAATTTCCGTTCCAATTTGGATTAGGAACGGTTGGTACCAAATTGGAACGGAAATTGGAACACTTTAACGGATTAGGAACGGAAGGATTAGGAACGCTTTTCCGTTCCAATTTCCGATTTTTTGTGTAGTGGAGGATATTGATGATCTGGGATCTTCAGATCCTTTAGAGGTTGAAGATGAAGCACAAGATATGCTCAAGGAAGACAAATCAACGGTGGAGGAAGTTAATTAATCGGGGACACTTCATAGACTCAAACAGATGCAAAACTAACCACACGAGATCAAGAAGTGGCAAGATGCAACATGTGTCAAGAATACAACCTTAATTAGGGATGAGACATGGGAGATGATTTTTTGTCCAAATGGTGTGTCTACAGTTGGATTCGTATGGGTCAACAACCGAGAAAGTCGGTCAGGTGGGCCCATAAATCCTTACACAACATGGTTGAAAGTAAAAGGGGTTCAACCAACCATACGATATTGGTCTTAACGTGACCTATGATATTGTGGGAAATATTAACATCGTACAAGTCCAGATTGACATTGCCGTTAGCAAAGGGTGGAGACTCAAGCAGATGCAAGTCAATGACGCTTTCAGCATGGGGGAGTTGACATGTTGATCTACTTAAAGAACCCGCATGATTTTGAAGACCAGCAGGAGCTAGTACCGCAAGTATGGCAAGTTTTTCACAGATTCAGATGAATACTTAGAATAATGGTGCTGACAGTCAACACTGAGAGAGAGTGTTGAAGTCAGCGCTGACTCGGCTCACGCACTGAAAGGGTGGGTTGTTGACGTTATGTAGCTTAGGATTCTATTCTAACATGGTTGCTTAGGTTGCTTGTTTTATTAGGATTGAGTTTGCTATTGTGGGTAGATTTCTTGCTTAGGGATTTCTATATTGGTGATTATTGTAGTTTATAATACAATTATACACAATAATACGAGTTTACATTGTGTTCATTTTATTTTTTTTCTTGCTTCTCTCTCAAGACATAGGTTGGTGATGTTGTACAAACTAGTTCAAGTAAAAATTCTCGCAAGGTAGTTTTGACCCCTGTAAGTGTTATGGGCATTTCTCTCTCATCTGGTATTAAATTGACAATATCTAACTTGTGTTGGAAAACTACTGACGATAACATTTCAGATCCGCACAGAATTTTAGGAATCCGCATAGACATATAGCCAAAATGTCTTAAATTCAACAAAAGCCAGGCGAAACTAACCCTGGTCACAAATCTGAATCTACTACATTTCAAGGACATATCTAGAGCAATTGCATTAAAAGAACTCAATGAATTATGCAGTATCAAAGATGAATCATGAAAACCACACGGCCAATGACATGAATAAGATGAGAAACATGTGTTTTCATGAATTACGACATAGAACAATCAAGCTAAATAGCTTAAGCGCCTGTTTGGATTTATGGTAAGGTGAAGCATTAAATCAAAAGAGAACAAAATATAAGGTGCTATAATGGTGTTTGGTTTTGAATTTTTTTTTGCTTTTTGTATATAAAAATTGAGTTTTTTTGTCTTTTGGTGGAGGTAAGAGGTTGCTTTTTTTACTTTTTTTTTAATTTGGAGGTAATTTTGAAATTATGTACTTTTGATATGACTCCTTGTCATTTCTTGTCTAGATTCACTTTACTTTTAATACTAAAGAAATAAGTAAAATTTTAAATTAACTAAAAATAAGAAGTTATAACTTATTTCTTAAAGTTAAATGACAATTCATAAGTAAATATTTAACATATCAACCTCATAATCCAAACATCATAAATAATTAAGAAATCCTAATTGCCTATGAAAATACAATTAGAAGAAAATAAGAAAAACACCAAATACATCCTGCTAAAACAGAGCAAGAGAAAAAAAGTAAATTTAAAAAAAAAAATCAGAGTTTGACGAATTTATTACACGATTCCATGTAATGGTTGTAACAAAGAATCCAGGCTCTCGACCTATATAGATTCTTATTTAGATAGTAGACTTCTCTTTTAAACCTGTGAGAATGCAACTTGTATTGCATGCCCCCTCCTGCGTATAAACAGAGAATATGGATTCATGTAAACGGATTGTTTATGATAATGTAACCATTAAAGGGCATTAAGTGAAGATGACATTTAGCCAAAAAGGGAAAACAAGTCGGGGTGCTCAGGGATCTGTCTACCCAGAGCCCGGACGGTCCAAGCCCGATTTGGGCTGGGCTTGGGCCATTTGTTCTATTACTCCGGCTGGGCTCGGGCATTTTATTTCACTGGGTTTAATAGATGGGCTGTGCTTAAACTCAGCTGTAGAGACCGCAAAGTTTGGCCCGACCCAATTGTAAAAATATTAATTAATAGGATACAGCCAAACCAGACCAATAGAGTTACACTAAACATTGTATAATTTAGCTCTCTTTTTAAATTATATATCAATCTCAGGCTGGGCTCAGGCTCACAGGCTTTAGAGGTGGGCTGGGCTTGGGCCAGCTACTTATAACCCGATTCAGGCCTGGGCCTGGCTTGGAGGGCATGGAGAGGGAGAGTGAGAGGGAGAGAGAGGGAGGCGGCAGGAACGGTGGAGGGCGTGGAGAGGGAGAGGGAGGCTGAGGCTGAGGCAAGGGCAGGAGGCAGAGGGGAGAAAGGGGTGGTTTGGAAAATTTCCACAAGGGTATATTGATAATAAAAATAAAAATTAAATAGTGAGTGTGGAAAGAAAAAATATAGTGTGCATTTAGAAGCTCTAAAAATATCAAACATGTCCAGCAGGGTGACAACGATATTTGCTAGTTGATGTCTAATGTCTTTGAATAAGTTTAAGAGAAGAATGTATTGGATTTTAAGCACGAGAGGCCTATACCCTCTTGTCACTGTTGATGTCCCTACAATCATGTATTACTACTACTCATTTTGATTTGACGTGACATATATCTAGGTTATTGGCCAAATCGTCTCATCCTTCGTGCATGTCGGGGTCACATGGTGGCTGCTATCGACGATAAAGAACTTCTGTGAACCAGACAAGTTGCCTAAAGGGAGCCCTTGGACGTGTCCATACGAGAGAATAGCTTTTGATATAAGCGTCCAATCGGGTGTTATAGGACCTGCTCAGCTATTTGTGCCACATGGCCGGTATGGATGGACTTACGTCTTCTTCATCCTGGGCATCATTGCAACAGCGGTGGTGTGGAAGCTATCTCGAGCCTTTCCTCATAATAAGTGGATAAAGAACATCAATGTCCCTATATTGCTACTTGCCCCATTGACGATGCCTCCAACTGGACCAATGCACTATTGGACATGGGGAGCAATTGGCCTTTTCTTTAACTTCTATGTCTTCAAAAGACACAAAGAATGGTGGGCAAATTACAACTATTTGTTATCAGCGGCTCTAAATGTAGGACCTGCATTCTCGGCCCTTGTACATGCTGCTGCTCTACAATTAAATGGTATATATGGAGTGAATTGGTGGGGTTTGGAGTTGGGTGATCACTGCCCTCTTGCATCTTGCCCTACTGCTAAAGGGGTTGTGGTGGAAGGCTGCCCTGTTTTCCATTGAAGAGGATGTTCAAATGCATCCGTAGTAGCTAGGGTCCTACTGTTTTTTTTTTTTTTTTTTTGTTAATTAAGAATAATAGTGGTCAGAACAAGGGTATTGGTTTTTTAGTTCCTTTAATGTAACTTCATTTCTTGACACTTCTATCACACTTTCAACAGGCTTCATTTCTTGTGACTTCATTTCTTGATATAAAATTGTTTTCTTGTTGATATGCTCGATCTTAAGATGGGATCCACTCCTTTAAAGTAAAATATGAGAATTTGTTGGAGGAGATGATATTGACTTTGAACAGTCTAAATTATTAAGAGGTGGTCTACAGGCTTTGGGTGATTAAAGTAAGGACTATCTCAAAATCCAAATTTAAAATGACCAACCCCCGCCCACCAGTACCGTTTGCTTTCATTGATCCATATCTTACTAATATATACATGGATTGAATTCCAATAAATATGTCTCAAGGAGAAAACGAACACACTCTAAACCTCGCCAACACACACATAGTTGAGTGGTGTTGGTAGTTGGCACACCCATACAACCCCTGACAGATAGCCCAATATAGGTAGCCAAAAACAAAAGTCCAAGATGAGTGATTAGTATTTCTAAGTTGTGGATTAGTAATTAGTAGAATGTCAATTCAATTTCTTACGAAAATGTTGGTGCTTAATCTTCAATATTGTATATATTAAAATGATACATACTCTCATTTTTAACGTATAAAATTTTGTTTCCTTTTCTATTGATTACCAATTTATCTTAGTTAAGCAAACTCTATGTTTTAGTGAAAAAGTCATCGAAATAGATAACCTTAATTTGTACCTGAGAATTTTTTGATGCAAAATCTAATGGTACTAATAGATCTCGATCGTACTTTTTATTTTATTTTTTAAAACATTACTGGTAGAAATCAATGCCATTAGTGCAACTAGATAGGTGTTGGTTTTCTAATTCTGGCCCATGAGCACTGATATCTATCAATCTCTTTGCTTCAGTATTATATTATTATTCAGGGTGAAATGTGTTTGCGTGTAAGACTGCGAAAAATGCATGGTTCAAACATTCTTATACCTTAAAGCTGAGGAGCAGTTGGAAAAAGATTGGGAAAAATAGATTGGATCTGAACTTTCCTTAAGCCACATGATCGCCATCCTCCCTTTAACCAAACACCTGTTGAGGGACGTGTTGAGAAGGGAGACACTGATCTTTATCAAAGATCTAAACGCGCAATCCAATCTCTTTTCAACGACTAGAAAGTTTGCATCCAATGCTTCCAGTTCTTTTTTTGTGCACAATGCACCCACATTGAATTGTCATCCTTATAAGAATTAAGTGTCAGTAAAGAGGCATTCACCCTCTCCACATTAATCATTTTCTATGGGTTTAACATAAAAATTTGATACATGCATGCATGTATATATAAGATTAATTTCATCAGGTAAAATTTGCAAAAACCATTCAATTTAAACATTAGAATAAAAGAAATATGGTGTTTATATATACTCAAGAACTACAATTAACTTTTCAACATCCAATCAAAGTGTATATTATTGTTTCAAAACATGCAATATGGGTAAGTTGATTTACTTTTATTTAAGTCTTATTAAGGATGCATGTTTAATACTAGATTTGTGATTCTAATTAATTTATTATTTTATATATATTTCATTTTGTTTCGTTAAAAAAAATAATGTCTGGGTAATTGCGAATTGTGCAGCAAAGAAGAAGAGGTATTAGTAAGGATGAAAATGGGTACCTGATTCTCCGCTTTCCTGGAGGTTCCGACCCGTAAAAAAACAGGTCTTGGTCGTTATTTAGGCCCCGATAAGTAAATGGGTCCGGGGCCAGTTCCACCTTGGTTCGAACCCATGGACCCCAAACCTGATATATTACCTTAACTTTTGAATATCTCTCCTAAAAACCATAATTTCTTAATATCATTCTCTACCTAAATCCAGACCCGTCCCATATATGTTTCTGGTTCCGGTTCCGGAACCAAGAAACCCGTTTCGAAACGGTTCCGGGTCCGGATCCGGTTCCACCTTCTCCTTAACGGTTCCTGTTCCGGGTCCACCATGAACCTGGACCAGAATCGACCCGTTTACAACCCTAGGTGTCAGCAGCCCTAGGTTGGGTCAGGCTGGTTTTTGCCTGGGTGCTGGCCAGGTCGGGTAAGTTCTGGTGACTCGGCTGCCTGACAGCCGGCCTGGTTTTGGGCTTGGGTGCTGGCTGGGTCGGTTTGGGCCAGGTCGGGTCAGTTCTGATGTCCCGCCTGCCTGATCATTTTTCCAGGATGGGTCAGGCCAGGTCAGGTCGCCCGCCAACCTAACTGGTCCAACAGACAGAATGGACAAGCAAAATGGATTAGGTTCTATTCGGGTCAGGTTTACTCTGGCCTGTTTCGGGCCCAGTTAGTTTTTAGGATACGTTCGTTTCAAATGATCCGGCCCATTTAACTATGCTTATTGGTCAGTTTTAAAGTCTTATTTTGATCATATTAAGCTTATTTGTGCTTGGACCTTAGATCCAGTAAATTAGATAAATTGTTTAAGAAATTATTTTCACATAAATGGGGAAGTTAGAGTGTTTCAATTAAATATCTATGTTGATAAGACCTTAAATGAGCAAGCGAATTAGAGATTTTATCTCACACTTATATGTCAAATTAACACGTTGATGTGAGTTAAAGCTTTTGTAAATTATGAAATATGCGCAGCCCACTTGACCCAATCCAACTTGACTAAACCTGATTTCCATGATGCTCTAGTGAATTTAAACCTAATTAGCTTCATAAATTTTGCGTTTGTAATTCAGGGGCACCACTCAATCCACTACAATGGCAAGGCATCAATGTTGATTGCAGATTTGCAGTAAGATTTGAACCCACTTGATACACTGATAGAAACTAAAATCAATCAAAACTGAACTGATGCATTCATCATGATCACACAAATTGCTGTGATAAGGGTTAGAAGATGATGAATAGGCTAGCATGCCTTTTAGATTCATAAACATTCATCCATCATGAACGTAATTGAATCATCAAGAGGTGAGATTGCAACAGATGGGCACAGAGGATAGGTCTCAAGTATAAGTATAGTAACTCAATTAGTACATGCATAAATTGTATTTGTGTAAGTGAATCATTGAGTGCAATGCAAGAAACCCAAATTAAATATAATACGTATATTTTGTGTTACTCTACCATTCCAAGAAAACAAAAGGAAAAGAAATTTGTGTTACTCTAAATCAAGTACAACAAATGCATGCCAATTTACTTTAAACATCTTCTCAAATAGTAGAAACTCGCGTGAAACAACTTATTTGTCTTTTGGACCTCTTTGTTTAGTTAATGAATTGAATACTTACATTCAGAGAGGAAACTAAACATGCACGGAATCATGTTTGGAAGATCGAGATCACATGGCATATGGCTTCCAGCTCTTGCTTGGAATCACTCTAGAGATAGAAAAAGACTGGCCCATTCTCATTTCCGTTTTGGCGCCACTGTCCCTTATATTTATAAGGTTCACATGGGAGAAAGAAAAAAAACCTTTTGCAGTGAAATCATTGATAAAAATCAACAAGAAGTTGAACAGTCCTGATCTTAACATGGCAGGGAATAGGTCCATTGGCATCATATCACGTGGCACTTCCAGTCAAAGGAAATGGTTGGAATGGACATGCACTGCCATCTAATAAATGGCAGTTTATGTCTCATCAATTGATTATACGAAGGGAGAGATTCTCATTAAAGACAGCTTCAATTTTCACTAATTAGAGAGGAGAATAGACATCTTTGCGTGAATTTTTTATTGTGAAATTGGATTCCAATTTTGCAATGATTGGGATATTGGGGCTTCCAAAATTTAAATTAATTTTAACTAATTTAAAGAGTCCAATTTAGAGAGAATGATAGACATCTTTGTGTAATTTTTTGTATGGATTTATACGATTAGACTCTTCTTTAGAATCTTTTTTCCCTCAAGATATGGATAGTAGACAACTGCATTATCCCGTGATTTGGGGATGATTTGAAATCTTAATCTTAAGAGTCCAATTTAGAGAGGAAAATAGAGATCGTTCTATCAATTGTTTTGTTGATCAATGCCGACTCCTCATTTTTTAGAATCTTTTTTTCTTCAAATTATGGATAGTATGCAACTGTATTATTCCTTGATTTGGGGATGATTTGCTATCTTAATCTTATAGATGATGATTACTAGAGATGTTGTAGGATCTTACACTCCATTCAGCCACCACTTATCCCAAAACCAACTGATGATAAAAAAAAATGGTACAACAACGGAATTATGGTGTGTGTTGACCGCTCAGGAGAGATGGTGAACGTTGACCTCAACAATCTCTCCCTCAACGACATACCCATCAAGACTCCTGCTGCGCAACTCTCAGAACACGTGTCCCGTGACTCGAACACTCGACCTACCAGGCTCTGATACCCCTTGTAGGATCTTACACCCTATTGAGCTACCACTTATCCCAGAACCAACTGATCTTACACTCCATTGAGCTATCACTTATCCCAAAACCAAACAGATGTAAAGTAGTATGCATTTTTTTTGTTTGGGTTTTTGCTTAATGTCCTTACATGATAGTGTGGACTTGAACTCAAGTGCTTACCCTCTCACCATAGAAAAGTTTCTCTCTATTCACTACGATTATTTTATCTTTTTTTAATGCAATCTTGACTTTTAATTAAGTGTATTATCAAGTTATCTTTCCTTATTTCTCTTTTTAGTTAAAAAAAACTATAAAGTTGGTGAATTTTCTTTCTCCGCCCATTCTTCTATTTTGCAGGCTATTGATCCAAGAAAACGCATGGTTTTATTCAAAATGAGGGGTGGTCATGTTTTCCATGATATTAAGGACTGAATCTCCACTTGAGAGAAATTATGTATTTTGATAAAATGTATCACTTGACTGAAATAATATGGAAGCAACAATTCTTACCCATAATAGGTTTATTTATTCTATTTGAATCTTCTTCTTTAACTCTATTTCTTTCTTTTCTTTTTTTTCCTGTTTGTTGAATTTTATAATAGAAGATCTAGAAATGGATTTTTTTTTAGAGATATCTTTATTTGACGAGGTTTCTTGCAGAAGGAATTTTCCTCTACAAGATGGAATGGGAATCTTGATATTGTAGATCAGACGAAGTTTAATTAAAAGGGTTTTTTTTATAGGTATCTTTATTTAACGAGATTTCCTTGAGAGGGGATTTGCTTCTACGAGATGGGATGAGAAAAGGGCTAATCTTTTAAGGGAATCTATGATACTAGCAAAATGCTCCCGTGCTTAGCACGGGCAATTGATCACCGATAGAGATGATGCTATGCCTTGTGTCCCAATCATGAAACATAGAATAATTAATAGGCTTTCTTAGAAATCACACACTTGAAAACTTAAATAAATAATTTATTTAAGAATTTTGAAATTTTAGCAGAAACTTGAATTATGATATATTTTTATATATTATATTGAGATGAGATCGAGAAATTTAGAAGAAATTTAAAATATAATATTTTACAATTAGAAGCGGGTAATTTGTAGTTGGTTTCAGGGTATGGCATTATGGGTTTTTGGATTTCGACTCAAGACAGGCGATTTTAGTTTGCTTAACTCATCTTTCAATTAATAATATTGATAAAATCCTCACCGCTTATCTTTATTCATGACAAGTTTTATGCTGAAAAGTTATTATACCAACAGGTCTTAATAAAATAATATAATTAATTAAGTTGGAAAATAAATTAATATATTTATAAGTTTCAAAAAAAAAATTTAAGTTGAGAAATATAATAGATAGATTCAAATTTAAGATTTTTCCATTACTTGGATCTACCTTGGACCTTGGGCATCATAGATCGAATAGTATATTATAATTCATTGCAACAATAAATCTCATTCCATAAATGACATTTTTATTGAATTTAATTAGATTAAATAAGATTAAAGGAGAATTGTGTATTGGGATTAATGAGGGTCCCCCGGTCAAAATTATGTAGGATGGTCAAAATCAATTGAAGTTGATTTCAAATTAAAATCAGTCCCTTTCATATATAAGAATTGTAGATCACACGAAGTTTAATTAACAGATGATTTTCGCTTTGAAAGCTCTTCACGATGGAAAGAATTTTATATTTTAAGACTAATTATTTTCCTTTTTAATAAATTTCTATTTTTTCCACCAAAGGCATTTTTATTCTTTCCAATTTTAATGTTTTGTCTAAATTCATGCCCTTTCTTAAGTTTTCATTCTTTTTATTTTAAAAGCCAAAAACTCTCTCCAAATATTTCTTCCTTTTATTTAATAGGACATTCTCCTTAAGACTTTATTCTCTTGATAAAATCTAAAAACTAATATTTTTATAGTTTTAATCTTTTTTAATATTTTTCATTGGCTTTTGTACCTTCTTTTTTTTATATTCCTTATGGGTCATTCTCATGGAATAAGATAATTTACATTCTCATTCTTAAAATAATTTGTTTCCTCTTTCAGTAGATTCCCACCCATTTTCACTTACGTTAATGAAAACATATATAGTTTTTTCAATTAATTTTTCTTTATTCTATTTTAGTTCACCTATGCTTTTTTGCTTTTACCGTATTTTATCTAATGAGATACTCTCTACTATTTCTTCTCACTATTATTTGAAAACTATTTTTTTTTTCACTTTCATCTTAATTTGATTATTAACAAAGTGTAGTTTTTTGAAAGAATATGTTGATTTTACCATATATTCTTTGACTCCATTTCAAAAAGATAATCTTCTTATTTAAAAACTCTTAAAATTAAAAAGTAGGAAAAGCAAGAAAATGTAATGGGCCCACCAAATGAGACTTATGATTTCAAAAGTAAGTTAAAGTGAAATTTGCAATTGATATTGAACAAATTAAAGTGCTCTCATTTTGAAATTAACCATTTACATATAACTTTTTGTCACCATTATAGGGAGTGGTTTTTTATCTCAATTTTTGTCATATCAATATAATCTAGATAAAATGTTTAATTATTTTGAATTTCTTATTATTTTTAAGTATATAAAGCACAGGCATGTTTTGCTAGTAAATTGTTGAAAAGAAAATAATTATTTTTATAATTCTGATACGTGAGGTAACCACAGCCACATATATCACCTGATTGCCCACCCTCTTTTCATTTGAGTGGGCCTCATTCTCATATGCTTGTGGGGCTTTCTTCCCGTGCAAATAGCCTCCTTCCCCACATGTGTGGCTGGCTTCTCTTGTGCCCGGGCTTTTTCGACCCCCTTGACTTGGGTACTAAAAAATAAAATTTAACCATAATTTTTATCAAATTTCTTTAACTAACCATTGTGTTAGACAAATTCCTCCTGGGGAATTGAATGATTTAATTTGCATAGTTTCCTATTTGAGAGGATACGATGATTAATAACTTATCTCTTGGCTGATATCTGGGGATATTTGAGGTCCATGCCATATTGCCATTTTTCAAGAGTTAGAAGTGGACCTCAAATGCTAGATAGGGTTGATGACCCTCCATCATGATGATTACAAAAAGGCCATGCATTTTCTTTTGTTTCATATTTAGTGTCCTGATCCTCTATCCTAGTGGCTTCAGTAACATGACACTCCTATATCTGGATCATCAAAATTGTTAATCTGCAGGGCCCACAATCAAATTACGTTATTAGACCCATCGTTCAATACACATCAAGAAAAAGAAAAACCTTTAGATGAAACAAACATAACTTTCAGAAAGAGTCAAAGAGTCTTTTCACATAAATGGGGAAGTTAGAGTGTTTCAATTAAATATTTATGTTTATAAGTCCTTAAATGACCAAGCGAATTGGAGATTTTATCTCACACTTATATGTCAAATTAACATGCTGATGTGAGTTATAGCTTTTGTAAATTATGAAATATGCGTAGCCCACTTGACCCAATCCAACTTGACTAAACCTGATTTCCATGTTGCTCTAGTGAATTTAAACCTAATTAGCTTCATAAATTTTGCGTTTGTAATTCAGGGGCACCACTCAATCTACTACAGTGGCAAGGCATCAATGTTGATTGCAGATTTGCAGTAAGATTTGAACCCACTTGATAGACTGATAGAAACTAAAATCAATCAAAACTAAACTGATGCATTCATCGTGATCACACAAATTGTTGTGATAAGGGTTAGAAGATGATGAATAGGCTAGCATGCCTTTTAGATAAGCTTGTAAACAGGTCGGTTTCGGTTCCGGGAACCGAAACCGTTAAGGAGAAGGTGGAACCGGAACCGCTTCGGAACCAGTTTCTTGGATCCGGAATCAGAACCAAAACCATATATGGGACGAGTCTGGATCCGGGTCCTGGTTTAGGTAGAGAATGATATTAAAAAAATATGATTTTTAGGAGATATTTTTTAAAATTGAGGTAATATGTCGGGTCTCGGGTCCACAGGTCCGAACCAAGGTGGAACCGGACCCGGACCCATTTACTTATCGGGGCCTAAATAAGGATCCAGACCCAGTTTTTAACGGGTCGGAACCTCCGGGTAATCGGATACCCATTTACATCCCTACTTTTAGACTCATAAACATTCATCCACCATGAATGTAATTGAATCATCAAAAGGTGAGATTGCAGCAGATGGGCACAGAGGTTAGGTCTCAAGTATAAGTATAGTAACTCAATTAATACATGCATAAATTGTATTTGTGTAAGTGAATCATTGAGTGCAATGCAAGAAACCCAAATTAAATATAATACGTATATTTTGTGTTACTCTACCATTCCAAGAAAACAAAAGGAAAAGAAATTTGTGTTACTCTAAATCAAGTACAACAAATGCATGCCAATTTACTTTAAACATCTTCTCAAATAGTAGAAACTCGCGTGAAACAACTTATTTGTCTTTTGGACCTCTTTGTTTAGTTAATGAATTGAATACTTACTTTCAGAGAGGAAACTAAACATGCATGGAATCCTGTTTGGAAGATCGAGATCACATGGCATATGGCTTCCAGCTCTTGCTTGGAATCACTCTAGAGATAGAAAAAGACTGGCCCATTCTCATTTCCGTTTTGGCGCCACTGTCCCTTATATTTATAAGGTTCACATGGGAGAAAGAAAAAAGACCTTTTGCAGTGAAATCATTGATAAAAATCAACAAGAAGTTGAACAGTCCTGATCTTAACATGGCAGGGAATAGGTCCATTGGCATCATATCACGTGGCACTTCCAGTCAAAGGAAATGGTTGGAATGGACATGCACTGCCATCTAATAAATGGCAGTTTATGTCTCATCAATTGATTATACGAAGGGAGAGATTCTCATTAAAGACATCTTTGCGTGAATTTTTTATTGTGAAATTGGATTCCAATTTTGCAATGTTTGGGAGATTGGGGCTTCCAAAATTTAAATTAATTTTAACTAATTTAAAGAGTCCAATTTAGAGAGAATGATAGACATCTTTGTGTAATTTTTTGTGTGGATTTATACGATTAGACTCTTCTTAGAATCTTTTTTCCCTCAAGATATGGATAGTAGACAACTGCATTATCCCGTGATTTGGGGATGATTTGAAATCTTAATCTTAAGAGTCCAATTTAGAGAGGAAAATAGAGATCGTTCTATCAATTGTTTTGTTGATCAATGCCGACTCCTCATTTTTTAGAATCTTTTTTTCTTCAAATTATGGATAGTATGCAATTGTATTATCCCTTGATTTGGGGGATGATTTGTTATCTTAATCTTATAGATGATGATTACTAGAGATGTTGTAGGATCTTACACCTCATTCAGCTACCACTTATCCCAAAACCAATTGATGATAAGAAACGGTACAACAACGGAATTATGGTGAGGCAGCATTAATTTGAAAGGAAATGTAATGATTAGGATGATATGTAATTCGAAACTCTTACCAAAATAAATTAGAAAAACAGTTTAAGATTGGTTAAGTTTCCATACGTGTAGTTATCATGATTTGTACTCTATTAGAAAATCTTAGGAACTCTATTAGAAAAGAGCTCAAAACACCTCTTCTTCTAAAACCCCAAAATCTCTCCCTCAAGTCGGATTTTAGTCAAAGTTTATAATCAAAATTGAGTGCTAAAATTGAAATCAATTGCAAAATCAAGCCCAATTGAAGTTGTGTATTTGATATATATATATATATATATATATATATATATAAATAGGAACTAGGAAAGTTAGATTTTATAAGTTAAGGATTTTAAAGCAAATCAAAAAAGATAGGACGAATTGTTCTTCTAAGCCATGATTTTGAAAAGTTCATAGTTGTATAATTTTGAACTACTGATGTTATTTTACATGAGGAATGTAAATAGTAAGCAAAATTCAGATAACTGTTGAATGGAGGAAGAGTGCTAATTAATGAGAGGGTAGTGACTGCGAGCGAATTTGTTTGATCATAGGGGGCCGCCATATGGGCCCTACAGGGTTCCCTTTTATTTTCTGAGTAAAGGCTAAGCCATCCCGGATGGTGGTGCTCTTAGTAAACTCATGACCACTTTGATGGGTGTATGGGTTGGAAAGGGGGTTAATAATGTGATAAATTGGCAGTTTTAATGAGGTTCTGATAGGATTAGACTGCGCTTTTCCAGTTTAGTGTTCGGAAACTGAATTGATAATGTGATAATTTGGCAGTTCTGATGGTAACGAATGTTTAAAGAGGGGATGATATTTTGCCAGGCCTTTGGGATTATATTTTGCATTATCAGATATCAATACGACAATCTTGTGGTCCTAGTCTCTCTCTTGTCTTCTATGGAATATTAAGAAAGAAACCTTTAAAAGCTTGTCTCCCTTCGAAAGAAAGTAGTCCAACTCCGGGTCCACTCGGCTTTTGCAGAATCCCATGTTTATCACTCCCTGTCCCTCTCCCTGTCCCCCTCCCTCTTTTATCACCAAGAGCTATCTTATTGCTTCTTTTCAGGCAACAAAGAAAAAATTGAATCAGCTCTTCAATACAAATTTAAAACCCCCCAACCACCCCCCACAAAATGACAAGCTACCATGAGTTTGAAGATGGCATGTGTGATGGCATGAGTTTTTATTTGGCATAAATAGGAGAGTGGCTTTGAAGATGGCATGTGTCCATAACATTGATTCACATGCAGTAGAGCAAAGGGCATGTCACGTGGGCCATCAGAATCACACATGTCACCTGCCAATAGATAATGATTCACCTCGTATGATCTACGTACGATCACCATAAATGGATTGATAATATTGATTTAATCACCAATCCATTGCTGATTGATAGATAATATTGATTTAATCAGTCACTTGATGGATGGATAGAAACACAGCATGGACCACTGCTGATGAAATAGTTCTACCCATTCAATTAATTAAATTCAATAACAATAACATATCAGAATTTAGAAAAATATGGATGGCGGGGATTTTGTCAATCCACTATTAATGGCTGGGATCACTCAAATATCACCTAAAAAAAAAAAACATTGATGCAGGGTTGCAATTCCAGGTATGGCCATGGGTCAATATTTGAAACCTGATTAATCAATTAGGTTGGGTTTGGGTTGAGACCATAATGCTGCTCAGCCTGCGAGCCTGACCCAAAACTCTTGAACTCATATACCTGCCAATGTGACCCCAAATTGACCATAAATTTAACAGTGTTCAACATTTTACAGGCAATTAATTAGTAAATGCGGTTTACAATTACATTGGGTCTGTACTTGGTACCTAATAAGTTAATCTTAATTTGATTCATGGTCAACCCCACATGTCTAGTTGCAGTTTTTCAGGCCCATCGAAGAACTTGGGACTAATTTTCTGAGTTCTGACACTAAGTTAAACAGCGTGGGCCTAAGTGATGCATACCTGAAGGCCCATCCACATGATCGCAAGACATTCAGCACTATGATAATGGAATATTACATGTAAATGGGCATGACCCATAGACAGGTTTTAGCTAGAGTTGTAAACGGGTCGGTTCGGGTCCGGGTCCATGGTGGACCCGGAACCGGAACAGTTAAGGAGAAGGTGGAACCAGATCCGGACCCGAAACCGTTTCGGAACCGATTTCTTGACTCCGGAATCGGAACCATAACCATATATGGGACGGGTCTAAATTCGGGTCCAAGTCTAGGTAGAAAATGATATTAAAAAAAACATAGTTTTTTGGAGAGATTTTCGAAAATTGAGGTAATATGTCGGTCTTGGGTCCACGGGTCCGAACCATGGTGGAACCGGACCCGGACCCATTTACTTATCGGGGCCTAAATAAGGACCCAAATCCGGTTTTTAACGGGTCGGAACCTTTGGGTAATTGGATAATCGGGGACCCAATTACATCCCTAGTTTTAACCCAAACATCAGGCCTCGTAACGAGACGGACTAAGCTTGGATGGGTTCTTTTAGAACCTTATAGAATGCATCTATTGCACTGAAACCCCATGTTTTCTGCATATTCTCTATTTGAGTCAAATCAAGACTCACTTGACTCATTTTAAATCAAACGAAAATGTGTGTATTATGAAATTTGTTGTACTCATTGAGGTACACACGATGGTATCAATTTTCACCACATTCGATGAAATACGTATAAGTCCATATTTACATAAAAGTCCTTAACATCATCAATTTGAATCTAAAGTCAACTCAATCAAGTCAATCTTTTCCAAACTTGCTCATCATGCTTAATTCATCCATTTAAGACTAATTTGATCCACTTCAATCATTAATCACTATTAAACTGACTAATCATGCTTAACATGCATTAATCTCGATTAATTAGAGTTAATCTCGATTAACTCGGGTTGGAGTGTAACATTTAGTCTCCTCTTTCCTCTTTCTAGACCTTAGAGCAATAATGTCATTATAAGAGAGCCTGACAAGCTTTCATCTTCTATTTCAAGTCATGTTGAAATAAAAAGTAATGTTGAAACGGTTCGAAGATAGTTTCGGTCGATCAAGTGGGTTCAGATTTTGCTGCAATCAACATTGATATATGCCAACTTGGCCCTGCCTTGGCATTAGCTCTACCCTTGAGACTTTGCCAATGGACTTGTGTTCCCATTGGGTCCTAATTAGAAGTTGAACCTAAGTGAAATGCGAAGTCTGAACATTAAAGTATTTAGAGCTGTTAAGTACATAATAAGAACAAGGACCTGTTCTATACAAAATAAGTAGTACTGGCCCCTAGGTTATGAGACTAGCTTCTTACACTAACTAAGGTTTTGAGTCTAAACTGCCTTTAAATTCCCAGAAAGTGAATAGACATCAAAGATAGCCATTTATGGGCTGCCTAATCACAATTTATCATTAGCTCATTGGCTTGTTTTGAAAAATATTAGCGAGCATGATATTTTAGTCAAACCTGCCAATGGGTCCCAGGACTGTTCATTATGTGCAAGCATGACATTTTGTTGCCATCGTTTTCAAACCTTATTATATCTATCCACGTACATATATCAAAACTCTCTTATCTTTTGTTAACAATTTTAGTTAAAGTACTAGTGTGAGAGGCCCGTGAAAGAAAAAAACCATAAAACACTAAAATAGAAATCAAAACACAGGTAAAAAAAAAACGTAAATATCATATTAGTAAATTGAAAAGAAACAATTTGGAATACTAATTATGAAATAAATTAGAAAAGAAAAATAATCTAACTGTAGACTTCCTGTTGTTGTTTTTGCATGATACTATACTAATGAAAGAAGTTTTAATATAATAACTGAATGATTTATTAGTTAACTAACGAATAAGAAGAGTTGGCCGGGTTTTGGGGTAGTTGGTGAATGCCGGTCTCTTATTTGGGTTTGTAGTGCATGTTGTGGTGTCACTACATGAACCACTATTGACTATTGACCATTGACTGTTGAATTAGAAAGGTGTGGACTAAATAGAGGGAATCTATATTAATAAGGGAGGGCTTCCATTTCATTGAAATTTTGAATGTGTGGCACCCTTCCACCTGTTTGTGGTAATGACAATTATTTAGATGAATAGGGGCTCATGCCTGTTATATCCATGATTTGGGTTGGATTTCACAAATTCTGGTGTATCGGATCGAGTTGGCTGAATTAAGTAATGCAAATCAACTTGGTGTTTGTGTTGGGAAGTGGTAGTATGAGTTGGCTGGTTTTAGTAATGCTAGCAAACTCCCATGTGAATCATTTGGGAGAATGTAGCTTGAAAATCAAGCATTTGAGGAACATAAAATAGTTTTTTGTAGGGATTCAAACCTTCAACATTTCACATAATACAAATTAACATTAACCAATTCACCTAATACAATGATTTGCATTAAATTGGCTAAAGAAATATTTTTAACAAGGATGTACTGATCAACCTTGTCATATCCTTATAGATCATAGGTGCAGCTTTGAGAGAGAGAGAGAGATTTTTTCCACGACTGTACAATTATCTGTCTGTCATGTGTTGTTTATCAACTTAGGCCAAAACGACCACTTAATCAAAACAGAAAAATAAAATAGTGGTGGATTTATTATTGTTAAAGTCCCTGTTACTTCCTAAATGCAATCAAGTGATTTCCATGTAACCGTTATCCCCCAACAATATAGTCCCTTACCACTGCGGCAGCGCATCAGCAATAAAAAAGGAAAAATCATTCCATGAACATTATAGCAAAAGAAAAACACTCCCACGGAACATAAAATAGAATACAATATTAACTCCTCTCCATAAAGATCATAGTACAAAGAAACAACCATATTGAAACACAGAAGGAAAAAAAAAAAGGAAACCAAACACCTACCTACGAACACTGAAAAAAAGAAAAAAAAAACACACATGGAGGGCGAGAGAGAAACAGAAAAGCACATCCGACAGCGAGGGGGGGGAGAGGGTAGCAGCCTCACGGGCCACCAACATAAGTTGTATTCTCGGGGGGGGGGGGGGGGCAACAGAATTTGTTCGCGTTGTTGCAGCAATTGTTATTAGGGGGGCTTCCTTCAGACCACCCCATAAGCTAGAAGATTATGGGGTGGTCTGAAGGAAGCCCCCTTGCTTATGGGGTGGTCTGAAGGAAGCCCCCCTAATAACAATTGCTGCAACAACGTGAACAAATTCTGTTGCCCCCTCGAGAAGACAACTTATGTTGGTGGCCCGTGAGGCTGCTACCCTCTCCTCTCCCTCGCTGTCGAATGTGCTTTTTTGTTTCTCCCTCGCCCGACATGTGTGTTTTTTTTTTTTCTTTTTTTCAGTGTTCGTAGGTAGGTGTTTGGTTTTCTTTTTTTTTTTTTTTTTTTCCTTCTGTGGCCAGCACATCAACCTTCTCAAGAGCCAACTTATCATAGGCAAATGTGGCAACAGTAGGAAAGCTAGGATCTGCTCTATTTTTTATTTTTTTTTTTGCTAAATTGCAAATTGAATTAAGAAAGAGAGGAAAGATACAACCAAGAAACAGCAAAACAGAAAGGAAAAGGCAACAAGA
The DNA here is from genome assembly GCA_038049695.1 of Cinnamomum chago. Classification (NCBI taxonomy): domain Eukaryota; kingdom Viridiplantae; phylum Streptophyta; class Magnoliopsida; order Laurales; family Lauraceae; genus Cinnamomum; species Cinnamomum chago. Next base: position 81,210,921 of record CP142452.1, read on the forward strand.
GAAAGAAAACCAGAGCACTAGATCAACCCTTGAGAAGGCTGATTACAAAGAAGAAGAAAATAATCTAAAGAGCTGCTAGGATCTGCTCTATACTTGGTCTTCAAGAGAATCAAGCTCAACTCAAATACCTGGGCATCCCAATAGTGTTAGGCACTCCGAAGCGTCTTCATTTCCTCCCCCTGCTAAATTCCATTAATGCCAAGCTTTCATCTTGGAAAGCTAAAATTCTTTCTTTTGTAGGCCGGCTTATCCTTATCAAATATGTTCTCTCCAGCATTCCTATGCACAGCATTCCTATACACATAGACCACCCCATAAGCATCAGTAATAATGCAAGCAGAATCACGAGGACGACAATCTTAATACCCATTGTTCGCTCAAGTGTGTGTATGTTGATCTCAAACATCCCTTTATATAGAGGAAAAAGTATGCTAGAGATGGGCCACTCTAGGACAATAAATTAGAGTGCATAAATGCACGGTCAGGTGGTCCATCTGAAAGCCTCTTATGCAGCTCACATGATGCGCCATTTTGTACATGTTGCACCGCCCCCCAGAGTGGGACCATCATAACTCGTGGGCTGGTCTATGTGTTGATCTCATAGATGGGGAATTCTAACCTATAAATGGCTTGAAACAAGGAAGCCATAAAACTTTCAGCTGGAATCAGGTCAAGTTGAGGTGCAACCAGCCTGATCAATCCTTGGTCAAGATAAAGAAGTGGAATAAAATGAGTGGATGTGGCTTGCGAGTTTGATAATTTTTCTTAGGTTGACAGCAGTGTAGGATATGGATGTGTTTGAGGGCGGTTTCAACTTACTTAAAACGAAATGAAAAAAATAATGAAGCATGAAAAGATGCGAGCAATAAAAATGACAAACATTGGTGTTCAAAAGGTCTTAAATGCTTTCAACTTCTCCTTGCAGAGCTTCATGTGACCCACATTCCCCAACTGAGGAACACTTGAAAATGTCTTTAATTATTTCAATCAATGAATCAATGCAAAGAGGATAATACAGACAATAGGGATATCATTAGCATTGGCAGGTAGACATAAATGATACATTCCAAAAAAAAAAAGAAAAGATGGTAATGTAAAATTATGCTATAAGAATTAAGCCCCGGTGAAAATAGAAAAGCACGTTGAAGAGTCCTAATTTTGAAAGAAGCCATGAACCATGACACACAAATGGTGGGTCCTGCGTTAAAGTAGGACAGTGACCATTGGATGGAGCTTGTATGTTAAAGAAAACAAAAGAGGCAATCGAACAAAAGAGGCAAGTCTTGGAATCTGCCTAATAGAGGAAACTGATTTCATTAAAGAAGAAAAACGACAAACACACACATGATTCTTAGTTCTTTTGTTGAGAAACCACAAAGAAACATATAATATTCATCTTGATAATAAATCCCAGTCCCAAAGAGACTCCACCTACAGAGTACAGAGGAAGAAAAAAATAGAAGATCGGCAGCAGCAGAACTAAGCCATGTGGTCTTGTGCTGCTTATAGCATTAGGGACAGCTGTGTTTTTTAGGGACCATCTTAGAAAAGCAAAGAGAGAAGGACTTAAGACAGCGATTAGTTTACATTTCTATAGGGCTCCACTTTGGACTGACTTAGATTTATCAATGCAACTGTTCAAAATGTTCTTTTTAGTTTTGCATCACAAGACCTAACTGATTTTGTTTGTTTTGGATTCCAAGATGTGGGACCCACAAGATTGGATCTGTAGCAATGGGCTTAAAAACCTGTATCAATTAATCTAATCTAACCTTATAAGTTCGTTGGTGGGACCCAGTTAAGGAGCAAGAGCCGCTCAAAATCACCTTAAAAAATGTCATTCCAATTTGGCCCACCTTGCCAATAGTTATGGTGAAAATACTTCACAGAATTTACATTTTGCATGTTACGAGTGTGTCGCAAAACATGCAGGGCGCGTGTTAATTTAAAATATAAAAGATAAGAAAAATTAAAAATTATTTAGAAATTAAAATATATTAGTTTATGTAGCAAAAGTATATTTTTGTATTTATAAGAAAATTTAAAAACTTCATAGATAGGACTGACCGCCACAGTAATCTCTTTGAAAGAAGATTTTCAACTGTAGCTGGGTTTTTATGTTTGTATATGAAAGGGTATTTGTTCAAATGACCGCTAATTAAAAAAATCTAATTTTTGCTTGAATTGTGCGTCTTTTTGGACTAGATCCAGGCTTTGGCTCTTTACAACTAAATCCAAGCACGGCCCAATATCCAAATCTAAGGCTTAAGCTTGGCTCAAAATAGGCTTGGCCTAGGTCAAGCTTGGGCTGATCCATGATCACCCTTAGTTTATAAGAATTAAGAAATTCAAATCGTATAGGAAATTTGTTATTTGAGAAGATAAAGTTAAAACTTAGAGTAAAATCAAGAAATTGATTGTTAAATTGAACCTCAGTTTCTAAATCAAATTGCCCTAGCTTCATATGTAATAATGCTTTTTCTATGAAGGGCATGTAATTCTTTACATTATTTTTTGCTGGGTCATTTTTTTTTCCTTTATTGTTTCTTTTTCTATTATATTCATAATGGTTAACATTTCAAGTTTGCAGGCAGGTCCGTACCGTATCATATTAACTCTATACCCGTACTGCTTGACATACAACCATGAGCCCAAACCCCCTGTAAATTATTATTAACTTTAGAGATCATATTAACTATAGAGATCACCTTGTAAATTATTATTCCATACGTCAGATAAATTCGACTTGACTTTCAGCCATAAATATCAGGTGGGCACAGTAAAGAAGAGTCATGGTTGTAGACCTGCGCCATTTTGGGCTTGTGTCAAAGTGACGATGGGCTCAATGTTTAAGTGGGTTGCCTATTGTCAGATCATGAGATAAAAAAAAGTGTGAAAGGAGCTGCACTGATAAAAGGTGGATTCAACTAATTAAGCCCCATAATTATAAGATAAAATCCTCCCTTTATTATCATTGCCGTCCATGCATTCAAAATCGACATTGTCACACTGTAATAACCACAATCACTAGTCAAAATTCTTAAGAAGGCATTTCTTAACGACTGATTCTAACCATCAAATAAATGTTTTAGCCAGATACACAGTTGGGCTTAATTATGTAATATGTTTCAATATCAATGACTATTGTCAAACTTGTTTGCCCCCATCTCATATTGCTCTTATAACTTAGCTGTCTGATCTCATGATTCCGATCATCCTATTAAATGGCCAACAAAATGGTACTTAGTAGTCCAGGTGGTGCATTGAATATTCATAAGATAGTCTGTTTGGGAAGGGGGGGGAACTGGGGGGAGGAAAAAAAGGGGGGAAAGTGGAGGGAAAGTACTTTTGGGGGGTGTTTGGGAAGGGGGGAGGGAAAATGGGGGGGAGGAAAATGGAGGGAAAAAAACACCTTTTTGCCTCAAAAATTTCCCCCCCAAAACAGGGGGGAAAAATGAGGGGAAAGTGAGGAGAGAGGGAAGAAATGACTAAAATGCCCTTAGACTTTATTTGAATTTTTTTCAAGAGCAAGGGTAAAATAGTCTTTTTTTCTGTACCTCACTAAAAACAAAATTATACTTTTTCACTTTCCTTCCCCTCACTTTTTTACTTCCCAAACAAAAGGAGGGAAAATTAATTTTTCCTCCCCTCCCCTTCATTTTACTTCCCCCTCAAATTTTCCCTCCCCTCCCCTCCCCTCCTCCATTCCCAAACGGACCCTAAAAGTTAGGACTATCCCTTTCCATTATATAAAATAAAATGTCTGACAATCTCAACACCAAAATATAAATGGACTTGCTCTAATCTCAATCCAATTTCTAATCTAGTGTAATTACCATCAGATCTCTAACCAAACTTTCAATTATACAATGTCGATATGACTTGCATTCATTTGAAGCCCACTTCTGATTCAGCACAACAAAATCTTTGTGGGATTAAATTGTGAAGATCTTGTAAAGGGTTCTATTCTGTTTTGAGTGCTGAATGGCTCAAAGGAAGGCATGGATCCTAAATTGAAGATCTTTACCGTAAAGAAGGTCGATTGCAATATGACCATATAGGTAGGGCCGTCAAAATGTCAAACGATCTGTTAACACGACACGAACCCATACGATATTAACGGGTTCAGGTGAGCTCTTAATGGGTTTGAGTCGTTAACGGGTCGTGTATGAATTAAACCAATAATCTGTTACCAACCCGCTTAACTCGTTAATTTTTTTTAATCCTTAAGTATAGCTAGAATTAATTTATATTCATAAAGAAGAAATCGAAATTTATTGTTTTATAGTGGGGTTTTAGGCGGGATCCACTTGAGAGCCTCACTTAAAGTTTCATGTAGCTTATATATTTTTTTCCTTATATATTTTTTTAATGGATTTTCTTTTAATTTTTGAAATGACTTAATTACTTAACGGGTTAACGGGTTGGGTCGTATAACTCGTTAAATTAACGAGTCGTGTTCGGGTTGGATTTTTTGACCCGTTAACGGGTCGTGTACGAGTTGAGGTGATTTTAACACAAATTCATTAACCCGTAACCCGAATTCTTTAACACAACACGATTGACAGCCCTACATATAGGATTTTAGGGATATTTTGATAATTGTAACCTGGCTATTTCTTTCTTTCTTTTTTACCACAACCTAGCTGGATGGAACTCAAGTGAGCCCACACAAAAGAGGAAGCCTACAAATGTGAATCAAAGTTATGGCGACATGCAATCTTCAAAGCCTCTTTACTATTTATACCAAAAAATTAAATTTCCAACGTTTGATATGTTTGGGCATCAAAAGCTACTTTTCTAATATAAAGGATACTTACTCATACAACCACAGAAGTGACCTTTGCCATTTTAATTAATATTACCTGCTAGATGGTTTGGAAACTTTTCCCTACTCTATTAGTTTAAAGGGTCACTTTTCCCCTTAGTGGTAGCTTGTCATTATTTATTACAATACCCACTTTGATCGGGGTTTTAGCTATGAATTGAAGAGTTGATTCTGTGTTTTCTTCGTGAGGTATATGTGATAAATCCAGCTGTTCATATCTAAGACAAAGAATCTTATGTCATCTGTGCTTGACTTGGTCTCGGATGATAATTGTGGACTGCAACTTCCATATACGTGTAACACTCTCTCTGCATTCTATAACTTATAATAATCCTCTTCCACATTCTTTGTAAGCATTTGTAACTCTCACTTTATATAAATATTAATAGAGGAAGTTTTAAGTGCATCTATCCCTCACCATAGGGTGAGGAACACTTTCCTTTTTTGCACATGAAGTCAAGGAAGTGTATCCCACCCCATGTACTTGAAAAATAGCTTTTGTACTTAAAAATTATATTAAGATTGATACAGTCATCCTCTTCTAATTTTATTTACCGTATCAAAGCGCTTCCTGAGGCCGCAGTCCTCCTTTCAATTTTCATCTTGTCATCTACACGATCAAATATTTTTATCCTCCCAATATCAACCTTGCAAGTTTTGTGTCATTGAAGTTAATTGATTCAATCCAATTACCTTCTGTTTATTTGGTCTTTCTGTGGCGCCGAGTGTAGAGGACCATCCCTAATCAGGCACACCTCATAGAGTAAGGCCCTATGGTACTGCAAATTAACCTCGACCAACGTCAGCTATTTATCATTGGACTCGTTTAGCAAGTTGGATCAACGTCACGCATTAAGAGTTGTTTAAAAACTATTCCACTTGGCATCTGTTGTGGGGCCATCAATACTAATATGTTATTTAGTTGGATTGATAGAAAAAGACAGTCACACGACATTTGCTAAAAGGAAAAACAAAAACTGTAATGAACCCAACCTGTCAACTTTCTTTAACAAGAAGAAGTAGTGCAATTATTGTTATCAGCTGCAGAGGTCTTAACAAGTTCGTAACCGCTTTGGCCCTAATGAATTATTGAGCTCTGCTACAACGGAGATGATCTGATCATCTCAAATTATAACACACTTAAACTCGAATAATATGGTGTTCATCCATTTGTCTTGATACACGTGCATCTAGGGTTTGGTTTTCTTATAATTATAATTGTACTGCCTATGTAAATGTCCATTGCTTTTTCCTTTTTTTTTTTTTTTATTGGAGGGTTCCTAACTTTTTGTGCTGGATTAATCCCTCCGAGCACAAAGGAAAGCTGGATAAACTCCCCTAAATATTCAGTGGTAGTGCAATTTTGAACCTACAACTTCTGAGCTCAAGCCGTAGTGCAGGTCAACTGAGCTACACCTTGCGATTATTGCTTTTCCCAATTGATGTAAACAACCTCAAACAATCCGGGCCTCTCTTTTACGTACGTATCCTATCTTTATTATCTTCTAAGTATCAATCTCTAACAGATAGCTTTGAAATAACAGTTCCTTTCATTTCAAAATAACCATCATATCTATCATAAGAAATGGAAGACCTAGGGCCACACCTAAACACGCAGGAAACAATACATGGATTAGGTACCCAACCCTAGTAATTGAGGTTCTCGATTCTATCCTCATCAGGGCCCGGCGAAAGCAAAAGTTTCTTTGGTCCCCACTCATTACGCCATGGATCAGGACTGTGTTGCATTTGGGACCCTATCATCTTGCCCTCCAAAAGAAATGCTACTCGTAATTATTGAGGCTAAACAACATGTAAGGCATACTACCTAACTCCTTTCCTTAATAAGTAGCAACATTAGAAATCCTCATTTTCACAAAGACAGAAACCCTACTAGTGCCAGAGTGTGAAGAGGTCTATTTAATGCATCGAATAAGGACACTGACAATATGGTGGAGGGGCCAGTGGAGATAACTGATCTAACATAGTTAACAGTGACGTGATGAGTGACGGCCCGGACATATCTATTTTAAGAGACCAAGCAGGACGATGTTATTTTTGGTGGGCCATCTAATCAAAGAAAATGGAATGTTTTAGAAATATGAAATTGGTTTCAATTTGCACTTCCCGGTTAGAAAATAATTTGTTCTATCTACATCTGGGACCACAAATTGGCTGTTTAGGAATGATGTGCATAGATTTCAGATTTGATGGAGATTGTGTATCTACTGTATATACACATAAAACATTGTATACTATGCGTTTTTTTTTTGCTATCAGAGGGTTCATAATCATTTGGATTGGAGTAATCCTTTTGGATCTAGAAGGAAGCCGGGTAAACTCCCCTGTAACCCCAGTGTGATAGTACAATTTCGAACCTACAACCTCCGGATGCAATACTATACGTACTTGGCATATGCGTACTTGGCAGGAAGAGTTGGAGAGAACTTTAGCATGAATTCAGAAAAGAAATACATGTCTGGAATTTTTATTTTATCTTATCTTATTGACTTAATACCCTTTTTTTCTTTTTTTCTTTTTTTTTGGGAGTTGGCAGTAGGAACTTCGTTCGCAGGTGCTATCGCATCACATTCTCCTCTCAGTTTTGCAATACTACCCTCCAACCTCAGATCAGATGCATGGATAGGCCATTTCATTTTTTTTATAGTATGGACCACTGACTCAAATTTGTTTGTATACCTCATTTGCTAATTTACAGGTCAAATGCATTGATTTACCGTTTCTTTTTTTATAATATGGTTAGTGGTCCACATACTAATGACAAATTGGTTTGTATACCTCATTTGCAAATTTTTTAGATTAGATGCATTAGCAGATGCATTGATTTACCATTTCTTTTTTTATAATATGACTACTGTCCATCGATGCTCCCATGAATGAAGGTCCTCGGTCATAAATTCAATAGAACTTTAATAAAGAAGAACCTACTCGAGTTTCTAAAAGGAATCTTGTAGTGGGACAAGCAATATCAAGAATCTGTCCGCAATTGGTTATTCACTACTTTCATTTTTTGGGTAGAATGGCAATGGCAATTTGACGATAGAAGAGGAAAGTTCATCAGGACATAATTGTTGCCACATGCATCATGCTTAGTGTTTTTCTTTTTTCTTTTTTTCTTTTTTTCATTCATTCATTCATTTTGGTAAGATGCATCATGCTTAGGTTAAGTGGTCACATGATCTATGAATGAGTTTTGGCTTTGCCAGCCATGTCCGGACCAACCTTACCCAATCCAACTTGACTAAACCTACTTTCCATGATGCTCTAATGAATTTAAACCTAATTAACTTTCATAAATTTTGCGTTTGTAATTCCGGGGCACTCAATCCACTACAGTGGCAAGGCATCAATGTTGATTGCAGATTTGCCGTAAGATTTGAACCCACTTGATAGACTGATATAAACTAAAATCACTTTAAACTAAAATCAATCAAAATTAAACGTTGTATTCATCATGATCACACAAATTGTTGTGATGAGGGTTAGAAGATGATGAATAGGCTAATTCTAGGCGCATGCTTTTTAGTTTCATAAACATTCATCCATCATGAACCTAATTGACTCATCAAGAGGGTGAGATTGCAACAGATGGGCACAGAGGATTGGTCTCAAGTATAGTAACTCCATTAATACATGCATAAATTGTATTTGTGTAAGTGAATGATTGGTGCAATGCAAGAAACCCAAATTAAATATAATACGTATATTTTGTGTTACTCTACCATTCCAAAATAAAAAATAAAAAAAATTTGTGTTACTCTAAATCAAGTACAACAAATGCATGCCAATTTAATTTAAATATCTTCTCAAATAGTAGAAACTCGCGTGAAACAACTTATTTGTCTTTTGTTCCACTTTGTTTAGTTAATGAATTAAATACTTGCTTTCAGAGAGGAAACTAAACATGCATGGAATCTTGTTTGGAAGATCAAGATCACATGGCATGCCTTCCAGCTCTTGCTTGGAATCACTCTAGAGATAGAAAAAGACTGGTCCATTCTCATTTCCGTTTTAGCGCCACTCTCCCTTATATTTATAAGCTTCACATGAAAAAAAAAAAAAAAAAGAAACCTTTTCCAGTGAAATCATTGATAAAAATCAGCAAGAACTTGAACAGTCCTCATCTTAACATGGCAGGGGATAGCTCCATTGGCATCATATCACATGGCACTTCCAGTCAAAGGAAATGGTTGGAATGGACATGCACTGCCATCTAATAAATGCAACTTTATGTCTCATCAATTGATCATACAAAGAGAGAGATTCTCATTAAAGACAGCTTCAATTTTCACTAATTAGAGAGGAGAATAGACATCCTTGTGTGAATTTTTTATTGCAAAATTGGATTCCAATTTTGCAATGATTGAGAAATTGGGGCTTCCAAAATTGAAATTAATTTTAACTAATCTAAAAAGTCCAATTTAGAGAGGATAATATACATCTTTGTGTGAATTTCACATACTTAGATGTAGATGTGGTGACGGAATATACGTTCCGCTGCTATATGTAAGCGTTTATAGTGGCATAATACATCTTTTGTTGCTATATGTATTATGTATTTATAGTGGCATAATATATTTTCTACTGCTATATGTATTAGTATTATGTAAACATATACTTAGATTTAGTGACGGACCATACTTTCCGCTGCTATACGTTAATATGTATTATGTATTTCACATACTTAGATGTAGATGTGGTGACGGAATATAAGTTCCGCTGCGATACGTAAGCGTTTATAGTGGCATAATACATTTTCTGCTGCTATATGTATGTATGAATACGTTTATAGCAGCAAAATACAATTTCGGCCGCTGTATGTATATTGATACTTAGATGTAGTGACAGATACATAAACCGCCGCTAATTGTCACTTTTCTTGCAGTGACAACTGCATTATCCTGCGATTTGGGAATGATTTGAAATCTTAATCTTAAGAGTCCAATTTAGAATGTTGACATCAACAATCTCTTCCTCAACGACACACCAGCCAAGACTCCCGTGACTCGAACACCCGACCTACCAGGCTTTGATACCACTTGTAGGATCTTACACTCCCATTGAGCTACCACTTATCCCAACTCAATGGGGTGTAAGATTCTACAGATGTAAAGTAGTATGCATTTTTTCTGTTCATATTTTTGCTTAATCTCCTCACATGATAGTGTGGACTTGAACTCAAGTGCTTACCCTCGCACCATAGAAAAGTTTCACTCTATTCACTACGATTATTTTATCTTTTTAATGCAATCTTGACTTTTAATTAAGTGCATTATCAAGTTTTCTTTCCTTATTTCTCTTTTTAGTTGAAACAACTATAAAGTTGGTGAATTTTCTTTCTCCACCCATTTTTCTATTTTGTAGGCTATTGATCCAAGAAAACACATGGTTTTATTCAAAATGGGGGGTGGTCGTGTTTTCCATGATATTAAGGACTGAAACTCCACTTGAGAGAAATTATATATTTTGATAAAATACATCACTTGACCGAAATAATATGGAAGCAACAATTCTTACCCACAATAGGTTTATTTATTCTATTTGAATCTTCTTTTTTAACTCTATTTTTTCAATTTTTTTCCTGTTTGTTGAAGTTTATAATAGAAGATCTATAAATGGGTTTTTATAGGTATCTTTATTTGACGAGGTTTCTTGCAAAAGGAATTTTCCTCTACAAGATGGAATGGAAATCTTGATATTGTAGATCAGACGAAGCTTAATTAAAATGGTCTTTTTTTTTTAGGTATCTTTATTTGACGAGGTTTCCTGGAGAGGAGATTTGCTTCTACTAGATGGGATGAGAAAATGGCTGAAACTATTAAAGGGAATCTATGATATTGTAGATCACAAGAAGTTGAATTAATAGATGATTTTTGCTTTGAAAGCTCTATCCGATGGAAAGAATTATTTTAAGACTAATTATTTTCCTTTTGAATAAATTTCTATTTTTTCCATAAAAGGCATTTTTATTCTTTCCAATTTTAATGTTTTGGTCTAAATTCATGACCTTTCTTAAGTTTTCATTCTTTTTATTTTTAAATGCCAAAAACTCTCTCCAAATATTTCTTCCTTTATTAAATAGGACATTCACCTTAAGACTTTATTATCTTGATAAAATCTAAAAACTAATATTTTTATAGTTTTAATCTTATTTAATATTTTTTTCATTGGCTTTTGCTTTTACTGTATATTTTATCTAATGAGATACTCTCTACTATTACTTCTCTTTATTATTTGAAAGATACTATTTTATTTTTTTTTACTTTCATCTTAATTTGATTATTAACAAAGTGTAATTTTTTTAAAGAATATGTTTATTTTACCATAAATTCTTTGACTCCATTTCAAAAAGATAATCTTCTTATTTAAAAACTCTTAAAATTAAAAAGTAGGAAAAGCAAGAAAACGCAATGGGCCCACCAAATGAGACTAATGATTTCAAATATAAGTAAAAATGAAATTTTCAATTGATATTGAACAAATTAAAGTGCTCTCATTTTGAAATTTACCATTTACATATAATTTTTTGTTACCATTATAAGGAGTGATTTTTATCTCAATTGTTTTTTCATATCAATATAATCTAGATAAAATGTTTAATTATTTTGAATTCCTTATAATGTTTAAGTATATAAAGCACGGACATGTTTTGCTAGTAAATTGTTGGAAAGAAAATAATTATTTTTATAATTCTGATACGTGGCCCAAATGAGGTACTTGAACATTGAGTCCAAGTCCTATCCCAAGCTATAGAAGACCACCTAAAATTGGGTTTTGGGTCAGACCATGTGAGTTGGAGGTGGCATGATCCAAGTTGCACCCTCAACTCAAAGACTGCCTCCTTCTTAGCCCAAGCATTTGCCTGCTCTTAGCAATCATAATTTGAGAACGTGAGGTAACCACAACCACAACCACATATATCACCCGATTGCCCACCCTCTTTTCGTTTGAGTGGGCCCCATTCTCATATCGTGCAGATAGGCTCCTTTCCCACATGTATGGCTGGCTTCCCATGTGCACGGCCTTCTTCCCCACTTGTGTCTCAACCCCCTTGACTAGGGTACCAAAAAAAAACTAAGCGTAATTTTTTTCAAATTTCTTTAACTAACCATTGTGTTAGACAGATTCCTCCTGAGGAATTGAATGATTTAATTTACATAATTTCCTCTTTGGGAGGATACGATGATTAATAACTTATCTCTTTGCTGATATATTGGGATATTTCTCCTTTAAGAGAATGTCATGAGCTGATTTCACGGCATGCATTGATTTGCTGTGATCACAGTTGGATTGTACGCCATGGTTAATACTGCCTATTTTAAACGTTGATGATCACTAGTAAGCACTCTAATAAAAATAAAATATAAATCACCCATCAGATGGGGCTCCAAACGCAATATAAACCAACAATATCCAGCACAATATAAACCAAGTTTACGAGTGTTTTTGCAAGGGATTAATAGTGAGAATAGTTAGGTCCTCCAACATGAATTTGATGTGCACATACTTGATCATAGGTGTGAAAACTCGCAAGTTAATCAAGTCATCTCTTTTTCGATCAAAATTGATGAAATCCAGAGAAGATCGAGTGTGCATGGACTTTTTGTTTCCTTTTTCTTTTTCTTTTCTTTTTTTTTTTTTTCTAATTTTCATACTTTTTGAGTATATAGATTTATTGATTTCGATAAATTATTATGAATGCACTAAACATTTAGAGTTTATAAAAACTAAATGTCTTTTTAAATAATTTAAACTAAATAAATAAGGAATTGTTAGGAATTTTGTAGATTGCAATTTGATGGTTGCATTATCATTCTAGCATCATTTGATTTACACACTTGCATTGGTTTTAAATAAACTTGAAATCTTGTTTTATTCATGCATTACTTTTTAGTTTTGTAAAAGTATTGATTTTTGCATGTTTTGGTTTCAATCTTGGATGCATTTGATTTAGAAAAGAGTTTTCAAAGAAATCAAGCAAGCCTTGTTTTAAAAAGTTTTGAAACTTTTTAGGCTTTTTATGGCATGTTTTAAAAACCTTTAGAATCCTTAAAACATGTTTTCCAAGCTTGATTTAGTGGCCAAAAGGTCCCCCAAAGAAAAACCTTCAAATATGCAAAAGTTGCATTTTTTGCAAATAGGGGGGAGTCCCGGCAGTGTCGCCGGTCGACCGAGACACAGGTCTCGGTCGACCGAGACAACTGGAGGTAAAAACTGCATTTTTGCACTGAAACCTCCAACGGTCAGAAATCTGACCGTTGTGCCTTCCCGGTCGACCGAGGCCTGTGTGCCGGTCGACCGAGGATATAGCCGTTGGACCTTTTTGGCTATAAAATGAGTTCTTTCCCTTACCAAAAGTTGGGAATTTTTAGCCCCTCCTTGAGAGGATTTGAGGCATATCAAAAGGGAAAAGAACCAAGGGATGAAGGGGATGATTAGGAAAGCTAAAGCTTGGATTAATGAAGTTAAACCACCAAGTAGGCTCTTCCTTCCTTAATCATATGTTTGCATGCTTTTGTTTTATTTTTGGTAAATCATTTCTAGCATGTTAAACTATGTTTGTGTTGTGTCCTTAACATGTGTTATGTTTTGAGTTGATTTATTGTTTTGGATACAACACCACATGATTCAATCCAAGTAGTACTTGAATTGGTAAATCAAAGTAGATCATGTTAATGAAAGAAACTTGGTAAATCATATGTAACATGATCCATATACTTGGTTGAATCTTTGGTTGTTGTTTTCCATCATAAGAACATCTCTCTCAAAACTAACTTATGTTTTGGATTCAACTTCTTTACAAATCATATGTTTTCATGTTTTGTTTTATCATTGGTAAATCTTTGTAACATGTTAATCTATGATTTGTTGTATCCTTAGCATGTGTTATATTTTGAATAGATCTATTGTTTTGGATACATCACCATTGATTCATCAAAGTAGTACTTTATCTTTGGTAAATCTAAGTAGATCATGTTAATGAAATATGTAACATGATTCATATACTTTGTTGAATCATTGGTTGTTGTTTTTCCATCATAAGAAAATCTCTCTCAAATGTATCTTATGTTTTGGATCCAACATCATTACAAATCATATGTGTATTATTGTTTTAATGTTTCACAACTTGCCTTACTTTGATTGGTAAATCTTTTTCAAGTTGTCCTTATAATTACATATGATTTGTCCCCTCTTTTCAATCGAATCTATTTTTATGTTTTGAGCATCATTGATGATTTGATTGACATCCCTATGCATCACATGTTTAGAGCTAATCCATTTCATACAACTTGTGTAACTTTGATATCATTAACAAGTTGTTACTTTTAACATGTGATTGCATTACTTCCTCAATCATAAATGTTTTTGAGCTAAAACTTTCAAAAGCCTTAGGCTTACATTTATGAGCTTTCATTTTCTAAATGATTGAGGATCACACACACACACTTCATTTGTTTTCATCTTTGCATCCATAGTGTGAGTGTGTAGTTGTTATTCACTTCCATATCCGCCTATTTTAGAGGCAAATGTAATGAGCTAAAATGAATCTCCATCTAGTGTATTAAAGACACAACTTAGTGAGATAACCAACCATGTGGTTGAAGAGGTTATTGCTTAGCCTATAAAAGCATAATGGATAGGTTGATGTTAAGCCTTGAAAAACATCATTGTAAGGTTATTGCTTAGCCTTGGAAAGCATATTGTAAAGGTTATTGCTTAGCCTATTGAAAAGCATAAATAGTGGAAATCCGGTGGGGTGTTGGATCACAAGCCGGTAGTGGATGTAGGCATTGAGGCCGAACCACTATAAATCCTTGTGTGATGGTGCTTGCTTTGTGGTGATTGTTTATATTAGCTTCCGCATATTGTTTGATAATCATCACTTGTGACTAGTTTGTTTTAAAGAAGTTAAAATTGTTAAAATTGGTCATAAAAGAAGCTCACCCTATTCACCCCCCCTCTAGGGTTCGGATCCCCATGGACTTACAAGTGGTATCAGAGCGGGTTACTCCATTTTAGGGCTTAACAACCCGGAGTTGATCCTTGCTAGATTTGAACCCTAGTGTTGTGATTTATTGCATATCTTTTAAAGATTTCCACTATGATTGAAAATTGATTTTTCCCTTGCCTCTTTGCACCACTCTAAGTCTTTTCCAAGTTATATCTTCTAGAGTTGGTGAGTCCTCAAAGTGTTCTCTCATGGACAACCTTTTCAAGACCTTAGGTGAATTTTCAAAGGTAGACTATTTGAGTAACCTTAAGGCCTTGATCCCACTAGACCAACCTATTCTTTTTAGTTATATCTATTTGTTGGTCTTGATACATTTGCATTTTGTTTCTTTAAAGTCACATCTTTTAAAATGCAATGTTTCTTTGTGATCATTTGATTTTGTCTTCATGAACTTTTATAGTTATATCTCATGGTTTTCAAAATCCTTGATTGCAACCTTTTCATGATGGATTTGCATTTTGATCATATAGTTATATCTCTTGTAGTGCATATCTATTCATGATCAATTGATTGTGATTACAATTGCTTTTATAGCTAGTTTTTCATGATCAATTGATGTTGGAAAATCATTTGATGTTTGTCATAGTTAGATCCTTTTTGCATATCAAATGATTTGAAGCTATTTAAGTTTTCCATTGATTTACAAGTTATATCTTTTGATATGGAAAATTTGTAAGTGTCTATTGTTTTTACAAATTGAAAAATTTACAATAGTACACTTCTTGTTTTTCAAATTCACTTGCTCTTAATTCGAAATGATTCTTTATTGGAATTTCATATATTGAAGTGATTTGAGAAACTTTGGAAAATGTTCTAAGCTTTATTAGTTATATTTATAGAAGCATTTTCCTTGAATTTATTTCCTTGTGCCTAATTATGATTGTATCATTTGAAAGGAAATAATTTTTACAAACAATTTGCATCTTTGCTCATTGAGTTACATTCTTTATGCAAATTGATTTTGATGTCTTACATTGCATGGTTGGATATAGTTTCATTGATTTGCATGTTTGTGCCTAACTTGGTATATTCTCTTAGATGCATTTTGATGATTGTTTATGTGCTTTTTAATAAAATCTTGCATTTGAGCTTTTTATGTACATATGTGATTTTATGTGCTAAGCTCATTTGGTTTAAACCACATATCCTTTTCCATTGCATTGTAAGCATAGTACATTTGCTAAGAGTGGAGATGTTACATGATAGCTTAATGGATCATTTTAGATGAATTGGAATTAAACCATTGTTCTTAATAGGTATATCCATTTATGTGGTCCATCTTCATCTTTATGTGATCCATGATGTCTCTCTAACTTCATACCTTCTTGTGCTTACATAGTTATATTCTTTATTGATGATATGGTATGAGTTAGATCTTGAGTGTTGATTGATCCTCTCTATGCAAATGTCAAAGTGTTCTATGTATGCTTGTGATCTTAGTTCTATCTGTTGAAACCATACTAGAACTCAAATCCATCCTCTATGCTTTATAGTCATTTCTTTTTGGATGGTTATGATGTTGATTCATGTATATGCTATAAGTGATATCATCCTAATACATGTTTCAACTTCATAGTAGTGATCTTGATCATATGAAACTCTTTGAAATCCATTCCTCATATTTCTATGTGTTTGATGGATAACTTAGATGTTGAATTCATATGATTTAGTCACTTTATAAATTGCATGCGTTTCAAAGTCATATCCTTGTGCATTGCAATTTACCTTGTTCATCACTATGCTCAATAGTTATATCTTTATTAGTGATGAATATGCATTTATGATGCTTGATGGATTTTTGTCACATTCTTGCTCTTTATCATGTTATCAAATTCAATTAGTTTCAATTGGTATAATGTTTGATTGATTTGATTTCTTGTGAATGTGATAAATCTTGTGTGCATTGGATTGAACTTGATAAGTAATATGGTTGTTCCATGTCACACACCATTAGCATCATTATGCTCTTGTTGCCACCTCTCTTTGCTCATATAGGTATATCTCATGACCACCATGTTTATGTGTTCATAATATTGGTTGGTTATTAGTTGAGGTTGGCTTCATGTTTGAATTTCATTTCACTCTTTCATGCACCTTAATAAGTCATATTTATTGATTGAATGAAATGATTTTCAAAATCTTACATAGCATATGATTTTCATAAGTAATATTGATTGATGCTATGTTTGAGTAAACCCCATATCATGGATAGCTCTAATTTGGATTTTTCCTAATAGGTATATTTTTAAATCCATTTTAGAGTGATTGATTTAAATAGTCATATCCTAAATCTCAATTGGTATTCTTTGTCTTTCCAATTGATATCCATGATGGCTTTTCCCATAGACCTTGCTTTCTTTTGGCAATTTGATCATATGAGCTTGATAGTTAAATGAATCTAATCCTTTCTTTGAAGTTGACCCTCACTTGGTTAAACCATCTTCTTCTTGTACCTAATAGTTAAATCTTTGTCAAAAGTTTGACAAAAGGAGATAATGGATTGAGGGGGAGTGTAAACCTTCATAGGAAGTATTAGTTTTGATCAAATTGACCCTTGGATTGCCTTTGAGCCCTTAGAGACTACTACCTCACATGATAGCCTGTTATGTACTTCATTTTCGATTTCATTTGTTAACAGGTGCTACTAATGGTATTTTCCTTGTTTCATGTGTGTAGGTACCTTTGCAATTTAATGGCAAAGGGGGAGAAATTATGCAAGTTCTCAAAAGGGTGAAGAGAATGTCCAAGCTTCCTAAGGGGAGAGTTGTGTATGATCTTCTACAAAAGGGAGAGAATGCATACCTTGCCAAAGGGAGAAAGAGGCATGGTCAAAGGGGGAGAGCAAATAGAAGAAAGAAAGCTTGGAAGCTAAAGAAGATGCTTGGATAAAGAAAGAAAGAAGAAAGAAATCTTGAAGGTTGATCAAGCTCCAAGCATCATGAAGATTGAAGTCCAAGAGCCCAAGCTATGAGAAGAAGCATCCAAGAAGATTTCAAGCCTTGTCCAGCTGAGGGGGAGCTGAAGACTAAGTGTGTTTATTCAGTGGTGAGTGTGTTTGCCATCAAATTGCAAAGGGGGAGATTGTTAGGAATTTTGTAGATTGCAATTTGATGGTTGCATTATCATTCTAGCATCATTTGATTTACACACTTGCATTGGTTTTAAATAAACTTGAAATCTTGTTTTATTCATGCATTACTTTTTAGTTTTGTAAAAGTATTGATTTTTGCATGTTTTGGTTTCAATCTTGGATGCATTTGATTTAGAAAAGAGTTTTCAAAGAAATCAAGCAAGCCTTGTTTTAAAAAGTTTTGAAACTTTTTAGGCTTTTTATGGCATGTTTTAAAAACCTTTAGAATCCTTAAAACATGTTTTCCAAGCTTGATTTAGTGGCCAAAAGGTCCCCCAAAGAAAAACCTTCAAATATGCAAAAGTTGCATTTTTTGCAAATAGGGGGGAGTCCCGGCAGTGTCGCCGGTCGACCGAGACACAGGTCTCGGTCGACCGAGACAACTGGAGGTAAAAACTGCATTTTTGCACTGAAACCTCCAACGGTCAGAAATCTGACCGTTGTGCCTTCCCGGTCGACCGAGGCCTGTGTGCCGGTCGACCGAGGATATAGCCGTTGGACCTTTTTGGCTATAAAATGAGTTCTTTCCCTTACCAAAAGTTGGGAATTTTTAGCCCCTCCTTGAGAGGATTTGAGGCATATCAAAAGGGAAAAGAACCAAGGGATGAAGGGGATGATTAGGAAAGCTAAAGCTTGGATTAATGAAGTTAAACCACCAAGTAGGCTCTTCCTTCCTTAATCATATGTTTGCATGCTTTTGTTTTATTTTTGGTAAATCATTTCTAGCATGTTAAACTATGTTTGTGTTGTGTCCTTAACATGTGTTATGTTTTGAGTTGATTTATTGTTTTGGATACAACACCACATGATTCAATCCAAGTAGTACTTGAATTGGTAAATCAAAGTAGATCATGTTAATGAAAGAAACTTGGTAAATCATATGTAACATGATCCATATACTTGGTTGAATCTTTGGTTGTTGTTTTCCATCATAAGAACATCTCTCTCAAAACTAACTTATGTTTTGGATTCAACTTCTTTACAAATCATATGTTTTCATGTTTTGTTTTATCATTGGTAAATCTTTGTAACATGTTAATCTATGATTTGTTGTATCCTTAGCATGTGTTATATTTTGAATAGATCTATTGTTTTGGATACATCACCATTGATTCATCAAAGTAGTACTTTATCTTTGGTAAATCTAAGTAGATCATGTTAATGAAATATGTAACATGATTCATATACTTTGTTGAATCATTGGTTGTTGTTTTTCCATCATAAGAAAATCTCTCTCAAATGTATCTTATGTTTTGGATCCAACATCATTACAAATCATATGTGTATTATTGTTTTAATGTTTCACAACTTGCCTTACTTTGATTGGTAAATCTTTTTCAAGTTGTCCTTATAATTACATATGATTTGTCCCCTCTTTTCAATCGAATCTATTTTTATGTTTTGAGCATCATTGATGATTTGATTGACATCCCTATGCATCACATGTTTAGAGCTAATCCATTTCATACAACTTGTGTAACTTTGATATCATTAACAAGTTGTTACTTTTAACATGTGATTGCATTACTTCCTCAATCATAAATGTTTTTGAGCTAAAACTTTCAAAAGCCTTAGGCTTACATTTATGAGCTTTCATTTTCTAAATGATTGAGGATCACACACACACACTTCATTTGTTTTCATCTTTGCATCCATAGTGTGAGTGTGTAGTTGTTATTCACTTCCATATCCGCCTATTTTAGAGGCAAATGTAATGAGCTAAAATGAATCTCCATCTAGTGTATTAAAGACACAACTTAGTGAGATAACCAACCATGTGGTTGAAGAGGTTATTGCTTAGCCTATAAAAGCATAATGGATAGGTTGATGTTAAGCCTTGAAAAACATCATTGTAAGGTTATTGCTTAGCCTTGGAAAGCATATTGTAAAGGTTATTGCTTAGCCTATTGAAAAGCATAAATAGTGGAAATCCGGTGGGGTGTTGGATCACAAGCCGGTAGTGGATGTAGGCATTGAGGCCGAACCACTATAAATCCTTGTGTGATGGTGCTTGCTTTGTGGTGATTGTTTATATTAGCTTCCGCATATTGTTTGATAATCATCACTTGTGACTAGTTTGTTTTAAAGAAGTTAAAATTGTTAAAATTGGTCATAAAAGAAGCTCACCCTATTCACCCCCCCTCTAGGGTTCGGATCCCCATGGACTTACAGGAATTAATGACGATCGATTTTGGTTTCTCTTAGCTAGTCAAGTTGGTTTAAGGTGGGCAAGTTGACTCTTGAGTTCCCTCTCTCAAACACAATTAAGAGTAATAATGTGGCCTCTATATATAATCTGAATTGATTATCCAGTGGGCCCCTAGACATAGTTCATTGCTTAGCCCATCAATGAACGCACAGATGTACGTGGTTACAATAGCACGAGACCTTCCTGGCATTCTTCAGGTTCATGCCATATTGCCATTTATCAAGAGTTAGAGGTGGACCTCAAATGCTAAATAGGGTTGATGAGCCTCCATCATGATGAATACAAAGAGGCCATGCATTTTCTTTTGTTTCATATTTAGTGTCCTAATTTGGGTCCACCATTTCAGACCCATAGCATCTCCTCCAGACCTATGCAGGGCTCGTTTGAGCAGGACCAACACATAAGGTTTCCTTGGCCTTAATTTGGGGCCTACATGCACAAGCATTAATTTAGGGCCCAAGGAGAAACTAGTCCCTTTCCATGCCACATCCCAAATGCAGAGCAGAAAAGATAGCCATCGTCTCAAACCATAGACATCGCGTCTCAAACCAGTGGCAGATTGAGCGGAAAGTTCTTGAACAAAATTAAAGACCCGGGTTTTTAGAACGATCTGAAATTCACATTCCACAAGTAAAGAAAACAAGAATGAGGAAAAAAGGAATCACTTCCAAGAGTTTTAACAGATTCACAACTGAATGACACAGTAATCAAAACAAAATTAGCAAGCTTTCAGTAACCAATCATTCCAAATTCCTTTCCGTCACCCGAAGGGAAAAACCAAAGAAAACCTCAAATCAATGATAGTTTACCACCAACATTCGTTTTGTTTAAAGCAGAGACCTCAAAACCATCTGATATTCTAACTCCCATAAAAGATGGTGAGAGTGGGAAAACCCAACAAAGTACTCTCACAAACCAAGGTTCTGAACGAATCATCCCACCAAAATATATCAATCCAAGTCTTTCACTAAAAACGACTTAAAAATTAAACCCATGTTCTGGTCCGAAAGATCAAACACCCAGGTCATGAAACCATCTGAAATTCACATTTCACGATCTCATATCAATAGCAGTTACACGTTTTAGGCCAAAAGATCAAAGACCCAGTTCTTGAAACCATTTGAAATTCTCATTCTATATTAAAATGAAGAACAACAAGAAGTAGAAGAAGAAACCCAACTGAATCTCTCAACTTTAAGGGCTCTCTGGAAACATGCGACACTACAAGAAATTTGGGGTTTAAGGACGACACAAATTTGTCCCAAAATGTACATATTTCGTCACCAAAACTAATTGAGACGAAAATTTTTCGTCACCCGTTTCGTCGCCAAAGCCTTGTCGCTAAAAGGTATTGGAGACGGAAAAAAAATTCGTCACTGAAAAAGATAGATTGGTGACGATTTTTTTTTTTTTTGTCTCCAATACACTGTTGGAAACAAGTAATTTTTTTTCGTCTCCATTACACTATGTTGGAAACATACTTGTAAGTAATTAGTGACAAAATATTTTATCATTAAAGGAAGAAATTAGAGACGAAAATATTTTGTCATAAATATAAGAAATAGAGACGAAAAAATTTTATCGAGGTCACCCATCCTAGTACTGCTCCTGCCTGAGCACGCTTAACTTTAGAGTTCTTACGATTTTTGGAGCTACACGATTGTAGAAGACTTCATGCTAAGTTAATACGGGGTTTTACTTATAAGCCATGGTTAAGACTTGGATGCGGGCTAACTGAAACTCATCGTTTGAAGCCCATGGTTGACACGCTACGCCCCGTGGTTAAGAGTACCGCCCGGACCAGGATCTCACATTCTCCCCCACTAGAAATAGAGTCGTCCTCGGCTCTGATACCGACTGTCACAGCCTCGCCCAACTTAGCATGAAATTGTCCGCTTTGGCCCACGTGTACATGCGAAGACTTCCCAAGAGGTCAACCATCCTAGTACTGCTCCCGCACGAGCACGCTTAACTTCGGAGTTCTTACGATTTCCGGGGCCGCACGGTTTTAAAAAGTCTCATGCTAAGTTAATACGGGGTTTAACTTATAAGCTCATGGTCAGGACTTAGATATTTTCGATACAGGCTATCGTAGAGTCACTGTTTGAAGCCCGTGATTGACACGCTACGCCCAGTTGTTAAGGGTACCGCCCAGACCAAAATCTCACATTCTCCCCCACTAGAAATAGAGTCGTCCTCGGCTCTGATACCAACTGTCACATCCCCGCCCAACTCAGCATGAAATTGTCCGCTTTGGCCCACGTGTACGTGCGAGGACTTCCAAGGAGGTCAACCATCCTAGTACTGCTCCCGCCCAAGCACGCTTAACTTCGGAGTTCTTACGATTTCCGGGGCCGCACGGTTTTAAAAAGCCTCATGCTAAGTTAATACGAGGTTTAACTTATAAGCCCATGGTCAGGACTTGGATATTTCCAATGCAGGCTATCGTAGACTCGCCGTTTGAAGCCCGTGATTGACACGCTACGCCCAGTTGTTAAGGGTACCGTCCTGACCAAGATCTCACATTCTCCCCCACTAGAAATAGAGTCGTCATCGGCTCTAATACTAACTGTCACAGCCCCCCCCCCCCCCCAACTCAGCATGAAATTGTCCGCTTTGGCCCACGTGCTCGCGCGAGGACTTCCCAGGAGGTCACCCATCCTAATACTGCTCCTGCCCGAGCATGCTTAACTTCGGAGTTCTTACGATTTCTGAGGACGCGTGGTTTTAAAAAGCCTCACGCTAAGTTAATACGAGGTTTGACTTATAAGTCCAAGGTCAGGACTTGGATATTTCTGATGTGGGCTAACGGAGACTCATCGTTTGAAGCCCGTGGTTGACACGCTACGCCCCGTGGTTAAGGGTACCGCCCGGACCAAGTTCTCACAGTAGCAGAGACTCAGAGAGGTAGGTGTACCTGGCGGTGGCGGACTCTTGGATGGAGGAGGATGGGCACAAATGATGGTGATTGGTGATGGTGGTTGCGTCTGGGAATTCTAGGCGAGAGAGATTGAGAGAAGTAGAGATGAGAGGGATCACTGATCAGGGATGGGTCTGCACTGCGTGTGTTGATGGAGGGTGATGATGATTGATGGGGGTCAATGAGCCATGGTGCTGTTGCTTGAGACGATGGGTGGGAGATGTTGGAAAAGGATTTTGGAAAATGGGGAAAATGGTTCTTCTCTCCTCTTCTGGAAAAGGGTTTTGGAAAAGGGGGAAAAAGGTTTTGGAAAAGAAAGACCGGGATAGATGGAGGGACAAAGGGGGAAATGGGTTTTGGAAAAGGAGCGTTGGATTGGGGTGGGGGTGGGGGAGGGGGATGGACGTTAGGGCCTTGGGGGCCCATTTTAGTCATTTTAAAGGCTTTTCCAAAACAATACTTGTAAGAGAGGAATAGGCTCAAGTGCGAACGAAATTGGTGCCACCGCAAATGAAATTGGCGCCTTATTTTGGTGTCCAAATATTTTCGTCTTCCATAACTTATCATTAATAGTGACGAATTATGTTCGTCACAAAAACAAATTATATTTTGTTGCAAAATTTTTCGTCTCCAATGAACTAAAATAATTCACGCCAAAGCAAATGAAATTGGCGTCTTATTTTGGTGACGAAATATGTTCGTTGTCTATAACTTATCCTTATTGGTGACGAATTACGTTCGTCGCAAAACAAATTATATTTTGTGATAAAAATTTTCGTCTCCAATGAGCTAAAATAATTTGGCACCTTATTCTAGTGACGAAATATTTTCGTCTTCCATAACTTATCCTTATTAGTGACGAATTAAGTTCGTCATAAAAACAAATTATATTTTGTGACAAAAATGTCCGTCTCCAATGAGCTAAAATAATCCACGCCGAAAACAAATGAAATTGGCGTCTTATTTTGATGACGAAATATGTTCGTCTTCCATAACTTATCCTTATTAGTGACGAATTACGTTCTTCGCAAAAAAAATTTATATTTTGTGACAACAATTTTCGTCTCTAATGAGCTAAAATAATTGGCGCTAACTTTTTGTAGACGAAAATTTATTTTCGTCTCCAATACTTTTGAAAAAAATGAAAATAGACGACAAAATTTATATTTCGTCCCCTTTGGGTGTTCTTTTAAGACAAAAAAAAAAAAATTCGTCTTCAGATTTCGTCACAACAGCCTAAATTTCTTGTAGTGCGAAAAGAAGAGAGGGAGGAAAAAGAAATCTTTACAAAGAAAGAGAGGAGGAAGAAAGATTATACAAACTCTCAATCTGGAGAAGAAGATGTAAGATGGGTTAGCACGAAATACAATATTCTAATCAATCTCAGCTTTTAAAGGGTTGCCAGAAAGTCAGAAACTGCAGAGAATTAGCACTTCCAACCGAATACACGTGCATCATCTCACAATACAAATACATGCAAAAAGTACTTAAAAGTCTAAATCTTTCTCTCCCTCTCTTTATCTACTAAAACAAATGTGTCTTCGGAATTGTATTATTCTGTAAATTTATTGAATAAAGTGGCCACTACAGTCTGCAGAGGATATTTAAAAAAAAAAAAAACAAACAAACAAAAATGGAGAAGACACAATAGTAGAATATATATAAAGATATCATCTCCATATTACAATCACATTACAACAAAAGATGCATAAAAGTACAAAAACTACACCAAAAGATGCTATTACAATCACATTTGAAAAGGAAAAGAACAAACAAGAACTACAACAAAAGATACATAAAAACAAAAATAAATAAAAAAAAAAGAGCATAAACTACTACTTGGAGAGGAAAGCAAAAACTACCCCTCTCCCTCTTACCCTCTGTCTCAACTTTTTAATTTAATTATATGTTATCTAAGCTAACGTATCTTTTAAAAGATTGTAGTTAGCATGGAGGTATTGGTGAAAACTTATGGTTATGGTTTTTCTGATAATAATGATCATGTTTATGATTTCGGAGGCACGGAATTGGGATCCGCAATGCTGCAATCCGAAGAACATCCCAATTCCGTGCCTCCGAAATCATAAATATGATCATTATTATTAGAAAAACCATAAGTTTTTACCAATACCTCCATGCTAACTGCAATTTTTTAAAAGATACTTGGATAACATATAATTAAATTAAAAAGAGGGATCACATTACAACAAAAGATGCATAAAAGTACAGAAACTACACCAAA
Organism: Cinnamomum chago; assembly: GCA_038049695.1. Lineage (NCBI taxonomy): Eukaryota > Viridiplantae > Streptophyta > Magnoliopsida > Laurales > Lauraceae > Cinnamomum > Cinnamomum chago. The sequence goes on from CP142452.1 coordinate 81,236,283, forward strand.
AGATGCTTATTACAATCACATTTGAAAAGGAAAAGAACAAACAAGAACTACAACAAAAGATACATAAAAATAAAATAAAAAATACATAAACTACTACTTGGAGAGGAAAGTTATGTTGGCCCCTCATGGGCCAACATAGCTAGCATTTGCTGCCCGGTGGCAGCAACCTACGTTCTTCCGATTGCAGCAGGACGAATCCTAACCCCGCGCCTCCGAAATGATGAACATCACCATTATTATCAGAAAAACCATGATCAAAGTTTTCACCAATCCCTGCATGCTATCAGCAATTTTTTAAAAGATACGTTAGCTGAGATAACATATAATTAAATTAAAAAGATTGAGAGAGAGGGGAAGAGGGAGAGGGGAAAGGGGATGAGGGGGAGAAGGAACATATGTGTGTGTCGATGCAATAGATGATGGGAGATGAGTTAGAGTAGAGGAGGCGATGGAATGTTCTTTATATAGGCGAAAGAGGAGTTAATGCAACTGCATCTCTCTCTTTTTCTCTCATATAATTTGTAGGCCCACAATCAAATTACGTTATTAGACCCATCGTTCAATACAGATCAAGAAAAAGAAAAACCTTGAGATGAAAGAAACATAACTTTGAGAAAGTGTCAAAGAGTCACTTGGCAAGGCAGCATTAATTTAAAAGGAAATGTAATGATTAGGATGATATGTAATTCGAAACTCTTACCAAAATAAATTAAAAAAACAGTTTTAGATTGGTTAAGTTTCTATACGTGTAGTTATCATGATTTGTACTCTATTAGAAAATATTGGGAACTCTATTAGAAAAGAGCTCAAATCACCTCTTCTTCTAAATCCCCAAAATCTTTCCCTCAAGTCGGATTTTGGTCAAAGTTTATAATCAAAATTGAGTGCTAAAATTGAAATCGATTGCAAAATCAAGCCCAATTGAATTTGTGTATTTGATATATATATATATATATAAATAGGATCTAGGAAAGTTAGATTTTATAAGTTATGGATTTTGAAGCAAATCAAAATAGATAGGACGAATTGTTCTTCTAAGCCATGATTTTGAAAAGTTCAAAGTTGTATAATTTTGAACTACTGATGTTATTTTACATGAGGAATGTAAATAGTAAACAAAATTCGGATAACTTTTGAATGGAGGAAGAGTGCTAATTAATGAGAGGGTAGTGACTGCGAGCGAATTTGATTGATCATAGGGGGCCGCCATATGGGCCCCACAGGGCTCCCTGTTATTTTCTGAGTAAAGGCTAAGCCATCCCAGATGGTGGTGCTCTTAGTAAACTCATGACCACTTTGATGGGTGTATGGGCTGGAAAGGGGGTTAATAATGTGATAAATTGGCAGTTTTAATGAGGTTCTGATAGGATTAGACTGCGCTTTTCCAGTTTGGTGTTCGGAAACTGAATTGATAATGTGACAATTTGGCAGTTCTGATGGTAACGAATGTTTAAAGAGGGGATAATATTTTGCCAAGCCTTTTTGGGATTATATTTTGCATTATCAGATATCAATACGACAATCTTGTGGTTCTAGTCTCTCTCTTGTCTTCTATGGAATATTAAGAAAGAAACCTTTAAAAGCCTGTCTCCCTTTGAAAGAAAGCCGTCCAACTCCATCCAACTCTGGGTCCACTCGGCTTTTGCAGAATCCCATGCTTATCACTCCCTGTCCCTCTCCCTCTCCCTCTCCCTCTCCCTCTTTCTCTTTTATCACCAATAGCTATCTTATTGCTTTTTTTCAGGCAACAACAGCTATGCATACCCAACAAAGAAAAAACTGAATCAGCTCTTCAATTCAAATTTAAAACCCCCCAACCACCCCCCACAAAATGACAAGCTACCATGAGCTTTTATTTGGCATAAATAGGAGAGTGGCTTTGAAGACGGCATGTGTCCATAACTTTGATTCACATGCAGTAGAGCAAAGGGCATGTCACGTGGGCCATCAGAATCACACATGTCGCCTGCCAATAGATAATGATTCACCTCGTATGGTCTACGTACGATCACCATAAATGGATTGATAATATTGATTTAATCACCAATCCATTGCTGATTGATAATATTGATTTAATCAGTCACTTGATGGATGGATAGAAACACAGCATGGACCACTGCTGATGAAATAGTTCTACCCGTTCAATTAATTAAATTCAATAACAATAACATATCAGAATTTAACAACTCAAAACTGTTTAATGTACTTAACAACTCAAAACTGTTTAATGTTCGGACTACACATTCAGGATCCAATGGGAACACAAGTCCATTTTGGCAAAGTCTCGAGGGTAGAGCTGTCGTCGGCAGGGCCAAGTTGACCGTCACACTGTAGAGGCATCAATGTTGATTGCAGCAAAATTTGAACCCACTTGATCGACTGATAGTATCTTGAACCGTTTCATTGTTTCAACATGACTTGACATAGAAGAGGAAAGCTTGTCAGGCACTCGAGAGGAAAGAGGAAAGAGGAAAGGGGAAAGGGGAGACTAAGACTCTGCTGACGTCAGTTTCAAAGAGTAAATGTCGAACAAAGTGATGCCCAGATTTGGAGAGGTGGGAGGGAATCTTTTCTATAGACGATTAGATTCATTCCAACAATACAAAGCTTAAAAGCATCTAATTAACATGTGGCTCGAAAATTAATTTATTGATAAAAAAACAAGAGGTTTTGATCGGAAATACCACTTTATGTGGTCGGTACACCAAACATGAAACATTAAGCAAACATGCACCTAACAGATTATCTATACAGGATTTCTAATTTTTTTTACCTTTTTTTATTTATTTATTATGGTCGAATTCAACCTTTAGTTTCAGCGTTAGAGGTCGAATTCAACTCCGAGATAGAAAGTGATTTTAATACATTTTAGTTCTATGTGCTGAATTTGACCTTGTAAGAAACACTTGAATGTCGCATTTGACCGGAACTACATATAAGTTTTTCTGACTTTAGGTACTGGGACGATTGTCATTTTTAGGAATTCATCTTCTAAGTGAACCCAACGGAGAAAGCTCTGCTCATCCTACTCGGATCCCTCTTGTTTGAATTCTAGGGACGTTCATTAAAAGAGCAAATAAGTAACCAGTGTTATTCTCGAGCATCCCAAAGGAGGAAGAGAGCATAGATTAAAAAAAAACACATAAAAAGAAGAAACATAAGGGTGATGGTGAAATAGAAAAGAGGATTTCACCGGAAAAGTCCCAAAATATAGCCATATATCTCGAAAGGTCCTCGTAAATTGTGTGGCACCAATGAGGTCCATCAGGCCTTATTTCCTTTTTTTTTCAACTTTGTGTCTGATGAGGGCGACGCTAGCATCGCTCGTCAATGTCTAGCGTCGCTTGTCAGCGTATCTCCTAATGTACAATTTGCTAGTGGGGAAGATGGAGAAATATACACAATGGAGGCAGCAAGAAAATTCCTTCTGGCTTTTAGTAGTTTTACTACATGTGAGATTGTACCTTTAGCTAATTTTATAAATAATCACCTGATTGCAGTCCCCACGATGCACAATTCCAACACAACTACCCCAGTCATTCACAACAGGAACTGCAACATCCCTATAGAAACGCATCACCGCTTTCTTCAAGTCCATGCTAGCTTGCAAGGGATTAGCTTCTCTAAACGGTGTCATATACTTCTCAACTGGTTCGCCCAATGATACCTAATTGATAAGAGATACTAAGAAACATTGAGGAGAGGAATAACAACAAAGTATGAAGCAAAAAAAAAAAAAGCAGATGAGACACCTGAGGGAGTAGGTAAAGACAAAACTGTGAGCCGTTGAATCCAGATAAAGCCTCGATGCGTACAGCAATCTGCAGCACAGTGACGTATAAATAATCTCATGCAACCTATTTTTAATATGTAAAATATAAGAATGCAATGGGATGCAGATAATTTATCTTCCATTATGTGTTAGTTATTACACTAAATAGCCCAAATTTAACTGGGGCAAAAGGGTAGAACCAAGAATATAAACAGTCATGACTCATCATGTTCTGACGAGTGACAATATAGCAAATTATGTATATTTCTCCAGCTCCCCCACTAGCAAATTGTGCATAAGGAGATGCGCTGACGAACAACGCTAGCGTCACCCTCATCAGACACGAGCGTAATTTCTTATTCTCTTGATAAAATCTTGATAAATCTAAAAAAATAAATTATTTTTAATCTTATATTGTGTATTTCATTGTCTCTGATATCTTCTTTTTATATTCTTTTGTACCCATTTTCATGGACTAAAATAATCTACTATTTCTTTCCTAAAATATTTTTTTGTCTTTCCTATAGATGAATGAGTTTTACTAAAATATTAGTTAGAACCGAGCACACTGATGCATTTGTATTTTACCGAGGTCATTGATGCTTTCGTATTTCTGTAATTAAACAGTGGAAAAAAAATGCTTTATAACTACTATGAATCAAAGAAATGACCTCTGAATAATGATGATTAATATGTAATGACTTTGAGACTATATATAATCTTTTTCCTGTTTCAATTATATATAATTTTTTATATTTCAATATAACTTATATAAAAGATACTATTTTCTTAATTATTATAATTTTTTAAAAGTTCATAGATTTACTTATAGCATAAATTATATTGCTTGTACTAAGCGCGCGACATGTTTTGCTAGTTTAGAGTTGAAGACAAGGGCATCATAGCCCATTCATACAAAATATTCTGATAATGACAGAAACACACTTTTATTAAAAATGCTATTGTATTTTAATTTTTTTAATAAATCTTTGATAATTTTATGTATTTTATATTTCAAAATATTGCCCTGCCTGTTTTGCCAGTTTTCATGAAATACAAACTGATTAAAGGATAACCCACGACATAATCATAACATCCAAATTTTTTTTTTTTTTACTTCACTTTTTTTATTTTTTGACTTCACTCTTTTTATTTTTATGCCTTGTTTTTCTGCAAAGTGTTTTAACCATGATTAATGGCATGGTGGGCCATATTCTAATTGGGTTTACATTTTAGCCAACTGTAAAAATATAAGTGGGTCCCTCCAATAGACTTTAAAAGGTTGGAATAAATGATGTATATCTTTAAGCACATTCCTAATTTGCTATAAATCCAATCTTGTGCGCACACGTTTGGAAATCCAAACCACACAAAACCAAAGTAGGGCCCCCCCAAAACACCCCCCCCCCCCCCCCCCAAATCTTGTGCGCACACGTTTGGAAATCCAAACCACACCCCCCCCCCCCCCCCCCCCCCCCCAATCTTGTGCGCACACGTTTGGAAATCCAAACCACACAAAACCAAAGTAGGGCCCCCCCAAAACACCCCCCCCCCCCCCCCCCCCCCCCCCCCCCCCCCAAAACCAAAGTAGGGCCCCCCCAAACCCCCCACCCCCACCCCCACCCCTAAGAAAAAAAAAAAAGTAGGGTCAATAATGGCGACCTCTCGATCTTTTTTTAAGCTCTCGCTCTTTTTCTTTCTCTCCCCTTAATTTTTTTTTTTATAAATTATATGTTATCGCAGAAGCTGACATATCTTTTCAAAAATTGCAGTCAGCATGGGTTTGTAGTCAAAAGCTAGCTTGATGCTGCTCATTGAAGTCAATAGCTATTTCTAATAATTATGCTCAGTCTTTCCGACCTTTCCGAGGCAAGAAATAGGAATCCCATGTGCTGCAACCGCAGGATCGTAGGTTGCTGCCATCCACGACTTAAAGATGTCAAACGGCCCGGCACGGCCCACTCCAGCCTCAGCCACCCGTGCCACGGGCCGGGTCAGCACGGCCCACCCCAGCTAGCGGGCCAAGCCGGCATGGCCAGCCAGGAAAATACCCTGGCACGGCTCGCCATGGGGCGGGCTGGGCCGGGCGGGCTGGCGGGCCAGGCGGGCCTGCTCTTTTTTTTTTTTTCAGTATTAAGAAAAGGCCCAATACATGCATAGTAGAAGATTTGTGGTTAACAAATCAATAGACCAGACCTACTGTTGGTCTTAAAAAGCCCAATACATGCATTATGTTCATTAGCTTGTGCAAAGGTTATTAGTGGTTTTATGAAATGGCTCCAGATATGCATCAGAGTAAGCCAACATTTAGGCACTCCGGTCAGTGACTGTGCCATCCTTAAAACCTCTTTGTCCACCAGCACATGTTCGAACTAGCGGCCTAGATCGATTGCCTATTCATCTTGAATTTGGCCTGCCATGGTGTGTTGGGCCCACTTTGTCGCCAATGACGCTAACAAAGATGGTGACAACCAATATGCATGAATTATGTTCATCAGGTTCTTTTCGGTGGTGTTTAGAATCATACTCCTAGTCAAAGTTCCTCCATACTTGTTAACGACATTTTCTATCATATAAATACCCCTTATATGACCCTTTTCGGGGGGGTAAAATGGATATTTTTTTTTAAAAAATCACTTTTGGGCGGGCCAGGCGGGCCGTGCCTTGCGGGCCAGGCGGGCCCATCCTGGCGGGCCGTGGAGGGCAGCCCATGTGCCAGGCGGGCCCGGGCCCAGCCTCCTCGGCCCATCACGGCCCATGTCACGGGCCGTGCCGGGCCACGGGCCTTTAACTGGCGGGCTGGTTCGGCCCGGCCCATTTGACATCTCTATCCACGAGGCAACAAATGCTAGCTATATATGTGGGCACATGAGGGGACAACATAACTTTCCTCTCCAACTAGTAGTTAATTTATGCTTTCTCTGAACCCATCATCTCTCACATGTATGCTCCCCTGTTCCTCCTCCCTCTCTAGAGACTAAACCCCACCCTCTCTCTCAAAGTCACATATTTTTAATTCACTACAACAAAATACAGCTTTGCCAACGCAGTCACTGCGTATTGAAAAATCAGAATTGCGTCAGGACAAGCTTTACCGACGTAGTACAATGCGTCAGCACCATGTCGGCAACCTAATGCTTGGAAAACCATTCCCGACGTAATAATGTTTAGCGTCGGCTAAAAGGGGCCATTCACCGACGCAATGGTGCGTCATCCTAAATGCCGGCAATGTCAACTGCGTCGAAAAAAAAATCGAACTTAGTGGTCAACCTCACCTCACTGTCAACGCATAACAACGTCGGTGATACATTTGCCAACGCACATAATAACGTCGGAATACATATTTGACGACGCATATACAACGCCGGTAATACATATCCCGACTTGTTGAAGCGTCGGGAAATGTCTTCAACGACGCAGGAATATTACTTTTGGCGACGCAGAGAGTGCGTCGGGAAATAGATTTACCTCACTGTCGACGCATAATAACGTCGATTATACAATTGCCAACGCACATACTAACGTCGGAATACATATTTGACGACGCATATACAACGCTGGTAATACATATCCCGACGTGTTGAAGCGTCGGGAAATGTCTTCAACGATGCAGGAAAATCACTTTTGGCGACGTCAGAGAGTGCTTCGGGAAATAGATTTAACCCACTGCTGACGTATAATAACATTGGTTATACATTTGCCAACGCACATACTAACGTTGGAATATATATTTGACGACGCATATACAACGCCGGTAATACATATCCCGACGTGTTGAAGTGTCGGGAAATTTATTCAACGATGCAGGAAAATTACATTTGGCGATGCAGTGAGTGCGTCGAGAAATAGATTTACCTCACTGCGACGCATAATAACGTCGGTTATACAATTGTCAATGCACATACTAGTGTCGGTGTACATATTTGACGACGCATACACAGCGCCAGTTATACATATTATTATTTTTAAATTAAATTTTCATTTCTCCCTGTATATCACAAATAAGAATCTGAATACCTGTTCAAACAAAAACTTGATGCACGACCCAAATTAAGATAGGTTCACCAACAATTCCAAAATAATATCCACAACCAAATATCCTACATCCATAAACCAAAATAAACCCACAAATCTCTAAAATACACAAATATTATTATTTGATCACTTCCAAAAATCTTTAACATCCACAAATGTCTGTGATCGAAATAAACAAGGTAATCCCTAAGAGGAAAACTATAAAATCTTCACTTCAAAATTCCATTCAAATTAAAAATATGAAAACAATAATAACAGTTCCAAAATTATGCCCATAATCTTTTACACGCTACAATGACGCGGCTACGATCTACTTCCTCATAGTTATTTCATCATCACCATCATCAAAGACTTGTCCCACCTATGTTGGGGTCGGCTACATGAATTTTGTTTCTCCATTCCGATCTATCTTGAGTCAAATCCTTCGATAAGTTGCACGTCTTTGATCTAGTTTTACTACCTCTTGAGTACCTGAAATTTTGAAAAAGAAAATACAATTAAAACAACAATGTGACTAGTATCTATTCCAATAAGCATCATTTGATTGTGAAGAAGTAAACAACCACAACAGAGATTTCTCACGAGTACTTGAACTGTACCTAAATTCACTCGACCATTTCTCCTATTCAACTTATATGAGAACACGGTGAACTAAGAAGATAAAAGGCAACGGCCGTAGAGTCTTTTTTCCACACATTTTTACCCAAAAATAAAATTAAAAACTCTCACAGCAAAAAATAATAGGATTTTCTAACATATGATTGAGAAGGTATTATAGTGGTATGATCTTCTAACATATGATTGATAAAGCAAAAGTCTTGTATATATCGAAGCTGATGCCAATTAATTACTAGTTCCAAGTTCCAACACACCCCATTTGAAATTCTCATTCTATATTAAAATGAAGAACAACAAGAAGTAGGAGAAGAAACCCAGCTGAATCTCTCAACTTTAAGGGCTCTCTGGAAACATGCGAAAAGAAGAGAGGGAGCTAGGAAAAAGAAGTCTTTACAAAGAAACAGAGGAAGAAAGATATAACAAAATCTCAATCTGGAGAAGAAGATGTAAGATGGGTTAGAACGAAATACAATATTCTAATCAATCTCAGCATTTAAAGGGTTGCCAGAAACTGCAGAGAATTAGCCTTCCAATCGAATACACGTGCGTCATCTCACAATACAAATGCATGCAAAAAGTACTTTAAAGTCCGAATCTTTCTCTCCCTCTCTTTATCTACAAAAACAAATGTGTCATCGGAATTATATTATTCTGTAAATGTATTGAATACAGTCTGCAGAGGATATTAAAAAAAAAAGAAACAAAAATGGAGAAAAGATGATAAAATATGACACAATATATAGTAGAAGAATATATAAAGATATCCTCTCCATATTACAATCACATTACAACAAAAGATGCATAGAAGTACAAAAACTACACCAAAAGATAACTTATTACAATCACATTTGAAAAGGAAAAGAACAAACAAGAACTACAACAAAAGATACATAAAAATCAAATAAAAAATACATGAACTACTACTTGGAGAGGAAAGTTATGTTGGCCCCTCATGGGCCAACATGGCTAGCATATGTTGCCCGGTGGCAGCAACGTTCGTTCTTCGGATTGCAGAAGGAGGGGTCCCAATTACTTGCCTCCGAAATGATGAACAGCATCATTATTATTAGAAAAAACATGATCAAAGTTTTCATCAATCCCTCCATGCTATCTGCAATTTTTTAAAAGAAACGTTAGCTGAGATAACATATAATTAAATTAAAAAGATTGAGAGGGAGGGGAAGAGGGAGAGGGGAAAGGGGATGAGGGGGAGAAGAAACATACGTGTGTGTGTCGATGCAATAGATGATGGGAGATGTGTTAGAGTAGAGGAGGCGATGGAATGTTCTTTATATAGGCGAAAGAGGAGTTAATGCAACTGCATCTCTCTCTTTTTCTCTCATATAATTTGTAGGCCCACAATCGAATTACGTTATTAGACCCATCGTTCGGTAGAGATCAAGAAAAAGAAAAACCTTGAGATGAAAGAAACATAACTTTGAGAAAGAGTCAAAGAGTCACATGGCAAGGCAGCATTAATTTGAAAGGAAATGTAATGATTAGGATAATGTGTAGTTCGAAACTCTAATCAAAATAATTTAGAAAAACAGTTTGAGATTGGTTAAGTTTCTATACGTGTAGTTATCATGATTTGTACTCTATTAGAAAATCTTGGGAACTCTATTAGAAAAGAGTTCAAATCACCTCTTCTTCTAAATCTCCAAAATCACTCCCTCAAGTCGGATTTTGGTCAAAGTTTATAATCAAAATTGAGTGCTAAAATTGAAATCAGTTGCAAAATCAAGCCCAATTGAACTTGTGTATTTGATATATATATATATATATATAAATAGGAACTAGGAAAGTTAGATTTTATAAGTTATGGATTATGAAGCAAATCAAAAAAGATTGGACGAATTGTTCTTCTAAGCCATGATTTTGAAAAGTTCATAGTTGTATAATTTTGAACTACTGATGTTATTTTACATGAGGAATGTAAATAGTAAGCAAAATTCAGATAACTGTTGAATGGAGGAAGAGTGCTAATTAATGAGAGGGTAGTGACTGCGAGCGAATTTGTTTGATCATAGGGGGCCGCCATATGGGCCCCACAGGGCTCCCTATTATTTTCTGAGTAAAGGCTAAGCCATCTCGGATGGTGGTGCTCTTAGTAAACTCATGACCACTTTGATGGGTGTATGGGCTGGAAAGGGGGTTAATAATGTGATAAATTGGCAGTTCTAATGAGGTTCTGATAGGATTAGACTGCGCTTTTCCAGTTTGGTGTTCGGAAACTGAATTGATAATGTAATAATTTGGGCAGTTCTGATGGTAACGAATGTTTAAAGAGGAGGATGATATTTTGCCAGGCCTTTGGGATTATATTTTGCATTATCAGGTATTAATACGACAATCTTGTGGTCCTAGTCTCTCTCTGTCTTCTATGGAATATTAAGAAAGAAACCTTTAAAAGACTGTCTCCCTTTGAAAGAAAGTAGTCCAACTCCGTCCAACTCCGGGTCCACTCGGCTTTTGCAGAATCCCATGTTTATCACTCCCTCTCCCTCTTTTATCACCAATAGCTATCTTATTACTTCTTTTCAGGCAACAACAGCTATGCATACCCAACAAAGAAAAAAACTGAATCAGCTCTTCAATTCAAATTTAAAGCCCCCCAACCACCTCCCCACAAAACGACAAGCTACCATGAGTTTTTATTTGGTATAAATAGGAGAGTGGCTTTGAAGATGCACAAATAAGATGCACAATTAAACCAAAAATCAGATTTTTTTTACGAGAGGTCATTCAAACACATATCCTTTCACACACGAACATAGAACCTAGCTACAGTTGAAAATCTTCTTTCAAAGAGAATACTGTGGCGGTCAGCCCTATTTGGTAAATTTTAATTTTTTTAAATAAAAACATAAATATCCTCCTACTACATAAACTATTATATTTTAATTTTTAATTAGTTTGTGATATTTTTGTGTATCTTTTATATTTTAAATTAATGCCCTTCCTGTTTTGCGACACACTTGTAACATGCAAAATGTGACTTCACTCTTTTTATTGCTTGCGTTACTGTGAAGTGTTTTCGCCATAATTTTATTGGCATGGTGTGCCAAACTCTACTTGGATTGACATTTTTGTAGGTGATATTTGAGCGGCTCTTGTTCCTTAACCAGGATGTCCCACCAAAAAACTTACAAGGTTAGATTAGATTAACTGATCTAGGTTTTTAAGCCCATTGCTACATATTCCAATCTTGTGGGCCCCACATCTGTGAATTTAAAACACATGAAATCGGTTCTGTCTTGTGATGCAAAACTAAAAAGAATAGTTTGGACAGTTGCATTGAGAAGTCAAATCCGTCCAAAGTAGAGCTCAATAGAGATGTAAACAAGTCGATGCCCTGCCTTCTCTCTCTCCTTGTCCAAGATGGTCCCTCAATGCCAAAAGCAGCATAAGACCACATGACTTTGCTCTGCTGCAGCTATCTTTTTTTTTCTTCCTCTATAGGTGGAGTCTGTCTGGGATTTGGATTTATTATCAAGAAAAATATATGTTAGTAATTATGCTAACTTAGCATGTAAAGTTCCAAACTAGGCTAAGTTTTAAAATCTCCTACTTTAAAAATATCCCACTTTTAAAGTGAGAGATTTTAAAACTTAGCCTAGTTTTAACTAGGTACCATCACCTATTAAGGCGTGAGTGCTACCAATTAAGTTCAAAAACATTTGAGAATGTATTGTAACTTGTAAATCCAAGAGGTGGGGAAAGGGGGCAGTGCCGTGCCAATTCGTTGACCAAGTCAATGGCCCAAGCAATGCTAGTCCTTGTTGGGCCTAGGTTGCCCTTCCTTAATTTATTCACTCGTCACGACCAATCAGAACCCAATAATTATTTGGGATGGAAGCCGGCTCAAATGGATGCTGAGGTCATTATATAAGTAAGAAGAGCTTGGAAAGGGGTAAAATGAGGGGAAGGAAAAAAAAGAGGGGAAAATGGAGGGAAAGTGGAAATTTGACGGGGTTTGGAAAGGAATGAAGGGGGAGGGGGGGAGGGGGGGAGGGACAGTGGGGGGAAAATTCGTGTGGAGCTCACCTTAAAACTTTGCGTTGAAAAATGGGGGGAAACTATGAGGGAAAGATTGGAATCTTTGTAATTTTACTAAACTGTCATTTTCACTTTTTCACAAAGGATTAATTGGTAATTTTCTCTCTACCTCACAAACAAACAAAACCCTGCTTTTTTACTTTTTTTCCTCTACTTTTTGACTGTCCAAACAAGAGAAGGTAACTTTAATTTTCCCTCTCCTTCCCTCCTCTCCCCTCATTTTCCTTTCTCCTCAAATTTTCCCTCCCCTCCCCTCCCTCGTTCCCAAACATAGGGTAAGGGGAGCTTTATTCGAGATACATACAAACTTAAAAAACTCAGTGATGCTGGTGATATTTCCTGATGGAATAAATGAAAGCACATCCCCCAAACAATACTTGCTGCAATGTTGTTGCCCCACTTTTGAGGGGAACACAACTTATGTTGGTGGCCCGTGAGGCTGCTGCAACCTTCTCTAGTCTCCCGAGCCCGCCCTCAGATGTTTGGTTTTCTGTTTCTCCCTCATTCTCTCTTTGTAGTTTTCTGTATTTTTTTCCTTTTTTTTCTATGTTATTATTATCATCGTAGGTAGTTGTTTGTTTGAGATGTCTCCAAGCTTTAAATGCTGCTTACCATATCGATGAAAAGATCTCAGGATGTCCCACCAATAAACTTACAAGGTTAGATTAGATTAACTGATCTAGATTTCTAAGCTCATTGCTATATATTCCAATCTTGTGGGCCCCACATCTGGGAATTTAAAACACACAAAATCGGTTCTGTCTTGTGATGCAAAACTAAAAAGAATAGTTTGGACAGTTGCATTGAGAAGTCAAATCCGTCCAAAGTAGAGCCCAATAGAGATGTAAACAAGTCGATGCCGTGCCTTCTCTCTCTCTCTCTCTCTCTCTCTCTCTCTCTCCCTGTCCAAGATTGTCTCTCAATGCCAAAAGCAGCATAAGACCACATAGCTTTACTCTGCTGCATCCATCTTTTTTTTTCCTTCCTCTATAGGTGGAGTCTGTTTGGGATTAGGATTTATTATTAAGAAAAATATATGTTAGTAATTAGGCTAACTTAGCTTGTAAAGTTCCAAACTAGGCTAAGTTTTAAAATCTCCTACTTTAAAAACATCCCACTTTTAAAGTGAGAGATTTTAAAACTTAGCCTAGTTTCAACAAGGTACCATCACCTATTACGGCGTGAATGCTACCAATTAAGTTAAAAAAACATTTGAGAATGTATTGTAACTTGTAAATCGAAGAGGTGGGGAAAGGGGGCAGTGCCGTGCCAATTTGTTGACCAAGTCAACGGCCAGGCAATGCTAGGCCTTGTTGAAAATTAGGAATGGAAGCACGTCCCCCAAACAATACTTGCTACAATGTTGTTGCCTCACATTGGAGGGGAACGCAACTTATGGTGGTGGCCCGTGAGGCTGATGCAACCCTCTCCTCTCCCTTGCTCGCCCTCGGATGTGTGGTTTTCTGTTTCTCCCTTACCTTCTCTGTGGTTTTTTTATTTTTTATTTTTTTCCTTTGTGTTTTCTGTGTTATTGTTATCATCGTAGGTAGTTGTTTGTTTGTGCTTTGATCTCCCTCGCCTATCTCTAACCTACTTTTTCCTCTATATAAAGGGATGTTTGAGATCAACATACACACACTTGAGCGAACAATGGATATTAAGATTGTCGTCCTCGTGATTCTGCTTGCACTATTACTGATGCTTATGGGGTGGTCTGAAGGAAGCCCCCCTAATAACAATTGCCGCAACAACGCAAACAAATTCTGTTGCCCCCCCCCCCCCCCCCCACCCTGAGAATACAACTTATGTTGGTGGCCCGTGAGGCTGCTACCCTCTCCTCTCCCTCCCTGTCGGATGTGCTTTTCTGTTTCTCCCTCGCCCTCCATGTGTTTTTTTTTTTCAGTGTTCGGAGGCAGGTGTTTGGTTTTTTGTTTTTTTTTTCTTTTTTTTTTTTTCCCCTTCTGTGGCCAACACATCATCCTTCTCAAGAGCCAACTTATCATAGGCAAATGTGACAACAGAAGGAAAGCTAGGATCTGCTCTATACTTGGTCTTCAAGAGAATCAAGCTCAACTCAAATACCTGGGCATCCCAATAGTTTTAGGCACTCTGAAGCGTCTTCATTTCCTCTCCCTGCTGGATTACATTAATGCTAAGCTTTCAGCTTGGAAAGCCAAAACTCTTTCTTTTGCAGGCCGGCTTATCCTTATCAAACATGTTCTCTCCAGCATTCCTATACACATAGCCTCCATCCTTGCCCTCCCAAGCTCCATCTGAACGTCTTAGGAATGAAGCATGAAAAGATGCGAGCAATAAAAATGACAAACATTGGTGTTCAAAAGGTCTTAAATGGTTTCAACTTCTCCTTGCAGAGCTTCATGTGACCCACATTCCCCAACTGAGGAACACTTGAAAATGTCTTTAATTATTTCAATCAATGAATCAATGCAAAGAGGATAATACAGACAATAGGGATATCATTAGCATTGGCAGGTAGACATAAATGATACATTCCAAAAAAAAAAAAAAAAAAAGATGGTAATGTAAAATTATGCTATGAGAATTAAGCCCCGATGAAAATAGAAAAGCACGTTGAAGAGTCCTAATTTTGAAAGAAGCCATGAACCATGACACACAAATGGTGGGTCCTGCGTTAAAGTAGGACAGTGACCATTGGATGGAGTTTGTATGTTATAGAAAACAAAAGAGGCAATCGAACAAAAGAGGCAAGTCTTGGACTCTGCCTAATAGAGGAAACTGATTTCATTAAAGAGAGAAAAACGACAAACACACACATGATTCTTAGTTCTTTTGTTGAGAAACCGCAAAGAAACATATAATATTCATCTTGATGATAAATCCCAGTCCCAAACAGACTCCACCTACAGAGTACAGAGGAAGAAAAAAATAGAAGATAGGCAGCAGCAAAACTAAGCCATGTGGTCTTGTGCTGCTTTTGGCATTAGGGGCAGCTATGTTTTTTAGGGACCATCTTAGAAAAGCAGAGAGAGAAGGACTTAAGACAGCGATTAGTTTACATTTCTATAGGGCTCCACTTTGGACTGACTTAGATTTATCAATGCAACTGTTCAAAATGTTCTTTTTAGTTTTGCATCACAAGACCTAACTGATTTTGTTTGTTTTAGATTCCAAGATGTGGGACCCACAAGATTGGATCTGTAGCAATGAGCTTAAAAACCTGTATCAATTAATCTAATCTAACCTTATAAGTTCGTTGGTGGGACCCAATTAAGGAGCAAGAGCCGCTCAAATGTCATTCCAATTTGGCCCACCTTGCCAATAGTTATGGTGAAAACACTTCACAGAATTTACATTTTGCATGTTACGAGTGTGGCGCAAAACATGCAGGGCATTAATTTAAAATATAAATGATAAAAAAAATTAAAAATTATTTAGAAATTAAAATATATTAGTTTATGTAGCAAAAGTATATTTCTGTATTTATAAGAAAATTTAAAAACTTCATAGATAGGACTGACCGCCACAGTAATCTCTTTGAAAGAAGATTTTCAACTGTAGCTGGGTTTTTATGTTTGTGTGTGAAAGGGTATTTGTTCAAATGACCGCTAATTAAAAAACTCTAATTTTTGCTTGAATTGTGCATCTTTTTTGGACTAGATCCGGGCTTAGGCTCTTTACAACTAAATCCAAGCACGGCCCAATATCCAAATCTAAGGCTTAAGCTTGGCTCAAAATAGGTTTGGCCTAGGTCAAGCTTGAGCTGATCCATGATCACCCTTAGTTAATAAGAATTAAGAAATTCAAATCGTATAGGAAATTTGTTATTTGAGAAGATAAAGTCAAAACTTAGAGTAAAATCAAGAAATTGATTGTTAAATTGAACCTCAGTTTCTAAATCAAATTGCCCTAGCTTCACATGTAATAATGCTTTTTCTATGAAGGGCATGTAATTCTTTACATTATTTTTTGCTGGGTAATTCTTTTTCTATACCCCTACTGCTTGACATACAACCATGAGCCCCAACACCCTGTAAATTATTATTAACTTTAGAGATCATATTAACTATAGAGATCACCTTGTAAATTATTATTCCATACGTCAGATAACTTCGACTTGACTTTCAGCCATAAATATCAGGTGGGGACAGTAAAGAAGAGTCATGGTTGTAGACCTGCGCCATTTTGGGCTTGTGTCAAAGTGACGATGGGCTCAATGTTTAAGTGGGTTGCCTATTGTCAGATCATGAGATAAAAAAAAAAAAGAAATGAGTGTGAAAAGAGCTGCACTAATCAAAGGTGGATCCAACTAATTAAGCCCCATAATTATAAGATAAAATTCTCCATTTATTATCATTGCCGTCCATGCATTCAAAATCGACATTGTCACACTGTAATAACCACAATCACTAGTCAAAATTCTTAAGAAGGCATTTCTTAACGACTGATTCTAACCATCAAATAAATGTTTTAGCCAGATACACAGTTGGGCTTAATTATGTAATATGTTTCAATATCAATGACTATTGTCAAACTTGTTTGCCCCCATCTCATATTGCTCTTATAACTTAGCTGTCTGATCTCATGATTCCGATCATCCTATTAAATGGCCAACAAAATGGTACTTATTAGTCCAGGTGGTGCATTGAATATTCATCTTAAAAGTTAGGACTATCCCTTTCCATTATATAAAATAAACTGTCCGACAATCTCAACACCAAAATATAAATGGACTTGCTCTAATCTCAATCCAATTTCTAATCTAGTGTAATTACCATCAGATCTCTAACCAAACTTTCAATTATACAATGACGATATGACTTGCATTCATTTGAAGCCCACTTCTGATTCAGCACAACAAAATCTTTGTGGGATTAATTTGTGAAGATCTTGTAAAGGGTTCTATTCTGTTTTGAGTGCTGAATGGCTCAAAGGAAGGCATGGATCCTAAATTGAAGATCTTTACCGTAAAGAAGGTCGATTGCAATATGACCATATAGGTAGGGCCGTCAAAATGTCACACGATCCGTTAAAACCCACATGATATTAACGGGTTCGGGTGGGCTCTTAATGGGTTTGAGTCGCTAACGGGTCGTGTATGAATTAAACCAATAATCTGTTAACAACCCAGTTAAACCGTTAATTTTTTTTAGTTCTTAAGTATAGCTAGAATTAATTTATATTCATAAAGAAGAAATCGAAATTTATTGTTTTATAGTGGGGTTTTAGGCAGGATCCACTTGATATCCTCACTTAAAGTTTCATGTAGCTTATATATTTTTCTCCTTATATTTTTTTTAATGAATTTTCTTTTAATTTTCGAAATGACTTAATTACTTAACGGGTTGGGTCGTATAACCCGTTAAATTAATGAGTCGTGTTCGGGTTGGATTTTTTTACCCGTTAACGGGTCGTGTACGGGTTGATGTGATTTTAACACAAATTCATTAACCCGTAACCCGAATTCTTTAACAGGACACGATTGACAACCCTACATATAGGATTTTAGGGATATTTTGATAATTGTAACATGGCTCTTTCTTTCTTTCTTTTTTACCACAACCTAGCTGGATGGAACGTTTTTTCTTTTTTACCACAACCTAGCTGGATGGAACTCAAGAGAGCCCACACAAAAGAGGAAGCCTACAAATGTGAATCAAAGTTATGGCGACATGCAATCTTCAAAGCCTCTTTACTATTTATACCAAAAAAATAAATTTCCAACGTTTGATATGTTTGGGCATCAAAAGCTACTTTTCTAATATAAAGGATACTTACTCATACAACCACAGAAGTGACCTTTGCCATTTTAATTAATATTACCTGCTAGATGGTTTGGAAACTTTTCCCTACTCTATTAGTTTAAAGGGTCACTTTTCCCCTTAGTGGTAGCTTGTCATTATTTATTACAATACCCACTTTGATCGGGGTTTTAGCTATGAATTGAAGAGTTGATTCTGTGTTTTCTTCGTGAGGTATATGTGATAAATCCAGCTGTTCATATCTAAGACAAAGAATCTTATGTCATCTGTGCTTGACTTGGTCTCGGATGATAATTGTGGACTGCAACTTCCATATACGTGTTACACTCTCTCTGCATTCTATAACTTATAATAATCCTCTTCCACATTCTTTGTAAGTATTTGAAACTCTCACTTTATATAAATATTAATAGAGGCAGTTTCAAGTGCATCTATCCCTCACCATAGGGTGAGGGACACTTTTTTTTTTTTTGCACATGAAGTCAAGGAAGTGTATCTCACCCCATGTACTTGAAAAATAACTTTTGTACTTAAAAATTCTTTTAAGATTGATACAGTCATCCTCTTCTAATTTTATTTACCGTATCAAAGCGCTTCCTGAGACCGCAGTCCTCCTTTCAATTTTCATCTTGTCATCTACACGATCAAATATTTTTATCCTCCCAATATCAACCTTGCAAGTTTTGTGTCATTGAAGTTGATTCAATCCAATTACCTTCTGTTTATTTGGTCTTTCTGTGGCGCCGAGTGTAGAGGACCATCCCTATAAATCCATCATCATCAGGCACACCTCATAGAGTAAGGCCCTATGGTACTGCAAATTAACCTCGACCAACGTCAGCTATTTATCATTGGACTCGTTTAGCAAGTTGGATCAACGTCACGCATTAAGAGTTGTTTAAAAACTATTCCACTTGGCATCTGCTGTGGGGCCATCAATACTAATATGTTATTTAGTTGGATTGAAAGAAAAAGGCAGTCACACGACATTTGCTAAAAGGAAAAACAAAAACTGTAATGAACCCAACCTGTCAACTTTCTTTAACAAGAAGAAGTAGTGCAATTATTGTTATCAGCTACAGAGGTCTTAACAAGTTTGTAACCGCTTTGGCCCTAATGAATTATTGAGCTCTGCTGCAACGGAGATGATCTGATCATCTCAAATTATAACACACTTAAACTCGAATAATATGGTGTTCATCCATTTGTCTTGATACACGTGCATCTAGGGTTTGGTTTTCTTATAATTATAATTGTACCGTGTATGTAAATATCCATTGCTTTTTCCTTTTTTTATTGGAAGGTTCCTAGCCTTTTGTGCTGGATTAATCCCTCCGAGCACAAAAGAAAGCTGGATAAACTCCCCTATATATTCAGTGGTAGTGCAGTTTCGAACCTACAACTTCTGAGCTCAAGCCGTAGTGAAGGTCAACTGAGCTACACTTGCGATTATTGCTTTTCCCAATTGATGTAAACAACCTCAAACAATCCGGGCCTCTCTTTTACGTACGTATCCTATCTTTATTATCTTCTAAGTATCAATCTCTAACAGATAGCTTTAAAATAACAGTTCCTTTCATTTCAAAATAACCATCAAATCTATCAGAAGAAATGGAAGACCCAGGGCCACACCTAAACACGCAGGAAACAATACATGGATTAGGTACCCAACCCTAGTAATTGAGGTTCTCAATTCTATCCTCATCAGGGCCCGGCGAAAGCAAAAGTTTCTTTGGTCCCCACTCGTTACGCCAGGGATCAAGACTGTGTTGCATTTGGGACCCTATCATCATGCCCTCCAAAAGAAATGGTACTCGTAATTATTGAGGCTAAACAACATGTAAGGCATACTGCCTAACTCCTTTCCTTAATAAGTAGCAACATTAGAAATCCTCATTTTCACGAAGACAGAAACCCTACTAGTGCCAGAGTGTGAAGAGGTCTATTTAATGCATCGAATAAGGACACTGACAATATGGTGGAGGGGCCAGTGGAGATAACTGATCTAACATAGTTAACAGTGACGTGATGAGTGACGTCCCGGACATATCTATTTTAAGAGACCAAGCAGGACGATGTTATTTTTGGTGGGCCATCTAATCAAAGAAAATGGAATGTTTTAGAAATATGAAATTGGTTTCAATTTGCACTTCCCGATTAGAAAATAATTTGTTCTATCTACATCTGGGACCACAAATTGGCTGTTTAGAAATGATGTGCATAGATTTCAGATTTGACGGAGATTGTGCATCTACTGTATATACACATAAAACATTGTATACTATGCGGTTTTTTTTTTTTTTTTTGCTATCAGAGGGTTCACAATCTTTTGGATTGGAGTAACCCTTTTGGATCTAAAGGGAAGCCGGGTAAACTCCCCTGTAACCCCAGTGTGATAGTACAATTTCGAACCTACAACCTCCGGATGCAATACTATGCGTACTTGGCATATGCGTACTTGGCAGGAAGAGTTGGAGAGAACTTTAGCATGAATTCAGAAAAGAAATACATGTCTGGAATTTTTTATTTTATCTTATCTTATTGACTTAATACCCTTTTTTTCTTTTTTTTGGGAGTTGGCAGTAGGAACTTCGTTCGCAGGTGCTATCGCATCACATTCTCCTCTCAGTTTTGCAATACTACCCTCCAACCTCAGATCAGATGCATGGATAGGCCATTTCATTTTTTTTATAGTATGGACCACTGACTCAAATTTGTTTGTATACCTCATTTGCTAATTTACAGATCAAATGCATTGATTTACCGTTTCTTTTTTTATAATATGGTTAGTGGTCCACATACTAATGACAAATTGGTTTGTATACCTCATTTGCAAAATTTTTTAGATCAGATGCATTAGCAGATGCATTGATTTACCGTTTCTTTTTTTATAATATGACTACTGTCCATCGATGCTCCCATGAATGAAGGTCCTCGGTCATAAATTCAATAGAACTTTAATAAAGAAGGACCTGCTCAAATTTCTAAAAGGAATCTTGTAGTGGGACAGGCAATATCAAGAATCTGTCCGCAATTGGTTATTCACTACTTTCATTTTTTGGGTAGAATGGCAATGGCAATTTGACGATAGAAGAGGAAAGTTCATCAGGACATAATTGTTGCCACATGCATCATGCTTAGTGTTTTTCTTTTTTCTTTTTTTTTTTTCATTCATTCATTCATTTTGGTAAGATGCATCATGCTTAGGTTAAGTGGTCACATGATCTATGAATGAGTTTTGGCTTTGCCAGCCATGTCCGGACCGACCTTACCCAATCCAACTTGACTAAACCTGCTTTCCATGATGCTCTAATGAATTTAAACCTAATTAGCTTTCATAAATTTTGCGTTTGTAATTCCGGGGCACTCAATCCACTACAGTGGCAAGGCATCAATGTTGATTGCAGATTTGCCGTAAGATTTGAACCCACTTGATAGACTGATATAAACTAAAATCGCTTTAAACTAAAATCAATCAAAATTAAACGTTGTATTCATCATGATCACACAAATTGCTGTGATGAGGGTTAGAAGATGATGAATAGGCTAATTCTAGGCGCATGCTTTTTAGTTTCATAAACATTCATCCATCATGAACCTAATTGACTCATCAAGAGGGTGAGATTGCAACAGATGGGTACAGAGGATTGGTCTCAAGTATAGTAACTCAATTAATACATGCATAAATTGTATTTGTGTAAGTGAATGATTGGTGCAATGCAAGAAATCCAAATTAAATATAATACGTATATTTTGTGTTACTCTACCATTCCAAAAAAAAAATTGTGTTACTCTAAATCAAGTACAACAAATGCATGCCAATTTAATTTAAATATCTTCTCAAATAGTAGAAACTCGCGTGAAACAACTTATTTGTCTTTTGTTCCACTTTGTTTAGTTAATGAATTAAATACTTGCTTTCAGAGAGGAAACTAAACATGAATGGAATCTTGTTTGGAAGATCAAGATCACATGGCACGGCTTCCAGCTCTTGCTTGGAATCACTCTAGAGATAGAAAAAGACTGGTCCATTCTCATTTCCGTTTTAGCGCCACTCTCCCTTATATTTATAAGCTTCACATGAAAAAAAAAAAAAGAAAACTTTTCCAGTAAAACCATTGATAAAAATCAGCAAGAACTTGAACAGTCCTGATCTTAACATGGCAGGGGATAGCTCCATTGGCATGATATCACATGGCACTTCCAGTCAAAGGAAATGGTTGGAATGGACATGCACTGCCATCTAATAAATGGCACTTTATGTCTCATCAATTGATCATAAAAAGAGAGAGATTCTCATTAAAGACAGCTTCAATTTTCACTAATTAGAGAGGAGAATAGACATCCTTGTGTGAATTTTTTATTGCAAAATTGGATTCCAATTTTGCAGTGATTGAGAAATTGGGGCTTCCAAAATTGAAATTAATTTTAACTAATCTAAAAAGTCCAATTTAGAGAGGATAATATACATCTTTGTGTGAATTTCACATACTTAGATGTAGATGTGGTGACGGAATATACGTTCCGCTGCTATATGTAAGCGTTTATAGTGGCATAATACATCTTCTGCTGCTATATATATTATGTATTTATAGTGGCATAATATATTTTCTACTACTATATGTATTAGTATTATGTAAACATATACTTAGATTTAGTGACGGACCATACTTTCCGCTGCTATACGTTAATATGTATTATGTATTTCACATACTTAGATGTAGATGTGGTGACGGAATATAAGTTCCGCTGCGATACGTAAGCGTTTATAGTGGCATAATACATTTTCTGCTACTAGTTGAAGACGGCATGTGTCGTCCATCACTTTGATTCACATGCAGTAGAGCAAAGGGCATGTCACGTGGGCCATCAGAATCACACATGTCACCTGCCAATAGATAATGATTCACCTCGTATGGTCTACGTACGATCACCATAAATGGATTGATAATATTGATTTAATCACCAATCCATTGCTGATTGATAATATTGATTTAATCAGTCACTTGATGGATGGATAGAAACACAGCATGGACCACCGCTGATGAAATAGTTCTACCCGTTCAATTAATTAAATTCAATAACAATAACATATCAGAATTTAGAAAAATATGGATGGCGGGGATTTTGTCAATCCACTATTAATGGCTGGGATCACTCAAATATCACCTAAAAAAAAAGCGTTGATGCAGGGTTGCAATTCCAGGTATGGCCATGGGTCAATATTTGAAACCTGATTAATCAATTAGGTTGGGTTTGGGTTGAGACCATTATGCTGCTCAGCCTGCGAGCCTGACCCAAAACTCTTGAACTCATATACCTGCCAATGTGACCCCAAATTGACCATAAATTTAACAGTGTTCAACATTTTAC
Source organism: Cinnamomum chago (assembly GCA_038049695.1). NCBI lineage: Eukaryota > Viridiplantae > Streptophyta > Magnoliopsida > Laurales > Lauraceae > Cinnamomum > Cinnamomum chago. Next base: position 81,259,881 of record CP142452.1, read on the forward strand.
AGGCAATTAATTAGTAAATGCGGTTTACAATTACATTGGGTCTGTACTTGGTTCCTAATAAGTTAATCTTAATTTGATTCATGGTCAACCCCACATGTCTAGTTGCAGTTTTTCAGGCCCGTCGAAGAACTTGGGACTAATTTTCTGAGTTCTGACACTAAGTTAAACAGCGTGGGCCTAAGTGATGCATACCTAAAGGCCCATCCACATGATCGCAAGACATTCAGCACTATGATATTGGAATATTACATGTAAATGGGCATGACCCATAGACAGGTTTTACCTAGGGTTGTAAACGGGTCGGTTCCGGTCCAGGTCCACGAACCGGAACGGTTAAGGAGAAGGTGGAACCAGATCCGGACCCAGAACCGTTTCGGAACCGCACTACAAGAAAAGTTAAGATAGACGACGGAGAACTTACCGACGCAATAAAAACATCGGTAATTTATAATTTTACCGACGCTATTACAAAAAGATAGCGTCTGTAAATGTCTTGTACAGATAGCAAGCTGGAGTTAAGAACTTCCCGACGCTAATGGCGTCGGTAAGTTATGATGTTTAATTTCCCGACGCTCGTGGTGTCGGGAACTTCCTCGCGCCAACCCATTTTCCACTGGAATTTTGGTTCCCGCGGTTGACCAAAAAACTTCCCGACGCCAAGAGCGTCGGTAAGTTTTATCCAAGAATTTCTTGACGCCATAAGCGTCGGGAAGTTTGTGAATTCCCAGCTTTTCTGCAGGGATTTGTGGGAGGAAAGTTACCGACGCCATACGGCGTCGGCAAGTTTATTGGGAAGAAAGTTACTGACGACATACGGCGTTGGCAAGTTTATTATATCTTCCCAACACTTCCCCTTCTCCTTTCCCCTTCTCCCCACTCATCGCCATTCTCTGCACCCTCGCCACTCTTTGCAACGCTTCTTCACACTCTTCTCTATGCATATGTTCTGTCTTCCTCCCATCTCTCTAATGTTTTCACATCTAACCAGCCTTCTTCCCCTCTTTATAAGGTATGAAATATTTATATTATCAGTTTTGTTTTTTTTTTTTTTTTTTTTTTCTTCAAATAATTTTTCTCCTTTTTTGGTTAAATGTTTGTCTGCAATGACTCACTCCCGGCGACCACCACTGCTGCCGTCGTCCTCTGCTGCTGCCATTCTCTACCCATACTAGTTCTTGCAATATCGTATAAACGGTATGTGGTTTTTTTTATTATTTATCTGATAATTAGTTTAATAATATGATAATTAGTTTAATAATATGTTTTGTTTTATAAATTTTAGAATGAATATGATTATACAATTATTACTATCTGAATGTAGTTTGATAAATTATATAGATAATGTATAAAATTTTTGTTATTTGTTTTAAATATGATTTTAATTGATCTGGGTTAGAATCCCCTCTCCCTTATTATTTGGGTTTTTTTTTTTTCATAAGTTGTTTGCACTCTTCTGATGGGATTTCTCTCCCATGCTTGTGTTTCTGGTCACTATTCAGACACAGAAGTGGTCTTAATTATGTTAATTTTTTCCTTGAATTGTATCAACTGTCAATTCAATAGTAGCGGTGTTGTATGTTGCAGTATTATCAGCAAATTTAATAATCAAATTTTTTTTTCTCATGACCACCTTTTTCGATCTTCACTCAGACCATAAAATTTTCCCCACTTAATGCTTTTCTCTATTAGAAGTGTGGGTTGCTGTCCATGGATCTCTTATAATGCTTTGGCCGTGATTGCTCCAGTGATTTAAGCACATTTAGTCTTTCTGGAATCTGGATGACATTATGATTTCAGATAGGTAAATGCACCTTTTAAAAAGGAAAGAAGAAGAGGATAGAGCAGACATTATGAAAGCACTGCTCTGGTTATTGATTGAATCCCTTAAATATGTTTCTTGTGTCTTAAAAAAAAACTGTTTTTTTGGGGTATGACTCATGCAAGAGGTGATTCAGTTGTTGGGAGGATCTAGATATGCCCAAAATATATCCTCTCCCAAAGCACCGGTCTAGATATGCCCACAATATCAGAATCAACTTGCATCATGTGCGGCCAGCAACTAACCGCTCAACTTAACATGCAATTCCCTGAACAATTTAATCAACTTGATCCAAGTACTCTATTTCCTCCACCTCCGCCGCCACAATACCCTTTGGGCTCTTCGTGACGTGATGATAATGATGATGATGATGTTTATTATCCAGAGATGCCGAGAAACCCTCATTAGGCTACTGTATTTCAGACTTTTAACTTGATGTTTATGGCTTTATCTTTTAGACTTCTGTTTTTATATATTAGTGTTTGATCTGATACGTTTGGTTTGTAATATGTTTGATGATATTTTATAAATTTCTCATTATTAATCTAAATTAGACTTTTAGTATTTTATTTGTGATTTATTTTTAATTCTATATTTAAAATAATAATAACTAGATATTTAAAACTAAATTAACATGACAAAAAAAAACTAAATTAAAATTTGATTTAATATAATAATAAAATGGTTCCAATGAATGATTGGGAAAAAAATAAGGTTAAAGTTACCAACGCCATTGGCATCGGTAACTTTAAGGATAAAATAAATTTACCGACGCCATTGGCGTCGGTAACTTTAACAATAAAATAAAGTTACCGACGCCAATGGCGTCGGTAACTTTAACCATAAATTTCACCCTACAGCGGTTTTTGCGGAAGGTTACAGTGTCGGTAAATTTAACTACAACTTACTGACGCGGTCAACGTGTCGGCAAGTATATTTACCTACGATTTTTTCCCTACGCCGTATGTAGCGTCGGTAAATTTATTTACCGATGCATATTTAAGTTTACCGACGCATTGACTGCGTCGGTAAACTTCATTTTTGTAGTAATGCCGATTTCTTGACTTCGGAATCGGAACCATGACCATATATGGGACGGGTCTAGATTCGGGTCCAAGTCTAGATAGAAAATGATATTAAAAAAAACATAGTTTTTGGGAGAGATTTTCGAAAATTGAGGTAATATGTTGGATCTTGGGTCCACGAGTCCAAACCATGGTGGAACCGGACCCGGACCCATTTACTTATCGGTGCCTAAATAAGGACCCAAACCCGGTTTTTAACGGGTCGGAACCTTCGGGCAATCGGAGAATCGGAGACCCAATTACATCCCCAGTTTTAGCCCAAACATCAGGCCTCGTAACGAGACGGACTAAGCTTGGATGGACTAGCTTTGGCTTGACTTAACCCGATCATGGATACCCTATCACAGAGGGCATTCTTTAAGTTACTTTTAGACAAAGCACTATATAGTTCATGAGCACGGCCGAGCTGGGCTGAAAATGTTCTAAACCCCTCCTGGTTTTTTCTTTCCAAATATTCGGGGTTGGATCCAGTCAATGGTCCTGAAGTTAGCCCCAGTTTAAAAGGTTTTTAAAAAATAAAAAACCTATATGTGATGCAAGCCCTAGGGTTAGGGCTTGCATAGATGCCGAAGCACGTGTCAAAAGACACCTCAAATTATCTTTACGGATATTTTAACACTAAGAAAAATCTTTCCAAGGAAAAATTCCAATTTTACTCAATTCCAATTCTGAGATTATCATCTCTGCAATACAATATAAATAGGCAAAGTAAACTTAGAGCCTAAGAAAACCCAGTCTAATAATAGAAACTATCATAATCAAATTAGAAAACCTAATAATTCAGAATGCTAATCCTAATTACAGTCAAATTAGAAATTATTGACATAAAAAATAAATTTCTAAATCTATGTGGGCCCAACACATGTGGCCATGACATCTACGCTGCATCAATATGGGCATAGTTCCAAATATGTAGTGCCAAATGGGTCACTGAGAATACTCAATCCAGGCCTCATTCATTCAACCATGGCTAAATATTGGTGCACAACAAGCCCCGTGGCAGCAAATATGAGCGAAGCTAGTCCCTAGCTAGGTATGGTGTGAGTAATAATTATGTGTGTAGTGATTTGTAGTGGTAGCGTAGGAGTGTGCTGTAGTTTGATTTCTAGAGGAATCATATGGATTTTGTTTTGGTACTTCGATTTCGGTTTGCTGAATCCAATCAGAACTGCCGAAATTGTTTTGTAATTCTTCTGCTTGACATTTCTTCTTTTTGCTTCGGTTGGTTTTCACAGTCTTCTATCTATGATTCAAGTTTTTCTTCATCTGGGTGGATTGGTATTTGATTTTGACATTTTGCTTATTTGCTTCTGCACCCCTGTTGTTGGCAAACTACAAGTTGAAAAGTGAAGGGCAAAAAAAAAGGCTAATGCAATTTATTTCCTGATTTTGTGGGGACTGAATCAACAGCATTAACATAATTGAATTTGGGTCTCAAGTGTTGAATCTGTCTCTCTTTCTAGTGCATGGATGTTGTTATGGTGATAATCCACTGATCCTACGTCTGATGTGCTCCTTTCTAAATGGCATTTATGTTGTTCTCTTTACTAATGCTTACTGTTTGGGCGCCAGTGGACACTTCACACTTGGGGTTAATAAGGATCTGAACTAAATGGATTAGAGCCTTTAAATCTTGGTTTACAGAGACTGGAAAGTGCAATGCGAGAAAGGTAGTCTTTATCTGTATAACAGCCATTAAAATAAAATCAATAGTACTCTGCCATTACACACCTCGTGATTTAACTAATTTAAGGAACTATCTTGCAAAGTATGGATGTAAATGGGTCCTCAATTCTCCAATTATCTGAAGGTTCCGACCCGTTAAAAATTGAGTCTGGGTCTTTATTTAGGCCCGAATAAGTAAACGAGTCCGGGTTTGGTTCCACCTTGGTTCAGACCTGAGACCCCGATATATTACTTCATTTTTCGAAAATCCCACCTAAAAACTATATTTTTTAAATATCATTCTCTACCTAGACCCGGACTTGGATCCAAACCAGTCCTATAGTTTTGTTTTCAATTCCGGAGCCACTAAACCAGTTCTAAAATGGTTCCAGATCCGAATCCGGTTCCACCTTCACCTTAACGGTTCCGGTTCTGGGTCCACCGTGGACCTGAACCGGAACCGACCCGTTTACAACCCTATTGTAAATATATCCCTTCTGTATTGAGCAAAGAAAAAAAAATCCCTTCTTCCAAATGTACCTACCATAGCTCTCGTTGATGTTAACGGTTGGCTATTGAGTTATGAACTCAAAACTAGCAACGTGAATAGAACCTGCCCTGAATATTACTCAAATCGGAGGGAATATCGCCACCAAATTAGTGAACTTGGGTGTCACATTCTTCATCATAAGAATCAGATCAACGCTTGATTGAAATGGTTAGCCAAATGGGCAAAACTACCATGCAGCGTAGCAGTGCCCATGGAAAAAAACATTGGTGGGGCCCACTTTTGGAAAACCCAAACCTCTTATTAGCCCTAGTACCATTTTAGTGATCAAATGATAAATTATTATTCAAGTTAGTAAGATGGACACCGTTGGATCAACTAAATCCGGATTTTGTGTTTAACTTCTTTTACTTTCCTCTTTTAATGGGTATGAATGGAAGGGGCCTCTTATGTGTGAAATTTGGTGATTAATCCATCGGTTGGTCCACTTAAATAGACTTTGAATATTCAAATGCAAAGTATAGAATGGGTCTTAGGGCTGTGGAGCGGTTTAAATTTTCTAAAAGTGGGCCCACCCATGTTTTTCCCATGGGTGCTGCACCACTGCTTTTGTAGCTCTGCCCAAGTAAAACTGCTAAACCACAATTTCCAAAAAAGCCAAAAGATCCTCGTACTACCGAAATTGGATCCGGTGAAGTAAAACGAGGGTTGTAAATGGGTCGGTTATGGTTCTGATCCGGGTCTACCACCTGGTCCATGGTGGACCCGAACCTAGAATCATTAATAAGAAGATAGACCTAGACTCGGGTCCGGATTCGATTCGAAACAAGTTTCTTGGTTCCAGAACCAGGACTGATTCCGTATATGGTACGGGTCCACATCCAAGTCTAGGGTCAAGTAAAGAGTGATTTAGGAAAAACTAGCTAAATGAATTTACAAAAACTAGCTTTTAGGAGATTTTTTTCTAAAATTGATGTAAAATGTTGGGTCTTGCTTCTACGGGCCAGAACCAAAGTGGAACCAGACCTGGACCTGTTTAGGTCACAGGTCCAAAATATGGACCCAGACCAGTTTACTTATCGATATCTAAATAAGGACAAAAAAATTGTTATGAATGGGTCAAAACCTCTAGATAATCGGAGAATCGATGACCCATTTACATCCTAGATAAAACCCAACGGTGACCATGAGTGGAGTAACAATGGTATGCCACGTCACCATGCATGCTGCCCATGCTGACGTGGCGGCCCGTAGTTGATCCACACATGGTCATCGTAAGTAGGCCTGTCAATTGAATGGGCTTGTTGGGGGTTGTCCAATCCCGACCTTAAAATGAACGGGCCTACATCAAATCCTGTCTCATGTGGACTGGGCCTGGGCTTAGCTCAATATTAAACATAAGATAAGCCGGCTGCCCATGGTGATGTGGCGGACCGTGGTTAATCCACTCACAGTCATCGTGAGTAGGCCTGTCAATTGAACGGGCCTGCCGGGGGTTGTCCAATCCCAGCCTTAAATTAAACGGGCTTATATCAAATCTCATCCCGTGTGGGCTGGGCCTGGGCTTAGCTCAATATTGAACATAAGCTAAACATTCTCTAATTATCATATACCGTTATCGGACACTAGGAGTGAACCAGTATTTAAACCCTCTTCATTTCTTCCGAACTTAAGACCACAATGCTTTGCAATAAGCAACATGGTAAAGTTCTTTCTTTTTTTTTTTTTTGCCGGCGACGGTAGAAAATCAATAGAAATGAGTATCCTATATGGGTCAAGTAATGTCTAAAAGAAATCAACAAAAATTATTTTTCTTTTAATATATCTAAAAGATCAATTAGTGCACTCTTATCATCATTAGTTGGGTCGGCAACTAAATCGATCTTGGGCACAAACTAATGCTTCTTGTGTGCAGGTTGGGCCTGGATGGGCTGGGATTTCTCTGTTCATTCTCAATCTTATTTTGAGTGTGTTTTAAAATCATTGCCCAAGTCAAGCCCATTGGATTCAATTTTTTTCAAAAGTCCTATATTTTTGGACTTGGACCGGGCTGGTATCCATTTCCAGCCTCTAAATTGACGGGCGTAATCGTGAGTATAACCAGATGATCCCAATTCAAACTTGAATAAATGAGCCTTTTTCTCCTCGGTCTCGGTGGGTTCCACTTTGTGTGCAGGATTGATGATTTCTTATATAAATGCTTCTGCGTTTTGGTATTCAGTCATAACCATTTCCACCGTATCACCCTTTTACAGTTACCGCATTTGAATGGTCAAACGTGGTTTTTGCCTAGTGAGAAACTAGTGGCTGGATTAAGAAAAGTGTCCTATTTTTTAGGAGTGTTATGTGGACCGAATATGGGGACCGAAATATGGCCCAATCCCCATGAGGACCGCAGGATTTCAGGGTGGTTCTATCCCATATTCGGTCCAAGGAGACTTTTTCCCTAAGTTTTACCTCGTTTTAGAGTTTCTCTTTTCGCAGTCTCTCTGCAGACATCCATTCCCATGCAATATATATATCTCATTTTGACGGTGTGACTTAATTGATATTTCACATGGCTTTCTGAATAGATGACATGTGACTGAAAAGTGAATAGGGGACTTTTCTCTATGCACAAGGTCAGGGGACCGGGGCTTGTATTTGGATGGTGCGGGAAATGGTCAAGTGAAGACCAAAATTTCTGTTTTCATGAACCCCTTTACATATCATTTCTTTATAAGTTTTTATATTTTTGATGGGCGTGAGGCTCATGAAAGCCTTACATAATGTCCATTTTGATTTATGAAAATTGATCTTCCTCAAATGGTTAGGGCTTTGAAAAAAGGAGGCCATCATGGTGCCATCGGATCAAGCATGGTTATGCAACAGGTGCATAGTGGAGAATTTTGTGTCATGTTGTAATTAAGAATTTCTCTCTTTAAAAAAAAAAAATAAAGGTGTAGAAACTTTCTTTCGTATGCTTACTGGGCCACTTTTTCAATGGGCCATGGTATTCCACATGAGTATAATTCTAAGAAATCACAGCAGGAAAAATAACCTCAACAAAATAATTTTCTATTCAATAAAATGATCTTCTAAACAAAGGCATGGATGATTATACCTAATATGATTAAGTCTTTTTTTTTTCTAATTTTCATGATCTTTCTTCATTTTTTTCTTCCTAAAAAATCAACCAATTTCTAAGATACACAAATAAAATTCTAAAGTACCAAGTTAAAAGCATATCCACATAAATAAATGGCTTTCCTAGTGAATATGCCGGTTATAAAATAATTTAAATGACCATACCATTTCATAAAAAGCCCTAAGAATAAACAATGGGTTGTACTAGAATACTAATATATATATATATATATATATATATATTGTTAGGAATTTTAGTGTTGGCTAAATTCATGGGTTGGACAAAACTCTGAGTCTTTTGAGGTGTAATTTTTATTTAGAAAAGGATTCTGAAGATAGAAGGTTGGAAGGACTCAGAAGAAGAAAGTTTGAAAGAATTAGAAGAAGTTTGCTGGAGAAAAGAGAGCTGAAATTCCGGATTATCCAAAGAGGGGTCCGCTCGAGCGACCATCATATCCGCTCGAGCGAATAGGTCGGGTTGCCCCAGCGCTGAAACAGAGGCTGGTCCGCTCGAGCGCACCCAATGACCGCTCGAGCGAATCAAGCGCAGTGAACTACGAATTTTGGAAACTGCTATTCTAATTGTGCTCAAACTGCTGGTTTTAGTCCTAATCATCTTAGGCAACTTTAAGCACGTCCTTATGGCTATTTAAAGGGCTCAAGAGCTATTCCAAAAGTATAAGCCTCACATCTCAAAGTGCTGAGTTAGAAATTATCATTGAGAGTTTTTCTTCTCTAGAGTTTTTTTGTGAAGTTGTGCTGCCAAGTTCTCTAGAGCCAAGTTCTTCTGCATCATATGTAGAAGATTGTCTTCTTGCGAGAAGATTTGTGGAGTCAGATGTTGGATTGAATCTGTTGCAATCAACGGTGTGAAGTTGTTGAAGCGACACAAAGTAACTTCAGTCTTTAGGTAGAGGATATCTGAGGAAGAGATCTGAGTTTCTTGTAATTGCGAGATTCATAGTGTTTGATTTGATTCAGTTCGGATCGGTGGTTTTTCACCCGGTTAGGGTTTTCCACCTTAAATTTGGTGTCCTTGTGGTGTGTGCTTGTTTTGTTTATTTCCGCTGCATATTGTTTATTTCTGCACACTATTGGCTTGATTGTTTGAGTACACCAATCTAGAGATCGCGGACCCATAATCAAAATTTTTCAATTGATATCAGAGCGGGTTGCACTATCTTGTTGTGTTTTGATCCTATAAGATTTCTAGAATGATGCTCAATGGAGAAGGGACATCTACCTCCAAGCCTCCTTTGTTTGACGGTTCTAATTTTGCATATTGGAAACAAAGGATGATTGGGTTTCTCAAGTCCATTGATGATGATGTTTGGGATATTGTTGAGGAGGGCTACTCCAGACCTACAATTGTAGTTAATGGACAAACTGTTCCTAAACCTAAAGCCCAATGGTCTAAGGATGAGAAGCATGCATCCAATTATAATAACAAGGCTGTAAATAGCATATACAATAGAGTGTCTGCTGATGAGTTTTGAAGGATCTCCACTTGCAAAACTGCAAAAGAAGCATGGGAAGTCTTACAGACAGTTTATGAGGGTACAGACACGGTGAAGCAAGCTAAATTGCAAAAACTGAATAAAGAATTTGAAACCATCGTGATGGAAGAAAATGAGACCTTTGATCAATTTAATGCAAGGCTGAATGATATTGTCAATGATGTTTTCATTCTGGGGGAAGAAATACCAGAACACAAAATTGTCAAGAAAATTCTGAGGTTCTACCTTCGAAGTTTGATTATAAAGTTGATGCTATTGAAGAAAATAAGGACCTGAATACCCTCAAGGTAAATGAACTGGCTGGGAATCTTTAGACTTTTGAAGCAAACCGTTTGAATAAAGGAAAATCAAAAGCGCATGATATTGTTTTGAAAGCCATCTCAGAATCAAGAAAGAAGCCTGCAAAGAAAATTGAGTCTACTTCTGATTCTAATGCTGAAGATGATATGGTTGAGTTTATTAAGTGTTTCAAAAAATACATGAAGACAAAACGAGCCAATAAAAAGAATTTCAGATCTGAGAAGAAGGATCCTGTAAAAGGGACAAAGTGTTTTGAGTGCCAAGGCTATGGTCACTATGCTAATGAGTGTGCCAAGAAGAAAAATGGTACAAAGCAAAAGGCTCTCAATACTATTTGGGATGAAGAATCTTCTGAAGAAGAAATGGAAAATGCAAAAGATCCTGAGAATAATCCTTTTAACAATGTGAATAGCAAGTATGTGGCATTCATGGCTAAGTCTGTGTCTGACAATGATACTGATGAAGATAATGAAGATGAGATGTCAGATCAAAAGAAAGATTGGGAAGAGTTGTATCATGATACCTATACTGATTGTGTCAAGATGACCAAGTATGGTAACAAGATCATTATCAAGTACAAGGCTACTCAAGAAAAAAATTATACCCTGAAGATTGAATTAGAGCAAGCACTGGAAAAGATTCATCTCTTGGAAAGTCAGGAAAACTACATGGCTGAAAGTTTGGCTACTGAGAGTCAAAAACTTGAAAAGGCTGAACAAGAGATGAAGAATATGAAAACGGAATTGCAAACAGTTAAAGCTGAAAATCAAGACCTACAAGGAAGACCGAAGATCACTCTGTCAGAGTTAAAAGTCAAGCAAGCTTCTCTAAACAAGATGAACACTGGTTCCCAGATTCTTACAAACATCTTGTCCAGTTAGAAGTCTCATTTTGACAGAAGCGGTCTTGGTTATGATCATGGTTCATCCACTTCAAATACTAAAGGTAAAACAATTTTCGTTTCAAGTGTTGCACATGCTACTCCACATACTGCACCTTCAAATAATGTGTCAAGTAGTTTCAAGAAAAAGAATGTGTCACGCACTGTACGCACATCCACTTGTCATCATTGTGGATTAAAAGGACACATTCGTCCCCATTGCAAGAAACTGCAAAGTCTACCTATGACCAAGCAATGGCGGAAGAATTTTTCTCCAGCCAAGATGGTTCAAAATTGGGTTAGAAAATCTGATTTGCCTAAGGAGGTTACTCACATGCTGCTGAAAGATCAAACTACACAAGTGTGGGTGTCTACACATAACAAGCCCTGATCAAAAAGCTGAAGCTCCCACCCCCAGCACTGTTACGAAGATACATTCAGGGGGAGATTCTTTTGAGGGGGAGCTACTGATCCTAATTGACAAAAAGCTACATGTTCTTATTTTTAGCTTTGTCAATTTATGGACAAAAAGGGGGAGAAAGGGGACAGATCAAGGGGGAGATCAAGAAGTTCAGACTGAGTCAGAGACAATGCAGATCCACTTTGTTGATTGTTTTTTTGTTTTTTTATTTTTTTTGTTGATTGCCATTTTTTTATAAATTCAATGTATTTTGGGTTTCATGTTTTGGTAGATCAAATTGTGTTGTCTTAGAGAGTTTTGTCCATGAATTGCCAAAGGGGGAGATTGTTAGGAATTTTAGTGTTGGCTAAATTCATGGGTTGGACAAAACTCTGGGTCTTTTGAGGTGTAATTTTTATTTAGAAAATGACTCTGAAGATAGAAGGTTGGAAGGACTCAGAAGAAGAAAGTTTGAAAGAATTAGAAAAAGTCTGTTGGAGAAAAGTGAGCTGAAATTCCGGATTATCTAGAGAGGGGTCCGCTCGAGCGACCATCATATCCGCTCGAGCGAATAGGTCGGGTTGCCCCAGCGCTGAAATAGAGGCTGGTCCGCTCGAGCGCACCCAATGACCGCTCGAGCGAACCAAGCGCAGTGAACTACGAATTTTGGAAACTGCTATTCTAATTGTGCTCAAACTGCTGGTTTTAGTCATAATCATCTTAGGCAACTTTAAGCACGTCCTTATGACTATTTAAAGGGCTCAAGCGCTATTCCAAAAGTATAAGCCTCACATCTCAAAGTACTGAGTTAGAAATTATCATTGAGAGTTTTTCTTCTCTAGAGTTTTTTATGAAGTTGTGCTGCCAAGTTCTTCCGCATCATTTGTAGAAGATTGTCTTCTTGCGAGAAGATTTGAGGAGTCAAACGCTGGATTGAATCTGTTGTAATCAACGGTGTGAAGTCGTTGAAGCTTGAAGCAACACAAAGTAACTTCAGTCCTTAGGTAGGGGATATCTGGAGAAGAGATCTGAGTTTCTTGTAATTGCGAGATTCATAGTGTTTGATTTGATCCAGTTCGGATCGGTGGCTTTTCACCCGGTTAGGGTTTTCCACCTTAAATTTGGTGTCCTTGTGGTGTGTCATTGTTTTGTTTATTTCCGCTGCATATTGTTTATTTCTGCACACTATTGGCTTGATTGTTTGAGTACACCAATCTAGAGATCGCGGACCCATAATAAAAAAATTTCATATATGTATTGGACATAATCTAAATATGATAGAAGATAGCCAAGATTGTCCATAAAACAATTAAGATTTAAAAAAAATATAAAGTATTAGGAAAATGATCTAGCACAATATATATTCCTACCCAACCAAATTATATATTCCAGTTAGTCGGTTAAATTGGGGGCTGGACCACACAAAATCAACAATGACACATTTCTATCAAACCATTTGGCATGTATTATGAATATAGGTGACTTCAGTAGGTCCCACAATGTGGTTTGGATGGATATTGCCAACACATGAATATGATCATCAACACTTCATTTATATTTATCTATATCCTACTAATCCGAGGAAGAAGAAGAAGATCTCTAAGATCTATTACTTGATATTAAAACATCCGAAAATTAGTGTTAGTGTTATGACATTGAAAAATGGGGAGGTATCCCATTTGATTTGATGAAAGTGTGAGAGATGTGGTTTTGCAAAGATAGGGTGAGAAAGAGAAATATTCTCCGCAATCCAACTTCATGGGTCTTGCTCAGCCCACCTTTGCTTAGTACAAACTCTTTTATGCTCTCATCATCACCCATCATTTGGCACCAAGCCCAATTTTGCTTTAAAAAAATTTATGGTTAAAAGGCTACAAGATTTGAAGGATATTAAATCAAGAGCTAGGAAAAAGTTATCAAGCTTTCTTTTTTTTTTTTTTTGGTCCCTTACTCATAGGGAGATCTTTTCATGTGCCCCACCCCTAAGTTTATCTCTTCTTTTTCCTGAGGCAGACCCGCATTTAAAACTGCTCTTTTATCAATTTGTTCGCTTTCACAATTTGGTCTATTATTACATAATAAACTAAAACAGAGTGAAATATGATCATTTGATGGTAGGTCCCGCGTACAAATAGTCGGTTATATCCGACAGTCACTTGTATAAAACCAAGTAGAGGTATGTTAAGATCATTATTTGGATGGTATGAGGTAAATTAGTACAAGTGATAGACAGAGTGTACATTAAAAAGGACTTTCTTACAATAAATTTTACTACACCGCAATTTATTACACCTTCTTGTAGTTGAAAAAAGAAAATTGTGGTAAAGAATAAAAGGTTACTTGTGTCACATCATAAGTTTATTTCTCCACTACACATTCTTTTTATCCAGACAGGATGAAATAAAAACTAACATGTGACATGTTTATTCTTACTCCACATTTTACTAGTCTTGTGTCGGTGTGAGGAATTCCTAGTTCACGTGGATAAAAGGGTTTACATATGTATTTAATGATTAGTTTTTGGTTGTCTAGAATCAAGCGTCAAGCTTGAAGCCAGTGGCTCTTGGGCCAGGCTAGGTGAGGATTATCATGGGTTATAAAAAGAAGAAGAATAAAAAAACAAAAAAGGAGACCTTCCATCGTGTCAACAAACAAATAAGATATTATTTCGTGTCCATGGATCTTTACCTTATTTGTTTAAATTTTGCTACTTTGCTGAAAATAATCCAAAGTAACACAGGTTCATGCCGACAATAGGCCCCAGAATTTTCTATTGTCTTTAAAACTTTCACAATCTTTTCAAAAACATAAAAGAAAAGGTTGGATTAATTCCCCAGTGGGCATGACTCAAAGAACATTTCCACTTGTTTCAAGAAGAATAAAGTGAAAAGTCAGAAAGCCAAATCAGGGGGAGGATTATGCTCCGCAAAATGATCCTTTAGTCGCATCACATGTCCAATTTAAAGATAAGTATCATTTTACAAGAAGCCTTCCCATTCTCAGAGTTGATTGAAGGCCCTCTCATCCTTTTACGCGTGCTCTGTATTAAAAAAGGGGTATGAGATCATACAACTTATCATAGTACCCTTGTTTTATATTGGATGGACCTAAGCTTTATTACCTAGGAATCTTTGTTTGGTATCTCTATTTTCCTTTTTTCTTTTTTTTTTTGGTAGACCAATTAAAATAGAGCTGCTAAAAAAAGAGTTATAAAAAAAGGTCTAAAATTAAAAAAGTATTTAACAAGCTAAATAGATTTTTTTTATATCAATGGCTAAAAGTTTTTAACAAGTTTTTTTATACCCATAAGGTATCAAGCCTTGAACATTGACCATATGACCGTATTCAACCTTTCAAAGAGATCGATGGTTTGGATTTTACGTTTATGGCCCACATAATCCATAAAATTATATCCAATTACTCACTTTTTGCACATATCTTGAGGTTGTTGATTATCAAACGACTGAAATTTTGTCTCATGGTCATGTTTCATCTTGTGAACACTTCCAACGGTTTGGATTTTGATTTGCCTCACAAAAATAATGAAAAAAAAAAAAAAACTTTACTACTCGTGGACAAATCTAATGTTGAGCATAATGCGTCAATGACTGATATTGTTTTGCAAATATCTCAAGATCTACAAGGTATCATGACTTGACAATTGACCACATAGCCATTTCCAGTCTTCCAAAGAAATCTAACGGTTTGGATCTTTTTTTTTCTTTCTCCCATAGATTTTAGAAAATACCATCCAATGGCTTGCTTTTTTTTTTTTTACACATATCTTGATATTAGTGATGATCCAACAACTAAAATTCAGTATCATGGCCGTGTTTGATCTCATGAACATTTCCATCGGTTTAGATATTGATTTACACTCTTATAGACCTAAAAAAGGACACAAAAAGGAGTCTCGGTTTACACTCTTATAGACCTAAAAAAGGATACAAAAAGGAGTCTCTTCAACTTGATTTCCTTGGAATTTACATTCCTATGAGAATGTTAAACTCTTTGAATCATAGACTTTGGGGCCCACAACGGTGTAGAAAAATCCCAGCCATGTGAGGCCATCATGCATGCCTCTTTATTTTATTTTCTTTACTCCTGCGGTTCGCATGAGACTAGCCATTAGATGAAATCATGAAAAACTAATTCGTTATCAAATATGAGGGCATTGAATCAAGGAGTTGATCTGACGATGGATTTGAAATTTATAGCTCAGATCCAGATCTTTCGATCTCCAACCTTTTATTTTACACAGTCGATGTCGGCCATCTGCACGAATGAACAGCTCATTATTCATATTATACGGCATCAACAACTCCGCAACTCTACGTCTGCCACTTGCATGGCCCCGGAGCGGACTATTCCCCGGGGCAATCTCGTAAATTTACAATGAAACAGGGTATTATACTGTTTCGTTTCTTCCTTCCTTTAAAATCCTCGCTTCTTCCCCATCCCTCTCCCATCTCTTTTGTCGATACTTTTACTTTCCCACCAGCAGGCAGCAGAGAAGATACAAACGAAGAAATAACAAGGTTTTCCTTCTCTTTATTTACTCTTCTCAAAGGTAAAAACACAATCCCCCCTTAATTTCCCTCCTTTCGTTGCAATTCCTACTTTCTTCGTCGATCGATTGCCGTTTCTCCTCACCTTGATCGCGTGGGAAACAATAACTTTTTCACTGATTTCTTGAAACAGAGGGCCTCTTTTCTCCATTTCTGACTTGGAAAGTAGTTTCCTAGGTTTTCTGTTTCCGAGTTCCCGGTTTCTTCGTAGATTATGTATTTTATCGAGTCCGGCAGACCATGATGTACACCTTTCATGTATTTAGTGCCGATCCGTACTTTTTCGAATCCTCAAATGTA
The DNA here is from genome assembly GCA_038049695.1 of Cinnamomum chago. Lineage (NCBI taxonomy): Eukaryota > Viridiplantae > Streptophyta > Magnoliopsida > Laurales > Lauraceae > Cinnamomum > Cinnamomum chago. The sequence continues at coordinate 81,276,049 of CP142452.1, forward strand.
GAGGCTGCTTGTCGATTGACCGTCCGTTTATTGATGGCCGTTTTCACTGTGATGGTGACGATTTGGACGGTCTGGATTGACATGGTTGGCATCATCGATGCCAAATTGGAATCTTTGTTATCTCTATGTGTATTTTTTTTTTCTTTTTCTCTTCTGCTGCATGTTATTGTATTGTTCTAGAAGTAGATCGGCAGGACAGGATTACAATGGGGCCCACACGTGCGATCTTGTTCGGGTGGGCCCTGCAGTCCACGCGTAATGATTGAAGCCCATGTGGGTCTGATCATCAAGTGGGCCACATGCTTGCGAAAACGAATGGTTGATAAAAAGTTTAGCTGCACTAATAAGCAATTTGTATTTCATGTTTATACAGATGCATGCATGGTGTATAGGTACCGATTGGTAGTCATACAAATATTAAGGGAACATTTGTGTAGCATCCCCCACTCCCTAGGAACGGAATTCCGCCGACTTCCGCGTTTCCACATAACCCCCCCTAAAAGGAAAAACCCCAAACCCTCTTCCTCTCTCTCCCCTCCCTCCCTCCCTCCCTCCACAATGGAGAGGTTATTCTATAAAAATCTGAGGAAAATTAGGGAAAAAATGAGGTTTTTCCTCATGGAATACTGCCCTCACCAAATGACGGAAAAGGAAGTTTGCGGAAAATCAGAACATTTAGAAATTGTGTTGCAAACGTGCCCTCTAAGAATGTTTGGACAGTTGTGCTCTTGCTCTTCCGTTATGAGTATGTTTGTGGCATGTAACTATTATTTAACTTGCGTCATATAACTATTTTTTTAACTCAATGAATATTAAATACTCTAATGGTGCAGTTTTACTCCTTTGTGTGCTCATTGTAAAATTTTCATCCTGTTGCACATGCTACATTACACAACCTGCTCTGCTACATCCTGAAATTTTACCTACCTTATTGTTTTGGAGTAGTTGAGTAACAAGTGATAGGACTCTCGTAATTTTTGTTTGGTTGTATATTTATTCATTTTATTGAATTATCATGTCTATCAAGTGTTTGTAATACCTTTTCTTTTAAGGTCATGCATTAGTCGGCTTTGAACATGGATTTAATAGTAACTGTTTATTTCAGATCCATTTTGGGTTTACTTTTGGAAGGATCTGATATATGTGAATCCATTGATATTCACCATGGGAGATGATGAGGGAAGCTACTCGAACTCACCATTGATGCAAAGCCTAGCTAATTATAATTCCTTTTTCTTCGGCAAAGATTATGGTTTATATGGCATCGTGGGAGCTGTCATCCTTGGTCTTATTCTACCTCTATTTTTTTCATTAATACTCATGGGTAAAACTAGGGTTAAACAGAGAGGAGTCAAAGTAGAGGTTGGAGGTGACACTGGTATTGCAATGCGTAACTATAGATTTCCTGAACTTGTTAGATTCCCTTGGGAAGGGGCCACGACTCTGGCTGCTCTGTTTGAGCAATCCTGTAAGAAACATGCCCAGGATCGATTGCTTGGGACACGGAAGCTCATTGAGAGAAGTGTAGTTACTAGCAATGATGGGAGGAAGTTTGAGAAGCTGCATCTTGGAGAGTACGAATGGCAAACTTATGAACAAGCATTTGTTCGTGCTTGCAACTTCGCATCCGGCCTGGTCAAGTTGGGTCATCATGCAGATAGCCGTGCTGCCATTTTTTCTGAAACAAGAGCAGAATGGATCATTGCCCTTCAGGTGGTCAAATCACTTTTGTTATCATTCTTGTGTATGTTTATCTTTATTTTTTTCCTCCTTATGAGATTTTGAATACACACGCAGAAATTATCCAGTGCACACCCTTTTTTTTTGTGTGTTTTGGTGCACACCTCATGGTGGGGCCCACTTGATCACCCTCCAAATGGACCGCAGACATGGGACCTACTGAATTACCCCGATCCCATTTTTACACCCATCCAATTGGATTGCACCGGTGGATCAATGGTCTAAATTTTTTTTAGGGGTGAAACCTTGTGGGCTGTTGATCAGGGAGGTTAAGATGATCAGGTGGGCCCGCCCCAAATTTTGTAGGGAGGTAGGGCCCATCCAGACCTTTGAATCCCCCAGCCCCATCCTGCGTATATATATATATATATATATGTATGTATGAGAGAGAGAGAGAGAGAGAGAGAGAGAGAGAGAGAGAGAGAGAGAGAGAGAGAGCACCTTTAAGCCAAAAATCCTTGATTATTGTTTATTTAACTGTAACCCATATCTATGTATATTGCGTAGTTTCCCTATATTTTTTTTCCTTTGATGATGAAGGGTAGCTTAGCTACTGTACCATTGTTGCATGTTTGGCCAATTGAAATGGGCTAGGTTCTGACATCTATGGAAGACTGGTGTTGATTTCATACCACTCTTCTAAACCATTGAAATTGGTCCTTGCTACTTTCTGATAATTCTCCTTGTGGTTTTTTTACTGTTTCAAGAGTTAATCTAAGCATTTGCAAAAAAAATCTAAAATATTATATTGGCTGATATTTTAAGTGTCTGTTTTTGTAATGTAATGTAAAAGGGCTGAATAATATTGCACAATATGCCATATTTTGACTTACTTTCATTACACGTCTATATATATATATATTGATTTCGTTGCATGGCTTATACTTTTCTTTTACAGTGTTATTGAGATAGATACTTCTCATTTCCTTTACAGACAGGTACCAATTCATAAAATTGGCTGTCTTGGTTGGCTGGTCCAAATCAAAAGGTCCATTCCCTTTGGCATCTGGATAATGTGGTGGTGAATGTTAGCAAATTGTTGGAGCCATGTACCTCTCTACTTCCTTTATATAGCATACATTTAGGAGAGCTAATGAAGAGGAGGATGGTTTTGCAAAAACTGGATGTATAGTCTAGATTACCTCTCATCGGCATCCTCTTTTATCCTATATTGTAATGGGAAACTTTACTACATTTTTCATTGCGTATCATTGGTTTAATATTTTTTTTAATTTGAATTAATAATTGATAATGGACATGGGAGTGGTACCTATTCTCATTTTTTGTGACATTAGGGTAATTTTTTCAGTGGAACTTACCAAAATGCAATTATTTTCTGGTGACAGGGATGTTTCCGTCAAAATATTACAGTTGTCACCATCTATGCTTCTCTAGGTGAAGATGCTCTTGTTCACTCTCTTAATGAGGTGGGAGAATTTCCTTTCATGTCCGGCCTTAAAGTTTGTCTTATTTAATTGGGAGAATTATTTTGAACTGCAGAATTATTTGGAATAGGATTAAAAAACAAACTGTTAGCACTCATATTCAGAATTGTGGAAAGCACTTATTGTTCATATTTACATTTGAGGAATGGGTTTTTTCGACTGATATAGGATGAAATGCCACTTGCTGTTAAGAACATGGTAGGTATTTCCTTTCAAGCTTATACTCTCTCTCTCTCTCTCTCTCTCTCTCTCTCTCTCTCTCTCTCTCATTTTTTTTTATTTGTAAAATTCCACTTGTCATACTAATTATTTGGCCTTTAAAAGTGTAGCTTTTGTCTGTAACCGAAAGTTAGTATTATTTCTGCTTTGAGGAATAAGAAAAATGATGATGCATTGGCACATGTACTTTGATGTGCCACTATCCATGTGGGATTGCACATTTGTTATTTTAACCAGTGATCTGATGAGGTCCCATTAGATATGACCCAACAGCCAGCCCAATGAGAAGCCCCACTTTTATGGATGCACTCACTATACATCTTGATGCATCATCCTGTACATGTTTTGCTTTTAGTCTGTGAAATGCATCATCCCATATTAGCTGCTTTTGTTAAATGAAACTGCAAAGAAATGAATGATGTTACTGCTTCCACCTTTCTCATTTTAGTCTATGCAATATTTGTTACTCAACGCATTTGAATAAAAGATGCAATGGTCATACAATGGTCGTGATGTACCTGTTAAGTTTGTTGTTGCACTGTCATTTCACATGTCATGGCTTATGTAATTCACAATTTTTTCCTTTTATTGATTGATTTTTATTTATTTTGTGTTAGACACAAGTGACCACTTTGATCTGTGATTCCAAGCAATTGAAAAAGATTTCTGCAATAAGCTCTAGCCTGGATACTTTGAAGTATATTGTTTACTTTGAAGATGAAGGAAATCCAATTAGTTCAGATCTCTCTGCTGCTATGGGCGATTTGACAGTTTCATCATTTTCAGAAGTTGAAGAGCTTGGGAAAGGAAATCCTGCGCACCCAAGACTACCTGTCAGTGATGATGTTGCTGTCATTATGTATACTAGTGGTAGTACTGGGCTACCTAAGGTCTGTTTTAGCCTTCTCTTCCCACATCTTTAGAAATCCTTTTCTTTTCATACATCTTAAATAATAATTCGAAATTGTTGGTGTATGGATATATAAGCATAATATTTATAACCACCATGACATGCAGACACACAGGGAACTAAATCAAACTGTCAATGTGTATGTTATCTTTGATCATCAGCCAATTATGTAGTCATCTGTTTGTTGGCACAAGTGATTGCCTTGACCAAGAATCTTAGACTGCATAGATGTTTTTTAGCAACACTCCGCTGAATAACTGCAAGTCTTCAGCAGAGGTTGCTATCCTGCAGCATATTATGCTCATAATTACCTATGTAAGTAAATTAAAAAAAAAAAAATCTAAGTATCATAGTTGTATACAGAATTGATATGATGGATATTTTTTAATTCTATGATAATGTCAATTCCTTGGGTGCCTAAGGAATATGCAAAAGCACAAGAAATTTCAGTGAGTTGGCAAAATGTGTGGTCAAGCTGTAAGCTGGTATTTTTGGGGCATCGTTGGAATCAGAGATTAAGTTGATGGGGATTTTCTGGCTTCTCTTCTCAAAAGAAACCATAAGCTCAGCAATGACAATGTTTTACACCTCTGCTGATTAGGGATACATCCAATTGCACCTTTAACAAAAATAGAAAGTTGCTGCTCATCTTCATTTACCATTCCATGTTTTTCAATAGTTGCTCTCTCTCTCTCTCTCTCTCTCTCTCTCTCTCTCTCTCTCTCTCTCTCTCTCTCTCTCTCTCTCTCTCTCTCTCTCTCTCTCTCTCGCACACACAAGCACATTTAATTCTGTGGGCAGACACCTTATGGAGGGTCGGGAATTGTTTTTCCCACATCCCATTGTCTCTCTGTGTGTGTGTGTCTCTCTCGCACACACAAGCACATTTAATTCTGTGGGTAGACACCTTATGGAGGGTCGGGAATTGTTTTTCCCACATCCCATTGCCCGTAGGAGAAAGTTATTATCTATCCATAATTCTATATGATTATATTCAAACATAACTAAGGGAAAGGGTTCAACAAAAGTAAACCTTGCTCTTTCCATCCTGTTTCCATGTGATTTCAAATGCAGACATCACATATGCACTATGTCTAAGCCATGCATCAGTTGGGACTAGGGCTGTCAATCGTGTCGTGTTAACGAATTCGGGTTACGGGTTAACGAATTCGTGTTAAAATCACCTCAACCCGTATATGACCCGTTAATTTAACAGGTTACACGACCCAACCCGTTAAGTAATTAAGTCATTTCAAAAATTAAAAGAAAATCCATACAAAAATATATAAGGAGAGAAATATATAAGCCACACGAAACTATAAGTGAGGATCTCGAGTGGATTCCACCTAAAACCCCACTATAAAACAATAAATTTCAATTTCTTCTTTATGAATATAAATTATTCTAGCTACACTTAGGGACTTAAAAAATTTTAACGGGTTAAGCGGGTTGTTAACGTGTTATTGGTTTAATTCGTGCACGACCCGTTAACTTAACGTGTTAACGGGTTTGACCTGTTAACGACCCAAACCCATTAAGAGCCCACTCAAACCCGTTAATATCTTGTGGGTTTGTGTCGTGTTAATGGGTCGTGTGACATTTTGACTGCTCTAGTTGAGACTACCTGAAAACCCAGCTAGTCCGTGGATAATGCCAGTTCCAAATGCCCATGCCTGCATGCACAATGAATGTGGCCTGTAAGTAAGTTATATCTACTGTCAATTTGTTTTATTCATTGCGATGCATCATCAGAGCCTTATCCGAACAATCTGGGGAGCAAATAAAAAGATATTCAAAATTAGATATAAGAATTAGGATCTACATGGTGTGTCCCACTTTGATGATGGCTCAAATCTTAGATACGTGCCTTCTAGGCAAATGCAGTAACGTGGATGCAAGAACTAATGACACCTTATAAAAGGTACTTCCACTTCGTTATCTACATCTTGTGTAAGTGGCACTCTGACATGCAAGAACCACCAAAAACAAGGTATGTGTTTCTTGATAGAGCATCATCTGCTTGCTGATACATGCTTATAAGTACTTGATCTCTTGTTTCTGACAGAAATTAAAGCTACAGTTTCTATCAATGAATAAGAAAAAAGATGGTTATTCAGTCATATGTGAACGTATGGACGTGGATCGCTTTATTGACATTGTATTCCCATAAACATGGACATATAAAAGCAAAGCTGTAGGCACACCATTTTACACCTACCTGAAATGTTTAATGACTTTAGGCTTATGTCTATGACTCCGTACATATCTCCTTGTAGGTTTTTGCTTGTTGTTAGACAACTTAAAAGCTCATTTGTGCATGTCCCTTGCTTCTCAAATTCTCACAATCAGAATGCAGCCTTGTGGAAGAGATGCATTGACATCGACAAGAGACTGATGACCCATATCCATGCACAGCCACTTTATATGGAGCAATAGTGCAGCATTCATGAGAATCTATTTATGGGCCCCACTGTGGATGGGGCATGGTCTCAAAATCTGATTAGACGGATGGGCATATGTATTGATGATACTAGCATAAGAACCCATGCTGATCCATACAATGCAAACCAAATATTCATGCAATTGGAAAATAATTATTAACTTGAGTGGCGGCCAAAATACATTGCACAATAGTAAATTTTTCGAAAGAAAATAAAAAAATAATATGACCGTACCTATTTTCGCAATTGAGAGCATGTAGAGTAGAAAGCAAATAGGAGAAATGAGGGAAAATATGGAAAAAAAATGTAGAAACGGGAACAGGAAATGTGACCAGAAAGGCACTTTCGCAGAAACGAAAAAGGAAAAATGGGGAAGTTATAAGAGGCATGGGTAGTTACATGAGATGAGTAGTTACATGGGATAAGAAGTGGAAAGTTCCAAGAGATAAGGGAGGAGGGAATAACTTACAATCAAAATCACAACAAAAGGTCCAAATTAGATTGAAAAGGCTTAGCTTTAATATAGTATAATTGTATGGTGGAGTATTTTTTTTTTAATTTTCCACTTGATGGTACCAATTGGGAAGCTAAAATTACTATTGAATAGATAAGAGTTGTACCCCATCGATAATGGGGATCCCATTTGGATTGTGAATGTAGATCAGATGGTCAATGTCTGTTTGCATGGGAATTAGAACTCAGCCAAAACTAAATCAACTTGTAACTGAGTTAACTCTTCGTAATCAACTCAGTTCCAGTGCTTAATTAGTCAGATCTGCAAATTTATATGCAGAAATATTTACTCATGAGACTTGCATGTGTCCTTTGGACCTGTGGCAAATCCCTTTGCATTAGTCCTTTGGACCTGTGGCAAATTTTATTGTTTGCATTTGCCGAGTGCAATGGAAATCACTCTAGCCTGTTGGGTTTCAAAACTGTTTTCACTTTATCCAATATCATTTGATGCGTGGGGAAGGGAGACATTTTTCTGTTGAAGAATGCATTGCAAATTCTATTTGCATTCTATGTAGGAGAACACTGTTCCTTGAAACAACACAAATTATAGAAGTTGAGCCTCACTGCTCATTTGCTCATTTTGATCGGTTGCAGTTGCTTGTGTGTACATATATAAGGACGAATGCATTCATTGCCCTAAAGTTCTTTTTATAAATTATAAATTATTTGTTCTGCACTTCCACATTATGTTTGTTTCAGAAATTTGGTACTCAGTCTGACTTGGCTGAGTTGTGTCAATTTTGGCGACAGTTATGCTCCAAACTGTAAAGAAGATCCTTTTCTTTTCTCTAGACATGTGCTTGCCATCTTATTCTACAAAAAAAGAATTCTATTAGATTTTTTTTACTATTTTTTCTCCAATGCTTTAGCTGGAGTAGTTATTTTAAGAACGTTGCATGCTTCCTTAAGCTCTCTAATTTGGGATTCATGTTTAAAATGCAGGGAGTCATGATGACTCATGGGAACACCGTAGCTACTGCAGCTGCAGTTATGACAATCATCCCCAAAATAGGAAGCAGTGATGTTTTCTTGGCATACTTGCCACTTGCTCATGTTTTTGAACTAGCAGCTGAGGTTTGCTATACATTATCCTCCTTATATGACTGCATAAATGTAAATAACTATTTTAATATTGATTGTCACGGAATATATGTGTTTGCCAGGTTGTAATGTTATCCACAGGCTGTGCAATAGGTTATGGTTCAGCATTGACTTTAACCGACACGTCAAATAAGATCAAGAAAGGAACCCAAGGAGATGCTTCTGTGCTGAAACCAACACTTATGACAGCAGTGCCAGCTATTCTAGATCGTGTCCGAGATGGTGTGCTAAAAAAGGTTTGAACTGGCTTGCCTCAAATTAAAGAGGAAATATACAATGATTTGTATTGTACGCTGGGCCAAACTATTTACATGTGGGCACCTCTTAGTGATCTGAACACTTTATCTTATGGGCCCTATCGTGGAGGCAGATACCTGAAAAATATCTCTCATCCAATTTTGTCCTCATGAGATCTGTTTTGTTGGCTTGTAAGCACAATGTCATCAGGGCATTGCACTTCCATGTTGTTGCTAACAGATCTGCAGGTTATATTATTAAAGAAGGCCCCATCCATGACAGTTGTGGTAGAACCCCAGGCCTTCCTCCCACACCCACCCAACCCAATGTGGTCAGACATTGCAGTTCCTTGTTGTTGCTGATGGATCTGCAGCTTATATTACTAAAGAAGGCCCTATCCATGACATCCATGGTAGAACTTGTTGACAACTAGTTACTCTAAAAGCCTAAGCGTATAGAGAACGGTGTAACAATGTATATCAAGCTTACAATCCTCCCCGCGCCCCCCCCCCCCCCCCCCCCGTGCAGGCTCCTTCATTGGAATTACACCCTCCTTGGGAGAATATAGGGGCTCTGCACGGAAATCACACCCTCTGTGGGAGAATACAAGGCACAACAGCCTAGAGGATTTGAACACTCGACCTCCTGCTCTGATACCATGTTTACACCCACTAACTCTAAATGGTTAAGCTTATAGAGAAATGTGTAACAATATATATCAAGCTTACAACAAAACCCTCAACCTTGCCATCCCTTCTCCCTACCCCTCCCTTCTCCCCACCCAAAGGGGGGGAAAGGTACAGCTTCCTTCAATCAAGAATTATATGATAGCTCAAATTATTAGCTTTCAGATTTTGTTCTAGCACCATCTTTGTGGGTGAATTTCTATGTTTGGGTTTTATTCTTCTCCTATCAGAACTTGTTTCTTGTGCTGTAGGTTGAGGAGAAGGGTGGTCTATCCAAAAAACTCTTTAATATTGGATATAAACGTAGGCTGGCAGCTATGGAGGGCAGCTGGAGTGGAGCATGGGGTCTAGAAAAGATTTTTTGGGATGCTGTGCTTTTTGGAAAGATCCGCTCTATTTTGGGAGGACAGATACGTTACATGCTTTGTGGTGGAGCACCATTATCTAGAGATACACAGAGATTTGTCAATATATGCCTGGGGTAAATGTCCTGTTGTTTTCATTATATATATATACACATACATATAATATATACACACATATTATTTGTGTTTATATATTATATGTGTGTGTGTACACACACATATTATTTGTTTTTATATATTATTGTGTGTGTGCGCGTGTGCGTGCGCGTCCACATCCATCCCTCACCATAACATGGTGAGGGACAACATAGTAGTGAAGGTCTTAAGGAGGCAGTTTTAAGAGAGAGAGAGAGAGAGAGAGAGAGAGAGAGAGAGAGAGAGAGAGAGGAATTTTAAGAGAAGGGCAGTGAAGGGCTTAAGGAGGCAGAGAGAGCTGGGCCGAAGGCAATAGAAGAGTTAGATGTAGCGTGTAGGGCTTGGTGCAGGTGGGTTTGCTGCGACCTGCTGCACGTTGGAGCATGGAAGATTCCATGACTATGGCCATTAACATGATGGCAGAGAGGAGTCTCATCTTCCGAGCTTCCATTTCCTATTGTTTTGTGTAGTTTGGGATAGTAGCAGATGCACAAGAAATGGAAATTTTGTTTGTATTTTCCTGTTGAGAGGGGGGTTTTGCTGTAATTCAGTCCATGATTTCCTCTTCCATGACTCCATCTGATTCCTCTCCAACCCTAACCCCCAACATCTAACCCTCTCTCTCTCTCTCTCTCATATGTTTGTTTCAAGTGAATGTCATATCATGGAAAAGATAAAGGTAAGGTATAATAAAGTAAAAGTGGAGGTGTGGTAAAATGTGTGTTTGGATTATCTGAGGTAAAGGTGAGTCTGGGTGATTAAAAAACACTTCTTTGTCTCCATTCAACTTCAACACAAAATTCCACACTTTTCTGAGGTTAAAATAAAGTAGCATGTGGTGGAGTTTGTTGTTAGAAATGTCACATCATGAGATTTCTTTCCTACTTCACCTTTTCAACCAAACGAGGTAATGGTAGAAAATGTCACATCTCAACCTACTTTACTATTCTTTATACTCCACTTGCTAAACAAACGTGCCCTAGTGGTTTTAGGATTTTTTATTCACAGTCTTTATCGTTAGAATTGTAAATTCTGTGGAATATACAAAGAGCTAAAACTACTTGATGCAATATGGATGGTTAAAAGAGGCTCTAGGCCCACATGATGGACCCAACCATCCAACCCAGGCGTTTGGATTCAGCCCACAGGCCCTAATTGGCTGAGAAAGCTAGTTTGGCATTCCAATTATATATTAATTCTAATTAGGGAATGATTTCTTGTTTTGTTATTTGATGAGAATTAGTAGTTTTCTATTTTTCTTATAGTTTACTGTTTTAGTAGCTTTATTACATTATAAATAGAGAAGCCTCCATTGTAATAGGCGTGCTTATTATCAATTAAATCAAGAGTTCTCTTAGTTATCATGGGTTTATGGATTGTTCCATGGTTATGTTTGTGCCCTAGTGGCTGGAATCCATCTTTGGATTCGATCAACTCTTCGGGAAATTGATATATTGCTTGATTGTGGATCTTGGCTGCGCCAATATAGAAGAAGAACGGAGATAGGTTAAGAAATTCCACACCCGGGTAAGAGTTGAAGACAAGTCCGCTAATTTGATTGTTGACAATGCTAGTGCAATGAATTTTGTCACACAAGAGATCATTGACAAACTTCATTGACCAATTGAGAAGTTTCCTAAGCCCTACCAAGTCATATGGTCTAATGGTCATGTTATCCCCGTGACTCATAGATGTTTGGTATCATTCAAAATGGGCCATTATGAGGATAAAATTTGGTGTGATGTGATCCATATGAATATCGCTCATTATTTTTGGACGTCCATGGATTTTTTATCGGAAAGTGCACCATGATAAAGAGGCGAACACATATACCCTTTTTTGGAATGCAAAAAGGGTTATGCTCATTCCAATGGCATCAATGGCCTCATCTTCGTCTACATCATCTCCTTCCACTGAACCAAAGAAAGAGCAAAAAGAAGACATAGCCGTCATGATTGCACCACAAGAGATACCAGTCATTCCAGCAGACATCAAGCGTGCAATGGATGAGCAAGGTCAAGGCAAAGTTGATCCCATGGAAAATTCGGAACAAGTGCAGGATGATCAAGATAGTGTTAATCCTGAGCTCCAAAGGGTCGAGGAAGAACAAGGAGAAGCAAACATTGAAGATTTTGATCGAGTTACCAACCAAAGTGAACATCCAGTAGATATTATTAAAATGCCACTGCAAGATAATCCAATTGGGTCATCGGCAATCAAATTAATTGTCCCAGTGGTTTCACATGAAGATCAAGTAGTTGAAGCTCCTCACATTGACTTCATCTTCAAGGATCAACAATGGAAGCTTGAAGATTGCACTCAGATATGGCAGATTTTATTGTTACAATCTCTCATGAGAAAAACGTTCATCCGAGCTAAATACAAACATCCGAAGAAGCGACACTTCCGATCTACTTTTAGACGGAAGAAAAGATTGCGTCAAACTTCCACGCCATGCTATGCCAATGCAAATCAAAAGAAAAGGCAGACGTTTGTGCGATTGATTTTCGATCAAGGTGGATATTTTCAGAACTTGTGGTCGAATTCTCTCCTATATTATCAAGTTGTCAACTCGCCGGAGTCGAGTTTTTTCGGAGGGGGGGGGGTGATTGATGCAGTACGGATGGTTAAGAGAGGCCCCGGGCCCACATGATGGACCCAACCATCCAACCTAGCCTTTTGGGTTCAGCGCACAGGCCCTAATTGGCTGAGAAAGCTATTGTGGCATTTCAATATATATTAATCCTAATTAGGGAATGATTTCTTGTTTTGTTATTTGATGAGAATTAGTAGTTTTCTATTTTTCTTATAGTTTACTATTTTAGTAGCTTTATTACATTAGAAATAGAGAAGCCTCCATTGTAATAGGCATGCTTATTATCAATTAAATCAAGAGTTCTCTGAGTTATTATGAGTTTATGGATTGTTCCATGGTTATATTTGTGCCCTAGTGGCTAGAATCCATCTTTGGATTCAATCAACCCTTCGGGAGATTGATCTATTGCTCGATCGCGGATCTTGGCTGCACCACTACTATGAAAATTGAAGCTCGGGAGATACCACAGAGATTTTTTCTGTTTCCTTGGTTCGATAATTAGTAAGATGGGGATTCAAAGATTGATGAAGACGTCGAAAATAGGATAAAACTCAGATGGTTGAAGCAGAGACTTGCTTCTAGAGTAGTTTTTTATTAACACATGCCAACAAGATTGAAGGAAAAATTTTACAATGACAACGATTAGACTGGCCATGACCTATGGAGCAGGATGTTGGCCAATCAAGAAACAACATATGCGCAAAATGAATGTAGCAGAGATGAGAATATTAATAGGGAATAAAATTAGAGAAACCCGTTTGAGATGTTTTGGGCATGTGCTATGCAAGCCGGCAATGGTGCCGGTAACGAAAAGTTTGGCTTTGCAGGTTGGTGGCCCACCAAGGGGAAGTGGTAGGCCAAATAGGACGTTGATGGAGATAGTAAAAATGGATCTTAAGATGTGCAACTTATCTAGATTTGGCTTAGGATAGATCAGAATATAGGAACGGAATTCATGCAGCCGACCCCAACATAGTTGGGTTAGGGTTTTCAGGCTTTTTTTTATTCATTTTTGGTTCAAGGTTTTTTTGTTCATTTTTGGTGTTGGAAGGGCTTACAAGGGAGGAGAGAGCAGCAGCAGGAGGGAGGAGAGATTTCATAGGACTTGGCCGAGTTTCGAAAACTAGGTTTGCCGCGTTATATGAATTTAAAAAAAATAAATTCAAGGTCAGTTCTGGATCAGATCCAAAGAGCTCCTCATACGAAGGAATAATAAAGGCCACTGTATCGTTCTGGACCAGATCCAAGGGGCTGGATGTGAAGTCTGTTAGACTATGGCATTCAATCAGTATATTTGAAGGTGCAGTCGCAAATTTAAGAACCTGCATGTTGAGCCAGCCAAATAGTATTATTCCACTATTGGTTTTGAAATTTGGTATGCTGATTTGTCAATGAACCAGTAAATGTTTTGTTGGATATGCTGTGTTTCTCAATTTGGATCTGTTTAATGATGTGGATTTCAAACCATACTATCATTTGCAGTTTTGAAATTTGATGGGTGTGTTGCTCTCTATGTCATACTCTCATACTTGTTTATATCGGTCCATATTTGTGCTGTGGTGCCCTATTGAAGTGGTCATAGTGGGCATGTTAAGGGGTGCAGCACACTTCAGGAGTCACTTTAAAACCTGAGAATGATTGACATCATAGTCTGGAAAATAATACAAATCATGGTTTGGGGTGCTTCTTTGACCTTTAAATCCCATTCAAGAAGGAATTTCTTTGGGACCTTGAAATTCAAGTAAAGAAGGAATATGATGAATAACATGAAATCCAACTAAAGAAGGAATATGATGAAATATATGTTAACGAGTAAGACAATGCTATCAGTAATCACATAAGGAGCACTATTATTAATGCAATGAACCAAGAAGTTAACATTTTGATGGATAATTTCTCGGGTCCTTGTCATTGGTGGAGAAGTTCATATTTGATTGGATTGGCTATTCCAAGAGAAGAAGGGGGCCAGTAGTGTCACCTTTCAAGTCTGGATGTCAGCGCAAGATACGAAGGTAGCCATAATTTCAACTATATTCTGGGGGTGTCAAATGCTTTAGCCATCTCTGTTGTAATTGGAGGGGTAGCAGGAGCTTGCTTCTCATTGAAATGGCTTGAACTTTTTTTCCATGTATGTTACAAATTTTCTGAGTTAACCCATTCCACATTTGCTGTTGTACTCAGTTTTAACGTAGCAAATACAAATCTACAATACCCAGCCATTAAAAAAAATCTACTGTTATCCATCAAATAAATATAGCAAGTAAATTCAAGTGGGCAACATTTTGGCGTGGTGATAAACATTGAATGCTTTAGCCAATTGACCTCTGCTCAAATAAGAGTTGCCCAGGTAAAAGTGTTCACACACTCCCAAATGAGAGGATGGAGATGGAAACAACATCCACCCTTGTGATGGGATGGAGTAACTGTAGAACTTTCATATTAGATAAACTCTTGAAGTCCTTAGTGTGAAGATAAAGATGACTCATGGAGAGGGAGTGCCTACGTATCATATTACAAGGATAATTATAATATTACAATAGTCCTAGGGACTATGGAAACAAAGTTTTCCCTCTTCATGGGTCTGCTCTTTATCTTCACAGTTCATTGATGGATCTCCTATTTTCCCGGAGATTCATTACTTCTTCAAATCACCAACAGATTCTTTTGTTAATGTTTGCTCTTGCCTTGAATTTTCTGTTCTTTTTTCCTCTTCAGGGCTCCAGTAGGTCAAGGATACGGTTTGACTGAGACATGTGCTGGGGCAACCTTTTCTGAAGCAGATGACATAACTGTTGGCCGTGTTGGTCCACCCCTTCCTTGTTGCTATATCAAGGTATGTTTTATTTTGTTCTAATGTTGCAAGCATTCCCTATCTTATGTTTCCGTGTAATATTAATAAGAGGTATCTGCCAAATCTGGCGCTGTCTTTCTTGTATCCCTCACACATGCCACTAACTTGTTTCATACATGAATTACAACATCACTGCCAACACACTCATGGTTGATCACTTGCATGGCCAGGGATTGATCCCTGAGAATCCCTGGGCTTTCAAGTTCAAAGTCTCACTAGTAACTAGTAGCCCAACATAGCAAAACAGAAAGAAAAAAAAAAGGAATTACTACATCAGTTAGCTTTTGGCGGAGGCAGAAACGGGAAGAGGGTGGGTGAAGTTTGGGGGTTCGGGGTGGTTTGGTGGAAGGGTGTTAAGGGTCACTGGGGTGGCCTTGGACCCCCCACATGGCTGCCCAAGATTTTATTTATTTATTTATTTATTATGTAAACATAGTGGCCCCAATTCCCAAGGAAAATTTCCTGGTTCTGCCACTGGCTTTTGGTTGTAAGATGTGCGTCCAAGCAAGCTGTAAATTTATCTCTCAACGTGGCATTTCTGTTTTCAAGCACCATAGTGATTGAAGTGGCCTCTTGAAGCTTGTGTCGACTTCCTCATAAAAAGAATAAATTTAGCTCCACAACAATATGTAGTTACAAGCTTCTTGTTTCTTTTTATTTAATCATAATGTCATTGAAACAGTGCAAGAATTGAATTCCTGGAAAACCTCATTCTTAGTTATCATTTAATGTTCATTTGACTATTCTCGAGTTATTAAATCCTTTTTTATTATTTTCTTGAAACTAAAGGGGTTTTAATGTAATTTTTCATTTTGATAGTTTGTATGTATATCTGTGAAGCTCAATGTAGGGAGACAGATGAAAATGGGTTGGCTGTTCATGTGTACCTGGACCCAGACCCAGGCCCCAGACCTGAATAGTGGGCTTGAACCCAGACAATTACTCGTATACTGCATAATATACTTGTATAGTTGTATAAATATGTAATATAACAGTTGGTAGGTTGTTGGGGATGAACCTCATGGACCCAGACCCAGACACAGGCCAGATTTATTAAGTTTGGTTCCATCGTGTGGACCAGGGGTGGCACAGAAGTGAAAATAAATCTTGGACCTATACCCAATTTTTCCGTGTTGCGTCCTTTGGGTATTTGTGTTTTCATCCCTAATTATTTTGATGGCAAAGTTCCGAGTTGGTTCAATTCTGTAATGATAAGTTTTGCTGATTTATGTATTTTCATGCTATTTTGTTTTCCTGAACATACAGCTTGTCTCTTGGGAAGAAGGTGGATATGCGACTTCTGACAAACCAATGCCTCGAGGAGAGGTTGTAGTTGGAGGTTTCAGTGTAACTTTAGGATATTTTAGAAACGAAGCAAAAACAAATGAAGTGTACAAAGTAAGATTCCTTATGTTGCTATTTTATTGCTGATTTTATACCCATTATTTTCCATAATGATCATGTAATATATTTATTTTACAGGTGGATGAAAGGGGAATTCGATGGTTTTATACTGGGGACATTGGACAGTTTCATCCAGATGGATGCCTTGAAATCATTGATAGAAAGAAGGACATCGTCAAACTGCAACATGGAGAGTATGTTTCTCTTGGAAAGGTATGAATATCCTTTGTTCGACCTGCAAATGTGCAGGGGCTCTCACCTTTCTGTAATGAATGCATTCATCTGGTGCACCTCATCATTTGGTGGACATTGTTCTTATATCTCTTCCATTGGATGCTTGGATGATGCAGCTCATCATTGGATGGACCATGTATTTTTATTTCCTCTATTGGATGCTTCTAGATGTGTGACCACCGACCACTGGCTTGCATATGCACATCTACAGCTACATCTGAGTGTCTGCATTTGAAGAGAATTAAATTAGATGGCTTGGGTCATCCCATGTCTTGAGATTTTAGGATATAAATCAGTCACAATGGGATCCGGAAAATGGACGGATTCATCTCTGTTTTTTCCTTCTTTTTTGATTTTTTTTTTTTTTTAAGATTACCAAAAGTTTTCTACCATGAATTGAATTGAATTGGAGCCAGGTTAAGTTGAGCCAAGCAATTACTCATAGGCATGTATACTATGTGGTGTTTGATTGAACATTATATATTTCCACATACAGAGCCACCTGTCACTATTTAATCAGAGATTTTAAATGCTGCATATTGTTTATATTAAATAAATATTTAATATTTAATGTCATTGCAGGTTGAGGCAGCATTGGCATCAAGCAGCTATGTGGATAATATCATGGTCTATGCAGATCCATTTAACAACTATTGTGTGGCCTTAATAGTCCCCTCTCACCTGGCCATTGAAAATTGGGCTCAGAATGCTCGGATTGCATATAGAGACTTTCCCGATCTGTGCCAGAAGGCTGAAGCGGTCCATGAAGTCCAGCAGTCTCTTTTGAAGGTTAGTTTGGCAATGCTTTATTTTTTAAATCTTCCTTTAATAAGATGTTTGGTGGTGAAGCCTTTTTGCATTGGATTCCTTTTAGAGCTTGGGAGTCCTGTAGTGAAAAAGTTTATAAAATGGTTATACATCAGTTGTAACCAATCATGCCAATCCTATATTGAGAATTTTGGATTTGATGGAACACAGCCCCCAATCCTTGTCATACTTGGAGAGTAGTAACCAAATGCAGATACATAGTTTAAACCTTCTTTTAACTGATGAATCTCTTGCCCTAAAAGTTTGTCCTTTGCTATTTGGCACTCTACATTGGACTCCTGATTCTCCAATTTATGATTTCAAAAGTTTGGTCCCTCTGCCACTCATTTGACCTCCTTTTGTTTAACAAACCTGAATTCTTTACATAAATCATTCCCCAAAGAAAGGGAGATCCTTGTATTAGTGCTGACTTTGATCCAAGCATCAACTCTTTCATATTATATACAGGAGCACTAGAAAACTCCTAGAGAGTTTTTTTTTTTTTTTTTTTAAATGCCCCTCCTAGTGGGGCCCACTATGGTGTATGACAACCATGGAATGCCGCTGGATGAAATAATCTAAATGAGATCTACCTATGTACAAAATTCCAATTTCATTAGATCATCCTAATACCTTGATCAAGGGTGATACATTTTCTGTATAGGATGTGTGTCAATATGGATGAGGATATGGCTGCAGATGGAGAATCAGCCTTTAGACCAAGTTCCCTTTCTCCCCTTTTGCTTTAATTTGTTTGCCTTTTGGGTAGAAGTTCGACTATCAGTTTTGGTCACAGTCTGAGTTAGGACTTAGGAACCAATACTGACAGAAAATGTGAGTGCGAGGGAATTGGATTTGTTATAATGGGTCCCATGTGGTGGCAAAAAGTTACCTTGCACACTGGTACCCATAAGCAAATCATGACCCTACATAGTATATATCCTATATTATCTATGAGATGTATAATACATGTTATATATTAGACATATGAGATATATGTACAACCTAGCCAAAAGTGAAATTTGGGTTGGTGGATCTATATTTTGAAACCTGTATGGAATCCAGGCCTGGTTCAGGTTTGGACTTTGGGTACCTGGATTTGATAACGGTACCTGCCTTATCTACAAATAGAAGTGTTGTAATACTATATTCTATCAAGGTAGGAAAACTTGGAAAGTTAACTATTAACTCTCCCAAGTCACCATGTTTTGATTGAGGACTAAGTCAAATACTAGGAAAACTCGCCCGAGTCGCCTCATATTGACAAGTTGTTTGCATTCTGAACTATTTGATATGTTGATCTGATTTTAAACAATTGTTGTTTATTTTTAACTGATTATGCATGAGATTTAGAGTCAGCGATTTAAAAATAATGTCTAGAAATTCTTTCAAAATACAATCCATCCTTTTCCGGTTTATTGCTTTTGTAATGAAAAGTATATGGTTTTGTCACCTCAACTATCTTTCCATTAGGTAGGATTTTGTTGGCCCAAGCACTTATTTGTTGAGGAGAAACTGATCCAATTCTTAATTTGAAAATTATGTTTGATCTCTTTTACATTGGATATTTGGACTAAAAAATCATATAATGTACAAAGATTGTTTCCTTTTATTTTTTTATTATAGTATTTTTCTTGCATATAAAATTTATTAATTTGAATTTATTATAATTAATGCATGTAAATAAATGTTATTATAAGTATTTGATCTATTTTTAAATATTTTTATTACTTTTTTAGGAAAAAATGACTCAAGTCACCATGTTGGCTCTGTCTGAGTCAAGTTTTTTGCATGAGAGGAGTTGTGTCTGAGTCACGAGATTTCCAACCTTATATTATATATGATTACATAGTTATATTTATATATCATAAGCATTTGAGGTGCATATACATTTTTCTAAATTTTATGCCCTTTGAGAAGCAAGCCAACCCAAAAATTCTGGTACCCAAACCCGCCCAACTAAACCTAAACTGCACTCGGGTTTGGGTTGAGCATGTTCAAGTTTCATCCCGGTCAGGTCTGGTTTGGGTTTACCTACACAATTCTGGGTCAAGCTTGGGTTGAGACAACACCTGACCTGATCAGCCCGATTTGCACCCTTAGTACATGTAAAATATTACAAGCTTACAAGGACAATATCCTGTGGCACAGTGGAAGGTGCTCGCTATTTCAACCTTGATGTTTTTGGAATCAAGTAGTGTTATGAATCAAAATATTATTATGACCGTATAGTTTGCAAATGTTCTTGAACATTGCTGCACATAGAAGATGTGCTCTTTTAAGGCAAAGAACGTAATATCAGTATATCATTTGGTGCCTTTTTGTGTTATTCAAACCTTGTCTGTTTATATTTGTGTACATTTTTCCCTCTTCTCTTTTATTTGTTTATTTATTTATTGGCTCTAAAGAGGATAATTCAGCTAAGCTACATCTGCAAAACTAACTGAACATGCATAACCATTAAAATTTGGGGCCCTTAAATTGATGGTTTTGTTCAACAGATTGTAGCAATATCTGACTCACCTTTAATCCACATACCACAGTGAAACCTTATAATCTTCCCCTGCCCCGGTGATTGACATGCATTCAGGTGGGCTCCACTCAAAGAGTTCGCATGGTCAGTTTGCGGCCAATTCTTAGCCCACTTTTCGTCTTTAACTTGAATACGGTTACATTGTTTACTTGCTTAATGCATAAAAAACATCTTACAGATCTAGGGGAGGTAGTGAACATATATTTTCATACCTACTGATGGATGTCCAGGTTTTGTTAATTCCATGTTCTCAATCTCGGTATTCCATACATATGGCAATGGATTCAGTTATGTTGAACTAAAAAAAAAAAATCTTCTGCATCTACCATGTATCAGTGTAACCCTAAAAACCAGACCAGTCAGAAAATCACTGCCTCTGGTGAGAGGATTTCTTCCTATTTAAGCACTAGATTGGGAGTGTTCCTTGCATCATCTGCACCCCACACGCCCCATTGCACATACAGTTTCCTACCCACCCGAGTGTGTAGTCCCTAGCTAATAAACCTCCTGCATCCTTTACAGGCATCTGCATGTACTGACTGAGGCTCAATAGGCTACTAGATAATACGTGCTTCAAACTAAGTATATGTTTGTGTGAGAAAGGAGTTAAGCTTCTTATTGTTTGCAGGCGGCAAAGGAGGCGAAACTTGATAAGTTTGAGACTCCAGCAAAGATTAGGTTACTGCCAGACCCGTGGACTCCAGAATCAGGATTAGTTACTGCAGCTCTCAAGTTGAAAAGGGAGCAAGTGAAGGCAAAGTTCAAAGATGAGCTACGCAAACTCTATGAGTGAGCATCAAACACTTTTAATCATGTGCCTCTTCTTCAGCGTTACTCCATGCCAAATAAATGTTTTAACTATGAATTTCTGGGTTCATATGCCACAAATGAGATGGTTAAGATAGGAATGCCCCAGTAGCCTGTGTATATACAAAGAAGCTGTTTGTTTGACAATGCATCTTGGGAAGAAGTCAGTTTTAATATGGAAATATGTTTTTCTTTCATTAAAAGTTTGTCTATGTTGAAAGGAGTTCATGAGAAACTAAATTAAACCAAGGAACTTAGTCTGCTTTACATGGTATTGAATTCTTAGGATTTTATTGAAGTACTAAAGAGTTGAGAAGTGAAGGATCTAAGTTGGAGATATAGATGGGATCATCGCTTCCCTTGGATTTAGTTTACCAAGGTAATGGCCGACTAACGATTTCTGATTCAAAGGGATAGGTTACTTTATGGTCCCTTGTGGATCTTTACCTTTAATCCTTCACTTCTTAGCACCAATAGATATCCTAGTAATTCAATATGGGGCAAGCAAAAAGCCCATGAGGATTCATACTTGCAGATTGGTTTCATTGTTTGTATGCATGGTATCCTCAAGAGTTTCCTCCTGCATTTGGCTTGTAATAAAAATGGATTTGTTAAGAACGGACCCATGGACATTCTCCGTTGGGTTGGGTCCTTTACCAGGAAACCTTGATCTGATAAAAGGCCTTGATCCTTAATTGCATGTGGATTGTGGATCCAATACACCGGCCTGGCCCTCAGATTCATAAGAAGTCTTAGATTTCTTTTTCTTTGCAAGCAGGTAGCAAAGCCAGTTTTGTCATAAATGGTTTATCTCACCTGGTATCTCCCTCTCTGTTCACATAGCTGTAAATCCTGTTGTTTACTTCTAATTTATCTATGGTTTATCTCATCTGATTTCATTCCAAGATGCATATTAGAGTGAGTTCCTCATTGATGAACCATCATCAATTGGTCATGCTCGGCCATTTCTCTGCCTCCCAAACCCAAAGGTAGTGATGAAGGAGGGGCCATCAGGATATTCCTACTTTCAAAGATTTGTCCTTGGTTCAAAAGAAGCATGATTCCTCCTTTCAATGATTTGGAATGTATCATTTCAGTTTTATGGCTTTGCTAACAATCCTCTACCAGTTGTCTGCTATTTTACAATCATCCTGTACGGCATGCTGTGGGGACTCTTTTGAGGAGAGAATTCTCATATTAGTGCAGATTTGTGGATATCTATATTATCAATCAGAGTGGGCCACCTAAAATCTATCATAGAAATGAAATGATCCCTCTGGAGTTTGGATCGGGTGTGAATTTCTTTTTAATGTAAAAACCCTTAAATCTTGTTGGCCACAAATAAGATGTTTAGGAAAATCGGGTTGGCTTAAAATCTCATATCTAGGATGGTACCATTTAGATCTTTTGATCTCTATCTCTCATATGATTTGTGGAGCGCTTGGTGGGCCCCCCGCAGTTGTCTCACATGGGAGTATCTTGCACGGGAGCACGCCTCAATTTTAAATTTTAAAGCTTTGCTAAGAACGCATTCTGAAAAAATTTTAGGAATTCAATTTTATGCAAACAAATGAGCATCATGGCTTCTCACCCATTGCTCAGCTGTAAAAATTTTGTAATCAAGCACGACACAACCCTAATTTCATGCAGGTTTCAATTCCAGGCCTTACCTGCATCTAAGCAAGCCCAATACCACTTCTCATGTGGGCGATGCCGGGTTTGGCCGGACGTCCTAACATCATAGTGCCTGGAAGCAACATCAAACAGGTTGGTCAACCTACTTCATCTTGAATTCCTAATAATTTATGTTAAATGATGTTTCATCGAAAGAGTGTGTAAGTTATTTGAAGATTGGAATGGAGAAACATAATTTAAATTTTAAAGCTTTGCTAGGAATACATTATCAAAATTTTCTAGGAATTCAATTCAATGCAAACAAATGAGCATCATGGCTTCTCGCCTACTTAGCCGTAAAATTTTGGTAACTGAGCACGACACAACCCTAATTCCGTGCAGGTTTCAATTCCAGGCCTCCTCACCTGCATCTAAGCAAGCCCAATACCGCCTCATGTGGGGGATGCCGGGTTTGGCCAGACGTCCTAACATCATAGTGCCTGGAAGCAACATCAAACAGGTTGATCAACCTACTTTATCTTGAATTCCTAATAATTTATGTTAAATGATGTTTCATCGAAAGAGTGTGTAACTTATTTGAGGATTGGAATAGAGACACATAATGCCCTAACATAGTTGGGACAAGATTTTAATTAATTCCCAGTAATTTATGGTAAATGGAGTTTCATTGAAAGAGTACTGACGATACAAGAGGATGAAGCATCTAAGGGGGGAGACCCAGAAAATTTTCCTTGGACTACTGTGTAAACAAAGAAAAATACTTGGAGAGCCATGTCTAAGGTGAAAAATGAAAATTGAGCCATCACTTCCCTATGGGTTCATTGGGACACATCTCTGGAACATGAAGACTCAGAAATTAAAAAAAAAAAAATACCAGAATTGCTAGCACTGTATCTCCAAAATTTCCTTTGACTTTTGTGGTGGCATTGTGCTCTATATAATATAGAGGAGAGAAATTGCTGCCTTTTCAGTTCCACAAGATTCACAAACATACCTTTGAACTTTTTTTTTATTATTATTAACCAAGTCCCTCATCATCAATGCTACAGCTAGAGATTGATCCTTGAGCTACCTAATAAGGTAATTGTTGAATAATCATTTCCCGTTAAGGGGAATTTTTATTTTTATTTTTATTTTGGTTGCATCTACTTAAAGATCATACCTTCATTCAATTCTGTACTTGTTAACCCCCTGAAAGGATGTTTCCTATTAAAGGGTTTTTTCTTATTGTAATCCTTAGAGATCACCACCTCTAATTCTCTACTTTTTAACCCCCAATGCTTAAATGCCCTTTTGATTTGGTACAGAAGTAAACAAGCGACCCATTTGATAATCAGTGAACTCCTGATAAAGAAATCTTGTTTGGATAATTTTTGAAACCCAATTTTGCATATAAACTGAGTTACCTGCACTCAAAATATCAGAATGGCCCACTGATGGATCAGAGTTAAGGCATCTTCCTTAGCACAGGGACGAGGGAATGATCCCCGATTGTTCCTTTGATGATTAGGGCTTCGTGCAAAGATTTGATGATCCTTGTCAATCTTCAATAAATTGGATGTCAAGGATTTCAGGGTAGATCGCGGTAATCCTACAAGTCCCCTTCACCATCAAAAGTTTGAATTATGGCATGGGTATAAAACATTATTTCTGCTCGATCAGGCAGGGTCCAAGAATTTGACCAGATCCAAAGCTCAAGCATGTTGGCCAATCATTTCATGACCATCGAGTTTGGGGACATGGTCATATGGATGACAATTGTCCATTCTTTTCTAATGCCACTCTTGTAAACTTCCTACTGAATGCCTACAAATTCATAGAAAAAAGGGCTTTGATCAAAGTGGTGAAGAGATGGGAGTTGTGGAGAATATTGGATATCCATAGAACATAATCCCATAGGTCGAAGGGTGGACAATCATTCCATATCCAAGGGGGAATACTCTGAAGGCCCCATTTTCTGTCTCCAACTTTGATCCGTCAATCAAAGCCCCAAATCATAGAATGTTCTGAATTAGGAAAAAAAGCCTTGGATGATCTTGAAGGATCAATGTAATTTCTGGCACATTTCCCTTGGTCCATCCATGGAAAGCTGCACTGTGACCTCATACACAAGTGTCACATTTATGAAAGTAGAATCGGCTATCACAGAGAAGTTACAAAGTGTGAGCTCAAATCTCATCATAAGAAACAAAGGTTAAAATAAAATAAAAAAGACAAATCAAGATTCCCCATGTTGAAAACAAAATTGATCGTTTTTTCATATAGATGATGATGAATTCTCCTCCATCAATTAGATACGATTATGTTGAATGAACTAGTATGATTGTGCACGAAGTGCACGGTCAAGCTTGAATATCTGTTCAGCCTTGATGATTTATGGCTGTAGATCAGGTCCTTCCAATTCAACTTTCCTGGACTACATCTTCAGATCCCTACGAGTAAAAATGGGAAGAGAGGTATCATATGATATGGAGTCTAAAGAAACTGCAGTACTTAATTTTGTGAAATGATCACATCCTGCTGGCAGGACAATCCTACAACCATTTTTGACAAGTGCAGGTTCCACCTTCCGCTGGAACCCCACCTTATACTGGCATTGGCACTGGCAAAAATATCACACCAACCTGAGTGATATACTGTTTGACAGGCCATGCTTTTAAGACATAACTAAAGATTTGAAACATGACAAATCCAATGGTGTATATGAACCCAGTAGGAGTAAAATTTGGACCAATGCCTGCATAGGGTTGGGGGTGTGATGTGATAGGGCTAGATCAGCCAAGTGTGGGAAGCACCCTCTTTTGCTGATACAAGCCACAAATCTAGTAAACCCATTATAAAATAAGCCATGCTCCAATATTTTTATAAGATGAACCCAGCCATCGGATAAAAATGGACTATAATTTAGAAATAGCTACCACGAGAGAATTGAGCCCTCGCAGATCATAAGGGAACTCAAATAAACTCTTCTTCAGGTGCCCTAGCCAGCCCATCTAATAAATAACAGCACATTGTGCATGCATGCACATACAAATGATCACAAGCACGCGCCCCACAAAAATGAAATGGCCTGATCATTTATAAGTTTAATCACAAGGAAAGAAGTATACCACTGCAAGAGTTGGCCGCAACACAATATACAAAGCAGGCCCCAGGAATGGAATAAGTGCTGCAGGTAGAAGCCAAGAACCTTTGTCATACCTGCAACCAGGGAGGGGAAATAAAGAGAGATACAATGTCAATGTTATATGCCAAAGGTACAGATCTGGGACTCCTTTCTCCTTTTCAAATTGAAGGGAAATGCTAAGTTTGAGGTGTGTTGCAATTCCACACCTACAGGTCTTAAGGATACAAGTCACTGATCTGCTGGGACCCAAAGTCTCCCATATTGGAAGAACCTAACTCTTCAATCAGTGGCACAAAAAGACATTTCTTTATTGAATACAGTGACAATCCTGAGGGGAATAGCGATAAAAAAATAAAACAAATAAAATAAAAATAAAAACAATCCTGTGGAGAAAGGGCAAAGAATGGAATATTGATGGCTTTGGCCTTCCTATCCTGGAGGTTTCAGTTTAAGTCCTGTATCCTTGGTGCCCAACAGTCTGGGTCACTCAATGCGTAGGCTCCAGATGTATAGAATTGGGAATGCCAGAACACTGTACATGTTCAGAACCCTATAATTCCCCATACCTAAATCACATAAATAGGAGTGATTTAGAGATCTCACCATTTTCTGGCAGTCATGTCATTGTAAACCCAAAAGGGAGTAAATGCTGACAGAAGTGAGAAGTCAATGCATGTGATATGAATCTGTAGCAAATGAGTAATGGGTAAGTTTCCAAGTAAATTCATAAGCAAGTTATATTGCATCCTAGTTATGCATAAGTTGTGCGATATCACCAAAATAATTGCCACTTATGGACAAGACATGATAAGAGGAACACTGATCAGACAATGCCAATCATCCAATCAGCGTCCATTTAATAAATTAGTTTAATTATAAATGAAAAACAGTCGGTGATAATTAAATGCTTTCAGTCATTGAATAAGTTTAATTTTGAAACTTGCCCTTTACATGCTACATGATTTGGAGGGTCTGGATTCATGTACAATTTGTACATGTCTTGACTTGTGCATGTGTCCATGCATGCATGATTTTGATTCACCATACTATGGCAGAAATGTAATCTCAGTTCCTTTACCAATACAGCAGTAATAAGATATATAGGCACCATTCAGGAAAACTGCACTCGGAAGATTTTGGGTACTTACAAACTTGCTTTCTCTAAAGTATTGGTAAAATTCCTTCCATACATCACCAGTTGCTAGACCTGCATATGTAATTATGCCTAATCCTGCAGCAAACAATATCTGATGTGCTACTGAATTACTTGATAAAATAAAAAAAATAAAAAAAGTACGGTTAACCATGGTTCATAGTATAGTAAAATAAAAGGACAAAACATAAAAATCCAAAAGTTTGACAAGAAAAAAACACCAGGAGGCAACTTCCAATTGGTGTCTAATCAAGAAACTAATTGTGTAGCTACTTCATACCCCTGCGGTTATTTTCGATTCAAGAAAACTCAGAGGCCATTTCCCAAGTTCAGATTCAATGACTGGAGGTGGCGGAGGTCTCCAAAGAATGAAATATGGAAGCAGAGCATATGCACCTCCAAAAAACGAAAGCACCAGAAATGGCCAGACAGGAACATTGCTCCTTGAACTACATGCAAAGGGTCGATCAAATAATCAGATCTACATGACTGTCAGTGAGTATAATAAATAGGAATGACACATGACACTTGGCTCAAGACTCAGCATACTATCCTTGAGTCTTGAGCTTATTTCATATGGGTCCAATTGCTATAATACTCAGATACTTGAACAAGCCTAGCATATCCAAGCTGGACCGATATGAGTACTCAATAGTCAATACTATACGACAACTTTAGCAGATCCAACTTACAAAGTCCATGATTTCATATAGATCTTTTAGTTTTCTTATTCTCAACATAAAAAATGCAAGAAAGGAATGTAAACAATAATAATATCATTAACTGATAACTGTTCTAAAGAATAAACTAGGACAGACGTATACACATTCTTATCCTAAATTTCCAAAACTGCAAACTGCAGAGTCATATCCTCAGCAACTGTATCTGTACCTGAGCATCTTAGGCCCATGACTTTGATCCAGACCATTGACCTGATGAGCTCCACCATTAACAGAACATGCCAGATAAAAAAAAATACTCTCAGATGCAAAGATCCTCTCCAGTTTGGCCTCTCTTCTTATATTAGCTGTACGCCATGCTGCATTATTTTCTCAGCCCTTTGTTTTCAGGTTACTGATCTATGATTGAGATTATAGTCACGGGGATTGTTGTGGCAATCTATTGTGGAGAGCCAGAAACAAGACCAACAATTTGTATTACCAAACCATGGGCCTCACTTGTACATTCTTAAGGCACAAGGACACTATGGATATCCAAATATAGAGGGATTACATAAATCATCACAGCAGAATTGAAAGCCAATTAAGCGAAAAATTACGATTAAAGGCCGAAATCAAGGCCGAGAACACAGATATTGAAATTGAAATTGTAAAAGTTGCTTCCATACTCACCCTCTACCACTTGGCAGTAAAAGCATGCTATAAACCAAAGGCCATAAACCCATGATGTACCACAGCGCGACGAGCACTTCATTCATTCGGAAGCCATCATCTCCTTTCAAATTTAGGAGCTTTTTCAAAAAATACAAGTCTCTAATCTGGGAGGTTCACACATCATCAATAAGAAAGATTTCGCACAATAAAATCAGAAACTCAATTTAAGAGATCTTCACAACTACAGTAAAACAGTTTAACAACAAAGTAGAGAAACTTGTCCATAATCTAGAATACTGTGATAAGTCTGACCACTCTACCAAACCAGAGACAACCAAAATTACTGTGAGGGAGAGATTACCGGCGTCTGGTCGGGTGCGAGCATGAAAACATAGTAGATGAGAGCACCCCAAAGTGCAAAGAGAAGAATCGACGTCCCCCAATCGCTTAAACCCCTGCCATTTCCATCACTGCCAACTTTGGTGTTCTCCACAGAAAATCCCTCTTCTTGAACTGGGTCTTTTGGGTTCTCTGTTTCCAGGGAGCTGTGACAAATTTGGAGAAGAACCCTTCTATTGGATGGGGCAATTGGATTGATGGGTCTGAAAATGGGACTTGGGTTTTTTTGGGTTCTGAGTGGGGGTTGAAATTGAATTCTGGGAAGTTGGGGGTATTTGGGCAGGGAGAAGAAGGAGAGTGTAGAGTTCTTCTGGGTTTTGAGTGGGAAAGGAATGGAAGGGAAATTGCAGGAGATGATGTTGAAAAGGGCCGGCATTTTTCGACCGAGAGCTAGAGTTGAGCAAGGAGGGGTTGTGTCTGGCTCAATGTGTGTATGGTTTTAAAATGAGGTTTTTTTTTTTAAATGAATAATTCATCTAGGCAAAGGAGAGAAATTCGGATAAAATTCTATTAGGGTAGTGTAGTTTTGAATCCACGACCTCTGCATAGAAACAGTCGTCCTTTACCAACCTAACTACCCTTCTTATGTAGTTTTAAAATGAGAGTAGAAATGTACTTTGGGACAATTTTGGATATTTCAGGGACAGGCTACGCATAGACTCAATAATACCACGTTTGAGATTTTATTTTGTTAAGAGTTTACCAGTTAAAATGATTTTAAACAATGATTTAAGATACCAGCGTAATTAGATTTCATGACCTTAGGATTATGATTATAATGATAATGACTAGTATAATAATCCGTGCTAAGTGCATATAGGGCTAAACATTGCAAATTAAGTATTTATATATAAGACACTCTAGGGAGCATTTTTTTTAAAGTGGATGTAGTAATATTGACAAGAAAATGTTCTCCTCACAGCGGTCTGCACTATAGAATACACTTGGTCCACCTTTGATTAATATAGCCCTTTTGATCATTTTTTTTTCCTCAATCCTGTGGGCTGAACTAATCTCTCCGTGCCTAGAGAGAAGCAAAGTAAAACTACTGTAGCCCCCCGGTGGTAGTATAAGTAGACTCAACTTTAGATTACTCAAGAGGGGGAATCGGAAGTCGTTACCAAGAACTCTAGCTCCGGAAGAGAAAAGAACCGTGGTTCTGACCACTCGGTCAACTCTTCGAGGTTGCCCCTTTGATCATCTTATGATTTGACATCGGCATCAACACTCATTGAATCTTCTCTCACAATTGATTTAAATTTTTAAAAAAAAATCACATTCAAAGCGCATTAAACTTTTAAGCGGTCAAATCAAGTGTAAGGATAATCTAATATATCTTCTTTCTTTTTTGCACCTTGTGTTTTACTCTTGAGACATTTTCATCTGCCCTCCTCCTCCATGTATCTAAGTGGGCTCTGAGAGCTGGATTGCATGTTATTAATTTGCAGTATCAAGCCTGGCTCATTGACAGAACACTTGTCCAAACAACACTAATGGAGGCTGGTCTTGGACCATTGCAAGGAGGTCTCGGCCCAGGGTGAACATTATTTCCTCCTTTAGACCTCCTTTAGACCCACTTAAAAATTATAGATGAAAATGACTTGGGGTTGAGTTCGGGACCATACTGTTAACGACCTGTATATTGGACTCTAACCTAATTCTTTTTAAAGTGGTGTTGAAGTTTCAGGATCCATAACATAACTGAAGATTTTATTTTTAAAGATCCAAATATGGACGCAGAATTAAGAAGATGAAATCAAACACAAATCATGGCCCAAATACTTTGATACTTAAATAAATACATATATTATACACTGCCGTGCAATTGGATGTTTGGGTCTCGGGTATCAAACCCATATATCGAACCCAAACCCATTTAAATTTTAAACATGGGATAAAGTCTTGGACCCATGCCCAATTTCTTTAATTTTGGTACCTTTTTCTTTACTGATTTCTACGGAAAAAAATCCTCTTGATATCAAATAAAACTGGGAAGGACCCAAACTCTTCAAAATAATGGGGTGGAATCATGGTTCAAAATAATGGTCGTTACCATTACATAATGGCCCATTACGTTAAATTGAATATAAGGGCCGTGATACAAAACGGGGTAAAAAATTGCCAAAAAAAATGGTCCATAACAGCCGTTATAACGCCCGACGAGAATTTTTTAAAAAAACATCCCTTTTGGCCTTCTTCTTTCATTGTGTTTCTTCTCTGAGAGCTTCCTAAGGCCTACTACAACTTCTAAGGCATGGAGGAGCACCTAAAATCTTAGATCTAAGCTACTTTTGGGTGGATTTGTATGTGGGGAAAGCTTATGATATTTCAGCTTATTTTAGTATATACATCGATACAACAATGATACATGATGTTATAACTTGAAGGGACCGTTATTTTGTTTTAAAGTTTGCACTAATGGAAAAAAAATATTAGTTTCTATCATTTTTATAATATTCTTGATTTTTTTTTTTTACTTTTTTGGGGTCAAATAAAAAAGCTCTCCGTGATAGGCCGTGATAACTGTGAACCGCGATGCGATGGCTGCGAATCGCGACGCGATGGCTGCGAACTGCGATTTTAAACCATGGGTGGAATTGTCATTCCACAATACCACGGGTAATGAGGGTCAAAAAGTAAAAGTAAAAAGAGTGCTGCTATTGGCACACCAAATTTTATTTTTCAAACACAAGGAATTTATCTCTTTTTTTTTAATTACATTCTTACCCCTTCATGAAATGACCAAAATATCCATTGTTTCCATAGTATTGCAGGTTCCTAAAATGTTCGGTCTTAAAGGTCCAAACAGATGGCATATGTTCGGATGCATAATTCCGAACATAATGCATTTGTTCGAACCTATAGGCCAGAACATATGCCATCTCTTCAGACCTTTAAGACCAAACAGTGATATTTGACTTGAGTGTCCGAACACTATTCTTTTGTTCGGACACTCAGGTCTAAACACCTACAATATGTTTAGTCACTCAAAGATCGAACAGAGTCATGATTTTTGGGTTAAAAACTCTTGCAATGATGGATAAAATGCAATCCAAATGCATTAAAATACACTAATATCGTATGTAAAAACTTACATTGAATGAGAATCTATCATCATAACAAGTTTTTATGGAAAAAAAAAAAGTAATCTAAGATGGAAAAAATGGTAAAGAAGAGATAGGCATGATGATGTGTGGGGGAAGAAAGAGGGAAAATGAGAGATGGGTAGTTTGGAAATTTTTGGTGTGTGTGGAAAGAACTAATGTAATTTTTCAATTATAGTGATGTGTGTAGAGAGAATTTATGTGGGAAAAGTAAAAAACGGTGTGCCAGTAGAATTTCCCTAAAAAAATTTGGTCGGGCCGAGAGGTCTTCTCCCTTTGTTCTCTTCCATTAGTGGAATTTATTTTCATAAAAGATTTTTTTTTAAATCTCGAGGGGTAGCTCCATTGGCCTAGGACCCACATTTACTCTCGAAAATTGAGGGTTTAAAACTGCACTACCACATTAGAGTCATAGGGGATTTACGTGGCTCTCCCTGGGCCCGAAGGAATTAGTTCGATCCAAAGGGCTGTGACACCTTCCAATGTTAAATATATATATATATATATATATATTTCATCGAGAGTTGCTACTTGCACACTACTTTTCACTTTCCACACTCCTCATTTAAAAAAAAATCCTAAACTACCCCTCCATCTCCTTCCCTCTCCATACTCGCCGTCCACCTCTGCCTGCCGCCAGCGACCAACCCCTCTCCCTCTCCCCCATCTCTCTCCCTCTCATTCTCCTTGCTTGCCACTCACCTTCGCCCGTGCCACCCTCTCCCCTCGCGGAGGTGGGCTACGAGCAACGAGAGGGAGAGAGACAAGGAGAAGGAGAGGAAGAGGGAGTGGGTAGAACGGGCAGAGGTGAACAACAAAAGGGAAAGAGATAGGGAGGGAGGAAGAGGGTGGCGCGGGAGGAGGTGAGTGGCAAGTAGAGAGAGAGAGAGGGGTCGGGCGGAGGTGGGCAGTGAACAGGGAGAGAAGGAATGAGAGGGAGGGGTAGTTTAGGGTTTTGTTTTGTCTTAAATGGGGAGTGTAGAAAGTGAAAATTAATGCGCTGGTAGTAGCTCTCTTTTCATCCCCTCCCCTCCACACAATGACAAAAATACCCTTTAGTTTTTCCCTCCATTTGAAGTTGCCCAAGCCCAATTGCCCAACTGTAAAAACGCCATTTTCCAACGTCCTATCCTCTGCTTTTCTCTCTCCTTTGAAGCCTCACATTCTCCTTTTTCCAACCCATACAGATAAGAAAGCTCGCTTTCTCTCTCTCATGGCCGAAGCTTCTAGAAGCATCTATCCCTCTCTTCTCCTTCCAAATCTCTCCCAAATCTCTATCCCTTTCCTTATAAACTCTTATCCACCAATAATCTGCAGAAAACCCCAAATCCGCTGTTCGGTTTCTGCAAAATCAAACGATGGATTGAAAGTCGCCGAAACGACCACCAAGACCATCCCTTGGGGCTGCGAAACTGACTCTTTGGAGAATGCTTCGGCGCTGCAGCAATGGCTGTCGGAGTCGGGGCTTCCGCCGCAGAAGATGGGGATCGACAAGGTCGACGTAGGGGAGAGAGGGCTCGTCGCCTTGAAGAATATACGGAAGGGGGAGAAATTGCTATTCGTTCCACCTCCGCTTGTAATCTCGCCTGATTCGGTAAAAAAAAAGAAAAAATCTCCTTTTGAACTTCTTGGGTCAATCATGAGTTTGGGTTTGAAGTAGATTGCATTTACTGGTTCGTTTTGAGGTGAAAATCTTGAATTTGATTACAAGGTTTTGAATTTTTTGATGAGATATGAATGCTGACTGGCATGGGTAACTGCGTTGTAGAGAGAGCATATTTGGAAAAGTTTATTAGTAAGATTTTGGCCACTCTTTGTTTGTCTCTTGAGTAAAACGTATTAATCCAATCAGTAAATCGTAGATAGATGAGATGATATGAAGATGATGGTGATGGTGATGTACTTGTTGGGTCTGCCTTGGAGAGTGAAACCATTCATTGGGCAGGACCTGCTGTGGATGGGTTACATACTTGCATTGCAAAAACTTGACCGAACCAAATGGTTTAAACCGTGATATTGATGTATAAGAAGTGGACAGGTAAAGTTGGCGTGACCAACTATTCAATTCATTGAAGTCCTATGACTGGATATATGAATGGGGCATCCCTGTAAGGATTAAGTAGCTCAAATTGTTGGGTTGTTTCAGTCGCCTAAGTAGTTATCCTTGTTGATTTGGTATGTTCTATGGCTATATTGATATTGAATTTGTCTATTATGGGAATTGGACTTGTATAATATCAGCATCCGAATAAAGCAGAAAGGGGTTCTTGCTGGATTTCTTTTATTTGAGTGGAGAAAATATTCCCTGTTTTAGATCTTGTGGCTCTGTTTGGGACTTATCCATGTCCAACATCTGTAGTGAAAACAGAAAGCCCGACCATTTTCCCATCCTAGATTAATTTCACCTGAAAATGAATCCTCTCAGGTTTCTTACTTTCTATTATCCCAGACATTTTATACTTCTTAGATTATTTTTTCCAAATGTTTTTGAAACAATACTCTCTCTCTCTCTCTCTCTCTCTCTCTCTCTCTCACACACACACACACACACACACACACACACACACACACACACACAAAAAAAAAAGAAAACATGTTCAATTTTTTCACTGAAATGACCATTTATCTACAACTGGAAGAATTATATGATCCTCAGCTTGAGGTTAATTGTATACTTGCTGGACCTCAGTTTGTACAAATGGAGCCCAAAGATTGCTGGTTGATCTTGGCCATTATTTGATCGGCCTCTAGTTGCTGGAGCAACTCCTATATATATATTAGTGGCCTTCTAACAGAAATTGTGAATGCATTGAACAAAATGAAGGCTGAATGTCAGGTGGGTTGGACCTTCAATTATGTGAGATTTTTGAAAGCATGATCCTGTTGTGGGGTCCATCAGATGCTTTCTAGATCAATGAATTGTGGGTTCCACTTGTAATTCCTTTTGTATTGATTTTCTGTTCTTGCACCACTACTGACTGTAATTACCTTCGGTAATAGGAATGGAGCCGTCCTGAAGCTGGGGAAGTTTTAAGGAGGAACTTTGTACCAGACTGGCCCCTACTTGCGACATACCTAATTAGTGAAGCCAGTTTAATGAAGTCTTCAAGATGGAGCAACTATATCTCAGCTTTGCCCCGGCAACCCTACTCGCTTTTGTACTGGTGTGTTTTTGGATTTTAACTCCATTACTTTATGAAGGTGTAGGAAATTGGTTAAGAGTCAAGACCATATAACCACAAGTACTTGAATTTCTCATCCATTGCATAAGGGCCTACTCTCAGATTTCTTCCCTACAGCCTCTGTCTATCATTGCAGGACACGTTCTGAACTAGACATGTATTTGGTAGCTTCACAGATAAGGGAACGTGCCATTGAGAGGATCACTGATGTAACTGGAACGTATGAATTTTTCCTTTTCTTTTTTCTGTTGTTATACTCACCATACTACATGAACAGCTATGTTTCTGTGAGGCATAAGTATGTGTAAAGTGACCTGATTCAAATTGGATTCAAATTTTAGTTTCCAAGAGGAACACAGCCATTGATCTGATTGGGCTTTCATGGCCCCAAAATCTTCCATTCACATTGTGCCAATCATATCAACTGTCTGGTCACTGATCCATGGTCTTATTGTAATGGCTGGACCTTCATGACACTATACACATTTATGCTTGCTCGCTTGCTTCTATCTGTTGGATTCCCTTTTCTAGCTGTACCATAATCTGTGTAATTGTACAGTTTTTCATTGAACTTGGTTGGCTCAATGGAAAATGTATTTGCAGATACAATGATTTAAGGCTGAGGATATTCTCTAAGTATCCGCATTTATTTCCTGAGGAGGTACACATTTTATCGTTGAGAACCCTTCTATTAACATTAAATAACCAGGATACTCGTATTTGCACTTCTATTTTTAGTTGTTAAAATTCCATAAAACAGCATGACTTCATTATCATCTTTCCCTGATTATGTTAACACTATTTAAAATATGAGCGATTAGAGAAAACAGTAGGGAAAGACAGAATCAAGCTTAGGCATGAAGGCACAGTCCTATCATTATCCAGAATTTCTGCTTCACCAAACCTCCCACTATGTTGATGTTAACACGGCCACTTGTATTATAATTTCAGGTGTTCAACATGGAGACTTTCAAATGGTCTTTTGGTATTCTGTTCTCACGTCTAGTAAGTGAATCTATAATTAGTTGAATTACTATTTGCAAGTCAAATTTTATTATCACATGATCTGTTCCTATTAGCTATATTACTGGTCAGTATCTTTCATCTTATCAATGAACTTTTGGAAAATAAATGACGTTCTTTGAATTGTCGGATTTAGAATCTGGTCATTCTTGATGTGACAGGTTCGATTGCCGTCAATGGAGGGAAAGGTCGCATTAGTCCCTTGGGCAGACATGCTTAATCATAGCTCTGAGGTAACTTCGTTATTTTGTACATAATATGTCTTATAAGTCTGAGGGTGATGTTGATTATTTCTTGACGGAGAGCTTATAAATTCGAGGGTATCTCTACTGGTGAATACTAACTATTAGTTAGACAGAATACCCAATATCTACTATTTAGGGGAGGCGTGTTCTGCGATATGAAATTTCTTTTAGTTTACTACCTTTTTCTCTTCTGCTCACATTCCTTCTCTCATTGGTGACAACTCTCATTGTAGCTTAGTAGCATGTTGTAAGATATTTGAAAATTGTTTTAGTCCACTACAATTTTCTCTTCTACTTGCATTCTTTTTTTCATTGGCGACAAGTCTCATTGTAGCCGTCACAAATTCACACGTATTGAGAGAGAGAGAGAGAGAGAGAGAGAGAGCGCTTACTATTTTACACTCAATTAGTAAACTCTTAAAGCTGATCACAGATTGATGGAATAAGGCTATGATGATAATTGCTCTCTTTCTCTCTCATGCATAGTGTAATGTGGATATAAATCTATAATGATTAAATAGCTATAAGCTCCTTTTTTAAACTTTCAAGCATTTCACTAGTGTGTTTTTTTTTTTTTTAATGGAATTCTAGGTGGAGACATTTTTGGATTATGATAAATCTTCACAAGGAATTGTTTTTACAACTGATCGGTCGTATCAACCAGGTGAGCAGGTAAAGAAATACAGTGTTTGCTCTATATTGATTGGCTACTAGTTAAGATGTTGAAGTAGAAGATGTAGGTTTCCTTTATTTGGATCATTCAAGTCATTTTCACTATGAACTCTAGAAAATTGCATTTCCTTGTAAGCAAATTCATGACTTTCTAAAATTCAGGGACGATTTTAAGATCTTTTTTTTCAGTGACTTAAACCAAAAGAACTGAAAGTGACTCTTAAAACTCAAAAACGTATTTATTGACTGACAACATGACTCAAATTCACAACCTCATGGTTGCGACAATGATCATGTTCCAATTAGGCTATGGCTCGTCTGATGGTGAAGAATATATTAATAAATCATGCTTGTCAATGAATAGCATCATTAATTGTCCCTAATTACCTTCCAAAAGTTAATTGTCATTACTTTAGTTCTCTTTTTTTCTTTCCCCTTACTGCAACCTCCTCTTCTTCCTCTCTCCCTAGAAACTTTTGGCCTACTCATCAACCTCAGATTGGCTTGATAGTATGCCAATCCATAAAGGAAGGCAAGCCCAGTTTGACATTACTAACATCTTCAATTCATACAGTTGATGTTGGCACCTTATAGATGTGTGGGGCCAAAAACAGCAAAGTTGATGAATCTGAACTTTATTTATTTTAGAAGATTTTTTAATGTGGTTTTTGCAGAATTTCTTGATACCACCTTGAAGAACTATTTTGGTTTATTTCCCGACTACTTCCTACTACAGAGGCGACTCCTAAGTCCTAACTCCACCTACCTTCTTCATCACAGTGCATATAAGGATGATGTAGACTAGTCTTCTTCATAAATATACTCTTCTATGAATCAACTGGCAGTCATTTGGCAAGAGATGTTGGGACCTTGCAATCTGTAAATTATTTTTTGAATAGAGTTTAATGGTTGTTTTGATCTTACCAAGGCTGCAAATGGTTCGACTTGAACCATAGACTCAACTGGACTGAAACAGAGATGTACAGGGTCTAGCAAAGTTTAGCCTGCATGCCTGGTCACTGGTGCCAAGGCTCATGACTAATACCTGGCCAGATTCAAATATTATAGTGATTACACAAATGTTGAACAATAATATATAACTATCTTATGTTCATATAATCTTTATATGTGTTTTATATAGGTGACATGATCATATCTTATGGGCCTAGACCTACCCAGGTGGATCCAGGTATGGATCCTGTAAGATTGGTACTTGACTTGGACCTGGACCTGGACCTGATTAAAAACATGTATTGGTTCCAATTACGTCTGGAGTATAGAGTTTTGGACCTATCCTAGACCCTACCCATTTACAGTCATAATGGTAACCACTTATCCATTCAGCGATTAGACCAACTGTGACCTATGGAGCAGAATGTTGGCCAATCAAGAAGCAGCATATGCACAAAATGGATGTAGCAGAGATGAGAATGTTAAGGTGGATGTGTGAAAAAACTAGGAATGTAAAATTAGAAATGAGCGCTTTCGAGAGCATTTAGGGGTAGCAGCAATAGGGGATAAAATTAGAGAAACCCGTTTGAGATGGTTTGGGCATGTTCAACATAGGCCGGTAACGGCGCTTGTGAGGAAAAGTTTGGCCATGAAGGTTGATGACCTACCAAGGAGAAGGGGTGGGTCAAAGAGACGTGGATGAAGGTGGTAAAAATGGATGAGGAAGTGTAACTTATTTGAGAATTTGGCTAAGATAGATTGGAATGGAGAAACATAATTCATGTAGTCGACCTCAACATAGTTGGAACAAGGCTTTGATGATGATGAACGGCAACCACTTATGATCACTTTGTTTGGTTGGATGACTTGCTTTCTGGCAAATGGACGCTTAACGTTGTTTTGATTATACATTAACAAATCCAGGACCAACTTGCAATGTCTGGTGGTTATAATGGAAAGAAATATTAAACTGCTATTCATCAGAGTTTGATCTTTCCTTTATAATTGTTCCGTTTATCTTGTAGGGACCCAAATACAAGCTACTCATGACTTCTTATCATCTCTTACTAGCTGCAGTGATTTATTACCTTTAAAATGTTGCTGGCATCATTGAGATGCACTAGATGTCTCTTATGTTCTTTTGTTGCACAATTTTACCACAGGTTTTTATATCATATGGTAAGAAATCTAATGGAGAGCTACTTCTTTCATATGGATTTGTTCCCAAGGACGGAACCAACCCTAATGATTCAGTAGATTTGCCAATGTCACTTAACAAGTCTGACAAATGCTACAAAGAGAAGGTGCAAGCTTTAAGGAAGCATGGTCTGTCAACGTGAGTACTTACGAGACTGAATTCAAAAAATTTGTTTTTCTCCATTTTTATATATGGTATATTTGTTTGGTTTGTGTAGCATAATATATTTTTTGAGGGAATTATCCTAATCTATTTCTTTGAAAGTTCATTTGGGTATACCTATACCGAAATCTTAAAAGATCCTCTGTCTACCATTTGTAAACTAAGATCTGTTAAACCTTCATGTGGAGGATGACATACTTATATTTGAAATAGTTATTACTATTCTGCTTTTATTTCTTCAATAATTCTATTATTACTATTCTTCTTTTACGTCTTCAGCAATTCTAACTCTTGCAGAAGAGGTAGATCACAGCAAATGTGTGTCTGAGCTATCATCATGTGGGACCCATCATGCACATGAAATGCCCAAAAGTAAATAGGACCACTTATTTGGTGGGCCACACAAATACAATTAGTAATACAACTAGTCAAATTTCTCGACCTTGGTATTTTTTTCCTCATACAAGTGTGGCCTTTTCGATTAAAGGATTGGACTTACAAGTGTTTACCTCTTGGGCCAGGTCATGCTTTTTGCTGGCCTCAATTCTGACAAAACAAATGGTTTGGATATTTACATGTGCACCACGTAGGCTAAACATGCCAAAATGGTACATAGATGCCACTTCACAGCCTGCAACAAGTGAACCCCATCATGTTGATGACCTGGTCAAAACATTCTTGTCTACCTACAAGATTTTTGTTCATTTAATGGATGACCCTACGCTCCAAATACTGTAAATTTTTTTTTTTTTTTTGGACCATTCCTTTTTCTCATTAACCATCCACTTCATGGTTGCTGATATAGTAAAGAGGTTGATTTAGGTGTCATATAATCTAAAATACATTCTTTGCCTTGGACGTATGTATTGATAGGCAGAGGATAAGAGTCATGACAGGATAAGAGATTCATGAAAGAGGACTTTTATCTAGGATTGGAATATGAAGGAAACTTTTTTTTATTGATATTGAGGGTATTCATGAAAGAGGATGTTTGTCTAAGGATACAAAGCAGACTTGTGTAAAAGAAAGACAGAATGATCTCTAAAACCAATATATGTAGAGCCATCTAGAAGTCGTAGGTTTTAGAAAAAAAAAGTAGGTTGTGGAGGGCGTAATTTTGAATATGCTTTATAAGGTGTAGGTTTCCTATTTAAATACTTGTTTTGTCGTCTTACAAGAAAGCACAACATTACAGTTTGGAGTATGTCTGCAAGTAAATGAATAAGATTTATTTATTTAGAACTTGCAATATCTTATTTTGTACTAACAGTGTGAATGCACCCTTTAGGCCTTTACCATTTTTTGATGTCATTGGGGGACCATGGTTTACTTAAGTAGACATTGAAGGCTATGCTTTCTTCTTATAATTCATTTTAGCAGTTAAAGACAATTTCCTTGAGTGAACATGTGAATGGTTTTGGTGTAAATTATCACTATGCTTAAAAACTTGGCAGTTTGATTTACATTTACAGGCTTTCACAGGTTAGCAATCTTATTCAAAGGTATCATTGTGTTGCAATGGTGATGTTAAAATCACCATTGTTGGTCATTTCTTAAAGACATTTTGTCACGACCCAAATTCCGGGGCCCTGTCGGATATTCGGATCGTGATAACTTGGCAATGTATACCATTCATTTATCAAATTATTCGCATAAGAGATTTGGCATATAAATCAACTATAATTCCTTTTAATTTAAATAAAGTCAAACAACATCAAAATTCTCTGAATAATCCAAATCCCTATGTTCTAACTCAAATAATAATGTACTAATCATTAAATCAATTGCTAAACAAAAGCTAAATCTTCTGTCACTCATATGAATATTTCTCGCTCTCTCTCTTCAGCCACGCATGCCAAAATCTATGTGCTGAACGCCATCCTGATTTATCCCACCCACAGTAAGATTACCTGAAGGGGGCAACACAACATCAGTATTACTGGTGAATGAATATTCCTAATTACATAAGCAGCATAAAACATAATATCACATGATTAACATAATTGAATCAATATATTAAATGCACAATAATACATCCATAAATATATATCCGTGCCCATGCACCTTACCACGCCTCAAAGGCCTATTGTATACATGTATACCGGTCACTATGACCCTGTCTCATCGGACACGTCCCTTATGGACCAGCCGCTCTACGGCTCGGACACTAAGTCCATCATCCCACGGCTGGGACCTCACCATCTCATAACAACCACAACTCAATATTATTAACAATTTTCCCCATTTACATATCAACCGTGTGGACCCAACCCTACTAAGCATACTGTTTATTGCCCCACTCCAACTCATAATTGGTATTGTTGGAGTATGGTTGGTCCACACTATAAATCAAACCATAATATAACATTTAGTAATCTTAATGCATGAAATTAATCACAGTTAAATTGATCACAGTTATTTACTCACAATTAATTAATCATCTAATCTTAAGTTATCAGCATATAAACTTTGTATGATCCTCTCCTACCAATCCTGGGCCAAGCCCAATTATACATGTCACACGTCCATGAACAGAACCAATGAACAGAATCCATACTGGTTTGTCTACGCATGATGGCACACTCATATATGCACACTCATATAACATCCAGTGGGCCCCGTTGGTCTAAATCACGATCAGGTCTACTCTCTAGGGTTACCTAAGTATAGGCTTTACTCTCAATTGATTGGATTCACCTACAGATATCTTTACTGGGCCCCACAAGATTAACAGACACAATTGAAATTCATAAATCATCCATATTGTTAACAAAATTGAAGTTCCTGGATAATTGGTCAGATGGAGACCAAGCCACATGGGACCACCACCATTGGGATCGTCTCTGAGTCTACTTCAAGACGTGGGGTCCTAATCCACCATTGGTTTAGTTAGTGGGTCCCACCATAGATGTCGACCCAAGAGTCTGTTGCCGTCAGTTTCACGCCTGTAATATTCCAAATTTGGTATCCAGTGGGTCCCACTCAACTAAAACAAGATCAGCCATCTAGGTGATGGTCGACCCCTGCTACACTAACATCCTATTGGATCTGATCCATCATCAGATCATGTTCTGGGGTCCACAAGTCCAAAACGTGATTCACTGTTTTCCTGTACATAGTCACGCCTGACTGTATTGAACCTATTGCTCTGTGGGTCCCACTGATCACAACCCCAGATGTCCCACTACACCCTGGTCGCCCATCAATCCTCTTCCAGATGTGGGGTTCTGATTCTCCATCTAGTGGGCCATGGGGTCCCACAATCCACCAATTTCCATACACAACCTGTTGACAGTCTCTGTTTTCAACTAAATTCATGCCTATTCAATAAAAATAGCACTCCATCCTATTCGTATTCTTCCATCAACCATGAACATATGATTTCTGAACTCAAAAACAGATTTCCATAACCATTCCATGTTACAGAAAACATCTCTACACACTGATCAATTCAAAAAAAAAAAAGAATTGGATCACCTGCCATTATCAAACATTTTGATTAATTAACTCATTAACTAGGAAGATCCACTCACCTTTAATACGTGATTGTAGCTCTTGCGATGTGCGGATGCGAATAGGACATCAATCTTCCTCTCCTTCTCCTAGATTGCAGCCCACAGTCTTTCTCATAATTTTTTCCAACTTAAATCACTATAATTGGGTCGTTGGTTTGCTTATGCATCAATATATAAGGAGAAGGCAAGTCCTAATCCTAATATATCTCTAGTTTCCTCTACTATAGTTGTTATACAACTCCAGTCCCAAAACAAAACGTGGGACACTTTCCAAATTCTAATTCCTTAATAAGTAGTATTACTAATTTCACAAAAAGAGACTAAAGTGCTACCTGGGCCAGACTAATCCTGGCCCATAATACAGGATATTACACATTTTGACGCAGTCACGTATCAACAGGACCCAATGACAGCATTTCAAAGTCTAATACTGATACTAGTGAATGCTGAATCTCTTTGAACCACCAGAGAATGGAAGTCTTCTCACTCAGGAAGACTGAAACACCAACGCACC
Source organism: Cinnamomum chago (assembly GCA_038049695.1). NCBI lineage: Eukaryota > Viridiplantae > Streptophyta > Magnoliopsida > Laurales > Lauraceae > Cinnamomum > Cinnamomum chago. Next base: position 81,319,290 of record CP142452.1, read on the forward strand.
CGAGAGAGAGAGGGGAGAGGGTGCAAAAGCAAACCAACAGAGAGTGATTAAATTGCAAATAAACTTGCTGCTATTAAACTTGAATACTGTCAACTATGCTATCCCCTTTACAGTCAACTACTAATGTTATAGTTTGACAAAATCCCAATTATAAAATCTGCTGAATCCTAATACACCCATATTTCCTAAAATACTTCTAATAACACCTCTAATTGCCTAAATAAACCAAGAAAGAAAGGTATCGAAAGAGATTGCCCAGTGTTGACTGTGTCTGGGTTGGCACATTCAACCAGTACATGTGTGAAATCCCCAAAATCCAAAAAATTAAGCAACCAAATCCCCAAATCCTTTCCACTAATCACTTATACCACCTAATGATATCTTAAAGGAAATAAATATCGAAAATCCAGCAAATTTTCTAAAACATGGTTTTTCCAGACCAATTCTATGAGATTGATCAAGCGCCCCACATGATCCACACTTTTGGATGGTGAACCATACCAGCTGACCTACACCCTTGGGCAACCCTTAAATGGTCATGGCCCCAAATGGATTTGGGCTCAAATGGGCCCACTAACTGTAGCCCAATTAACCCAGCCGAACAGCCCCTTTCATTGACTCTGTTGTGTGAATAGAGTTTACAATTTTGCAAATACACCACACCCTTTGGTGCATTGAATTCATAAACAGTTCCCGTATGAGTAAAATCTTGGCATTTGTGGGCTGTTTTAGGCTCCTTAATGCAGGTGGGACCACTACACAAGGGCTTGGAACCCATGTGTTTGATCAAATGCCTCCATGAATGCTAATGCCTTTTCAATTACATCCGGGTCATCCACATCACATTTACTTGAGAAATGAACCTCATATTTCTGCATGTCATGCTGGTTAGTAATTCTGAGCATTTTGGTTGTAATGGGACAGTTTAGTCAACTTCTTTTGGGATCAAGCCTAAGAAACGAGATTGCTTTTTCAGAAGGTATTCCTATCAACAAGTGATTGCAAAACCCTAAGCTCATCATCGTCATCATCAAAGCCCTATCCCATCAATTTGTAATCAGTTAAAAGAGTTCTACTACAAAATAGTCAAAAAGGGTATGACCAAAATTCTGACTATGGCGATCCATGAAAGTCTCTCTCTCTCTCACATGTGTGCGTGAGAGTTGTTGGTTTTGTAAACACTAATTAACTCTCAAAATAACACATCAAGAGTTGGGTTATTATTTCTTTGCCATCCCATTTACTTCCCTTAAAGCGTGATGAACATAGGCCTCTATAACTGATAGTATCCTTGATCTTATTAATAAATGAAATGGTACTTCCCCACATCCCCTTTGTACTAAAATCTAAGAAATGGCATTAGAAGAGTCACTTTCAACAATAAAAGAGCTCGAGGAAGATGCTTTGAACACCCACAATGCTACATGGACTTCCTAAATCTAAACTTCATTTGAGTTTCTCTTTCCTATTGGACCAGGACACTATCTATGTCTCCCCCTTCTCGTTGTGAAGAAGTCCACCTATTCTCGCTAGACTTGGTTTTTATAGTTGCTCCATCAACACACTGAAGTAACATGCTTGACCATGGAAGGATCCGATGGACTTTCTTTGTCTTCTCCTACAAGGTATACAAGCTTCCCAATTCCTCATAATATCATTATTCGTTTGGAAATTCAACTCCTTCTACTGCCATTGACTACTCTACTCTTATCTTCACTACTTTCTTAATGTCATCTATGGGGCTTTCTTTCCATAAAAAAACTTTATAATTCCTTTCTTTCCATGTAGTCCACATGCTGGCAAACAACAATAGTCACTATAAGATTTACCCTATTCTGAAAGTTGCACCATTGCAAGCTTCCACCATATTACCAACTGAAACTATATAATATCATCTATGTCCTGTCTCCACTACTTTGCGCAAGGAACATGAATATTGAATCCGATGTCAGAACCCTCTTGTTATCAATAATAGACACTTTTCTCAATATTGCCAGCCAACAAAAAAGACTTCATTTTAGGAGGGCCAATCCCTTTTAAATAAGCGAACAAGATGGATGAGTGTCAGCGTTGGAAACAAAGGCCTCAAGAAAGACTCTGAAATGAACTTCCTCCAAGGGCGATGTTCTCAAATGCTCACATCACTGTCTTCCTCGTGAATTAAAATGTTTGTTTGTAGACTCAAAAAGGACTCATGATCTCTCCTCTAACTTGGTCAAATTCTTTTCTCTGACACACTTTCCATGTGATCTTTCTCCCCAACTGCTCATATCATTCATTGACTGAGGACTCATTATTAGACACCAGCCTGAATAACCTCAGAAACAAGATTCTTAAGAGGCCTAACCTCAGGACCCAGCCTCTTCTTTTCCAGAAACCACATCATATCTAAAGGGAACTTTGCTGCTTTTCTTCAAGTAGACTTGAAATTTGCTTGTCAAGCCTCCTCCTCTAGGCTTGGGACTGTCACATGCCTGAGGCATATCACATGGCAAAGGAAAATGTTTATGTCAATTTGTTGCTTCAGCCCATTTTTTTAGCTAGAATTGCTTTGACACTATATTTAGTTGCATGATGATTTTCCTTCCATTGGCAATGCTATTTGCTGGCAATAAAATTGCATGATGCTAACCATTATTGCATTGCTTGTGCTTCACATGAGAACTTAGCCACTTTTTATATATGTTCTTTCACAAAGCTTTAAAAGTGTGGACAATTCATGATATTTTGGTGTTTGTTGAGTTACTCCATTTGCTTCGCAATGTTTATAAAGTAATACTACTTCAGAATTGCCAGAATCCAATATTTTCTAGAGATGGTTAAGTTGGAAATTGAAACATGATAAGAGAGAATGAGAAGTAAATGTTATCTTTATGAAGTGTTTTGCATCAAAATCATTGGGATACACTTTGGAGATATATAGACATGCCTTAATTTTAATATGCATTTTTTCAGAACAGATGAGATCTGTTATTCTTATTCTCAATTATGAGAATATTCATTTTTATTGAATCTTCACCATTTCAACATGTTATGTGTAAGTTACATACAAATATGTGGTGCGCTGGTACCATAAATATTTTTCATCACTCTACCATAATATTTTCATTTGAAGGATGTTGTAAAGAATGGTTGAAACTTGGCATCATTTGATCTGTGATCTATTTTTTCTTTTTATGGAATACATGCTTTTCTGTTGTTTTCATTGAAAACTGTGTCTATAATTATGGCCAATATTTAATTTTTTTTAGCAGGGCTCAAAGATTTCCTTTGCAGATCACTGGTTGGCCATTGGAGTTGATGGCGTATGCTTACTTGGTGGTCAGCCCCCCCAACATGAGCCAACACTTTGAAGAGGTTTGACCACATTGATATGAATGAAGTTGAAGAATTTAAAAAGTTATGCTTTCTGATTTGTAACCAGAAAATTCTAGCAGTTTGCTAAACATGGGAATTTTCTTTCAGTATCTGCTTGGAAAATGTCATATTTCTTCTTTATTTTTGAAGTCCTATTTTAGAAGTTGATTCCAGAGTTTACAAGTGTTATATCCAAGTTATCTATCAATGTCTGGATTTTGCAAGTGTCAAGTGTGCATCAAAGGAAACCACTAAGCGGGCCTCCCCTAATTGATATGGTTCATGCCCAAATATTTTGAAAATCGGACAATTCTAAGTCCTAATCATTCATCTGGGTGACTTTTAAGGAAAGAAAAATGGATGAGGGAAAAATCATGAAGAGATTTGTTGATCACTTTTTTCTAGTTGAAACTTTTAATTTCCACAAAAATTAAGTAGAAAACCCTAAAAGAAAAAAGAAGATGATTATTTGATTGTTTGTTCTGATACCAAGTTGAAACTTTAATAGACGAAAGGAAAGGAAGAAGGAAAAAGGGATTTAGACCATTTGGAAAAAAAAAAGGAGGGCGGGGGTGGGGGGGCGGTGGTTTAGAGAGAACCATAAGGACTAGTTGTCCAACCAATCCCTAACACTTAAATATTATTCACTATTTCAGAGATTACACCAATCATCATCATCAAACATAGGGTTTGGCTACATAAATTCTATTTCTCCATTCTGATCAATTCTAAGCCTAATCCTTGGATAGGTTGCACTTCTTCATATCCAAACTTCCTATTTCAATCCACGTCCTCTTTAGCTTACCCCTTTCCCTTGGTGGGCCATTAACTTGCATAGAAAAACTTTTCCTCACCGGTGGATGCTACCTCTAAATGCTCCCGAAAGCATTCATTTTTATATCTATCCTACCTAGTTTTACAACATGCCCACCTCAAACTTCTCACCAATGATTTTCATAATTATGATTTTAGTCCATAATTACTAGGAAATGACAAATAAGTCTCTAGTTGTTTCTTAGTTTTGTTAGCAGTGCTGCTGATTGTGAAGTTTATGCTATGAAGCATATAGAGTTAAGTTGTTTGTTGGTGTAGCTGTGTTACTGATTGTGAAGTATATGTCATTGAGCATATTAAGTTATGTTGTTGATTAGTTCAGCAGTGTTGCTGATTTGGGATTTATGCCGTGGAGCATATAAAGTTGTCAGTTGGTTCAACTTCAACGGTGTTTCTGGTTGTGAAGTTTTTGCTGTAGTGTATATAAGTTTAGGTTGCTGGTTGGTTTTAAATACTTTTAAGCAGTTGTTTTGCTGAATGCTGAGTGCAGTGTGCATATAGAAAGGCTATTATGTTGTTTGCTAAATGCAGTAGTAAAGGTGGCTGGTGACTAGGTGCATTTAGCTTTTCCAGATCTCCATTAGCCAGGTCATTGGACAGAACGAATATCCATCGCAGGTTATTCAAAGATCAAGCTGATAAGTTTCCTCAATGTAGCAGTAAAAAAAAAAGCAGCAGCAGCAGCTATGATGTTTATTCCAAGCTAGCATAACAGAGATATCTATTCACCACTTGAAGGGGAGTGTTGAGTTGAGAAACAACTAGGAACTTATTTGTAATTTTCTAGCAATTATGGACCCAGTTTTAACTTTGAAAATCATTGCTGAGAAGGGGCCGTTTTGTAATTTCTGAAAATATTGAATAATATAAATAGAGTATTAGATCTTGTCATGATTAGGGTTGGATGACCAGTCCTCGTGTTCTTCTCTAAATTCTTTCCCTTCTCTAAAACCCTGATATTGTCTCTTCTTCTCTAATCTTTTAGGCTTTTTTAATTTATTGTAGATGGACTCTCAATTTTTCTGAGAAAAGCTTTTCCTTAGATGAAAAGGTAGATCCAGTCAGTATGAGTTCATCAATTGTAATTCACAAAATGAATGGTTGTTCATAGACATGCCTCATGTAATGAGATGGAACTGCTGAGAACCAAAAATTTCAAAGCTACTTGTTGTCTTGATTCAAAACCTTTTGTATTTTAGTAAAAGATGTGAATGTGATGACCAGAGAGAACAAAAAAAAAAAAAAAAATTTGCAGCGGCTCAATGTAGTATAATAAAGTATGAATGAGTCAGGTATGAGTGTTACACTGTTTATTGCTATTTGGATTTTTTTTCCTTTCTCGTGTTAATGGAATGTATATAAAAATTGATAAGGATCGTATTAAAGGTGGAGATAAAGCATGTCTCTGACACTTAATTAGTCCTGATGAATGAGCAAATGCTTGGTGCCATTTTCTCTGCGAAAATGTACTCAGTAGAGGAAAATAATTTTTGTTGGTGTTTTTCTCACATTTTGTTTCCAAATCTAGATGTCACTGTTAAATTTTTATGATTTGCTTATATAACTTTTTTATTTTGTTCCAGATGGCTGCTGCAGCATCAAGTAAAACCACCATCAAGAAGGACATCAGATTCCCAGAAATAGAAGAACAAGCCCTCCAGTTCACCTTGGATTGTTGTGAATCAAGCATATCAAAATACAACAAATTCCTGGAGGTGTGAATTAGTTTCATTTATTTAGAATAAGTGATTCACTAAGTAGCTAGCTGAGGCTATCATTTCTGGGCATTTGAAATGGCTACAATTGTAAGAAAATATTATAGATTACACAAATCAACAAGACACCAATTTTCATTTAAAAACCTGAACCCGCCTCCTTTGCAAATGAGTTTGTCATCTTTGGTGTTAGCATAAAAAATAAGTGCTTGTGTTGAAACAAATAAGATTGTGCATGCATGCCTTAAGATAGCTGGATGTGTCCCTTTTCACAATATTTAGGCTTGGAGGCTTTGTTTTGATATTTCATTTTACACGTGACCAGGGAAGTGGATCCCTTGATGTGGTTGTGACTTCTCCAAAGCAAGCCAATCAAAAGTTGCTACTGAAACAGTTAGCCATTGATCTCTGTACCAGCGAGCGGAGGATCCTGTTTCGTGCGCAATATGTAAGTTAAAAAACCTCAGTTAGCAATCTAAATGGTTAAAGTTATGTTTGGCTGATTACTCTTCCTTGGAGCATTTAGGACAATGAGGCTTAGCCGTGTAAAGTTTTTATTAGAAGCTGTTTCTTTAGAAATCAAGAAAGTATATCTCTAAGCTTGATGGAAACTTTAGTGGCAATTTCTCTGGAGATGATCGAGTTGGAAGAGATAGTACCAACTTCACTCTCCTCATTTGAGTTCTTTGTATGGTTGACACTGAAATGACTGATTAACCATACCTGAAAAACTGTCATTTCCTTTTCACTATGCCCGACTTGCTAAAGTTTGCCTCGGAGAGGCCAAGAGAGGTAAATTTTGACCAAATATTGATCTTTGTTCTGAGTTGATCAAATTGTGCAGACATATAAAGTTAGATGCCTATTGCATCAAATATACTAGATAGTTTACATCCAACTCCAAAAAATTCCCAGTGCAATTAAACTGTTTTTTGCAAGCAAAAGTGTCCCTTTATATGTACAGCTGCTTTCATGTACAACTAAGGTATCAAATGAAAACACAGTAGAGCTGACAATATATCTTTTTACACTGTTCAAGGAATCCTGTTGAGTTTCATCGCAGATGCCTTAATCATATTCTAGATCTAGTTGCAATGATTATTTCACTTTGACGCTAATACTCCGAGCATACAAATGGTAAATGAAGTCCTATTATAACATAGTTGAATAACTAACTTCTATATCCTCTTCCACTGCATGAATATTAAAAAATAAATAAATAAATACGAGTAACCAGACAATGAGAATATCAGCATCATCATCATCATAATCGAAGCCTTGTCCCAACTATGTTGGGATAGACGATGAGAATATAAGAAGCTCTATACCAACTCCAACCATTCTTTACAGGGTCAGTGATAACCAAGCACTGAACAAACAAAGACCGAGCTCCAAGTGTGTCTCAAACTTTAAAGGAAAATCCCTCTAGAAATGCATAAATGAATTCAGTACCAATATTGTCATTTTCGATTTTTCATCCTGCAAGGTAGGTATTATCATAGTTTTCTGACCTCTTGAGTAAAGTAGGAACTTGACGGAGTTGACTGGGCATGGTCTCTAACTAGGTGACTGGGTAGGGTATAACCCAGTTGGGGCGAGTTTTACTTTGAACCTAATCGACTTGTTGGGTCAAATAGGAACTTATTCAACACGCCTTTCGTTTAGACGAGTTGGCTGAGATGAACTCATGTAAAGCTTAAATGAAAAAAGTTCAAAAAGATTTTGGCCTATATGAAGACCCTATCCTCAAAATGCTACCTTTTCGCTACTTATGTCCCAAACACTCTCTTGCAGCCCTTCTCCCCCGCCCCTCTGAGGCTTTCACCACCTTTTGCAAGCAAAATGAAAACAATTATCCCTCTCTTATTCTTATTTTCATTTTTTCAAAGATTTTATTTCATTTTTTTCTTTTGGAATTAACTGGTTTATGAAGATGCACTCTCTCTATGATTTTCCCCCTTTTTTTCTTTCACTTTGCTTCTAGATCTAAATTGAAAATACTCTCTGTGCGTGCGCTTAGGTGCAGGTGGGTGTGGGAGGGTGGGTTTGGGATTAGTCTTCAAACGGAAGTTACTTTTCTTATGAAGAGAGCAATTGCTCAATTAATTTTGTGCTTGCAAATGGCTTGCAAATGGCAGTTCTTATGAGACTTTTGTATTTCATTTTGTCTTTTATTTCTTTCTTTCTTTATCTTTGCATTTTTTTTTCTCCAATTATTTGTTAGTACTAAGAGGAACATAGTAAAGAATTTTGAGGTTTTCTATTTGCCATGCTTCCTATCAATATAAATATGCTTTGTAGTTATGTGTTTGGCAATGCTTTCTAGAATTCTGTTTTCCATTTTTTCTACAATGCTTTTTGTAAATTTTTCTTTTTCAATTACTTACAATATTATGTAAACATGGATGTGGATTAGAATATATAAGTTTTTCTAATAGATTTTTCTATGAGAATATATATGTTTAGGGACTTTTTGCATGTTCTCATTTGTTTTACTTGTATATTTATGAGAAATATTAGTAAAACATGCCGACTCTCCCAACCAACTTGAGCTGGTTACTAGTCAAGTTTGATTGACCCACTGGGTTGGAAGAATGTGCGTAGTATTACCTTGGGGTAAAGGTGGACCCAATTTGATCTGGAAGACAGTAGGCTGCTGCCTTGATGCCAACTCTACCTTAATTATAGGTGAAGGGAACTTCTCTGCTGAACAATTGAAATAGCCAAAATACGAGCAATGTGGCACAATAAAATCTCACTTAGTGTTTTTGCTTGGAAAGGTACCATAAAATAAAGGAGAGGCTATCATCAACGTAGTAGAGCAAATGGATCAAGCAATTGAAAAGGGACCATTTAAAGAGATTGTCATTAATCCTTTCTTGTGTGCCACTGGTTAGCTGATAAGTCATATGGATACCTTTAGAGCCCTTAGTATTGGCTACTAAGATTGTCAAGGCTTGAGCTTGACTATTGAGCTAATCAACTAATCAAGTGAAGCTCAAGCTCAACTTGATTAGCTCAAGAGTTGAGCTCGAGTTAGGGCCTTTAAAACTCAACTCAGCTTGCGGTTGACTGGATTAAGGGTTAGCTTAAGCTCAGCTCGATTACATTAATATATTATGTGAGCTCATGCCAAAGCTCAACTCATTAATGTACATAAACCTATGCATCAGGAAGACAAGCCAATCTCATGCTGAAGCTTGAGCATGAGCTTGACTCATTTACTTTAAAGCTTGAGCTTGGATCGAGCTTGACAAGCCGATTTTGAACTTGGTTCCTCAAGCTCAACGAGCTTGACTTAAGCCGATTTGAACTTGGCTCCTCATGCTCAACTCGAGCTCGAGCTTGTCAGCCAGTAAAGCTCAAGCTTGAGCGTGGCGATACTTACCCCTGCTCAATCCATTTAAACCCCTATAAGCTACCCATAGAGGATAAAACACACACAGATGCACACACAAGATGTGGTATTGTTCAACATTGATCCATAAACTTTGTGGTGGTTGGCGAAGCACCAACATTGCAAAGAACCCCAGCGTTTTTTGAGTGACATCAAACTATACTCTGCTTCATAAATAGGGTGGCATAGATTGTGGCAACAAATAAACTTTCCTTGCTAGATTGGATCAGGCACGTTAAAATGCTTCATGATCGTTTTATCCATATCTGGGTTATCCAAGTTTGATACACTATGGAACAGAGTGAGCTGACAAAAATGGGATAGCTAATATTTCACACCAACTAGTGCATCAATCACTGGCTGATTTTCGATTATCTTTTGTTTGATTTTGTTCTCGTGAATGCTTTTTTAGTTCTTTCTATTTGGATGAGATTGGATATTTTCAGTTGCGTGAAATCTAAAGAACTTCTTCATGTTCTTTTTTATGTAGATACTGAGGAGAAGGCTAAGGGATATGAGGACTGGTGAATTAAGAGCTCTTAGGATACTGGATGGATTCAAGAAGCTTTTCAAATGAAAAATGAGCTCCAAGTTCTGACTTGAGTTTAGACGACTAGATGCACACCTTCTTCTTTTAGGTTCTGTGTTAGTTACCAAATTAACTGTGGATTGTGAAAGCCTTTCTGATGTTGTAACAATATGTTGAAGACCCTGCATTTATCTCGACTAATATGGAGGCCTCTCTGCTAGTGATGATTACATTTTTTTTAAAGAAAATCAGGCATGTTACTCTGTTACCCTTGGCAGCGATGTGTTCAATTATAATCCCTCTCATTCAATTGGGAGAGCTGAAAGGCCATAGAAAACATAATAACATGCCTGTGAGAAATAGTAGTCTATGCTCTAACAAAGTCCATGGATCTGACAGGTCAGACATGGGTGTGTTTTTGGGCATCGCCACGCAGGACATTCATTCTATTAGTTTGAACAATCTTTCCTATTTTGAGCTTCTCCCTCACTGCTTTGGTGTTTTTATGCTTCTCTTGAATAAACAATTCATGTATCCACCATGTCGTCATCGTCAAAGCGTTGTCCCAAGACTCAACTATGTTGGGGTTAGCTAAATGAGTTTTGTTTCTCTATTTTCTCAGAATTCATCTTTGGATTGTGATTAGTTTTATGCTGGCCGTTAATTTACCCAACAGAACCCTCCTTTATCTGGGCTTGGGACCCACAGGAAAATTCTGTTAAGTAAGAAGTTTTACACTGGCGACACAATTTATGTATCCATCAAACTATACAAATAAATAGAGAGGAGAGAGAGAGATCTCAAATGTGACAGAGAGCAGTGGTGCTGCATACTCCCAAGTCCCATCCTAGGAGAGGTTTAAAGATCAAGTTCATGGATCAATCTACATTAATCTTGTTTTCTAATAAAGTGGAAGAAATTGAGAGAGAGAGAGAGAGAGAGAGAGAGAGAGAGAGAGAGAGAGAGAGAGAGAGAATGTGTGTCCTCTCATTTGAGATGTGGCCAAATTTCACTCAATAAGCATCTTTCCATTGTCCTTTCCACCTTATAATTGGGCATATACATCAATTTTTTGAGTCACTCCATTTGCTGTATAGTTTATTTACTCTATTCATAATCAATATAAAAACTAGGCCCATATGTTGAGCAGCAAATGGCGGGTCAGGTAAAAACTTGTGTTGACTGCAGGTTGAGGCTCAATTACGGGTGGTTTGTTTTAAAATGGGTTAGGCAAGCTCAACCTATATATGATGTGGGTCAACTTGACCTCTCACCTGCATAACTCATAGTAGCAGCGAAAGGAGGAGAACTTTCTTTTCTTTTTTTTTTCCTTTTTAAGAATAAATTAGTTCTTCATTTTCCGAAAATCATAGAATACAAGAGATGAAGTCTATCACCGAGAGTGAGTGAAAAAGACTTACAATGGGGCATATCCCATTAAAATAACACTATAACCAAGAAATAAATAATATGATAGGTGCCCAAATAGCTCAACATGACCTACAAAACACTTTACCAGTGGCAATTGCCCAAATGCCAAACAACAAATTTTCAACAGAACTAGGGCATGCTTGATAGCAGCTGAGAAATCCATAGACATCAGGATTCCTTATTGCACCCAGAATAAGGATTTCTTCGCGGTAGATTTGTATAGTTGAGGATGTCAAATCTCATATCACTGCATATTGGTACACATGTCTAAGAAAAAGGATTTCCAAAATCCAGAGAGGATGTCGAATTTAAAAATTAAATGAGGATTTTCATATGTCTAAGTCTAGAAATTTACCATTGCCATCGTGGAAAGTGAAAATCTTTTCCTCTATAATTTGGTGGCCAAACGTCAACGTGTTGATGTTCAGCCCCCAATTAGGGTTGCAAACGGGACGGTTCTGAATTGAAATCATAGTGGACCCGGACCCGGACCCGTTTTAAAATAAAGGTTCGAATTCCGGATCCACTTTTGAATTGGAACATGTTTTGTTGGTTCCAGACCTAGTTTCGATAAGAAAATCCGAGTCCGATTCCAATTCCAGAATCGGATCCACCAAGACTTGAATCTAGTTTCAAAATCGATTCTATTTTCTTTTCTTTTTTTTAATTTTTTCTTAAAATAAGTATATATATTCAACTTATAACAGTGCATCAAGTCAATAACATTCACTATTATACATAAAAATGTCCAAAAAGAGTTGGTTTTAAAGTACAAATTATAATATCAAAGACTCATATGTCAGGTATTAGGTCCATGGATCGGGACCTATATGGATCTAGAAATGGACCCGTTTATCAATCGGAACGGAAATTACATTCCGAACTCAAACTCCTTTATGAGTTGGAATCTAAAATAGATTTCAGACCCGATTTTTAACGGATAAAAACATCGAATAATCATAAACCCGCTTCCAAGCTTACCCCACAGCCAGATTTGGTGAAAATCTTTTCATCTAATTTTCCCATGCATTCCCCAAAATATGTTGATTTTCACGTGTCTTAAATCTTTGATTCCCAAATTGTCATTTTTCACGTGGCGGCATTTAAGTGCAGGGCTTTCCACTCTCTCTCTACTGTTTTGGTGACTAGTTACTCCCTCTGAAACCTCTCCCCCTCCCTCTCTATTGATTTCTGAGATTTCACGGGGCTCTGAATCCTCTGATCTGATCGAGGGGGAACATATACAATGGAATCCTCCATCAGACCGTCAATTAGGGTTCCTTTTTCCAATCTTTCATCCCTCAAATCCATACCAATTCGAAATCTCTCGTTTGGGAATGGAAGCTCGATTCACGTAAATGCCATGGAAATCGCTTCCAGAAGGTCTTCTTCTCTCTGCATTCGCGCTCAGCAGCAGGTACTGATCTATAAAAGTTGTGTTTTTTTAGCAAACCCCAAGATCACCTTTTGGAAGTAGTGATTGTAGATTACAGATTTTCCCCCTTTTGTGATAGGGGAAGAATACAAACTAATCAGAAACAAGAAAGCTTCATACATGGAATATAAAGCAGAGAGATGGCTCTGCCATTTCATTTACTTCTAAAAAACAAAAGGGGATATGTAAAGCAAGAGATTTGATTTCTTCTATTACAAGTTCTCAGAGGCATGGAAGAAAGTATAGTGTTTCCTTTGGCTCTGTTGAAATGTGAAACTTGTGATTTGATGTGCATGTAAATGCACTGACACTTTGAATCTCTAAAAGCAGCTTCTTTTACTGTAAACAGTAGAAATTATGGTACGATGTGTTCAAGTAAGCTTTGTGATTACTCTGTCATAATGCGTATTATATTTTGGTTTGGAAGGACTCCAGCAATAGTTCTATACTTTCCCTCTCAAGTGAAGCTGTTGGGGATTCTATCAAAATCAAGGAATGGGAATTTGGGAGATTGCAAGATGAATTGGCTGCTACCCAGGGTATACGAATTCGGAGACGTCCTCCGACAGGACCCCCTTTACATTATGAGGGCCCTTTTGAGTTAGAGGATAATGAAGACAATGCTCCTCGCAACATTTTAGAGGATATAATCTGGACCAAGGACAAGGAAGTTTCGCAGGCACTTTCTAATCCAATTTCTGAAAACATTTCGAATTGATTTTTCTTTTAATTACGTTTTTGTAATGACATTTTATTTAGCAGTGATGGCTGTTTTTATTACAGTTAAAAGAGCGCATGCCTTTGTCAATGTTGAAAAAAGATCTTGAGAATGCTCCTCCTGTTCAAGATTTTGTTGAATCTTTGAAGGTGTCCTATTTGCGAACGGGTGTGCCAGCTTTAATAGCTGAAGTGAAGAAGGCATCTCCTAGTAGAGGAGTTCTGCGAGAGGATTTTGATCCGGTGACTTTTCTACTGTGGTTCTTGGTTGATTAGATTATTTCTACCACATGCTATTGAACGTGAGAATGAGTTTATTCTTTATTGATAAGTAGGATTTTCACAATGCAATTACCATCTTTATTCTGTTGGGAACATAAACATTTTCAAAATGCACCATTCAAATATATATATATAAAAAAAACATTTAAAAATGTGAGCCCTTTCAGGACAAGACATATTGTAGGAAATGAGACATCCAATAAATGTCGGACTAATAATATGGTTATGATTTCTGTAATACCCTTTCTCTGGCCAATGTTAGCTCTGTGACGTAGGCCAAGGGCCAAAAATGACTTATTAGAGAAGGCTCAAGAAGACTAGAACTAGCCCAATTGACTAAAAGGGCCCGTGACATATGTAATTATGCTGAATAAGGGCATTATAGTTATATTACGTGCCCAATCAATTGCAATTTCATTTTTGTGGAAATTTTGTTCTAAGAAAACGCATTTGGTTGCAATTTGTTCAAGTTTAGTAAGGTGTATTTGTTTAACATCTTTAAAAGCAATAGTTAGAAGATGCAATATCTAGTTAGTAGTCAATATTGTTTTCCACCCTAATTAGAAGGTGTAATCTCTAATTGGAAGCCAAAATTGTCGGTCACTAGTTTGTATAGAGCTTCTAAAGTCTCCCTAAAGATTTTAATGAATCTCTTTCTCTCTTTCAATCTTGAGTTGGTGAAATAAATCCTCTTTAAGCCTTGAGTGAACATTCCTTGGCATCACCAATGCATGAAGACTCCGTTGACATGGTTTTAAGATGTGCGTCTAGACCCCACATGGGTCCATTCTTCGTTATCTTTGACTCCACTTATCCACCCTCCATTAGTTTGTTTATTTCCAACAGTAACCTTCTTGCAAAGCAAATGTCTTAATCCATGCAACCTTACTTTTAGATGGGGATATTAAAATAGGGGAAATCTGTAGTTGGTTGATTTTTCTAGAAAATATTTGAAACCTCAGTGAAAGAATATTTCAGTATTTGATAGCAAGGAGAATGAAGCCTAACATCATCAAAACCTTGTTATGACTATATTGGGTTTTGGTACATGAATTATGTTTCCCTATTCTAGTCTATCTTCCAGTCTATCTTGGGCCAAATCCTCGGATAGGTCGCACTTCTTCTGATCTATCCTCACTACTTCCATCCACATCTTCTTCGGCCTACCCTTTTCCTTGAGGGTCCATTGACCTGCATCAAGAGTATAATTAATAAAAACTCATCAAATTCTTTCACATGCCTGCCAAAAAAGGCCTCCAGAAATCTGTGCTGCTGCAATGTGACATAATCAGGAGTCAAGCTTTAATTATTAATATGGCTGTCTTCATTTTAATTTCCCTTTTTAAAAATATTTTCATCCAGGTTCAAATTGCTCAAGCTTATGAGAAAGGCGGGGCTGCATGCCTTAGTGTCTTGACAGATGAGAAGTACTTCCAGGTTTGGATGACCTGATCAGTAGATATTATTAATTTTATTTGTGAAGTGTTGATTATAGGCTGTCTACTCAATAAATTCATGTTACTCATCAAAATCTGTTTACTTTCAATCAAGGGAAGCTTTGAAAACTTGAAGGCAATACGCACTGCAGGAGTGAAGGTCTGCTTTCTTTAATTCATTCTTCTGCTCCTATGCATTTCACTTTTGTGCATTGCGTCTAATTTTTTCAATTGTTTAACATCTCTTTTTTTAGTCTCTAAGGTTCTTCCTTGTCTGTGAAAATGCAGTGCCCTCTTCTTTGCAAGGAATTCATTATTGATTCTTGGCAAATTTACTATGCTCGAACAAAAGGTGCAGATGCTGTTCTTCTAATTGCTGCTGTGTTACCTGATCTTGAGATCAAATACTTGACTAAGATCTGCAAAATGCTTGGTTTAGCAGCACTGGTTGAGGTTAGTTATTGTTCCATTTCATGACTAGACCTAAATAATCGTGCATGCTTTTTTAAAACCATTACTCTGGATTGTTTTTTATAAAGTATATGTGATATAAAAAATCAAGTTGATAAGAGACTTGTTTACACATTAGATTTTCCTTGTAGCTAAATGTTTTCAAGCCTTTCCACCTGATTGATTCTGGAAGGATCTAATGTATTTCTCAAAGGTTTTTGTGAATTTATCAAGTATTTTTTAGTTTTTACCCATCAAAACAAAAGTAGTTTTGTGCTCAGCTGCACTTTCTTTTATTAGTTTAAGACTATACTCTAGTTGACAGAATGATTGTATGTTTTGATCTTTTGAGATCCAACTTAAATATTGGGATCTCATTGTGTGATTGTTAAGTGTTGAGATTCGTATCTCATTTTGTTAGGGCTATTTTTATTTATTTTGTATTAATATATTAAATATTTTAATTGACTTGAATATCGTGTTGGATCTGCTAAAATTATTTTTTGGGATTTGCTGAACTGGGCACCTTGTACTGGTGTCATTTCCAATACACATACCTCGACTAATTCAACTTAGAATATTTTATCACTGTTGGCCTGATACACTACATTAACTAGCTAACGTTTGGTTGTTCTTTCCTCTTTACAAGGTGCACAATGAAAGGGAAATGGATCGTATTTTGGGAATAGATGGAATCCAACTCATTGGCATCAACAACCGTGACCTTGGTATGCTACTGCCTGCACAGAAGTACAAAAAGAATATGCCTAAACATCATGCTGTCTTGCCTCTGTGTGAACTTTCTAATGTTGAACGAGCCTGTCCTTGTAGTCTTTCCCTGGAATCTAAAACTGTATGAACTTTCTTCTAGTGTTGGAACCCCTGCAATTTCATATAAATGATTATTCAAGTTCTATGATTTCCATCACAGTTTCTGTATTAGAAACGAATAATCTGGGATTTGCCCAATTCAACAATAATCTGAAAAAGGCTATTTGTCCCAACGTCAACTGTCAAGCATGGATTATGCTTTTAGGTTGCCTTATAAGATACATATTATGTGATGTACATACTTGTCATGAACCATCAAGAGTAGGTGGCTAGGTGCAAATCAGTCCATACCCATGTTTTCACCTTGTAGAGTTCATGTTCATGCAAAGCGGTTGGCACCCTCATTTTTGGACTTTTGGGTACTTCAATGTTTTGCCTAGGAGGGGAGCATAGTCTTTCAAACTATGAAGATACATGTCCTAGTGAGTACTGAGTAGGTGCTTATGCTTGTACATACGCAAAATATGTTTGTAAGCTGCTGTCAACTAATTCATCTTCAAACCAAAACCTAGTGGTGGCGGGCTTTTCTGTTCTATTCATCATGCATGCAACTTTTCTTTTGTCATTATCTGCAGGAACATTTAAAGTTGATATCAGTAACACAAAGAAGCTTCTTGAAGGAGAGAGTGGTCAAGCAATCCGTGAAAGAGACATAATTGTAAGTATCTTTTGCTTTCACTGACAGGCTTGTGGGTGTGATAAAGGGTTTATGTGCGGGTGTGGTGAGTGATTCCCAAAAATCTTCAAAAATAGCCCGAGGGACTAGCTAACCTCTTCGCAGGATAATCCCAACCATTGAAGAACACCAGGTGGGCCCCACAACGACCCACTCTCACATGCACAGTGACGAGTTCTGAAATTATCTAGAAAAAACTTTTGTAGCTCTGATACCACATCAGAACAATGAAACAGTGGAAAAGGAGAATTTCTGTGTCAATTCAGTGCCTCCCAATCCAACAGGTCGTCGATCTTTATGGGATGCACTATCCTCTATTTTTTGTACAAAAGGATTTCTGATTTACAGCAATAAATCCCCTTGATTTGGGTGATTATATTATAATTAAATCTTGGAGATTTTTATACTGTATGGTATACATATAGTGTATTGTACATCAAGATTCCCTCAATATGGTGGTCCAAAGTACTATTCTAATACAGGGCACGGATTTTGCATATTTAGATGAAGAATTGGAGACATTGTGATACAGATATGCTGCCTGTTTTACATTATACAGGCTCATATGTTGGGGAATGTTTGAGGGGAAAAGGATGGCTGGTTAAAATAAAATTATCCTAATTCCATCAAAATATATCTTTTGTCTAAAAATCCTCCAGTCGAAAGATTACTTGTGTAAGTTTTATCCGGAATTTGGGCTATGACTCAACCATGTTAGCTTCTTCTAGATAAGCAGCAGATTTTCTGATTCATATGCATGTGTGTATTATACCAGAGTCTATAATAACTTAAGTTAAAAAAAGAAGTGATAAATAGCATAGGTTTCCGGTTCAAATAAATCACAGTATGTTTAGATTTTATGTTCTACCAACTTTCTGGATCAGTTGGGCTTTAGGGCATGTTTGGATCACTTCCTCAGGGAGGATTTCTGTCGCTTTTCCGCGATCCCGTGGAAAACCCACGTTTGGATCAGCGTGGAAAAGAATCTGGAGGAAGAGAGAAATCTTAGTTTGCAAATATTTTGGAAGTCAGACACCCCCCCATAGGATCAGCGGAATCCACGATTGCGCGGATTTGCGGAACTACAGTGTTCTGGACGTTAATATAGGAGAGACCGATTTTTGCATTTTTTTGGTTTTCATGGGCCCCCCCACAATCAAGATCTGAACCGGTAAAAGTGTTCACAAGGTCCAAAACGGCTACCATACCAAAAATCAGCCGTTGATTCAATCTATAACTTGAGATATTTGCAAAACCATTTTGACTGTTGATATGCACCACAGTAGCCAAAACAGGATTGTTTGGCAGTCTGTTTTTTTCATTTTTTTTTATTTTTGTGGGCCTTGAAATCATCATCTGAACTGTGAATAGTTTAGAGGAGACCAAATACAACTAGGGGCCCAACTTTCAACCGTAGATCTATTCTCTATTTTGAGATATTTGCAAAAAGGTCCATAATCTAAAATATTAATTTTTTAATTTATGTGGCCCCCTTTGCACGATCTGAACCGTTCAGAATATCTAAAGAGCCAAAAGTGGTTGTGAAGTGAAAGATCAGCCCTTGATATTTCATGGATTATGAGAAATTGACTAAAAACTTCTGATTGTTGGATCACACAATGCATGGACTCCATGATTCCTCTCTTCTGCCAAACATGGAACTATTTTTAGGAAATCCTCTCTGATGATGACTTGATTCCAACGGATCAAAGAAAACCTCTAACTAAGGGATTCTTATCAATTTGCCAAACGTGCCCTTAGTGTCTGATTCTTTTTGCATTTTTTTCTCGATTGGCGTCATGCAGTTATGTTGTATAGGTACCAAATCCGGTTGCTTTACATGTTTCAGGTTGTTGGGGAATCAGGGCTGTTTACTCCTGATGATATTTCTTATGTTCAAGAAGCTGGAGTTAAAGCAGTAAGCTTGTGAATACTTTGTGTTATTCTCCTTTACCTTTTCCTTTTCTGTTCTTTCAGTTAATTTTTTTTTGAACGGTAACAAATGGGTTTCATTAAAAGGCATACAAGAAACTATATAAATGTGAACACAACTTTGTCATATACAAGAAGAATGCCGGAGTGTCCATCAGAAGAGAACCCATCACCAGTTCAAGGATTAATAGCCACAAAACAATAAAACATTCACAGTTGAACTCAGCACTGTGAACAGGACCATCCCAAAAGTGCAGACAAGCACCTTGACTCCCACTGTCGGAGAGAAATAACAGAAAAACATACCCTGAAGGCCCACTAATGGCTTACATTCTCTATTTTCTTTTTGTTCTTATGTTGAACAAGAATTGCATTGCATTCCTGTTCCACACTAAACTCTCTTGAATTGCCTTATTTGGCAAGAATGCATGCCTTCCGATATCACCTTTAAGAATATAACAAATATAACTGGAAATCCTTCTTTTTTTTCCTTTTTTTTTAATGGCAATGGACTTGAACCTTCAACCTCATGAGTGTAACAATGAGCACCTTCCAACTGTGCTAGAGGCTCATTTGACCAAAAAATAAAAAAATCAAAATCAAACAAACAAAATGTAAATTCTTCTCAGCAGATTTGCATTTGACGCAGGAGTGTATGGCCCAGATCCAGTTGATCGTGTGATTGATCGGTCCCTCGATCATATGGATCAGTTTAATCAATCACAAGGATTTTTGTTCCATCTTAACAGGGGCTCAATCAAGCAGAAGGGCTCAAATAAAAGAAGGAATGTGCTTAATTTTGGTTTCAACTTCGGAAAGAAAAATGTTGAATTTACTGTGGGAACCATCTACTGGGATCTACTTACTCAACAAGTGGGACCCAGATCCCTATTAAAATATGTTATACAAGTACGACCCGTAGCCCACTTGGAGTGGTGATGCACGACAGACCCATGATCCGTGGGTCGAGCAGCCCTTTGGCCCTAGTTCAGTCCTGCCATTTATAGTTTGTTTTGCTTATTTTATTAAGGGGAAGTTTCAAGTGCATCCATCTCTCACCATAGGGCGAGAGACACTTCCATAATTGGAAATTTTCAAGTACATAGGGTGAGGTACACTTCCTTGTCTTTATGTGCAAAACGGGAAGTGTCCCTCACCCTATGGTGAGGGATGGAAGCACTTGAAAGTTGAAACTTCCCCTTTTATTAATTGAGTTATGAGTAGGGTCCACAAGTCTTTCTTTTATTAATTGGGTTGTAAGTAGGGTCCACAAGTCTTAAGCAGATGTTTTAATCTCAACATTCAGTATGTTTCTGACGAGATTGAGTTTAGGGTTTGGTTTTCTCTATTTAAAGCTTTGTAAAGACTTTTTGGCTCCTTAGATTTGTTGAATGAGAAAGAAAAAAAAAAAGACGAAGAAGAAGAAAAATGAATTTGAGTGATTCTAGAATCTCTCCTGTGATGGGAATGGCGTGGAGCCTCAGAATTCTGGGTGTAAAGTCGATTGACTCCATCTTCCCCTACCCACTCCGCATCGATCCCCCGAATTAAGTGGGATATCCAATGACTTTCAAGGAGAGCAATGTGAAATTAGAAACTTTACAAGGGGAGAATCTAAGTGAAGAATGCTACCTAGAATCAAGGACTAATACAAGATCAAAAAAAAAAAAAAAAACAAGCAAAAGGAGAGAGGGGATGTCCAAGTGAATTTTGAAACCTAGACACTTTCTAATTTTTGCTTGTTTCCTTCTTTTAAACAAGTGGTTGAGTATTGGAAGTAGTATATTTTGTAAGTTTCTTATATTGATGGATGGCTAGGATTAAATCTCAAGATTAAGGTTGTCTTGTTGGGAGTTGTATATAAGTACATAGGATAGGACGTCCAGCCCATGTTGATTTTGATTATTTTCTACCTTAGTAAACTTGTTGCATGTTTGCACCTTTTTTTCTTTTTACATTTTTATGCGTGTCTCCCAAGGATTGAAAGTATTGGCGGTGATCTAGCGACCATTGGTAAGCATATTATTGCCTTTCTCCTTGGTTTATGTTGACTGTAGATAATTGGGGCACAAAACAATCAAGTCTTATTTGGGTTTTGGCTTCCGCGTCAAAATTTCACCAAATACATCCTTGATTGTCCTAGGTTAGATACAACTTCCTCTCCCCCATGATAACACTAATCAAATTCCCTTCAACAATAAGGTGAGGGAGGTAGCAGGCAACGTCAATACCCCCAATACTAAGTGCATAGAGGAGGTATGAAAAATTGACGATGTAGAGGCCCTGATAGGTTAACACTCAAACCAGCTAGATTGGGGTTGCAATGCGTGTTTCTGTTAACATTGAGCTTTGAACCACTAGTTGGAAGTGGAGACTAGTTGGGGCTGATTGTGAGCAGACGCCTGGAATCCTCAATAACATCTTCAACCAGCCGTTATTAAGAGTAGCTGATTGACCCCTTGGAAGAACTTCAAGGTAATTACCCATGTGGTAGCACAAAGCCACACTTAGGATCACAGTTAGTTGTCGTTACCTATGATACTTGGATACTTGTATAAGCGTAACATATCTGTGTCGGACAGATGCGACACTCTTATTGGTATCCGATAATGCACCAATACTTCTACAGTAAAAATTTAGCATATCCTACTTGCTTAGTCTATTATTTCATTTAGTTCTTATAATTTTCAGCATAAAATAAGTTAGAAAGGAATGCAAACAAGGATAATTTCATTAATTAAAAATTGTTCTAAAGAAGAAATTAAGACAGTTACATCCGTATCCATGTTCTAGATTTTTAAAAGTATAGTCATACCCTGGTCCCTGTAGCTGTCCGTACCTGTATCCATATATAGGCATCATAGGTTGTCACTGTCTTGCTCTTGACACATCACTTGTGCTCCTTCCAAATCAACTATAATTTCCTCCCAAGGCCATATGGAAACAATAAGAACGTCTAAATCTGGTCTCTTTTATGACTAAGATTGAACATCTTTAGTTTTTGTACCATATTTTTCCATTTAACTGGTTGGACCCTGATCATAATTATTACCATATATTGATTTTAAATATCTCTCTCTCTCTCTCTCTCTCTCTCTCTCTCTCTCTCTCTCTCTCTCTCATGCATGCATGCAAAATAAATAAATAAGAAGAGAGTAAAAACCCTCTACGTTGAGTTTGATCTTCCACAAAAGGGGGCCCTGTGGCATGTAGATGGGTTCACTAGAACTCATTGGTTAGTCCTAACCATCCTATCTATAGAAATGATTTAGAGATCTAACATTAGATCTTAGGTAAAATTATTTGACCATCCATTTCATTGTAACAAAATGAATATCTAGAAATGATCAATGGTGCTTAAT
Organism: Cinnamomum chago; assembly: GCA_038049695.1. Taxonomy (NCBI): domain Eukaryota; kingdom Viridiplantae; phylum Streptophyta; class Magnoliopsida; order Laurales; family Lauraceae; genus Cinnamomum; species Cinnamomum chago. The sequence goes on from CP142452.1 coordinate 81,341,674, forward strand.
TTTGGAAGGTGCCTTATCTGCACACAACCAGTCCTTGTGGGGGACAACGAATGTTGCTACGTGTCGCACTGCCTTTTGTGGTTGAACCTTGTAATCTTACAACTGTCATGATCATAGTCTGTTGGTCGTAGTTGGTTTTACAGCACAAGATTGCTGGTTCAAGTCATGCCAAAGCCATGAATCATGACCTTATTAAAAGTTAAAATGTATAGAAGGTAAACAATTGAAGTAGATAACATGATTGCTAACTGAAATTTGGCAAGATTCAGTCATCTGCATTTTATTTGTCTTCATACTAAAAGTGTATAAAGAGAATGCGGGAGAGAGATTGAATCAGTCATGTCCTTCATTTGAATTCTCATATTTCCCCATTGGGTTACCTGCATTTGCCTGCACTGTGGGTTATTAGCTTCATTCTTCATTTGTTCTTTCCTTGTGCCTGGGCTGTGGGCTTAGACTTTGCATGTCCTTGCTTTTTGAACCCTGGCATGGCCCGTCCATTTAATCTACATATTTGGTTTAATGTCGATACCCTGCTAGTTTGTTGTAATTGCCAATCCTAAGCCCGGATGAAGGAAAGGGGTTATGTCAAGGAAGGAATTGGGATCATCTGAGGATTTCCCCCACGATGACCGTGAGTGGACCAATGATGGTCTGCCAGGTCACCGTGGGCAGCCCAGATGTATGGCAAGCTGCTTGCAATGACGTGGCGGACCGTGATTGGTCCACTCACGGTCACCTTGGGGTAAATCCTCATGGGATCCGGACTCATCGAGGAGGTTCGATAGCTAGCGTAAAACTTTTGTACACAACTATAACATGAAAACTGACCCCAACATAGTTGAGACAGGGCTTTGATGATGATGATGATTTCATTTAATGTCGATGGGCCCATTGTATGCTGATCATCCAATTGATGCCAACTTTTTGTACGACACATTGTTATAGCCTTTCTTCTGTTTCCTTAAAATGCTGTAATTTCTTTGCTTTGTATCTTATTATTTGCACCCGTTATTATTTTTTTGTTGGCATTCTAAGATGGGGATTGTTCTGTTTCTTCACAGGTCTTGGTAGGGGAATCGATAGTCAAACAAGATAACCCTACGGAAGGAATTGTGGGACTTTTTGGTAAAGATATTTCTGTTATGTCCTAACATTTGGGTTTTTTTTATTAAAGATGGTCGAGAAATGAATAAAACCTAGTTTTGTCCATGTTTTTTTTTTTTTTTTTCCATTTTGTTTTAGTGTTCCTGGAATAGAATCTTGTATTACTTTTGAATAAATTATAAACAATAGTAATTCAAAATAATTGATGTGGTATACTATTCTGAAAATGCATGGGAGCTGTGCAGAGGGCATGCTCACCAATGTTTCTTTATGTATTTATTCATCGGTGGCATATGCACAAATGTGGCAAAACATTTCTAAAGTTTTTCAGGGTCATCACTTTTTCAACAACTCTTGGTTCATTTCTGTGAATCTGGAATTTCCATCTGTTGGTCCCAGTGTAGATCTCTGCAGTAGGAAGACTTCCTATCATTTAAAAGGAAAAAGAATGAAAGAAACAAGTTATGCATATGGGCTTCGAACATATCTTCAAATAAATGATTCATCAATTGGAATGCTTAGGATGTCACCTCTGGCTATGCGGTTGATTGTCCCTCCTAAGGCCAGGTTCAATATCCATAGAACCATTTCCACACCAGTGCTAATGAACCGAGAAAGATTAGCTGTGACTTGGTGAGATAAAAGAGTTTTTCTGGGTGTGACCCACCATGCTAAAGCTTGATAGGAATAGGTCCCACCACTCATCAAGTGGTCCACACATGTAATTTGCATATTGACTTTTGGTGTTCCTGGGCAGTTACTTTTTGTCGTTGTTGTGGGTTTGTCTGCTAACGAAAGTAATTTTTTTTCACCATGTTTGGTGATCCCTTCTACTTTAAAAGAGCCTGAAGCCTAATTGGAAGCTGATCCATGTGACAACCACAACGTTCCAGGTTCAGCCATTGCTATCAAAAAAAATATACAAGTACAGCACTAACAAATCACAAATCACAAGTACAACACTCACAAGTCACAATACAGCTCATTGCTGCTGCAACCAAGCTATTCTCTCTCTCGAAAAAAAAAAAAAATGATCCCACAACACATATACCAGGAGGGATTGTCAAGTACGAACACACACCTCAAACGAATTAACCATCACCAAGGTAGGTAAATTTTCTGGTTCTACAAGGTTCGAGCTGTCATGCAGGGTTTCCATTTTCTCAATTCGATTCTTTCAATTAATCTGTCCTCTCCTGAACCGGTAGGACTCTAAGGCACTCTTTGGCATTGTTGTGTTGAGATTGGATTGTGCCAAGATTATGCAGTGCAGAAATTATTTGATAATATTCTATTAAACTACTTTTGTTGATAATATTGTAGGATCTTATGCACCCATTGAGTTACCATTCCTTCCAAAAAATAATTGGTGATGGAAGAGGCACAACTCAAAAATGTTTTATATGCCATTCAACGTAGTGCCTGCGAGCCTGTTTTTAAAACGATCGCGGGGAGTGGTATCGTGACATGCCTCTACCCAACAAATATGATGTACAATGTGGGCCCATCTTTATAAAAATTATAACGTGAGGTTAACTTTTTGTGATTGTGAACACAAGACCCACCTTTAAAAATTACAACGTGAAACTCACCTTTAGAAATTGGAACACGGGGCCACAATCATAGTATTCACAATGTGCGTCTACACTAATGAAATTTACAATGTCGGTCCACCTTTTGTGATTGTAATTATATGACCCACCTTGTAAGAATTACAAAAGTGGAGGTACCTTTTATGTGATATTGTGGACACCAAACCCACCTCTAGAAATTACAACATGATGTCCACTAGGGGTGTAACGGTTCGGTTAACCGGTAAATTTGGGAAAATCGTTAATCGAATCGTAACCGCGGTTTTCTGTCTTTCAAAACCGTAACCGTAACCGTATCTACAAAAACCGTGGAAAATCGTAACCGTGGTTAACTGTATTAAACGGTTCGGTTACGGTTAATAACCGTGGAATGCCTTCCTCACATAAGGGGATAAATGTGAATGATTGAAGGTAAAATGACACATAATAAGCAATTAAATAAGGTAAGAAATATTTCATTTAGTCCCCTTATTTTTTTCTTTTATTTGTAAATGGTACGGTTAACCGCATATGGTTAACCGAACCGTATTATACGGTTCGGTTTGGTTAATAACCGTAAATTATTATGGAAAATCGTAACCGAACCGAACCGTGCGGTTTTTGGATTTAATTAACCGTAGTAACCGAACCGTAAAATACGGTTATTAACCACGGTTCGGTTCGGTTAGACGGTTTTCCGGTTTTTTTTTACACCCCTAATGTCCACTTTTAGAAATTAGAACACGGGGCCCACATTCATGAGACTTACAATGTGGTCCCGCCATTATAAGAATTATAATATGGACATATTTTTTTGTGACTGTGACCATAGGACCCCACCTTTAGAAATTACAAAGTGGGCAAGTTTTCTTTGAGATTGTGAATGTGAGACTTACCTTTTGGATAAGTGAAAGTATTTAGAGTCATTAAATGCACTTCTTTAGAAGTCAAAAGATAAGTATGATACAACTATGCCAGCAAGCGATTTTTTAAAAAAATTACAACTTTCTTATGCAAGCAGTTAACATTTTGAAATTCCTTCGAGCCTGATCAAAATTTGAAAGAGTAATTTACAGTTGTTACACATGTTTTCCCCGGTGTCATCTTAGGGCAATATAGAGCATGATGCGAAATGCACCTAGGGGCTGTTTGGCGGCTTTACTAATGGAGTTGAGTGAAGTAAAGATTATTTTTAAGAAAGAAAAAAATATAAGTGGATTATAATGGTATTTAGTTTTAGTTGTTTGTGATGAAATCTTTTTTACCTTTTTGTATTGAAAAGTAGATGTTTTTTTTTTTTTTTTTTTTTTTTTTTTGGGGGAGAAAGGGGATTGCCTTTTGACTTTTTTTAGAAAAATATGGCGGGAAATTTGAATTAAAGTGTTTTTTATGTGATTTTTTTTATAGAAATGGGTGCTTTATTTTACTTGACTTTATTAGTAGAATTGCCAAATAAGCAATTTCCATTCTATTGGCATGGACTCAAGTAGTAAAGAAGGAAAGAGAAACACAAAACAGCAACAGGGTTGTTGAGTGAAGAACAGAAGTGGTCATTTGTTGTGAGTGAAGAACAGAAGTGGTCATTTGTTGTGAAGTCGTTTCTAAGACGGTTACTCTCGTTACAAAATATCTCATAATCCAAGTGTTCATTCTACATGAAGGGATAAAGAGTTTTGACTGATTTTTAAAACAGTACATGAAGCTTTGAATATTTTAAAGAATTATAAAAAAAAATTACAATTTTTTCAATCAAGTCCTGTCCATAAAAAAAAATCTTGAGAAATAATAAAAATACTCTTATGTCACTATTCAAAACTTTCCTCTCATAAATCATTTGAGAGAAATGATCAAATCCAACCCAAATGACCTAATGAGGCCCACTTCAACTACCTTCATACATGGATAGTTAGAGAAAAAAAAAAAAAAAAAAACAGCTGACTCCAAATGGCTAAAAAGCTAGTTTTTATCATTTATGTAATGATTATAATCATCAAAATCAAAATGGCTAGTTATAAAGAGGAAAATGGTTAAGAATAAAAAAAAAAAAAACAACATATCATAATAGAATGATAAAATTTATCAGTTCTCAAAAAAAAAAAAAAAAAAAAAAAAAACCTTATAGAGATGAAGAGTTTATTTAAAAAATTGTGAAAAACTTATATACTCTTTTCAAATATTTAAACCCCCAATTACTTTTGTAAAAATGAGTCAAAAGTTTCTATTTTTTGAAACTTTCCATTATACATACATCCAAGTAGTGGGATAGTTACTATATTATTAAATTAGATAACTTACGTATTGGATTTGGGACAATCTTCTCCTGCTGGAGGACTGCTCAAGTCCGGCTCTAATAGAGGGCCCACTTGGCCCCACCTTTAATCACTTCACCCCTTTGGCATACTTATCCCGCGTGATCGAGCATCATATCTATTTTTATCCTATCAAATCTTTACTCACCATTGGATTCACTCTAAAAATTTTATATGTTAATAAATCATCAAATCTTTATGCATTTCAATCAACAGTTAGAATAATTAAATGCAGCCGATTTTTTTTTTCATCATTCTTATCCATGAATAGTCCATATGATTGTCTTGCTGGAGGACGGCTCAAGTCCAGGTCCAATATAGGGCCCACTCGGCCCCACCTTTTATCACTTCACCCCTTTTGTATATTTATCCTGCGTGATTGAGTATCATATCTATTTTTATGCTCATTAAATCTTTACTCACCGTTGGATTGACTCTAAAAATTTTATATGGTAATAAACCATCAAATCTTTATGCATTTCAATCAACAATTAGGATAATTAAATGCAGCTGATTTTTTTTTCCATGATTCTTATCCATGAATAGTCCATCCGATTCTCCTGCTGGAGGACTGCTCAAGTCCAGGTCCAATATAGGGCCCACTCGGCCCCACCTTTTATCACTTCACCCCTTTTGTATACTTATCCCGCGTGATTGAGTATCATATCTATTTTTATGCTCATTAAATCTTTACTCACCATTAGATTGACTCTAAAAATTTTATATGATAAGAAACCATCAAATCTTTATGCATTTCAATCAACAATTAGGATAATTAAATGTAGCTGATTTTTTTTTTCATGATTCTTATCCATGAATGGTCCATCCGATTCTCTTGTTGGAGGACTGCTAGCTCCAATATAAGGCCTACTCGGCCCCACCTTTAATCACTTCACCCCTTTTGCATACTTATCTTGAGTGATCGAGTATCATATATATTTTTATGCTCATCAAATCTTTATTCACTATTGGGTTGACTCTAAAAATTTTACATGGTAATAAATCATCAAATCTTTATGCATTTCAATCAACAGATAGGATAATTAAATGTAACTGATTTTTTTTCCATGATTCTTATTCATGAATAGTCCAGCCAATTCTCCTGTTGGAGGACTACTCAAGTCCAGCTCCAATATAGGGCCCACTTGGCCCCACCTTTAATCACTTCACCCTTTTTGCATACTTATCCCACCTGATCGAGTATCATTTCAATTCTTATGCTCACTAAATCTTTACTCACTGTTGGATTGACTCTAAAGATTTTATATGGTAATAAACCATCAAATCTTTATGCATTTCAATTAACAATTAGGATAATTAAACGCAGCTGATTTTTTTTTTCATGATTCTTATCCATGAATAGTCCATCCGATTCTCTTGTAGGAGGACTGCTAAGTCCAGCTCCAATATAAGTAGGGCTGGACATGGGCTGTTCAAATCGGTTTAACACTAAAACCAACAACCAAACCGAACATGTCGGTTTTTTAATTGACTGATCTGATCCGACCGATGAAGAGGGCTTAAACTGAATCGATCCGAACCGAACCAAACCAAACGGTTTGGTTCGGTTCGGTCGGTTAAACCGTTGTTTTTTGTTTTATTTTATTTTGAAAATCAAACATTGAGAATTTCAATATGCTAATACCCCGTCCTTTGTATTTATTCCAATGTTTAGTGTAATCATAAAAATCCAACATTCTAAACTGGACTAAACGCATATAAAAAAATAATTCTACTCCAAAAAGAGAGTTTGGACTAAATGTAAGCGCGAAAAAAAAAAAAAACACCAGCTTGCAGTGAAACATTTATTCCGCATGATACCATTTGGAATCACAATAGAATAATAGTTCATTTCAATAAAAGTCACACACAAACAAAATCTGTATCAGAATCCACTAAAATTTTCATAAATGAAGGTTTCTTAACACATTGGTTAGGTGAAACCAAAACCAACCATCAAAAGGCTAGGCTCTACTAGCTTTTCTAGCATTTTCAAGAGTGCAGCCTTCTGATAAAAACTTCATTGAAATGAGGTAGGAATTATGATAGAAGGAAAACACCCTGTACAGTAATCCCTCCATCCGCAATGAAGTATCAAAAAACATTTGAGAGATTAGAGGAGATGTATTGAGGCAGTGTTAGACGGTTAAGTTCATGTGATGATGGAGTTGTGGAATTTAACTTTGAAAGTAGTAAAAAACGAAAACCTAAGGCTAAAATAGTAAAAAAGCAACACTTAAGTTACTACATACGGTCGATTCGGTTTAAGCGGTTAACCGTGGGCTCAAACTGATAACTGACTTATGTAAGCGGTTTTTATGATTTTCAAACTGTTAGCTAAACCGATCTACTATAAACCTATCCGAACCGCTTGGTTCGATCGGTTCGATTCAGTTTTGCGGTGATACCGGATTTTTTATGCAACCCTAAATATAAGGCCTACTCGGCCCCACCTTTAATCACTTCACCCCTTTTGCATACTTATCTTGCGTGATTGAGTATCATATTTATTTTTATGCTCATCAAATCTTTATTCACTGTTGGATTGACTCTAAAAATTTTATATGGTAATAAACCATCAAATCTTTATGCATTTCAATCAACAATTAGGATAATTAAATGTAGCTGTTTTTTTTTTTTCATGATTCTTATATATCCATGAATAGTCCATCTTATTCTTTTGTTGGAGGACTGCTAAGTCCAGCTCCAATATAAGTAGGGTTGCATATGGGCTGTTTAGATCGGTTTAACACTAAAACCAACAACCAAACCGAACATGTCGGTTTTTTAATTGACCGATCTGATCCGACCAATGAAGAACACTTAAACCAAACCAAACTGAACCAAACGGTTTGGTTCGGTTTGGTTGGTTAAACCGTTGTTTTTTATTTTATTTTATTTTTAAAATCAAACATCGAGAATTTCAATATGAAGATACCCCGTCCTTTGCATTTATTCCAATGTTTAGTGCAATCATAAAAATCCAACATTCCAGACTGGACTAAACGCATATAAAAAAATAATCTACTCCAAAAAGAGAGTTTGGACTAAACGCAAGCGCGAAAAAAAAAAAACCACCAGCTTGCAGTGAAACATTTATTCCGCATGATACCATTTGGAATTACAATAGAATAATAGTCCATTTTAATAAAAGTCACACACAAACGGAATCTGTATCAGAATTCACTAAATTTTTCAAAAATGCAAAGTTTCTTAACACATTGGTTAGGTGAGACCAAAACCAACCATCAAAAGGCTAGGCTCTATTAGCTTTTCTAACTTTTTCAAGAGTGCAGCCTTCTGATAAAAACTTCATTGAAACGAGGTATGAATTATGATGGAACGAAAACACCCTGTACAGTAATCCCTCCATCTGCAATGAAGTATCAAAAAACATTTGAGAGATTAGAGGAGATGCATTGAGGCAATGTTAGACGGTTAAGTTCATGTGAGAATGGAGTTGTGGAATTTAACTTTGAAAGTAGTAAAAAAACGAAACCCTAAAGCTAAAATAGTAAAAAAGCAACACTTAAGTTACTACATACGGTCGGTTCGGTTTAAGCAGTTAATCGTGGGGCTCAAACCGATAACTGACTGATGTAAGCGGGTTTTATGATTTTCAAACCGTTAGCCAAACCGATCTACTATAAACCGATCCAAACCGCCCGGTTCGATCGGTTCGATTCAGTTTTGCGGTGATATCGGATTTTTTGTGCAGCCTTAAATATAAGGCCTACTCGGCCCCACCTTTAATCACTTCACCCCTTTTGTATACTTATCTTGCGTGATTGAGTATCATATCTATTTTTATGCTCTTCAAATCTTTATTCACTGTTGGATTGACTCTAAAAATTTTACATGGTAATAAACCATCAAATCTTTATGCATTTCAATCAATAGTTAGGATAATTAAATGCAGCTGATTTTTTTCCTTGATTCTTATCCATGAATAGTCCATCCGATTCTCCTGTTGGAGGACTGCTCAATTCCTGCTCCAATATAGGGCCCACTTGGCCCCACCTTTAATCACTTCACCCTTTTTGCTTACTTATCCCATGTGATCGAGTATCATTTCAATTTTTATCCTCATCAAATCTTTACTCACCGTTGGATTAACTTAAAAGATTTTATATGGGAATAAACCATCAAATCTTTATGCATTTCAATCAATAGTTAAGATAATTAAATGCAGCTGATTTTTTTTCCTTGATTCTTATCCATGAATAGTCCATTCGATTCTCCTGTTGGAGGACTGCTTAAGTCTTGCTCCAATATAGGGCCCACTTGGCCCCACCTTTAATCACTTCACCCTTTTTGCATACTTATCCCACGTGATCGAGTATCATTTCAATTTTTATGCTCATTAAATCTTTACTCACCGTTGGATTGTCTCAAAAGATTTTATATTATAATAAACCATCAAATCTTTATGCATTTCAATCAACAGTTAGGATAATTAAATGCACTTGATTTTTTTTTCCATGATTCTTATCCATGAATAGTTCATCCGATTCTCCTACTGGAGGACTACTCAAGTCCAGCTCCAATATAGGGCCCACTCAGCCCCACCTTTAATCACTTCACTCCTTTTGCGTACTTATCCCTCGTGATCGAGTATCATATCTATTTCTATGCTTATCAAATTTTTACTCACCCTTGGATTGACTCTAAAAATTTTATATGGTAATAAACCATGAAATCTTTATGCATTTCAATCAACAATTAGGATAATTAAATGTAGCTGATTTTTTTTCCATGATTCTTATCTATGAATAGTTCATCCGATTCTCCTGGAGGACTGCTCAAGTCCAAGTCCAATATAGAGCCCACTCAGCCCCACCTTTAATGACTTCACCCCTTTTTGCATACTTATCCCGTGTGATGGAGTATCATATCTATTTTTATGCTAGTCAAATCTTTACTCACCCTTGGATTGACTCTAAAAAGTTTTATATGGTAATAAACCATCAAATCTTTATACATTTCAATCTACAATTAGGATAATTAAATGCAGCCAATTTTTTTCCATGATTCTTATCCATGAATAGTTCATTCGATTCTCCTGCTGGAGGACTGCTCAAGTCCAAGGCCAATATAGAGCCCACTCGGCCCCACCTTTAATGACTTCACCCCTTTTTTACATACTTATCCCGTGTGATGGAGTATCATATCTATTTTTATGCTAGTCAAATCTTTACTTACCCTTGGATTGGTTCTAAAAAAATTTATATGGTAATAAACCATCAAATCTTTTTGCATTTCAATCTACAATTAGGATAATTAAATGCAGCTGATTTTTTTCCATGATTCTTATCCATGAATAGTTCATCCGATTCTCCTACTGGAGGATTGCTCAAGTCCAAGTCCAATATAGAGCCCACTCGGCCCCACCTTTAATGACTTCACCCCTTTTTGCATACTTATCCCATGTGATGGAGTATCATATCTATTTTTATGCTAGTCAAATCTTTACTCACCCTTGGATTGACTCTAAAATTTTTTATATGGTAATAAACCATCAAATCTTTATGCATTTCAATCTACAATTAGGATAATTAAATGCAGCCGATTTTTTTCCATGAGTCTTATCCATGAATAGTCCATCCAACCTTGGTCCCACCACAAACTATTTCCAGGTGCCTTTCACCAGCGATGGTTTACTTTATTAGTAAAATGGCACTTGTTTTTTTTCTTATAAGTAACGGCCATCACCCCCTGGAACACTTCCCACATTCATTTTTCATGCAAACTCCATTTCGAAATCTTCAGACAGCGACACAAATCCTTCTCTCCCTCTCAAAGCTAAATCGAACTTTCGCGACATTTCCGATACGCTACAAACCCCCCCTTTCACATGCTCCCTTTCGGAACCTCGAAGCTTCCCGATATATCGGCCGCCACGCGTTCCGATAGCTTAGAGTTTCGGGCGTCCGAAGATGACGCGTGGTACTGCGTCAACTTGGTTCTGGAAGGCGAGACACTGATGGTGAAGTTCTCCGATTTTCCAGACGATTCCTCGGACGAGAGCTTTCGAGTATCCGATTTCGGGGACTCGAAAGCGCTCGAGGATTTCAAGGAACGGTTTCGGCCGGTTTCGGTTCAGTTACAGGATCATGAGTGTCGTAAGGTGATTGAGGGCAAGATGGTTTGCGTTTCTCAGACTTGTGGAGAAAATGAGCTTAAGTTCTTCGATGCCATGATAGAGACGGTACGGTTTTGATTCTCTCTCTCTCTCTCTCTCTCTCTCTCTCTCTCTCTCTCTCTGTGTGTGTATCTAACCCTCTTTTTTTTTTTTTACTGTTCCGATGTCTGGTTTTTTCTTTGATTTCGTTTCCGTTTCTGTTATTTAGGTTTTCTGTTGTTATTGTTTAACTTGTTTTGTTGATGGAACTGCTTCATTTATTTTTTTTCCTGTTCTTCTTTTTTGCCCTTTTGTGTTGCTGATGATAGTGTGGGTTCACTAGATGTATGGTAATTATGTGTTTGCAGAGGGAAAGATCTGATTGACTACTTATTGCATGAGTTCTCCTAGTACTTTCATTTTAGCCCTCTTAAGTTTAAGTAGTTTTGAAGACATTGATAGTTTTTATTTTCAATTCATCTGTCTGAGTAACAGTTGGATTAGGATAAGTGTTTGCCTCAAGCTGCTTTGCTTATTGATGATTCTAGGGCTTGGTGCAGAATCCTAAAGCCCAATTCCTTGTAATTGTTGGGATTCTCCTGCTTCCGTTGTTATAAAATTCTATTGTGATATTTTTTTAAAAGAAAAAAATTGGATGAATGTCAAATTGGGGAAATAAATATCAAAGGTTAGGTTTTTTGGAACAGCAACATTTGCGCCGGATTATTATTTTTTTAAATGTATATAAATAAAGAAGGGTCAGTCTTGAGTCACAATTTGCTAGTGAGAGTCTCTGGGGCTCACCTGAGGTCTTGTGTGAGTAGGAAGTGGTCCAAAAATCAGCTTGACTGGAGGTCAATGGTTGGGATGTGAAGGCCCAATGATTAAGGGTGGGAAGGGGCTTTTCTCAATGCCCAAATACATTGGTGGTTTGAGGCTTTGAGCACAGATGAGCATCAATTTAGGAGGGGGAGTTAAATCATAAATATAGACTTTTTGGAAGGATCATTCCAACATGTGGCTTTAAGCCATTTTAGTCCTATGAGTGAGATCAGCCACAAAATCATTTATGTATGTGTAAAAAGGAGTAGGTAAACTTTTTTCTCCCTTATTTCTTTCATTTCTTTCTTTCCCAAACCATCTTTGGAGCTTCCCTAGACTATGCTAGTGCTTCCCAAGCCTTTTTTTTTTCACCAAAACCTAATTGATCTGCTAGATTTTGGTGGATTCTCATATAAAGGCTTCTTCCCTCATCAACCACAATACCGCTATGTCCATACTTCAGTGCTTTCATAAATTCATTCATCCTGATGTAGTAGTAAATATTACTCGAAAATTGAAATCAATTCTTAACTTACTTGGTAATTGAGTATTGCACTAATGCTAGTAGTTTCTTGACTTTAAGTGTTTAACACTAATAGTTAGTTCAAAATTATAGTTGCAATGCATACTGTAAAATTTGTGGTATTTCAACTTATTTTAATATATACGTGTAAAGTTATTTAATTCAGAACAGACTCTATAAATTTCATATAAGATATCGATTCAGGATATTATGACTTAAGGGGACTGATATTTTTATTTTTAAGTGTTTACTAATTGAAAAAAAAATGTTGCTTTCTAGCATTTTATAATATTGTGGATTTTTTGGATATTTTTTTTTGGTTCTTTTGGGGTAAAATATAAAATTGCATCGCAATGACGGTGATGCGACACCGTATCATAATGGTTTTCAGCGTCGACCGTGATGGTGACCACGGTCACGATTTTGAACCGTTGGGCAGCTGAATTAGGATAGTTTACTGTTCTCTCTCATGTACTGGCAAAAAAAAAAAAAAAGGACACCTTATAATGAGAATGTCAAATTAGGGATGGCAATTTTGCCCCGCCCCGCCCCGCCCCGGCTTGCCCGCCCCGCCCCGCACGGGTTTTCCCCGCCCCGATCCTTAGGTGGGGCGGGGATGGGGAATAAAACCATGCCCCGAAGGCGGGGCGGGGCGGGGATGGGTTTGCCTTTTTCCCCGCCCCGCCCCGCCCCGTTGCCCCGCCCCGTTGCCCCGCCCCGTGCCCCGCCCCATTGATTAATAATCCTCTTAAATATATATTTTAGATTTTTTTTATAATAAATAAACATATTTATATGTAAATGTATAGATTGATTTTATGTTGTTATTAAGGGTTAAGTAGATTGATTGAAAACTTTTTTTAAAGTTAAACATATAATTAATTGAACCATATACATTATAAAAGCATATAATATGATCACATTCCTTCTAATTCAAATTTAATGAAATTAAAGTTGTTAAAAAATCTATCTAAGCTTATTTGACTTTAATCATATATAATGTTAAATTGTGACATGATAAATCATATTAAATAAAACGAATATAATAGAATGATAGATCATGCTTTAAGCTTATTATAATATAGATGATTAGAGATAGCAAGGTAAATTATAATCGGTATGATTCTAATCATACTAATAACAATATAAATTATACTAATTTGATATAATATTACAAAATATATCATGCTATACGCTTATAATAACTTATATGATTAGAAATGGCAAGGTAAATTATAGTTAGTAACTTAATATGATTCTAATTATACTAACAACACTATAAATTATACTAATTTTAATTATATGTAATCAACCTTAGTATGATTAGAATCATTGTACTAATGATTTAACTTTGCAAGTTAAGTGTCACATAAATAAGTAATTATTTACCTAAGCTAATATGATCCACATGCTTGGAAAGTTAAAGCGGCTGAGGTTGTTTGACACTACAATAACCATATCCACATATTGATAGGTCATTTCTCTTATCTTCGTTTTGAGGGTTTTTTTTTTTTTTTTTTTGAGTGATTTGCAACTTGCAAATAAATTGCAAACCCACGATTACCTCTTTATTAGTGAGTGGAGTTCAACACCAGAAATGAAGTGAAACCATGTATTGATGGAGATCATGATATTTTAGATAGAGATTGTCTTTTTTTATAAAGAATGTCTCAAAGCATATATGATATTTTCAAGTGTATAAATATGTATGTGTGTATATATATGTATATGTATGTGTGTATATATATACATATACATATACATATATATGTATATGTGTGTAACAATCTTGAATATATGAATATATTTTAAATAAGGTAAAGCATTACAAGAAATGAAGTTTGGTCTAGTGGTAAGACAAATTTCTAGTTACCTTTTCACCCAAGTTCGAATCCCATCTCTTGCATATTTAAAATTTTTATAGTGGCGGGGCGGGGCGGGGAACCCGTGGGTGTGGCGGGGCGGGGACGGGGCACAAAATTGTGCCCCGAAGGCGGGGCGGGGCGGGGTCGGGGCGGGGTAAAAAAGGGGCGGGGCGGGGACGGGGCACCCCAATTCCGTCCCCGCCCCGCCCCGTTGCCATCCCTATGTCAAATTACCTTGCCTCCTAGAATACTCCCTACAAGGTTTTCCATCAGACAACTTCAGCGGATTGCAGCAGCCCAAATTCCATATCAGAAATGCTTGCAATTAAACATGCCCATGAGTGAGCTACAGTGGTAGCTATAGCTATGTAGAGCAGGCAGGAACTGTTTTTGTTTGGGAGGTGTATTGTTGATTGTATGATATTATAATCACTAGCAAGTAACCTGTGCAATAGATGGGTCAGAATAAAAGAAAAAAAATAAATAAGAGAAATGAAACTTGTTAAAGAGAGGAAGTTGTCATATTAATTATGGTCAGTAAAAAGAATTTAAAAAACGTTTTAAGAAAATGCATGTATAGTAAAAGAAAGAAAAAAAAATAAAAATAAAAAAGTAAAAAACCCTAAACGCTACGAGACGTAAAAGAAACAAACTTGAGAAAATAAAAAATATTATGGAATATGGAATAATACTTTAAAGAAACATAAATTTATAGATGAAAATTAAATAGCATTCGTCATAATCGTTGTCTTCATCATTGTCATTGTCGACATCATCATCATCATCATTAATGGCGGACCCAGGATTTTCATTTGGTTGGGCCAAACGATGCTCATGTTGGAAAGTCTCACATCCCACATCACCTAAGTAATAGGCTTGACACATCTTAATATACCTGTATGGGTCTTCCACCTATCAGCTCAACCTTTTGGGTTAGTATATGGTTTCTTACCGCTCAATTGAAACCAATTAAAGGAAATAAAAGAAAGAAAACTTAATTCCTAATAAGTTGTTCCAACAGAAATAAATTAACGGTAGAATATTTTAGTAAGAATTAAGAAATATGCAATGGATTTTACATAGAGACCTTGATAAATAAAAGAGGCAAAAAATAGCTAATGGGTTTTACATTTTCCTTTTTCTATATTGAGTCCTACTTTGGAGGTCTAATGTAGAGAAAAACCAATAACAATCCAAATATCTCCCAACAGCTCAAGAATCAAAATGAAACAAATTAATAGAACTCCTACAAATAGCAAAAAATAAAAAAACTCAACTCTTAAATTCTTCCAAAACCCACAAAAAAGGTTGCAGTTTCAAATTTTAATGGTGCCTTCTGCTCTTACCCAACAATCAAATGCCTAGAGAACTTATAAAAATAAATAAATATACAAAATGAAAAACCAAAGATAGGAATTCAAACAAACCCAAGAGTTCAAATATCAAAATTAAACAATTTCGGACTTCCTACGAGGGCATCTAAAAATCTGAATATAGTCCCTTTCCTATCAATTCCTACTTCCTAGTACCAAAACAATGATTTCAGAGGGGAGGGGAGAGAGAGAGAGAGAGAGGAATACCTACCATATTGCTATCGGAGAGAAGCAAGGGCGTTGCAGGGGAAGGTGGAGGCTGAAGAAGAGATCAGAGATGGAGAGGGAATAGGGTTTTTGTCTTTCCGGAGTAGAACATGGGACGATGGATTACAAGTAACAAGGGCATGCCCGTCTAGCATATATCCAGTTTGGGAGTTTCGCCACCAGATCCACATAACATGGGTCCGCCCTTGAATTCATCATCATCCTATCCTTATACCAATTGTAAAAAGCCTTAAAAATACAATACAACGACAATAATAGCTAAAAGGATGAATATATAGAGAAGTAGAAAAGGGCAGTAATTTGTTTCTAAATATTAATATCAAATTAATAGAGAAATGGAAATGTATAATACATTTAAACTTCTAAAAACATAATTCATAATTTTAAGAGTCAATGAAAAATGGAAAGTAAGATATAAGGAAACATACGAAAAAAATACCAAGCATATAGTTAGTTGTTGACTTTTGAGAAAAGAATGGAACGGCATACCGTGAGGAATGACAAAATCAATGAGAAATAAGAAATAAGACAGAGAAACAATAAAGTGAAAAAAATCAATAAAATCTTTATCAAAGAATTAGAAAAAAAGATATATGGTCTTTGATAGTAAGCGCTACTGTTAACAAAATCAATGAGATATGAGAAATAAGACAAAGAAACAATAACGTGCAAAAAATCAATGCCATTTTTTAAAATTTTATCGAAGAATTAGAAAAAAAGAAAGATAGATGGTCTTTGATAGTAAGTACTACTATTAACAATAGACATTATAGATCTATTACCCATAAAGAAGTTATTTTTTTACATTCTCTCTATGTTTTAACATACAGTATGTTTCCATATATGGCAGTGATGCTATTTTGGCAAGGCATTTAAAGCCCGATTAAACTTGCAATTTCCATCAAGAATACTTACAAAGCAAGATCTTCCTTCCATTGTCAATCTGAAAAGATAGATAAACTAAAACTAACAAATGGAATCATATAAGCGTTCAACAAAAGTTTCAGCTCTAAAAAAGATCACATTCAGGAAATGATAACCAAAACAATCAAACAACTACAAAGAATAAAGCCAACACACTCATGGTTGAGTGGTATTGGCACTTTAGTTTCATGCAGTTGCCTAGGGATCGATCCCTGGCCTAGGTACTCAAAACACAATGATATTATTACATTTTTGTTATAAAAGATAGAGTAACACGATGGTTCAAAGAAACTTTGTTTAGTAAGAAGAAAGTAAATCTCAAGATGAATATAACGCGATTTTACTAAGCCCTTGGTTTATTTTTTTATAAAGATATCAGTTTGTTTGTTTAACGTGCTTTTATCAAAGTTGATTTTCTCCCTCTAGATTTCTAAAAGAGCCTGAAATCTTTAAAATATGGATGGTTACTGTAGACTGTAAAAAATCCAAGACTTGTTCTCCAGAGTAAATCTATCTCAGTAAGCAGAGATTTGACCCTTGTAAATAAGTTCAATCTATGCATCACTTCGGTCCTGTTTGATAGCTTTCCAACAATGTATAATAATAAGATATCCAATGTATGAGTGAAAAGATATGGCCTCTTTCTTTTCCCTAGAAGCTAATGGGATCAAAAGAGGGGGAAAAAACAGAAAGTGTGACTACTCTTACATTCCATGCTTGTAAGTCCTGTATAAATGAATGCAGATGGGAGGAAGCTCTTCACCATTATGATCTACCTTTTGAGAGCTTTCCAAGGCTATATAATTCATCAAAACCTGACATACAGATGAAAGGATCAGACCTGTAGAAGTTGGTGCTCAATAGGGTTCGTTACCCTGCTTGTTCACTGGGCACATTGTGCATATTACTTCGTTTTCACCCATTTTCAGTGTAGAACTCCTATTTTTGATAGCAAACCTTCCTGAAGCTTTTTCTCGCACACAAAATCATCCAAAACCTATAAATAAGTGTCCCTAGCACGTTTAAAAACACTCATTCTCCCACAGTAACAACTACAAACATACAATAGTATTCCAAGGCATCTTGAGCTTCAAGAAAACCAAGAACTAGAAACCTTCAACTTTTAGATTCAAGTTTGTGCTTATAGAAAGAGATTGGACAAGGGATATGAAGACCTTGGATATCTCATCCAATGTCTATTGACAATTCTTCTCTGAAGACTTTGAAGATCTGGAAATAGGTCTTCCCTTTTGTTTGTTTTCTTGTGCCAAGTGATGGACCCCAACATAATGGGTCCTAATAGACATTGAACTAATACAATCGGTCTCTTATGGCAGGTATGCTCTGAAAAGCATGCATTAGAAAATGGGACAGAGGTGTGTACGTGCTCCTTTGTTGTTTTCTGGCAACATGGTCCAAATGCTGGGATGAAGACATCTGCTACTATTGAAAATATTTGCCTGATAAAATATGGAAATGTAGAAACCGATCCAGCTTTACGTTCTTTTCTGGAACTATCTAGAAAGAAACTTGACAAAAATAGCAGTGGAAGGTCAGCGCCTAAAGATGGTCCATGCTGTACTCAACCCTGTGGGCCTTATGTCAATAGCAATTCCAAAAGATCTTACAAAATCCCAGCAGAGGTAAGTTAAGCTCTTATATACAATCGTCGAATTTTAGGGCCTTTTTGGAGCATGGTCGGTGGAACTTGTGGTTAGTAAAATGGAGCTTGTATTCTAATGGAAGTGTATCTGATCATTTCGGTTGGTTACATTTTTCCATGAATACCTCTCATCAACAAACAGAAAGATAAATTGATCTCCCATTTTTATGCTTTTTACCATTTGCTGCACCCCCACTTTAAACAGGTACATGGTTATCTTGGAGGTTGTGAAGCCAAATTGCATTGCACACACGCGCGCATATATTGTATATTTAAGACATTATGTTGAATCTAGGTCTAGAGTTTGTTTGATGCTCACTCTTTCCTGTCTTTGCAGGAACTGCAGATTCTTGAACAGCCTGATAATACGATCCAAACATTTTTAGGTTTGTTTCTATCTGCTACTGCTTCCCACATTTATGGGCTAGCTCCTCAAGGAGCAATGCTAATTGATGGTGCACAAAATAATGTAAAAGGTGGAACCCAGTATGGCCTGGCCTAAGATCAGGCCGGGGGTTTATAAGCCACTGCATTGTGTTTTGGATGCATCCAACTTTATCAGGAGTGGTATGGCCTGACGTTTGGGTGTATTTTGTCGAATTGGTTGGTGGCTTGAAGTACAAAACATGCCATGTTGGAGCATGTAGCCATGAATGTGGGGTCTGGAACTATAGACTAGATGGCTTTTGTCGGTAACATGGATAAAAAGATAAGAACCCCTTAAATGCTTTCTTGATTTTATTACTGCAGGGAAGAGAAGTAATGGTACTAAAAGAATGAGAGAGGATACTGATCTGGGAGTTGATTCCTTTTCTTCAGAGGACCTTGAAGGGGCAAGCCGCAGTTATTTTATATTGATCGAGAACATGGAAAAAGATACATCTGCATCAATGATAGTAGATTTTATATATCAAGAAACATCTACTTTGTGTCAGGCCTTGGTATTGCCTAGCTCTTTACCAGAAGCATATAAAAGGGGAGCTATCTTCATAGAAAACCGAGAGAAGTTCAATAGGTTATCTAGGTTTTTACGTAGTCCGGACCATTTTATAGTATCTTCAAGAGGAAGGTATTGTGTTATTTACCTTCTATGTTGGAAAGATACTTAAAATTATGCAATGTTTTTCTCGAGTCATGTCTATCTTTATCTGTATTCCTGTCATTTCAATGTTGTAATTGGCCATCATAGATTTGTCTCTCATATTATTTCAAACTGCATGGAAGCCTCATTACATGGCAATCTCAACTTCTTTAGTTCCATTTGCTATGCTATTGCTTTTGCTTCATTTCTGTTAGTGAAATATCATTACATTCATCACAAATTTTATTTGTTTGAATTCTCACTGTGAATCATTCCATCTTTCCTTCTCACATACCAACACTCAACCCAGCAACCACTTACTTGAAAAATCCCATCCTAACCAGGTGGAAATTAAGTATAGTAGCTGGTAAATATTTGATCTTTCACCTATTCTTTGGTTCTCACATTTTGATTTTAACAACTTACTTAATCAGTTATTGTCGGTATGTTTATTTTGCTTCCGCTTTCTTTGCAGACCATGGGTTATAACAAAGAATAAATGGAGCCCGGAAACACTTGCAGGCATGATACCAAAATCTGAGGTTAGATATCAGTTATTTGTCTTTAAAAATGTCTCATGTGTAAAGCTTTCTACTTTTCTTTGTAGTACATATTTTTAGTATCCAATGAAATGAACTAGAATAAAGAAAGGAAGTTGTAAAGCACTGATGTCTTTAAGGCACGTCTCAAACATCTAAATGCACTGATCAATCCTAGAACAGGGTCTCAAATATAATTTATTCTCCGCTATTATCTCCGCTTGAAAAAGCAGAGATGTTAACCGAGTATCGTATCCACTGGGACAAAAAGGCTAAGTTGCGTTGTTTCCTAAATTCCTAAACTAATCCTAGTAGAAGACAAAGTTCTGATTATTAAACTAATCCTATTAAAAAATGAAGTAATGGGTTGATGGGTTTGCAATTTCTGAATTAACAAATTGAAAGACAAGTTTTTGATCCAATTAGAGAAAAGTCTTAGGGTATGAATCCACCGTAGCCTCTTGCAATGGCGAATATAGGTCTAGGGTTTCACTGTCAATGCTTTCCAGACTCGTTCTGGTTACAAACTTTCACAGAGTCAACAAATAAGGGATGCGGATGCAAATCGGGGCATAACCTATCTCTATGGCATAGATTATCCTAGATCTAACAAACACATTCATTCAAGCATCATATTATATGACTTGGTATTCCAAACTACAAGAATAAAACACCAAGAGAGATATTGCATTAATAAACGAATCCAATCAATGGATTAAATCAATGTCATATAATCAAAGCATTTAAAATAAAACCCTAGAACCTATACATTGCCATAAACACAAAGCTAAAGTTTCATCACAACCCTATGATTGAGATTTAGTTACTCATGGAAGACGATTGACGAAGATGTCTTGACGAAATCCCCATTGATGCTCTTCCCCAAGCTCCAATAAAGCCTCCCAAAACTTCTCCCAAGATGTGAATCCCCCCAAAAATGAGTTTGGGCTCTTATTTATAAGTTTTGGGATGAAAAACGTCTTTAATTCCTGCAGGAGATGGATTCCCGTCGGGTCCGGGCCCACTAGTCATCACAGCGAACTTCGCAAGGTCACATCTCCCTCGATATAGCTCCGATTTATACAATCTTGGACTCCACAGATATCTACTCGAAAAGGGCTTTCCAACGGTACGTAGATTTCATGAATCCAACACTCGAGTGGAAAGTTATGACTATTTCAAGTTGCTGCCTCAGAAAATTTCGAGAATAATGGTGCAATTAGAAGACCTTCCATGTTGGCATGCTATGGGTTGAGTGGGACCCATGTTGGATGTCCAAGGCATGTTTGGACTCTTGCTTTGTTTCTTATTTGAGTCTCTTCCCATAGTTAGCAGCTTTCTTACTTGCAACTCCGGTTTGTCATGCTTTGTGGGATTTCTTCCATTTTAGCTCTGAATTTCGCTTCTTGCATCTGTAGTACATACAAATAATAAAATAACATAATTAAGCTAATTAATTTCTTTCGACGGTATAACCAAGTCCTCATTAAGGGGCCTAAAATGTATCTTTTAGGCTCTCATCACACCCCCCAACTTACACTTTGCTAGACCTCGAGCAAAGCTAAAACAAAAAGAAAACTAACTAAGGCCACTTTCGTAGGGAGCACGGCTGCACTTAGCATGTGCAGCAAGCCTTTAAACCTCTAAGTTCCCCATAGAGGACGAGTTATAGTCTCGTGAGGGTTTGCAGTGAATCTACCCACAAAATTCCTAAAACATAAAAGAAAAACAGGGAGAATTTTCCGCCAAGGTATCGACGAACACCGGATATTCCTGATTTTTGGGGTTTTCCATACACACTCAAACGTGGTTCACCAATCCTATCTTTTGTCAGAAATCCTCAAAATCATGCTGGAAAAATTGATCGTGCACGGTGAAAATTGTGTACATATAGAGGCATGAAAGCATAAAACGATCCACTAACAATTTCCGTGAAAATACATCTTATTCTTTCGAAATGTTGGGCCACCGAACCTCAGTAAAAGTTCACATGATTCCTCTCAAGGCATTTATGGTGGCTTTCACACTATTGTTTTTCAAAGGACATGACAACACTATTTTGATTTTTTTTTTCTTTTTTTTTTTTTTTTTTTTGAAAGAAATGACTGTGCAATGTCTAGGTCCTTTAAGCTTTCTAATTAACCCATGTAACGAGCATTCAGCCAATGACTCCCAAGACAGATGTCCTTAGGGCACTAGGTATGGCAATACCCCTATGGGTTTACTGGCTCAGGTTAAAAAGGCTACGAACCCAAACTAGTCACAACTTTTTTTTTTTTTATGGTCCCCAACAATAGGCAGCCCTTTCCATATGCCCGACTTCAGTATAACTGAGGGTCAGCTTTCCATCATAATTGCTCTGAAGTTTTCACTAGCATGGATATCATAGTTTCACATTTCAAATTTTCTATAGAATACGTGTCAAGTGAAAGATCAATAATTCAACAATTTCTCAAAAACTCTTTCTTAAAACAAGATAGTGAACCATTTCTCTTTTTCCTCACAAAAAGTTCCAAAAACAGGGTATCTTCGTTTCACAAAAACCTGGCTGGAAATCTCCCGAAAGACTACCAAAAATAGCAAAAGCTCCTTTTTTTTTTTAAAGGGAAAAGACAAGGAAAAAGAAAAGATAAATAAAAGACAACAAGCAAACAGAACTAAAACTGCTAAAACTACCCCTAAACTACTCCCAAGGTCAATACCCCACCCCCCAACTGAATGTAACAGTGTCCACAATGTTAAACATAAAATAAAAGATAAAAGACAATAAAAGTAAAGGAAAAAGGAGGGATATCACCTGGGTAGTGCTAAACAAAACGATGCACAGTAAAGAAAAGTCGGGTAGACCCCCCAACTTGCACGAAAGAACCTGCAAAATGTTAGCACCAATCTAGAAACACAAATATAGAAGCTAAAAAAAAAAACTACCTAAAAAGTGAAAGAAACATCTAAATCATCCTCCTCATCCCCGCCATGGCTAGTCCCTTCACCTCTGTCATGCATGTGATCATCTCTGTGAGGAGGGGAAAGGCCACGCAGACCTCTCATTAAAGATCGAATTTCGAAAAGAGAGTCTGTCGTGCGAGTGGCAAAGTCTTCAAAGCGAGACTCAAAAGCTACCTGACGGGAATGGAGGGCCTGCTGACCTTAGAGGATAGCCTGTACTGGGCATAGGTCATGTGAAATGGGTCAGCCGGCCCCGCAGGAGGGTGTACAACTGAAAAAAAAAAAACAACCTAAACTACCTCAACACAAGTGCAAAAGAATTAAGAAAAAGAACAGTAAGGAAAACAAGTAAAAAGATTTTTTTTTTTATACCTACAATTTGCTCGCCGGAGCTCCGGTGAAGTCGCCGGAGAAGACGACCGGAAAAGTTCGCCGGAGAGAAGCGGGAACCGCCGGCGCGTAGAGGAGCTCGTTGGTATGAGAACCCAAGGGTGCTACTTTGTTGGAGAGCCGCGAGTGCCGGTAGATCTAACCGGATAGCTTGGATGTCGCCGGCGGGAATGGGGGCTCCGGTGGCACTTGTGTAGTAGAAGAATGGGGTAGAATGGAAGAGGGGAAGGAGAGGAAGGAAATGGTGGTGGAGAAAAATGGAGGAGGAGAGTAGGGATGGATGTTGTGATGAGGGTGGTTGTGGGAGGGAAAAGAAAGAAAGAAAGAGGTGGGTTTGGAGAAGAAAAGAAAGTGGGGAAGGGGCTGCCCTAGCATTCCTTAAGATGCCCTATGTTTTTTTTTTTTTTTTCCGGAATTTCCGGCGTCCAGACGCCCGGATGGGGCGTCCGGACACCAAGGCAGAGAGCAGCTTCTGTAAAAATTTTCCGGGCGTCTAGACGCCCAGGTGGGGAGTCCGGACGCCCCATTCCAGAGAGCAAGGAGGTTTTTTTTCATTTCGGGCGTCCAGACGCTCATATCCGGCGTCCGGACGCCCCATTCCAGAGAGCAGCCTGATTTTAAAAAAATCCGGGCGTCCAGATTCCGGAGAGATTTTCTTTTTTTTTTTTTTATTTTTAGCCCTCATGGCTAGGACTCACTACCTAAAGGTATCCCCCTCCTCCATCTTGGGTGATCCAAAATGGACTCAATTGTAACGACAAAAAGGGCTAAAAGACACTAACACCTATGCTACAACTCTATCGACAATCGGGTTTCCTCCCGCAAGAGCTTGGTTTAACGTCGTCAGCCAGACGTCAAGCACTATCAGCCCATAGGATAGGACGGGTCCTTTAAAACAATGGACTCCACCACTTCACCTGCAGTAATACCCTCTATGTAGGGTTTCAACCCTTGACCATTGACCTTGAGAAAGCCCCCCGTGTTGGGGTTGCGAATCTCTACTGCACCATGGTCAAAAACCTTGGTTACCACATACGGTCCATCCCACCGTGACCGCAATTTACCTGGAAAGAGACGCAATTTGGAATTGAAAAGCCAAACTTTTTTATTAGGCTCAAAGGACTTTCGCAAAATGTGTTTGTCATGGAAAGCTTTAGTCCGAGCCTTGTAAATTTTTGATCTCATGTAGGCTTCGTTCCGAATCTCTTCCAACTCATTGAGTTGGAGTTTTCGAGTAGAACCGGCAGTGGCCATATCGAAATTGAATTGCTTGATAGCCCACATGGTGCGGTGCTCGAGTTCCACGGGCAAGTGGCAGGCCTTGCCGAACACTAATCGATATGGGGACATACCAATTGGGGTCTTGTACGCAGTACGGTAAGCCCATAAGGCATCATTTAACCGCAACGACCAATCTTTGCGGTCGGGCTTGACCGTTTTTTCCAAAATACGCTTCACTTCCCTATTGGTTACTTCGACTTGGCCGCTGGTTTGAGGATGATAAGGTGTAGCTACCTTATGTGTGATGGAGTACTTTTTAACCAGCGCTTCAAAGTGTTTATTCACGAAGTGGGTGCCCTCATCACTTATTATTGCTCGCGGACAGCCAAAACGACTAAAAATATTGCTCTGCAGGAAGTTGACCACAACTTTGTGGTCATTAGTCTTTGTAGCAGTCGCTTCCACCCACTTGGACACGTAATCAACCGCCACTAGAATGTATGGAAAACCAAAAGACGGCGCAAACGGTCCCATAAAATCGATGCCCCAAACATCAAAAATTTCTACAATCAAAATCGGTTGTAGGGGCATCATGTTTCTCCTAAACATGTTACCTGTTTGCTGACAGCGCAAACAAGTTTTGCAAAATTGATGTGCATCTCGAAAAAGAGTGGGCCAATAGAAGCCACTCTGTAACACTTTTGCAGTAGTTTTCTTCCCACTGAAATGCCCTCCACACGCAAGAGAGTGACAGAAAGTAAGGATACTGTTAAATTCACTCTCAGGTACACACCTCCTAATCACTTGGTCTGGACAGAACTTGAAAAGTTCAGGATCCTCCCAAAAATACGTCTTTACTTGGGAGAAGAAACGATCATTGTCTTGCTTGGACCAATTTGAAAGAATTGCCCCCACTGCCAGATAATTTACAATATGAGCATACCAGGGGGGGCGATTTTGGGACACCATAAGCAATTGCTCATCTGGGAATGAGTCATGTAAGGGTAAGGTGTCTTCCGTGGTGTTCACCAAGATCCGGGATAGGTGGTCAGTTACACTGTTTTCGGAACCCTTCTTGTCCCGAATCTCAAAATCGAATTCTTGAAGTAAAAGAATCCACCGAATCAATCTTGGCTTAGTGTCCTTTTTCGACAACAAGTACCGTAACGCAGCATGATCTGTGAACACTATAACTTTCGATCCTAACAGATAAGACCGAAATTTATCCAAGGCGAACACAACAGCCAACAATTCCTTCTCCGTTGTAGTGTAATTCAGTTGGGCATCGGAGAGGGTTTTGCTAGCATAATAGACAACATGTGGAACCTTGTTCACCCGTTGGCCCAGGACTGCTCCGACCGCATAGTCGGAAGCATCGCACATAATCTCAAACGGATGGGCCCAATCCGGTGACTGAATGATAGGGGCGGTAGACAAGGCCTCCCGCAGCTTTTCAAAAGCTTGCATGCAAGCCTCGTTAAAGTCAAACGAGGCCTCCTTGGTGAGCAATGTGCGCAAGGGTCTAGAGATCTTACTAAAGTCTTTAATGAATCTACGGTAAAACCCTGCATGTCCTAAAAAGGATCGGACTTGCTTAACCGTTGAGGGAGGTGGAAGTTTGGATATCAGATCAACCTTGGCCTTATCCACCTCAATGGCTCTAGCAGAGACGATATGCCCCAAAACGATGCCCTCTCGCACCATGAAATGACTTTTCTCCCAACTCAAGACCAAGTTTGTCTCGGTACAACGTTTCAGCACCTTTGCCAAATTATGGAGACATTCATCAAAGGAAGGTCCGAAAACAGAGAAATCATCCATGAACACCTCTAAGAATTTCTCCACCATGTCGGAGAAGATAGACATCATACACCTTTGAAAAGTCGCGGGTGCATTACAGAGTCCGAATGGCATCCTCCGGTAAGCGAATGTACCGAAAGGACACGTGAAAGTTGTTTTCTCCTAATCATCGGGGTAGATGGCCACTTGGTTATATCCAGAATAACCATCCAGAAAACAATAAAACTCTTGGCCAACTAACCTTTCTAAGATCTGGTCAATGAAAGGTAGGGGAAAATGGTCCTTTCGGGTCATGGAATTCAACTTTCGGTAATCAATGCACACGCGCCACCCAGTAGTGGTACGTGTGGGAATTAGTTCTCCGTTCTCATTTTCCACAACCGTGATGCCAGACTGCTTGGGTACCACTTGAGTAGGGCTCACCCACTTGCTGTTAGAAATTGGGTATATAATACCCGCATCAAGAAGCTTCAGTACTTCTTTCATGACCACCTCTTTCATGTTAGGATTTAAACGACGCTGCATTTCACGTGACGGTTTCGCGTCATCTTCGCAATGAATGCGGTGCATGCAGATGGAGGGGTCAATGCCTTTCAAATCGGCTACAGACCAGCCGATTGCACTTTTGTGCTCTTGTAACACATCCAAGAGCTGACTTTCCTGATCATCAGATAGATCAGAAGCAATGATGACTGACAAAGTATCCTTTGGTCCAAGATAGACATACTTGAGTGTAGCAGGAAGTTGTTTTAACTCAAGTTTGGGAGGAACTTCAATCCAGGGAGGGGCTGGTGCTTTAGAGAGTGGAGGTAGGTGTTCGATCTTTGCTCTCCACGGGGGAAAATCCAGCATAGCTACCTCATCCAAAAGGGCGTTGACCTCGGTAATCGATTGGTCAACATCATACTCATCAAAGCTAAAATGGGATAAGCAAGCTTCTAAGGGGTCCTCAGTTAAAACATAAGGGAGGGCTTCATCAACTAGCTCATCAACAACATCGACTGTGAAACAGTCGTCATTTTCCGAGGGCTGATGGGAGGCCTTGAAAGCATTCAGCCTTACTTTCATATTGCCAAAGGAAACATCCATAATTCCAGTGCGACAATTAATGGTCGCATTAGCTGTGGCCAAGAAAGGGCGGCCGAGGATGATTGGAGTTTGTTTCCGTAGGTTTGGCACTGGTTCTGTGTCAAGGACAATGAAATCAGCGGGAAAAAGAAATTTGTCCACTTTGACAAGAACATCCTCAATTATACCCCGGGGCACCCTGACGGATCTGTCAGCAAGTTGCAAGGTGACCGTAGTGGGTTTCAACTCACCCAACCCAATTTGCTCATACAGTGAGTAAGGCAAGAGATTGACACTAGCTCCAAGATCCAACAACGCATGATCAATAAGGTGACTCCCAATTGTACAAGTTACAGTGGGGGTGCCAGGATCTTTCAGCTTCGGAGGAGTGTCATGCTGAATTAAGGAACTCACTTGCTCGGTGAGCAAGACCTTTTTGGACACATTGGGTTTGGATTTACGCTTCTGGGTGCACAAGTCTTTTAGAAATTTTGCGTACGAAGGCACTTGCTTGATAGCATCCAGCAAAGGTAGATTGATCTTTACTTGTTTGAACACATCTAGCATTTCATCCATGGTTGCTCCCTTTTTCCCGAAGGGAGAGGGTGTGTCCAGACAAGTGGGGAAAGGGACTTTAGGCACATAAGTGGGTGCCTCAGCTGGGATAGATGAAGAAGTGGGAGTGCTGACCCCCTTTTCCTTGGGACTCGTTTCCACCCTAGAGCTTTTGGGGTCTGGGGCAGATTCTCTAATGATTTTCGAAGGCTCTTCAGGCCTAGTCTCGACCTCACGCCCATTCCTCAGCGTGACAACTACCTTAGCTTCCTCATGATAAGTACCATGAGGTTGAGAACTACTTCCCACCTCGAAAGTATTCTTGGGGTTGACAGTGGGTTGGCTAGGTAAACGGCCCTCTTCTCTTCTATTAAGAGCACTGGCTATTTGGCCCATCTGGGCCTCTAACTTGGCTATGGACTGAGAATGAGAGTGGACCAGTTGATTACCTGCTTTGAGCTCCTTTAGCTCCTGCAGTACCGTCTCCTCAAATGATGGGTTTCTTTGAGGGGGTTGAGAGTTGGGTGGCTAGTAGGATTGTTGGGAACGATAGGCCGCAGGATTGTATTGAAAGTTAGGCCTATTTCCCATTTGAGAGAAATAAGTGCCCTGACCAGGCGACTTCCATGAAAAATTGGGGTGACTGCGCCATCCCGGGTTGTAGGTATTCGAATAAGGATCATTACTCGGTTTGGAGAACCCCTGTGCAGCATTCACCTTCTCTTGCACAAACTCAGGAAATTGGGGTGCTGCAGGACAGTCACTTACAAAATGAGTGGGGCTGTTGCATAAAGCACAAGCATCTTGATGAGCAGGGGGCTGGGGAGATGAAGACTGGAGAGATTGTCCCCCAGAAATCAGCTGATCTAGCTTTTGGGTCAAGGCAGCCACTTGGGTTGTGAGCTCATTAGAGGGCTGAATTTCAAATACCCCCCTTAGGTTTCTGCAAAATCGAGGCTGCTGGCCTCTCCAATCTAGCAGTGGAGGCATGGTGCTGAAATGTCTCACTCATATTCTCAAAAAGTTCCCATGCCTCATCCTCATTTTTCAGCATAATTGATCCCCCACTGGCGGTTACTACCATCTTTCGCCATTCGGGTGATAGCCCATCATAAAAGAATAGCACCAATTGCCATTTGACAATTTGGTGATGATGACACTTTCTAAGGAGATCCTTAAATCTATCCCACGCCTCATGAAACTGTTCACTGTCGATTTGGGCGAAGGATGTGATGGATCTCCTATACTGATTTGTTTTGCCCACAGAGAAATATTTGTCCAAGAATTTTTGTTGGAGTTGGGCCCAAGAATTGATAGAGTTTGGAGGTAAAGTACTCAGCCAATACTTGGCTTTGTCCTTTAATGAAAACGGAAAGAGAAACAATTTTAGGGCCTCACTACTGAAATTGTTTATTCGCACTGTGGAGCAAATAATCAAAAACTCATCAATGTGGTTGTACGGGTCCTCATTGTTCAAGCCATAGAAAGAAGGGATCAGATTGATTGTGCTGGGCTTGATTTCATATTGAGCTGCCTGTACTACGGGCAGCTGAATACACGATGGTGACGCGTATTCGGACGGAGTATAGTGCTCCTTCAAGGGTCGGAGAGGTGGAGCCTCAGGACCCTCATCCTCTTTTCTTTCTTCAGCCATTAATGAATTTGTGTGTGAGACAGCAGAACGGTGTTTAGATGATCTAATTTTTCTAAGGGCTCGCTCTAAATTTTGGTCTAAAGAAACCAAATTTGGATGACAAGAGCGACGACCAAGCATGCACACACAAAACTTACTGCAATTATATGAAAAGAATTAGAAAGTCTAAGCTTACCGCGCTCCAGGTATAAGCGCTCTTTCACTTGAGTAGGACTTTCAAGTTGTCAACAGTGCTCTTGGATCCTGCATAAACCTTAGGGTTCGCTGTGTTAGACTTAATATCCTGCAGTAAGAATGGTGAAGATGTGAGAAAAGATGAATAAGTAAAAGAAAAAGAAAAAGGAAGACTAAACTAATACTAGAATTAAAAGAAACAAACAACCGTACTAATTGTCCCCGGCAAGAGCGCCAAAATTATGATCAATCCTAGAACAGGGTCTCAAATATAATTTATTCTCCGCTATTATCTCCGCTTGAAAAAGCAGAGATGTTAACCGAGTATCGTATCTGATGATGCCAAAAAGTGGTTTTCGGGCACCACCGGTCAAGTGATTGGTAAATGATGTGAAATTAATGAAGAGAGAGAGAGTTTATAGTGGTTCGGTCATTGTGACCTACGTCCACTTAAATTGATTGCTTTACTACTTCGGGGAGGAGATTACAAGGTAGTCAGATACAATGATAGTGAGAAAAATCCATCCTTCCTCCGTTAGTAGGACTCTCCTTTTATAGTCTTTCCCCACCAGGTGGGGAGGATCTCCCGCGATCTCAAACGGTGTACGCTCCAGTCTGGTGGAGCCTCCCGCACTGTCATCAACAGATGAGCAGATAAGATCTCTTCCGCGGGACTTGGTGAAAGCCGGTAGATGGAACGACGCGTGTGCTGACTCTGTCATTCGATGGATCCGGACCTGGCCCTTAACGGGTAGATGACGACCCGGGCTCATCATGGACTTGGGTCAGTTGGTCTTGACCTGCTATAGTGGACCGAGCTGTTTGGGCCTAACTCGTCACTGCGGACCGAGTCATTTGGGCCTGACCCATCAGTATCCACTGGGACAAAAAGGCTAAGTTGCGTTGTTTCCTAAATTCCTAAACTAATCCTAGTAGAAGACAAAGTTCTGATTATTAAACTAATCCTATTAAAAAATGAAGTAATGGGTTGATGGGTTTGCAATTTCTGAATTAACAAATTGAAAGACAAGTTTTTGATCCAATTAGAGAAAAGTCTTAGGGTATGAATCCACCGTAGCCTCGTGCAATGGCGAATATAGGTCTAGGGTTTCACTGTCAATGCTTTCCAGACTCGTTCTGGTTACAAACTTTCACAGAGTCAACAAATAAGGGATGCGGATGCAAATCAGGGCATAACCTATCTCTATGGCATAGATTATCCTAGATCTAACAAACACATTCATTCAAGCATCATATTATATGACTTGGTATTCCAAACTACAAGAATAAAACACCAAGAGAGATATTGCATTAATAAACGAATCCAATCAATGGATTAAATCAATGTCATATAATCAAAGCATTTAAAATAAAACCCTAGAACCTATACATTGCCATAAACACAAAGCTAAAGTTTCATCACAACCCTATGATTGAGATTTAGTTACTCATGGAAGACGATTGACGAAGAAGTCTTGACGAAATCCCCATTGATGCTCTTCCCCAAGCTCCAATAAAGCCTCCCAAAACTTCTCCCAAGATGTGAATCCCCCCAAAAATGAGTTTGGGCTCTTATTTATAAGTTTTGGGGTGAAAAACGTCTTTAATTCCTGCAGGAGATGGATTCCCGTCGGGTCCGGGCCCACTAGTCATCAAGGCGAACTTCGCAAGGTCACATCTCCCTCGATATAGCTCTGATTTATACAATCTTGGACTCCACAGATATCTACTCGAAAAGAGCTTTCCAACGGTACGTAGATTTCATGAATCCAACACTCGAGTTGAAAGTTATGACCATTTCAAGTTGCTGCCTCTGAAAATTCCGAGAATAATGGTGCAATTAGAAGACCTTCCATGTTGGCATGCTATGGGTTGAGTGGGACCCATGTTGGATGTCCAAGGCATGTTTGGACTCTTGCTTTGCTTTCTTATTTGAGTCTCTTCCCATAGTTGGCAGCTTTCTTACTTGCAACTCCGGTTTGTCATGCTTTGTGGGATTTCTTCCATTTTAGCTCTGAATTTCGCTTCTTGCATCTGTAGTACCTACAAATAATAAAATAACATAATTAAGCTAATTAATCTCTTTCGATGGTATAACCAAGTCCTCATTAAGGGGCCTAAAATGTATCTTTTAGGCTCTCATCATGCACTCTCCCTGAGGAATTCAGGAGTTTTTCCTAACAGATGACATTTCCGCTTCTGGATGGTTTGTAATTGTGGATATTGTTTAATTTTCTATCCTCTATTAGAAATACAGTCATGGTGCAATGGAGCATGTACAACCTGCTAAAACGTAAGATTTTTCTATTGAATTGGTTATAATCAAGAATATATTTCAGTGGAGTGATTGTCCTCCCACTGTGAGAGACAAAACATAACATAGATGAATTCAATACCATCTTGTGGATCTTGTTTAATTGTCTAATGTATAATAGAAGTATATCTGTACTAAAATGGTGCTTTTAGAACCTACTAAAACTAGAAATTGTGTTGAAGAGACAATAAGCAGGACAATGTTTAGATGGAGTTGATTGTTCTGATCTTGCAGGGGACAAATCTTTACATAGATGAATTGAATCATAATCCCTTTGATTAGTGCTAATTATAGAGTTCTTATTCCCCTTTTATTTGGGCTAATTTATAGATATTATAATCTCAACTAACGATCTAATTCAATGCCATCACCTTTGCCCTAACCACCAATCTGGGTCAGCTTCTTTTTCTTTTCTTTTTGCTAATGGAGGGTTTCCAATCCTTTGGGCTGGACTAATCCTTCCGAGCCCAAAGAGAAGCCGGGTAAATCCTCTGATGCCCTCAAGTGGTAACACTAGTGGACTCAACATTCGGTTCCTAAAGAGGGGGGCACCAGAGATCGATATCAGGACCTCTAGCTCCGAAATAGAGAGGAACTGTAGTCTTGACCACTCGGCCAATCCCTTGGGGTCAACTTAATTTGGTATCTCTCTCTCTCTCTCTCTCTTGTGTGTGTGTGATTGATTGTGTGTGTCAGTGAATGTGAGAAAAAAGGACAAAGTACATGATCTCGGTGACAAGACCATCTTTATGGCCTAATCCCAATTATCTGGGTCTCTTTTGTGATTTTTTTCTTTTTCCACTTGATCCTATTGAAGTCTATGTTCACAAATCACAACTCCAGAGTCCTACAATGTCCTTACTTATTGTTTCAGCCAAGGTCTTAATTGGCCTTCCCCTTCTAGTTCCTTGAAATTAGTAAACCTTCAAAACTAGTTTGTGGGCTAATCAGGCATTCTGTGCACATCGCCGAACCATCTCACAAGGTATTCCTTCTCTTTTCTAGAATTGATGCTGCCGATAGGTTTCCTATTGTGCCTCCATAGTCCATTCCTAATTCTATCCTTTATCTCCCACATCCATCTCAACATTTGCTTCTGTCTTCCCTTTTCTTCCATGCCCAACATTCAGCTCAAAATAGCAGAGCAGGTCAAATTGCCATCCATTAAAAGCGACCCTTTAATCTAAGTGCCATTCTGTTAAGATCTGATGATCATGCAATGAGAGAAGAATTTGGGGGAAAAGTTGATGTCTTAACAGAGCATCGACTATCCATTTTATAATAGAATTTACCCAATTACAAGCTACTAATCAGCAGCAATTACAAGCTAATTACAATCAGCAATTAAGGAAATAAAGATAAAAGGAATCCTAATCTCTATACATAGAAGTATATCTATGATACAAGCTGTATAAGATTTATCCCAATCCCACACGTGGGATATTCTACATGGGCCTAGATGGGCCAAGATTAGTGTACATGGGCCTATTTATTTCATGAGTTATCTTCTACACTCCCCCTCAAATTGATGTGGTGATGCAGAAAACATCAATTTGGAAGTAAGATCATGATGACGCGTTTTGGGGAGAGCCTTGGTGAAGATATCCGCCAACTGGTTAAGAGTAGAGACATGAGGAAGGGATATCTTCTCAGTAACGACGTGCTGACGGATGAAGTGACAATCAATCTCAATGTGTTTCGTCCTTTCATGAAAGACTGGATTGTTAGCAATTCTGGTAGCACTAGTGTTGTCACCATGCAGAGGTGTAGAACGACCAAGGAGAACACCGAATTCACACAAAAGACGGCGTAGCCAGATGATTTCGGCACTAGCAGAGGACATTGCCCGATATTCTGCCTCGGCCGAAGACTTCGAAACGGTGGTTTGCTTCTTGCACTTCCACGAAATGAGAGAATCCCCAAGAAACATACACCATCCAGTAGTAGAGCGCCGAGAATCGGGACACCCAGCCCAGTCGGCATCAGCATAAGCAGATAAGCACAAAGAAGTACCCGAAGAGTAGAATAGACCATGGTGAAGGGTGCCTTTAACATAGCGGAGTATGCGTAAAGCCGCTGCAAGGTGAGATTTGTGGGGATTGCTAACAAACTGGCTAACCGTATGAACAGCATGAGAAATATCTGGCCGAGTCATAGTTAAGTAGAGCAAACTACCAACTATCCGCCGGAAAATAGAGGGATCATCCAGGGGAGGGCCATCATTCGAACTGAGTTTGCTGTTCAATTCCATAGGCGTATCAACCGTGTGAGCATCATCAAGCCTTGCCGAATTAATCAAATCTTTAGCATATTTGCGCTGATGGACCCGAATGCCAGATTTGTTACGCACAAACTCAAGCCCCAGAAAGTAAGTGAGAGGACCAAGATCCTTCATTCTGAAGTGGCGAGTAAGATGAAGTTTGAGATCCATAATGCCAGCAACATCATTGCCACTAAGAATCATATCATCAACATAGATTAAGAGAAATGTGTAGCCTTTCGGAGTCCATCTGATGAAGAGGGAACTATCAGAGTGACTCTGGTGAAAGCCAGCTTGAAGGATAGCTGTCCGAAATTTATCAAACCAAGCCCTGGGAGCCTGCTTAAGCCCATAAAGAGCTTTCTTCAATTTACAAACATGTTGTGGAGGACAAGCATATCCCGGAGGTGGTTTTAAATACACAGTCTCACGCAAGTCGCCATGCAGAAAGGCATTTTTGACATCCATTTGCCATAGGGGCCAGTTGCGGGCGGCAGCTACACAAAGAAGAGTGCGAACAGTTGTCATTTTAGCCACTGGTGCAAAGGTCTCCTCATAGTCAATCCCATATTCCTGCTTATACCCCTGTGCAACTAATCTGGCTTTGTAGCAGTCAAGACTCCCATCAGAGTGAACTTTTATGGAATAGATCCATTTACTGCCGATTACAGATGCACCATCAGGGGCCGGTACCAACTCCCATGTTTTGTTTGCTTCTAGAGCAAGCAACTCCTCATTCATAGCATCCTGCCAGTAAGCAATCTTCGAGGCCTGTGAATATGAGGTGGGTACAGGAGCACTATCCAAAGAAGTGAAAAGAGCAGGAAAACCATAACGGTCAGGGGTAACTGAAGGACGACTAGAGCGTCGCAGGGGTATGATATTATCAGAAGAAGCATTAATACCTGAGGGTGCAGTAGGTGGCACTGGAAGAGGATCAGAAGAGGGAGTCCCCACAGGAGGAACTGTGTTACGCCGAACATAGATATTGGTAATAGGAGGTGGAGAAGTCGCTGGGAAGTGCGGCATATAAGACACAGCAACAGGGTGAGTATCCAATCGCAAAGAAAAGAAAGGAATGTTTTCCAAGAAGATCACATTACGAGATATTCGCATGCGTTTTTCGGATTGATCATAACACAGAAATCCCTTGTGTTCAGTACTGTAACCTAGAAAGATACATTTGGCAGCCTGAGGAGACAACTTAGTACGCTCTGTAGGTGAAAGATGAACAAAGCACAGGCAGCCAAACACTCGTAAGTGAGAATATGAAGGGGCATGACCAAAGAGAATTGCATAAGGAGTAGTCTTTCCTAGAACAGAGCTAGGATGACGATTGAGGAGATAAACAGCAGTTTGTGCAGCATCACACCAAAAGGTGGGAGGAACTAAGGATGCAAGGAGGAGAGAACGAACAGTTTCAAGAATATGTCTGTTCTTCCTCTCCGCAACACCATTTTGCTGTGGAGTATGAGGGCAGGATTTTTGGTGAAGAATTCCTTTATCAGAAAGGAAGGCAGAAAAATCATGGGACATGTATTTTCCACCGGAGTCAGACCTAAGAATTTTTATTTCTTTTTGAAATTGTGTTTGAACCATTTTGTAAAACTTTTGAAAAAGAGAAAGTACTTCAGACTTGAAGCGCATGAAATAAATCCAAGTGAAACGGGAATGATCATCAATGAAGGTCACATAATACTTAAAGCCTGTCCTACTCAAGGTGGGTGCAATTCCCCAAACATCAGTGTGAATAATATCAAAAGATGATAAAGCACGAGAACTATGAATAGGAAAAGGCAAGATATGACTCTTACTCAAACAACACGTTTCACACTTAGATTGAAGTAAAGAGGACATCATGTGAGTATCAAAAG
This sequence comes from Cinnamomum chago, assembly GCA_038049695.1. Lineage (NCBI taxonomy): Eukaryota > Viridiplantae > Streptophyta > Magnoliopsida > Laurales > Lauraceae > Cinnamomum > Cinnamomum chago. The sequence continues at coordinate 81,378,056 of CP142452.1, forward strand.
TGGGTTCTAAACAACCAATTTTAAATAGGGAAAGTAAAGAAGCATTGCTCACATGACCAAGACGACTATGCCACACTGTCCACAATTTATCTAACTTAGGAGAAGAAGAAGAAAAGAGAGAAGAAGAAGAAACGAGCGAGTGATGTCCAATGTCCAGCAGAAACAGTCGACCATGTTTACTCCCCGTTGCGATCACCTTCCCAGTTTGCCGCCCCTGTATGACACAACCAGTGGAAGAAAAGTTAATATGGTACCCATCATCAATAAGTTGTCCGACAGAAAGTAAATTGGCTGATAATTTGGGAACAAAGTAGACATTGGGAAGGTGAAGAGACTGGCCAGAGACACCAGATAAAGTAATGGTACCAATTCCAGAGATGATTAATTGGTCTCCATTAGCAGTGGTAATTTTGTCTTTGCCAAGGTAAGGGTGAGAGGTTGTAAAGCTACTTTCTACAGAAGTCATGTGGTTCGATGCTCCTGAATCTAGAAACCATGTGGAGGGGGTGATGAATGAAGATAAAGAGACTGATGAATGAAAAGCAGGGAATGCTAGAGGAGAATGAGGATGATACCGACCACCATGAAAGCCCATAGATGCATAAGCTGATGTCACCATGTTCTGAATTGGTTCTTGAATTGGGGCTGGAGTCATGGAGCAACCAAGGACTAAGAGCAACAACAGCAAACAGCAACAGCAATAGCAAATATGCACACAGCAGTAATGGCGCAGTAAACCCAGCAGCAGCAAGTAGTACCAAAATATACTAAACAGTGAAGCAGAAGGCAGCAGAGAAGATGAAGTCTGCTAAAAAAAACAGCAAGGGAATCTGCTGTAATCTGTGTTAATTTGATTGAATCGGCTAGAACCTTGCTAGAAGTGTGCTAAAGCAGCAGAGGAGGTGTCTGATGAGCAATCCAGCAGCAGACAGCAGAAACAGGGCCAATAAAGCACCCATGCGAGCTTGATTTTGGAGGCAGGAGCTGTGCATGGACCCCACAAAATGATCTCAAATGGTGAGAAAAAAATCCATAAAAATCCTTAGAATGCTCCTTAAGGACTGTCGATCCCAACTGTGAAGGCTACGTGGTGATTCAAAGTTGATCAGAGATGGGCCATAGTTGATCAGAGGCTTTCACAAAAAATATAGGTCCAGGCGACCTGGATTTGGACCTCTAAATCCCTGCGTGTGGCCCACAGCTGGATCTGATTGAGAATCAGATCTACAAGGTTCAAGGAGACTCAAAATATCTTTCCAGCAAGACAAGATTCATCAAGATCCATCCACAATCCAAGATTTTGTACGGCTGTGATTAAAACTATCTTAAAAAACTGGAAAATCACAAATCGGGGCAAATGGCCTACCTCTGATCTTGGAAAAATGTTGAAAAAATCTTCAAAATTACCAGGAGAGAGAGTCGACCACTACTGTGGGGAATTTGTGACATGCCATGATGATCGCAGGTGGGCCACTGGTGATCATATCATCACAGACGTCTGTTTCCTCCGTCTGGTTGCTGAAAGAAGCGCAGATCCCTGATCTAGTTGATTGCAAGATTACAGATCCTTGATCTGTTGGCTTTTCCCAAGAGTTCTCTCAAAAACAGCTAGTCTTTAATAATTTCCCACGATCAGTATAGGCTCTGATACCATGTTAAGATCTGATGATCATGCAATGAGAGAAGAATTTGGGGGAAAAGTTGATGTCTTAACAGAGCATCGACTATCCATTTTATAATAGAATTTACCCAATTACAAGCTACTAATCAGCAGCAATTACAAGCTAATTACAATCAGCAATTAAGGAAATAAAGATAAAAGGAATCCTAATCTCTATACATAGAAGTATATCTATGATACAAGCTGTATAAGATTTATCCCAATCCCACACGTGGGATATTCTACATGGGCCTAGATGGGCCAAGATTAGTGTACATGGGCCTATTTATTTCATGAGTTATCTTCTACACATTCTGCCATAGCATAGCACTCCACTAGCTTGTTTTCACTTCATCACCCATCCTATTTTGTTTGTGATTGACCCTAGATACCAAAATCTGTCACATTGTCGCACTAAGTTGTCTTTAATTTTGATCAACTCATCCTTTTTAATTTGCTATATGCTAATTCTCAGTTCATTTGACTTAGATGCGTTTCTTAGCATCTAGCTTATCCTTTTCCAAATCAGGCTCTTTTAAGCAACGTGTATCTCAAGCCTAAACACATGGAGACTGAGTGACTGACCATATAGCTGGAGAGAGAGAGAGTACAAAGACAAAAACACCAGTAATAATAGCTTTGTTGGTTCTGGTAGAGCTGAATCCGGTACTCATAGGAGCAAAAGATCCTCCCTTTAACTAGAAGATCATCTTACCAACTCAATCAAGTAGCTAGTGGGATACTGCATCTATGCTATTTATTTCCTTAACCGATGATGTAAATATCAGTTACTGTGGCATTTCAACTAATGAAAGCCCTTGCTCTACAAAAATGATGTATTTGTCATATAGCTTTACTTTGCACCCCACCACAAACCCCCAACCACCCCCCCCCCCCCCAACTCTTCTTTTCTCTCATTTGCTTGTCCAAGGGAAGGGAACTTTGCATAGTCATATAACTTTTATCTCCATCATGCTTATTTAGTGGCTGATGTGCCCAGGGCCGGCTCACCCCATAAGCTGCTGAAGCAGGTGGTGGGGGCCTCACCATGAGGGGGGCCTCAAAATTTTGTAAATCAGGCTAAGGCAAATCCCAATTTTCAAGCCTCATTCATCATTATCTACCACTTAACGGTAAATAAGTTAACCAACCAAAAGCCTAATTCATCATTCTCTACCAACGGTAAATACATTAACCATTAACCAACCAACGCCCAATCGAAAGAAAGCATTAACCCCCAACTCTTCGTTTTCCACGGACTGCCCAACCCACGGTGCAACTGCAACTCTTCGTTTTCCACAGACTCCCCAACCCACTCTGCTCTATTTATCTCCTCCACCCAAACCCAAAACCCATTGTTTTATTCTCCATAATCTAGCAAACAACAACAAAAAAAAAAAAAAAATTGTGTCCCCCAATTCCAGCCGCCCCCCAGTCGAGCTCTTCCATCCATACCAAATCCGATCTCAGCCCCTCTTCTCTGATTGAATCAAGCAGAAAAAAAAGAAAAAAAAAAGCAAAGAAGAAGAAGCAGCAGCGAGGCACCGAGGTGGAGAAGGTACCTGGCACTGGACCATCATCGCATCAGCCCCTCTTCTCTTCTCAGCCAATCTCAGGCCCTCTTCTCTTCTCTTCTCATCATCTCGCCGATCTCAGACTCAGCCCCTCCAGCCCTTCTTCTCTCAGCCGCTTCTTCTCCATCATCATCATCAATTCATCATCACGCGATCGGCGATTCACGCAATCACGCCCTGGGCCCCCCGCCCCTGGCATCAAGCCATCAACAGTTCAACACCATCTCGCAGTCGCCGATTTCACTATTTCAGCAGGTAGCAGTCAGTCCCTCTTCTCTGATTGATTCATTGAATCAAACTGGAAAAAAAAAAGAAAGGAAAGAAGAAGAAGAAGCACCGCCTGGGAGTTCCATAGTTCCATTTGACATAGAGCATCAGAAGAGCAGAAAGCTTTAATAAGGGTTTTAAGCTTTGACCTCGTTCTACGCACAGTACAGAACACGATTACACATTTACACGAGTGGGCCGAGTGGTGGAGTGGGCTGTGGGCGAGTGGCAGGCTGGCAGCTGCATCATCATCACTTATTCACTTCATTGGAGTGGGCTTACATGTTACATCAGTAAGACAGTAACATCACGAGGGCCTGGTTTGTAGATCCGGACTTGGACTGCGCTTACTCTTTTGGAACAGGTTCTTGGCTTTTTTTCTTCTTCTTTTTTTTAATCAAATCTGCATCTAATATACTGTTACAATATAGGTGATATTTATCTATTTGTTATTACTATGAAACGTAAGTTTGAATCTGGTGCTCAAAAACGTCAACGGAAAAAAAAAGAACAAGAGTTGATTCAATCTCAAAAAGATGCGATGTATAAATTTATTAAAAGAAATAAAGAAGATGAGATAGTGAACCCACCTATAGAGAATGAACAGCTAGAGGGTAATGACGAACATAAATTAGATGATATTGAAACCATTAGAGAAAACGATGAAATTGAACATGAACTCGATGATAATGAAAGAATTAGACAAAATGATAAAATTGAACATGTTCTTCCTAGCATAGAACCTAATGAAAGTGCTTAGCTGAATGAGAATAGGAAAATAAACTTAAACTTAGAGGAAGTTTCGTCATTTGAGGAGAACCCCGGTGAACCATCTAACACTCTACTTGCAGATATATATGACCCGGGACAATGGAATAATGTTGATATAAAACTAAGAGATTTATTAGTAGAAAAAGGTCCAGTTAGGGAAATCGGTTTAAAATATCCAGTCGGTGAAAAGTCAAGGAGATTTTCAATTAGACATTATACTCAAATAGCGCCAAATGGAGAAAAGTTTGATAGAAAATGGTTGGTATATTCAAAACATTGTGATAAGGTTTTTTGTTTCTGCTGCAAGTTATTTTCAAAGTCTATGAAAAGTCAATTGAGTAATGAAGGATGCAAAGATTGGAGAAATATTAGTCTTAAACTAAAACGTCATGAGAACTCAACTGGACATGCTAAAAACATGCTTTTGTGGATTGATTTAAAACAAAGGTTATTAAATAATAAGACAATTGATAAAGATATCCAAGAAAAAATTGATAAGGAAAAAAAACATTGGAAAAATGTACTAGTAAGAATTATTGCTGTGATTAAAACCATTTCTAAGAATAACATGGCATTTCGTGGAAGCAATGAGAAGCTTTATGAAGAGAATAATGGGATTTTCTTAAGTATTATTGAAATGATTGCTGAATTCGATCTAGTAATGCAAGAACATGTTTGGCGTATCAAACAAGGTGTAATTAATAATCACTATCTTGGGCACATAATCCAAAATGAATTGATACAATTGTTGGCAACTGAAGTAAGAAATTTCATAATTACAAAACTTCGAGAAGCAAAATACTTTTCTGTTATCCTTGATTGCACTCCGGATATAAGTCATCATGAACAAATGACCCTCGTTTTACGATTTGTAAATGTTTCAATAAGCCCAGTACAAATTGAAGAATATTTTCTGGATTTTATAAAAGTTGATGATACATCAGGAAAAGGACTTTTTGAGGAACTCATCAAAGTTTTAGAACTATTTAATCTAGATATTAATGATGTAAGAGGGCAGGGATATGACAATGGATCGAATATGAAAGGTAAGCAACAAGGTGTGCAAAAACGATTGTTAGATTTGAATCCTAGAGCATTTTATACACCTTGTGGATGTCATAGTCTTAACTTAGTTATTAGTGATATGGCAAGCTCTTGTATAAAAGCGGTGTCTTTTTTTGGAGTAGTCCAACGTATCTATTGTTTATTTTCTTCATCAACTAAGCGGTGGAAAATCTTTACAGACAATGTGAAAAAGCTTACTGTTAAGACATTATCAATAACACGTTGGGAGAGTCGAGAAGAAAGTGTTAGAGCAATAAGGTATCAAGCTCCAGAAATAAGAGATGCATTACTTGAGTTAGCAAATAGTAGTGACGATCCAAAAGTAAAAAGTGAAGCTGAAAGTTTAGCTATACATGATATAGGAAATTATGAGTTTTTATTAGGTATGGTTATTTGGTATGAAATATTATTTTCTGTTAATTTGGTTAGTAAAAGTTTACAATCTAAAAAAATGCATATTGATGGTGCCATTAGTGAATTAAAAGGTCTTGTTACATTCTTTGAAAAGTTTAGAGAAAACGGATTTGAGAAATCTATAGATATTGCAAAATGTATAGCACATGAAATGAATGTTGAACCAATATTTCATGAAAGACGTATAATCCGAAGGAAAAAAAAATTTGATGAGAGTGCCGATAACGAGGTGACTCAATCCCCAGAAGAGTCTTTTAGAACTACTTATTTTTTATGTATTGTGGATCAAGCACTTTCATCTATTAGAAATAGGTTTGAACAACTTAAGAGCTACGAAGAAATGTTTGGATTTTTATTTGATATCAAAAGGTTGAAGTTATTAGATGATGATGATTTGAAACAGAGTTGTCTTAATCTTGAGCAATTCCTAAAACATGGGGAGCATTCTGACATTGAAGGTATAGACTTGTTTGGAGAACTAAAAGTATTAAGAGAAGCTTTGCCAACAGGAACTCAAAGTGCACTTCAAGTATTAGATTATTTAAATAAAATTGAGTCTTTTCCAAATTCATATATTTCTTATAGAATACTATTAACAGTACCTGTTACGGTTGCTTCCGCCGAAAGAAGTTTCTCGAAATTAAAGTTAATAAAATCTTATCTGCGATCAACTATGTCACAAGAGAGATTAAGCGGGTTAGCCATTTTATCTATTGAGAAGAAAATTTTGGAAAACCTTGAATACAAAAACTTGATCAATAAATTTGCATCACAAAAGGCAAGAAAGGTTAAATTCACTTAAAAAAATGAATCCCTTAACAAGTTCCAAAAAAAAAACTAAAAAAGAAAAAACAATTTTTTTGTACTTTTGCCTGGAGCCACAAATTTTGGGGCCTCATTTATACTTTCGCCTGGGGCCACATATTGTCTTGAGACGGCCCTGGATGTGCCCATTCCATAGATTGGGGAACATGATTCAATAATTCAGAAAACTGATGGGATGGATGTCATCTGGGATGGAGGATTCCCCAAATTATTTCTAGATCAAAGATCCCAGTTGTCTAATTTAGTTGTTAAAGAAAACATTATTACAGGTTTTGTTAAAGTAGTTGGGCCTTTTTTTTTTTTTTTTTTGTAGCTTGTTTGCATACCTTATGGCTCACCTCAATGAGATTGGTTTTCATTCTCGCCATACCTTTTCTCAGTACCAGTAGCAACCCTACATTCCTTTAAAAAATTTCACTTGGTTTATTTTTTTCAGCTGCATATTTGAAGGCTATAGCAATAATATTTAGATGTATATTAATCAGGAAGTCTGCAGGGCCATCCCCCATGTGCAGTGGGCCCAATCATCTCATTGGTCTGGATCACTAATCCATGGGTCTTATTTAAACGTTATGGGACATTAAGACGTTCGTGTTTTCCTATGACTGATTTTAACTTTCGGCTATCAAATGGTTGATTTTTTTTTTCTAATGTACTTTTTTTTTTACATTTACTTATTTTGAGTTTTCAACATCCTTATGAGTACTTCTACAAAAAAAAAAAAAGCATCCTTCTGAGTAAGTGGTCTTGACCATGAACAGACAGCATGTCACCTTTTCTGCTGACAAAAAGTTTCAAAAAAAGTAGAAATAAAAGAGAGTGGGAGAGAAAATTTGTGTGCACTTGGTAATTGGCATTGCATGACCCTTCCTTAAATAGGAATGCTGGTCACAAGGTTTCCAAGTGATACATGTGATCTTAAAAGGTAACTCTATCTCAAGAGATAAACCTATTTTAAGAGATTACAAGAAGATAACTACAGTTATAACAACTTATCTATCCCTATCTAGAGATTACAATGGATTCATGTGCCAGTCGACCCATTGGCCCATTCTCAGGGCCAACAAGCTATGTTGCTTGGTATATTTGATATCTGCTGCTTTATAGTTATGACTGCTTACTGCCCTAAAAGGTACTTATAAAGGAATGTACTTATCCGTTGATTGTCTTGACCAAATACTTGCAGAAGATACTGCTGAAAAAAAATGTACTTGTGGACAAAATAAAGGTCGTCCGAAAGGGAACAAAAGAATATGAGTATGGAAAACGACGGAGAGATTTGTTCTTGGAGTTCTATCAGCATCAACGGCACCTCCATAAAAGACTTGAATCAGAGGAGCAAATGTTCTTTCAATCACACCATTAAGTATGAGGATTAAATTTTCATCTTTTAACTATGAAGATTAAAAGGTACTTATTTCCCAGCATCCTCAAATTTCAATCCTTGTGACTCTTTCAAACTGAGCATTCTATAAACTGCATGACTGCTTTAGTGATGCTTTGCACCTTAAAGAATTCAAGGAATTTTTGTATGACACTTGAAATGCATTCTACCATAATGCCTTATGGAAATAGTGTGGGGGTCATGGCTCAATGATCGAGTCCCTAAATAATCTCCAGTTTGTTCATCAGGCCAACCACAGTTTGAGTATGCCCCTTCATCATCATCAAAGCTTTTCCCCAATTATGTATAGGGTCTGCTACATGAATTCTGAATCTCCATTCTAGTCCATATTTATGCTTACTAGTTCCATCCATTTCCTCTTTGGCTCATCGTCAAAGCTTTTCCCCAATTATATTTAGGGTCTGCAACATGAATTTTGAAGCGCCATTCTAGTCCATATTTATGCTTACTACTTCCATCCATTTCCTCTTTGGCCTACCCATTTTTCTTGAGGCGCTATCAGCCTACATAGATGAACTTTTCCTCACCAATATCATATATAGTTGTCCTGAGTTGGACATGTCCAAACCATCTCGAATAAGTCTCTTTTAATTTATCATTTATTGATACTACTTATAAGTTCTCTTGAGAATGTGCTCAATTTTTATTCTACCTAGTTTTATCACACACCATCTCAGCATTCTCATCTTTACTACACTCATTTTTCACATATGTTGTTTCCTGTCCAATATTCTGCTCCATAAGTTGTAACTGATCTATTCATTGTCATGTATAATTTTTTCATTTAATCTTATTGGTTGTGCGCCAATCACAAAGCACTCTAGAAGGAGTCTCCACTTTAACCATCCAACACTATCTTATGTTTAAAATCCTCCTCAATATCTTGTTAGTTCTGTGCCATGGGAAGGAATCTCTTTAAGGTATCTCTTGAGCTTCAATCCACAACACCAAAAACAGGAAATTGGAACGGAAAAGCGTTCCCAATCCTTGCGTTCCTAATCCGTTAAACCGTTCCAAAAACAGGAAATTGGAACGCTTTAACGGATTAGGAACGGTTGGTACCAAATTGGAACGGAAATTGGAACGCTTTTGGAACGGTTTAACGGATTAGGAACGGAAGGATTATGAACGCTTTTCCGTTCCAATTTCCTGTTTTTGGTGTTGTGATCTCAAGACAATTTTATCTCTTTGCGCATTTCTATTGAAGTTACAATTTATCTATTCTATTTTAGTACGACTTATTTTAAAGCAGTTGGATTCTAAAGCCTCTGGCTATCTTTTAGATTTCACATTTACACTATCTCGGGATTCATTACTATATATCATTAGCGAAGAAAATACTCCAAGGTGCCTCCTCTTAGATGAGCACTTACAGCTAGACCATGGGAAAAATGATGGGACAACGCTGACTCTTTGAATGGCCTGCGAATAGAAGGTCGTAAAAAAAATGCATCACTTGCATAAAAAAAATGCATAACTAGTTCACTTTCAAAGTGAGAGGACAAATTTTGAATAAACTCTAGTCTAGTTTAAATTTCTGTCTATGTGGGGACAATCATATACACTATCAAATAATGAATTAGGGTCGTGTTTACTTTAAGCAAGCGAGTTACAATTTTACAGCTGTGACATCAGTTGGCCCTACTTCTTGTCATTCTATATTTATTTTTGAGTTTTGATTTTTGTATCTGATAGTTCTCTCTTTGCAAGTGATTTTAGTTTGTCACTTCCTTACCACTGAGGAAAAATGTTTGATTCTATGATCATGCATGTTCGTGTGTTCCTTGCTTTTATATCCGATCATATCTTTGTTCAAGCTTGTGTTTTGAAATAACAGTCGATGTATCAAAGGAACAGCTAGAAAATAAGTCCAAGATAATACCACAAACTAGAAGAGGAGTCAAGAGATTTACATGGTTCAACATATTGCTTACGCCGTATGGTGATATGACAGCCAAAGGTGCTGCTTCCTTTTTTGTCACTAGAAAAATAAGCGACCACAAAACTTCAAGTCTCTCTCTTCCTTATAGAGAACTCCTTTCAAACCTAGAGAACATTGTGTATTACTTTTTTTTGGGTTTTCCTTCTTCAAGGGTGCGTTTTTTGCCTAGGACCACGGTTTGCACAAGAAAGTTGTAGGTTTAAAACTATACTACCACACTGGGGTTACAGGGGAGTTTATCCGGCTCTCCTTTGGGCTTGAAGGGATTAGTCCAGCTCAAAGGGTTGCGAACCTTCTGAAAGCCAAAAAAAAAAGGTGCATTTTTTAGCGGATGGCATTCTGAGGTAGAGAAAAAAACTCGTTTTATTTTTTATTTTTTTATTTTTTTTGTGTAGCCCACTTTTTCATTGTTTGGTGTGACGTATTTTTTTTCTCTCAACATCGTATTTGAATAATATAGATTCTTGTTTGTAAGTGGAATTTTGTGGTTCTGCAATTAAAAGCTGGTCCATTGGTAAAAAAGAAAGAAAAAAAGAAAGGAAAACGAAGGTGGATCCATAATTTCTTTCTATTATAGTTTTTAGTTTTCCACAGGATGTTGCAGAATCAAAATGAGAAAATATGCTAGAGCTTGGCTAAAATGGATCTCATGAGATGGGTTGATCGTCTTATCAAATCAAAACCACATCACTATCACCTTTGATGTGGGTGGAATTTTTTATGGCTCTGATTAGATGATTATTAATGTAGATGTAGAGAGAGTAGAATAAGACTCTTGCATCTAAATGTGATTAGGATTCTTATTCTACTTAAAATACAATCATTGGATGATTTCTTGCTAATAACTCTCAACACCTAACAAAAAAAAGAAGACGGGTTATCTAACAACAGCCACAAATCTGAATCTGGTTATCTAACATCGAATTGCCACCAACCGTTTAAGCCAGTGGTAGTCAATCCTACTACATCAACGATTGGATCAATAATGCTTGGACATAATGCATTCTTCTGTCACCATTGACATGGGTGGATTTTGGATATGTCATATCCATGAAGACTTTTTTTTTATGAACCCCCCCCCCCCCCCGCGCGAAATGACAAGACACTTTTGGCTGACATTAAGCTCACATGAACAACTAGAGACTGATTCCTGCCAATTCTTTATAGCACCGATGGTGAGGGACCTGCACCGGAAGTGTGGTTGTGGCTTCTCTCACACACACACATTTCTATCCTATGAACACTTTTTGTGCACGCCTCATAGTGGGGCTCACTTGATGACCCATTTTAATGAACCACACATACGGGACGCTCTTAAATTATATTGGTCCCTTTTTTTATACCCATAAAAATGGATTGTACAATAGGATTGATGAGTTAATTTTTAAAGGAGTGAAACTTTTTTGCCATTGATGAAGGGGATTAGGATGATTAGATGAGGCCCATATTTTGTGCGAATATAGGCTTCAACCAAATGAAGAGATCCTCTCCGGTCCCATCCCCAAGTGGGGCCCCACAGAGAGGTCGTGTGCACTAAATAAGCCGCCTATCCTGAATGGCCATTGAATTGATGGAATTACAAGGAGCCATTTTATCCGGAACTGTAAAAAAGATCATAGACAGCTAGTGGCCTTAAGAATAAGAGCAATATAGTCATATTCTTTTAGCCTTGAGGACGTGTGCTGACGATTACTTTGCCTACCTTAGTCAAGAGACTGTTATATAATAACAATTATGCTGAAACAAGGTTCACACTAGGCTATTTTAGCAAGCATGATCTCAGACTTAAAGACTGAAAGCATGCATCCACACTCAAACGTTAATAGTAACAAACTTTAAATGGGTGGATATATATACATGATCATATATGGCTGCTGAGTCCATGTTTTGACTGTAAGGTCTGGTTAAAAAAGCAAGTATTTAAACATAATTTGTAAATTTAATAGATGTGTTTTTCGTTGATTCCAATATGGATGTATGTAGAAATTCTTTTTGTGTCTTTTCTTATGATAATTCTGTAATGCGATTCTGTTTTACAATGAGATTGGAGATTTGGAGATGACCAGCACTTTTTATTGGATTTCAAAACCGTTTTTCAACTTACATGATTGTGAAAATTTGCAGATGAAGGTAGATGGATTACCCATTGAAACCCAACAGGACCAGACCTGTCACAAGTTCCCTGACGCACAACCATGAGGCCATGTTACTGTGCATTGGCTGTAGGATCAGGTGGACCCCACTAATGTTTGATCAGGACTGTAGATCCGGTAGTGGACCCTCAGGTGATCTAAAGGACGCTGGACCCGTGGGCAGCGGACCCCGTTTGGGCCATCATCCAGTAGCTTGATCAGCAAAGGACGTGTTTAAGGGGAAAAATCAGTTTGGACATCAGACGGTGATGGGACCCACTGGGTTGTTTGATCATAGATTTGGGCCGACCCTTTTGCCATACACGGCTGGGTGACGTTGTGTGTGAAGATGATCTGGGTGTTTGATCACCGGGACCCACGATTTTAGCAACTTAATGTCGCAGGCGAGAGGCTCGGTTTTGTTGAAGGCGTTCTGTTACAGAACGTGCAGGTGAAGGAATGAAGTTCGGTGATCCAGGGGTGTATGGAAAGTGTGGATATGTGTTGACCCAGGTACTTCCTAAAGAGAGAATGACATGTGGGGATGACTTTTAATATAAAAAGTGGGAAAAGATAGGGGATGAGATATTAATAAAGGACCTGATGTAGCATGGGAGAACAGGAGAGAGAACGTGATGACTGGTGATGTGATCCATTTGACATTGAGTTCGGTTAATCATTTACTGATCCTTTTAGTTTATGGAAATTAGGAAAAAGGCCTAGTTGTTTTATAAACTCAAATTACACCTTTAGCTTATTTTGAATGTAGAAAATGTTTTGGGATGGAACTTCGGGTTTTCTAAAATTATAAATTAAGATTTTGATTTATCATTATTTGTAAATTAAATATTAAATTATATCTTTGGCTTTTAATGTGTTAAACATTAGATTTTTATACTTTGTTAATTGGATTTTTGGACCTGAGTAAATACCGTTCAGGCAAATGGTATCTTACTAACGTAGGGTTTAGTACTTCGTATTACCTCGAAAAAATCCTAATGAACTCGAACTCAACACATCTCTATTGGAGAACCCTTAATTGGGTCTATGCACCATTGATGGAGAAGGGACGCGTCAATCTTTTATCTATTAGAGATCCTTGTGGTTGTTGGGTATGAGATCTTATGTTTGACCTTAGGATCGATTCGTATCTATGTCTTAACCTTCGCATGCATACATATATGTTGGTTTAGGATATGCACTCCTTTAGATGCATACCCTATTATGTTATGGACTATAAAGTGACTTGGCAAATTTTGTATGACGATTTGATTATGATATGGAATGTGGAATGGCCAGCACTTTGCTTTGACTTAGGACTCTTGCGTTGGAGCTTTATTATTCAGGTCTATTATACTTATATGTTTATGTTTATATGGGTCATTTATGGATGATTGCAGAACGATATATGAACAGTTGATCACCGATGTGACCAGATCACTTATAATCCGCTATAAATGTGAACATGTTATCCTGTATTTTTAATTTGATCGGTTTATGACCACCGACGTTATGGACGGGCTTTCCCGATTTATTTAGGGCTGACCACCCAAAACGGGGACACTTGCCTTCGTATGAATCATATTGCTCATTTTGCTTTGTTTCAATTATATTATACGTTCTTTCTTGTCATTATCATTATTTCTATATGATCACACTTATCTATATTCTTCTTCTTGTTGTATTAAATTTCGAATTATGATTATGTTCTTACTATTTACTTTGTAATATTTGGTGCATAGGTACCGAGCCTTACTTTACAGAAGAGACGGAGGAGGGTTAAACGTTTCAAACATTTGAGTCAACTGACGAACTCGAGTGGGATGCTGGAAATGGCTTTGAAGCCGTCTGAGCCAACACAAGAGAGAACGTCATCTTAGAATTTCTTTAGATGAACTTTCTTTAATGATAAATTTTTCCTTAGTAATTGTTTGATTTATCCTGCAACTTTAATTATTATTACTCATCTGATAATTATATTGGGTTACATTTATGAACTTTGAATATCAATTGAATGAAGCTTCCGTTGCATTTAATGAAACTTATTTTGACTCACCACAGATTGAAAATTTTGTGAGTCCACTTTTGGAAGCTTGTGTTGTATTAAACACAGAAATTTAAATTTAAATTTAAATTTTTACCTTTTTTTTAATTCTTATTTAGAGAAACGTGACATTTAACATGGTTGTAAAATAACAACTTCCCGTTGTTATTCTGGTCTGTTCTGTGTCCCTTTTTCTAAAAACCTTCATTTTTAATTGCTTTTTGGGTATTCCTAACGTATAGAGGCAGGATGACAGGACCTTTAGCTATGAGACAATTTGACTGTTTCATCAGTCTTTAATGCCATAACGTAGACGACTCATGGACATCACCATGATGGTGATGGCCACTGTACATCAACAATGTAAGGTTTAATGTCTTATCTGTGGCATTGTAATTGACACGCAGAGAAAACGACACTACCATGGCCAGTACATTAGACGTGAATGGTCATCGTGACCACACATGTAGTACTGTTGATAATGACGGATTGAGCTCACTAATTTAAATTACTTTCTTCTTTTTTTATTTTTAGTTTTACTAAATTTATTTTAGATGTAATTTTAGAAAGCCCAATTAAATAATATTCTTGTTGACTAATTTTAGAGAATTAAGAAAATTTACTTTTATTAGATTGATGGGAAGAAATCTCTCTACGATTTACCTATATATATTGTTTTTCAGTCCTCTCTCTTTTCCTACAAAATCTGAAAAAGTACCTATCAATTTTATGCATGTATCAGATATTACACAATATACATCGATCGTTTTGTCAATGTTAATTTGTCTTTATCCATTTGCCATCTAATTGACAGGCACATTGAAATGATTGGAAGGTATAGATTGTGTTAGTGCTTCTTTACAAACAAAAGGGTTATCTTAACAGGCCTCTACCATGTATGAGCTAGTTTTTCTTTTTTCTTTTTCATTTTTTAATTTATCAGTTGAGCCTCCACCATGTATGAGCTAGTTTTTCTTTCTTTTCTTTTCTTTTTTCATTTTTTAATTTATCAGTTGAGCCTCCACCATGTATGAGCTGTTTTTCTTCTTCTTTTTTTCATTTTTTAATTTATTAGTTGAATAACTTGAGTTCCAACAATTTCTAAGAAAGTGACCTAGTCCGCATCTCATCCCACCAGTCAAGATTCTTGTTTGTAAATGAGATTTGTGGTCCTAAAATTAATAGGGGGGCCCACAATTTCTATCTATTTTATTTAGCCTGTATTTTTCATAAGATATTGTGGAGTCAAAAGTGGGATGAACTACAAGAGCATGGTCAAAAATTGGATCTGAGATGGGTTGATCATCTCAACAAACCAAAACCACATTACCTTTTTGTAGGAAATCGTGTGGCCCGCATGCCACGAGTCCCACGTCAGATCAAGCAGGGCTGATGCCAACAGAGAATACAATCTCACTTAATTGGTGTGGATGGATCGTTTGTGACGGTTCCATTTAGATAGGTTTGCCGTGGATGTAGACCAATGACGATGTCCGATCTATAAAACCTCATTATATAAACCCCACCATCAGATTTTCCACAATCAATCGAGATTAGTGACATTAATTAAGCAGCCAAAAGTCTAAACTTTGAATGTCTAACCATCCACACTGAAAACACCTTAATTTTGGGCAGCCTCCAACCACCAAGCAAGTGGCAGTTGTGACTTGTGACTGTGAGTCCCACAAATTACTGATTGAATTAATACAACTTAAGATAACTACTTCTCTTTGTATATATATCTATTAGTTGAACTTGTTATAAAAAAATTGTATTATCTTGTCTTTTACTACATTTGTCACGTATCTTAAAACTTACCTACTCCACATGGTGGACCACCCAGCCAAAATAATAGAACACTTTATTGATATAGTCATGTTATAGGCCTTCATTTCTTACAGGCATTCTGCAGAGATGATAAACTGACTCTAGCAACAAAAGTAAGAGCAATAGTCATTTTTTAAGCTTTTGAGGGCATGTGGCTGATAATCACTATATCCCTGCTGCATTAGTCAAGATTGCCAATTAGTATAATTATAATAGAAGTTTTATAAAAAGAGCCATACGAGTCTAACTTGGCAAGGTGCGAGTCTTGACTTGGTCCTAAACCTTGAATCTGAGTTTCAAATGTACTTTGATCTTTAAACTGGTGGACTCGAGCCTGCCCTTTCATTAGACCGCCAGACTCAAATTTGAGATCTGGGCTCTGCAGATTCAGGTTTAGATAGATAGATATTCAAAGTCTGAATCAAACATTTTACGTTGAGTCCTAACAATATGTAATATTTTAATAGCACTTTCTTTCAAATGTGGCCCAGGAGGCGTTCTTTTATGACCAGTGAAAATATTATGTGGGCCATCTTCGACCTGGATGACATGCAGGATTCCATGTATCTGTGATATAGAACATTCATTTAATGGGGTACACTGAGGATAATGCATTTGACCAAAACAACTTAGATTAGATAAGCTCTCAAAACTTCCAACTAACTTATGAAAATATTTAGTTATGAATAGTAAAAAGAAAATAACTATCCACTTTCCATGATAGCAAAACTACATAAGCAAGTGGGATCATTCCTTGGTCATAGCTCTGAGGGCGAGGTCCTTCATAATAGGCTGTGTTTGTGGCTGTGTGAGTATTTACCAGAGGAAAAGAATTTCTGGTTGGAACATCATGGTAACAATATTAGTCACCTAATAAAAGACAGACAGTAATTTGATATTTTAGTGTCAGTCATTCTAACTACGCACATAAACACTGATAACACTCAAACCTTAGTTTAATGTAACTTGTAAGGGATGTAACTTGTAAGGGAAGGGTGTTTTTCTCCTTACAAAAATGTGTTGCGTAAAAAATGGATCTATGGCTGCTGGCTAAGGTACTTTGACTGATATTATAATTTGTTTAGTATAGATGGTCGTATGTTTTACCATATTATATATATATATATATATATATATATGTGTAAGCAGTGGCGGATCCAGGATTCAAAATCACTGGGGGCACGATTAAGTAGTAGGGCCCTCGGAATTTTTTTTTTGGGTTATTTATATGATTGCAAATGATTTTTTCTTCTTTTTTTCTTCATACTTGAGAAAAAACAATACACAAAAAAAATAGTGGACCTTTTACATACACTATCAGTAACTAATACACAAAAAGGTGCATTCAAAGACAGATAGTTTGTACATTTCCACTGCATTGCAAATCATGCCTAGCAAGGACAAATAGTGTGCAGATTTACCTCAAACCTTTTATATGGAACAAATATAATATAATAATTTCAAGCAATAAAACAAAACATATTTATTTATCACAATTGTTCTCTACGAGTTTTCATATTCTGAAAAAGTTCTATTACAATATCATTAGTAATTGTTCCAAGCAACTCTTTTTCTATAAAACATACAAGACAATCATTCATAAATTAATCACTCATTCGATTGCGCAAGCCCCCAGTGGATATATACTGGACCTGATAAGTGATAACTTTTCATTGGGGGGCCTGGTTCAATGTCACTGGGGGCCCAAAAAATTCATTGGGGGCCTTATGAAGAAAATTAGTGGGCCTCACCATAAGTATAAGTAAAACTTATAAAATCCACTGGGGGCCCAGGCCCCCAGTGGATGTATACCAGATCCGCCTCTGTGTGTAAGGGGTCCCTACTCATATCTTTCATATAAGGTTAGAAATATCTCTCATAGGAGATGCCGAGATCTCTCCTTATATATATATATATATGAGAGATAAGGTGTGGCCCTTACATCTATGTTTAATGCCAACCACTTAGGACTCACCCCTATCTCTCATATAAAGTAAGAGATATTTTTGATAGGAGCATCTCATTTATATATATATATATATGAGAAATATTCAAGTAAGGGATTCTCTCACCATGTGTGGTGAGGGACTCCCCTTTTTAGGAAGGTTTCAAGTACAAAAAGGTTTTTGTATTTGAAGGGAGTATACCCTTTTGTACTTGAAACCTCTCCAAAAAAGGAGTCCCTCACCATGAATCTCTCACTTGAATACCCTATATATAAAAGAGAATATTTATGTGCATCTATCCTTCACCATGGGGTAAGGGACACTTACATAATTGGAAATATTTATGTGCAAAAGAGGAAGAGGAAAAGTCATATATGGTCATATGCAGAAAAAGAATATATGGTTTTTCCTCTTTTATAAATGAATATTTTCAATTATGTAAGTGTCCTTAACCCATGGTGAGGGATGGATGTACATTAATATTCATATATATATATATATATATAAGAGAGAGAGAGAGAGAGAGAGAGAGAGAGAGAGGCATGGGATTGGGAAGAGAAGGAAGCAGAAGAGATGAGCAGCACTTTCCTCTGTTTGAAACAGAGGAAGCAAAGGGTACTGCGAGTAGGATTAGTTACAAGTTGTATGTTGGTTCAATATTTGTTGGTGTTTGTTTGATTTTGGTGTACAGAGCTATTTATATCCCAAGAGAAGGAGAAGGGAGATGGGCATGGATAGGAATGTTTGGAGCAGAGCTTTGGTTTTCTTTCTACTGGCTTCTCACCCAATTCTCCCGTTGGAATCCTGTCTATCGCTCCACCTTCAAACAAAGGCTCTCACAAAGGTCTCTCTCTCTCTCTCTCTCTCTCTCTCTCTCTAAATGTAATGGATAGGAAATAGAACCGGGTTCAACTAGAACTGGTACATGGGTGAAAACTTGGTATGAACTGATCAAACCAAGCAAAATCAGGTCAAAATCACTAAGCCTGTGGTTAAACTGCTTAGATCCACCATTAAACAATTTAAAATAGTTTTTCTTATTTTTCTTATTTTTTAATAATTTACATTTTAATTGGGTTAAACGAATGGTCTGGCTTTAAGAACATTGGTTATGGGCCTATCTGTCATCTTTGTCTGCTATTGGATATACACAATTATTTTTAAGTATTTGTTTATATTTGAAGACTTTTGTTTAGGTGCGATTGCGAATGTCTGGCCCGATAGCAATATCAATCTGACCACCAGCTCACTGTTCACTGTTTATTTTTTTACAAACATTCACTGTTCACTGATCCCGCTCAAGAAAACTCAAAATGGAGTGGTTGGGTAGGGGAGTAGCAGTTCGGTTCCAAATGGAGTGGTTGGGTAGGGGAGGAAGCAGTTCGGTTCCAAATGGAGTGGTTGGGTAGGGGAGGAAGAGTTCGGTTAATTGGTCATTTTGGAAAAATCGTAACCATAATCAAATCGCGAAAAATCGTTAAAAACCGAACCGTGGTTAATGGTTAGGTAAGGGTTAATTGTCACTTAAAAGAAAATTATAAAAACTTTGTCATTTACCAATCAAACTTACTAAGAAAAAAAAAACCATAGTTGGAGAATGACATAATATATTACCGTAAAAAAAAAAAAAAGTAATTTTCATTCAGGTCCTTAGGTTTTTTTCTTATTAGTGAAACGGTTCAGTTAACCTTGTGTTTTGGCAATACGAATAACCGAACCGCGGTTAACAGTTCGGATAGGTTAATAATCGTGAGTTAAGACAAAAAACTGAACTGTAAAGCACGGTTTTCCGATTTCAATAACCGTAACAAAACCGTAAAACACGGTTATTAACCGCGGTTCGGTTCGGTTCGGTTCGATTCGATTAGATGATTTCTCGGTTTTCTTTTATACACGTGTGATTGGGTTTGGGCCACCTGCACCAGAATTTGACTGGAGTGCTATGAGTCCATCTCTGTCACACTTCCACTTGTATATATATACATTTGATGAGTATAAACATGTGTGGCCTGCATGTGGGTATTGGTGATGTTGGGCCGGGTCGATGTCACCAATGAGTGACCTCTGTAGGGCCCTTTTATTGATTCTTCCCCTTCCCCTCCATCTTCCTAAAAAAACAAAAAAGATATCCTTTTGTATTATAGCCATAGGGAATCTTCCATTTTAACAAACACAAAAACCTGAGCTTGACTCAAACTCATCCAGGGTTATGGGACACCCGAGTCTACCCGGTATAGCCCTGA
Source organism: Cinnamomum chago (assembly GCA_038049695.1). Lineage (NCBI taxonomy): Eukaryota > Viridiplantae > Streptophyta > Magnoliopsida > Laurales > Lauraceae > Cinnamomum > Cinnamomum chago. The sequence continues at coordinate 81,398,171 of CP142452.1, forward strand.
GTTTGACAAGGGTTAGACCATATGATGTGGGTCCTTCCTGATGAAGGATTTGGAGAACCTAAACTTGGTTGTTTGGCTCATCACCCTTGTTGGGTAGACTGAATCTGTTGTTATTTTGATTCTGGGTCATATAGATACAGATATGGGCCTGTCACATAGACCAACCTACAATTAGTATTGGGTCCTATGGCCAGTCAATGGGGGAAGGTTGGTGTTAAAGTTCATTATTATTTCCTCTCTTTTTTTAACAGACAAAGTATCCACTTATCATTGAATTTGGACCGTGGGATTGCTTAACAGATATGAAAATGATCTGCCCGGAGTGGACATATTTGTGTGCACAGCGGACCCCATCATTGAGCCACCAACCCTAGTCATCAACACAGTTCTATCAGTTATGGCATATGATTACCCCAAGGAAAAAATGAGTGTCTACCTCTCAGACGATGGTGGGTCAGATTTGACATTCTATGCCCTCTTGGAGGCCTCCCACTTTTCCAGGCATTGGATCCCCTTCTGTAAGAAATTCAAGGTGGAGCCCAGCTCCCCAGTTGCCTATTTCTCCACAACATCTCAGTCCGGCCCACCAAATGCCATCAACAAGGATGAATGGTCGACGATCAAGGTAATGTGCACTACTGGATGTCATTGAGTGGCCCAGATCTAGTCTAGGGCTGGAAATGCCCCATCTTTCATCCACTGAACATGGAAGCTTACAATCTTAAACATAGAGGTTAGGTCAGGCCCACCACAGGAATTACCTGATAATTGTAGTAACCGGACGATCATAACCATTAAAAATGAAAAATCAGATGGTTAGGACCATCGGATGAATTTGATTTTCTGTCTGTACTTCATTTTTAATGAAGGCCCACAATCAAAATGGTATGGATCATGCCGGCTATTTTGTGGTTATGGTCTGCTAAAGTAAGGGTCCATATTTGTATCTAGGCTTCATAAAGTACAGCCCTGTCATAGTTGTTAATGTTGTTAGACATATTCGGCTGGCTAGGACAAATAACTAAGCCTTTATTCATGATGTAGATCCAGCCTATTAAGTATCAGGTCAAATTATTAGGCCCATATCAATCTCATGAGACAGTAACCTCAGCCTTAGATCCAGCCAAAACGCCTGCTTGCCTTGGTACTAGGCCAAGGCTGGCACGGCCTAATTCAAGTTGGGGCCCTGATTAATAATACACATAAAAATTAAGGGTTTAAAATTAGTGATGAACCTAGTGATCAATTGTTGATTTTTTTTTCCTTGCAGAAATTGTATGAAGATATGGAAAACCGGATTGAAACTGTAGTTAAATTGGGTAGGATTCCAGAAGAAGTACGCTCAAAACACAAAGGATTTTCTGAATGGCAATCAGGAATCAGCTCAAGAGATCACCATTCCATCCTTCAGGTGTGTCATCACTTTCATTTTATACTGACATTTATATAATACTTGGGTAGGTTAAATTATGAGATATCCCATACTTACTTAAGCTCATCTATGATTGATCCAAAACATCCCAAATACTCAACAAGCCTACCTCATTCTAGAGGTGGAAGTGCAACTTGGGTTGGGCCAAATCTGGCTTAAGTTAAATTTCAGTTAACATTCTTTGGGCTTGGCCGGGACTGGGCTTCAATTTCGTAATCTATATGGTACTTAGGCCGTGTTCTGGTTTTGGGCTTCAGGTTCATGACTTATCTATAAATATGTCAAAGTCTATTTCTTTATCTATATCCCATATATTTGGGTTATGTTCTGCTAATAGGTTGAGTGAAAATCTGAGTCCCTTTGGGAACTACTTGGATGGATGCATGTCAAATCATGAGGGGAAAGTCTGATATAAATGTTTCATTGTGAATATGATTTTGGGGAAAAAAAGATAATCTCAATCATATTATCACAGGCACAGCCATTGATTGAAGGGTCTTAAATTTTAACGGTTTCTTAAGCTACTTTTTTTTTTAAAATAAAATTCAATCCAATGGTAAGAGTAAACTCATATTAGTATTATTCTAAGGTAAGTGATAATTCATGGTGGGTTAGTGATTGTAAAGCAGTTAGAATATTGATCATGGTTCATATAGTAGCCTACTGAAGTTAGAGGTCTAGCTTCTAATATTCATGACAAAAATGAGCAAATATCTCAAGCATGGATCAATTATACAAAATGTATTTGCTAACTTTCACAGAGATAGCCCCCAATGAGTGACATTGAGTAATTTCCACCAATGGCCACCGACGACCTTTTCTTTCTTACATTAAATTTTGGCCAATAAGTGACATTTGATCGATTCACTGATAATTATTAGACTAAAGGCTGTGAAATGCTATTGGAATCTTAATTATAATACGACTTTGTATTGTGTTTGTGGCTAGTCCTTGACTAATCAGGCTAGTCATCTCAATCTGCTTCAGAACCATATATAAAACTACAGAGCATATTGAAAATGTGTGGGTTTGATTATTTCATGGGTATCCTTTGACAAAGAATTTGCTCCACTATCTACATTGGCGATGGTCCCTTTTCAGGCTATCAATTTATATGTTTATCCTCCAACCCTGGATTGATGAGATGAGAATCTTACTAGTGATGATGAATAAATTTTCTTATTTCATTTGATTTGTTTTGTCTCTCCCGATCTTTTTTTATCTTTTCAGATACTGATTAATGGGAGAGACCCAACTGCTGTAGATATTGAAGGAGCTGCATTGCCCACTCTAGTGTACTTAGCCCGTGAGAAGAGACCCCAGCACCACCATAACTTCAAAGCTGGAGCTATGAATGCATTGGTAACATTCAAGTACTTGTGTGGTGATATGAGATGCTTCCATGCACACATGTACATGAACTTCACTCAATTCTGTGATTCACATATGAGGAGAAAGGCATAGTCACAAATCTTATTCTTGACATTGTATGTCCATCACCATGGGAGTCTTGGGATATTTTTCAAATTTCGGAGTCTTCTTGGGGTAGTATTGAAAACTTCAAATACGAAAAAAATTGTAAATGTAGAATACATAATTTCTATGCTAGGGATGGCCTTTTTGGTCTTCACCCAATTTTGTGGTTCAAAGAAGATTTTTCTGGTAAAATCCACTTAACTAAAATATATCTATGGTTAACTAATTGTCTGACTCCAGGAATGGATCAACAGATCATAACCTTTAGGGCTGATTTGCTACATAGTGAATTCTTGTGGATTCCTTTGAGAATTTTTTTTAACTAATCGAAGAGTTGAGTAAAGGCCCTAGAGGATCAAGGATTGTTGAACTGATAGACCCATGCTTCTGAAGCTGACCAATTGCCACCCATTGTTGTCCCCAGCTGTTTAGGGACATAGTGTAGAATGTGGGAGCATGAATTTGAGTCTCATGTAAACCAGAAAAAAAAAATCCACTCATTACTGTTTAGGGATGTTTTGTTTATGCAATTTACTGAAACATGTACTACAACCACCATCCTATGCTAAATAAAGTGACATTCCATGCTTGTGCTCGGCGCTGGGTTGGGCCTGGCCATCCAACCCAGTCTTTTTAATTATCGGCCTTATATCTGGGACTGCATCAAACCTGTGGTTTTCCTTAATTAAGCTTGGTCCTGGCCCAAAATGTTATCCCTTTGTGTTCCACTTGTCTGGCTGGGCCAGGTCTATACTTGGCCGTTAATCACAAATAGTCCCAGATACAGCCCACTTAGCTATCAGGCCAGAAAATAGGCTTGACCCAGACCACAGATAAATCCCAAATTTAACCCTGTATGGGCTCACACTAACCTTACTGCGGCTGAACACTAACATTACAGTATCCTGATCATCGGTGTCGAGGATTGCAGCTCGGTTAGCATGAGGTCCATTGCATGAACTTAGACTCAAACCTAGGCCCACTAGTAGGCCCAGTTGATGCTCATGTTTGTTCATTATCATCATAAGATTTAAGTAGGGCTACACATGTACGGTTCGGATCGGTTTAACACTAAAACCAACAACCAAACCGAACTTGTCGGTTTTTTAATTAACCGATCCGATCCGACCGATGGAGAGGGCTTAAACCGAACCGAACCAAACCAAACGATTCAGTTCGGTTCGGTCGGTTTAACCATTGTTTTTCATTTTATTTTTTTGAAAATCAGACATTGAAAATTTCAAAATGATGATACCTCATCCTTTGCATTTATTCCAATGTTTAGTGCAAACATAAAAATCCAACATTCCAGACTGGACTAAATGCATATAAAAAATAATTCTACTCGAAAAAGAGAGTTTGAACTAAATACAAGCGCAAAAAAAAAACTTGCAGTGAAACATTCATTCCACATGATACCATTTGGAATTAGAATAGAATAATAGTTCATGTCAAAAAAAGTAACACACAAATGAAATTTGTATCATAACCCACGGTATTTTAAAAAAATGAAGGTTTCTTAACACATTGGTTAGGTGAGACCAAAACCAACCATCAAAAGGCCAGGCTCTACTGGCTTTTATAGCATTCTCAAGAGTGCAGCCTTGTGATAAAAACTTTATTGAAACGAGGTAGGAATTATGATAGAAGGAAAACACCATGTACAGTAACCCCTCCATCTGCAATGAAGTATCAAAAAGCATTTGAGAGATTAGAAGAGATATATTGAGTCAGTGTTGACGGTTGAGTTCATGTGAGAATGGAGTTGTGGAATGTAACGTTGAAAGTAGTAAAAAAAGAAACCCTAAAACTAAAATAGTAAAAAAAACAACACTTAAGTTACTACATACGGTCGGTTCGGTTTAAGCGGTTAACCGTGGGCTCTAACCCATAACCAACCGATATAAGCGGTTTTTATTATTTTCAAACCGTTAACCAAACCAGTCTACTAAAAACCAATCCGAACCGTCCGGTTCGGTTCGGTTCGGTTTTGCAGTGATACCGGATTTTTTGTGCAGCCCTAGATTTAAGTATAGTGCCATCCCATGTAACATCTGGATTAATAACTATGTGACTACATGAAATTCAAGCATCATTATATATACAATAATCACGGTACATGTCACAGCCCACATTGATCTTCATCTTCACAACCATCATTATCATCTTCATCTTATGCATTATGATTGTAATGAGGGAATGTGCAGTTGCGAGTGTCATCAGAGATTAGCAACGGACAGATCATTTTGAATGTGGATTGCGATATGTACTCGAACAATTCAGATTCAGTAAGGGATGCTCTGTGTTTCTTCATGGATGAAGAAAATGGGCATGAGATTGCTTATGTGCAGTTTCCACAGGCCTTCAATAACATAACCAGAAATGATCTTTATGCCAGTTCCTTGAGAATAATTTTTGAGGTACGCTTTCCTGTCATATACATTTTAGAGTATGATTACACTCACATTATATGAATTAAATGTGGATTAGTCAGTAGCTTATATTTTCTGCAATGGTTGGATTTGAAGGTTGATTTTCATGGAATGGATGGTAATGGGGGACCCATGTATGCGGGTACTGGATGCTTTCATAGGAGGGAGAGTCTGCGTGGGAAGAAGTATGGTAAGGGTAAGGTAGAGTGGAAGAAGGAGATTCAGAGTAGGACAGATGACAGGACCGGCTACTTAGAAGAGAGGGCAAAGGCTCTTGCAAGTTGCACCTATGAGGAGAACACACAATGGGGAAAAGAGGTACTCTCTCTCTCTCTCTCTCATTTTGAGCCATATACAAACTGGCCCCACCATTGAAAATGAGATCGGTTCCTAACTGTTGATATTTTGGGGCCCACATCTTAACCATGATGGATTCATTCGATCTGAGAAACCACCCCCCCCCCCCCCCCCCCCCCCACACACACACACACAACTATTTGAACCTGCATCAAAAAGTTGGGGCCCCCTGAGGCCTGTGATCACAGTAAGTGCAAGTGAGGTCTTAGCAAATGCGAACCGTGTATGTGTGTAAATACCTGATGAACTTTTATGTTTGTGAAAATTCAGATGGGGTTGAAATATGGGTGCCCTGTGGAGGATGTGATAACAGGTTTGTCAATCCAGTGCAATGGGTGGAAATCAGTTTACTACAACCCAGTTAGGAAGGCGTTCTTGGGTCTTGCACCAACAACATTAGCACAGACCCTGTTGCAAAACAAGAGATGGTCAGAGGGCGATCTGCAGATCCTCCTTTCCAGCTACTGCCCCTTATTGTATGGACATGGGAAGATAAGCGCTGGCCTTCAAATGGGCTACTGCATATACTGCTTGTGGGCTCCTACCTCCCTCCCAACACTCTATTATGTTCTTATCCCTTCTCTCTGCCTCTTTAATGGCATTTCTATGTTCCCTAAGGTATGCCTCTCTCTCACATATCCTATATACATTTTTTTTTGTCTTGTTTGTTTGCTTAATACAGATGGGAAATTTTTTGAGGCCATGTTTGTTTGTTTAATACATATGGGAGATTTTATAGGCAATGGGCTAATAAGAATGAGAGATTAATGGTGGAGATGTACAGTAGACTTTCAAAATATCCAACATTGATAGAAAATGAGAGGCCATAGGCCACCTCTGCCCTAGTAAATTAAATCCTACAAAATCGATGGTCCCTTGAAAAATCCTTACCCTTAACGTATCATTCACTCATCAGCCATTCAATTCTCCTTGGATGAAAGCCTTTATTTTTCATGAATTCCTAAGAATTGAATATGGATTAGACGAATGACCCATTTGACAACTGGTCTATAGGCTTCATTAGGAGTTGGGACATATGACCATTCTAATTTCCGATCGAAACCATGGCTTAGAAAACAGTCTTCAGTTTTCCAGCAGCCTATGATCAGAGCCATCTAGTAACGGCTTAAACCATTTTACCAGAAAATCCACTGTCTCTAAACTTGGACCTAGACCTGCTATTTTACTCCCAAGTCCAATAGGGTCTTGGGTCTGACCTGACTCGTTTACAGCTGGATATTTAGATAGCAGTAATGACCATATACCAATCAATGCCTTGGTAGGAAAAAATTACATACATTTTGGCAATGTTTCAAAACCATAATTAAGATGTATCCACACCTATAGCATAAGTAGGGACATAATCTTTCAGATAGAGATTCAAGCTCTGCTCAACTTGGTGAAAATTGAGAAAGTGTTATAAACAAACACTTTCACATGCCAATTACCAACTCACATGTTCATGCATGCATTGGTTGTGCCAATACTGAACAAGTTCATGGCTTCAGATCTCCAGCCCTTGGATCATGCCATTCTTCTATGTGATGGTTGTGCATAACGCATACAGCATAAGCGAATCACTCCATTATGGCGAGACACTCCATGGCTGGTGGAATGAGAAGAGAATGTGGGTGATGAGGAGGACAAACTCTTACCTCTTTGCCCTCATTGACACTGTCTTGAAGCTGTTGGGGATCAGCAACTCAGCTTTTGTCATCACCGCCAAGGTGTCCGACGATGAGGTGTCGAAGAGATATCAACAGGAGATCATGGAGTTTGGTGGCTCCTCACCCATGTTTACTATCTTGGCAACAGTTGCAATAATACACCTTGTATGCTTGGTTGGGGTTGCCATAAAGGTGGTGATCAATCGTGAAGTTGGGTTTCTTGGGGCATTGATCGTGCAGGTTCTACTATGTGGATTGCTGGTTATCATCAATCTGCCAGTCTATCAAGCACTCTTCTTTCGCAGAGACAAGGGCTGCTTGCCCAGCTCACTCAAATTTACTTCTGTTGGTTTGGCCATCTTGGCATGTTTGATTCCTTTGTATTGAGATTTCACAGCTACTGTAACAGAGAGAGTAATTTGAAATGTCACACAAATAAGCATAGTTGAAGATGTGATGAAAGTGATTTTTACATTTTTCAGGCATTCGTTAGTATTTCGATTGAGAAAGTCAGATTTTCCATATAAACTCTGGCCACAAGTCATACCTAAGGACGGGTTTACTGTTAGAAGTTTAACAGCTTATAGCAGTCATAAAACAGAGTGATGAACTCCAAGGGTCGTTAAGCGGGAGAGGAACTTCGAAGTGGCAGTGACATTTCCTGAGAAAATTATTGAGGTTAACGTCCATCCTCACTCCTGAGCGATCATAATTGTAGTCGAGCCTCGCCCTCACCATAAAACCGTTGTTGTGTCATTTCCTATTACCAATTGGTTTTGGGATAAATGGCAGCTCAATGGGATGTAAGATCCTACAAAAATGATAGCTACTTGAATCCATTATGATCTCAATGGCCTATGCTTTGTATTTTTGTTTGGCATTTGATGGTTCCAAAGGATTGGTGCTCTAAATGATTGTGCCATTGAATCACCTTCTTAATTTACTCGTTGTGGCTGTTGGTTAATGATTATCACTTGAACTCTAGTTACTAAATGTGTGCTGATAAAAAAGATTATCCCTTATAACCAATTTGCGAGTTACAAAACTTAGTAAATGTCAAACACCAATGGCACCGCATTTTTATTTTTATTTTTATTTTTATAATGGGTCACACTGATACATGCATCATTTCTCTTTTTCAAATGACTGAGAACATGAACCTTCTCTCTCTACAGGCCAAGAAAGTGAAGGAGATGCAATTCATGCATTAGAACTAAAAGTTCAAGCAGTGCCTATTTAGAAAAAGAGATGAAGATAGAATGAAGGAAACGGGCCTTGAATGGTCATTTTCTAGTTTGATATGGCGTCAAGGGCTTGTTTATGTAACAAGCCGAGGAGATGCTGTTAGGGGCCCAGTCCACGGCCCATTGATGCACCATGGCGCTGAAGGTTACTGACCAACTAATTCAATTTCCTTTTTCTTTTCCCTACATTTCCCTACATAGGAGGAGTTAAAAGAATTGTGAGACTACTGCCTAACAACCAGAGATCAATCCCAATTGTGAGGCTACGGGTGTTCATGGGCCGGGGTGGACCAAGGCAAGGCTGAGGCATACACAGGCCTGGCCGGACTTTAAAAACACTCGCCCAGGCCCAAGATGGGCCAAAAATTTCAGAGACAAGCCCACCCATTTAATCAATTAGGCTGGGCCGGCCCAAACCAGGCTTTCTGCCAATCGTATGGATAAAATACACTATATTACATGCACTCATTAGTCAGTCGGGGTCGGGCCGAACTTTGGGCTTTATCACTTATTCCAAAACCGGCCCAGATACTGAATTGGCCCAGATTATTAATCCAAGTCCAGCCCAAAGCATACTGGACCCAGAAAAGGCTCGGGCTGGCCCGCACATGAGCACCCCTAGAGTGCCAACACCATTACATGCACTATCAGTGTTATCTTCGACTTGCCATCCGCCTTTGAAGGGCTTGGACAAGTCCCCACGCCTGGAGGCCACCAGGTCGGCTTGCAGCATGTCCCTTGATTGGATACATGCCCAAATTTTACTTCGATCCCAGTAAAAATATTTGATGGTTCCTCTACATATCATTCCTGGCAAAATGTCAAATGTCTTGGAAAACTTTTTATAAAAGAAAAGGGAGAGGTTAGTAAGTACAGTAACATCCCGGCCCCCTAAGGGCCTATTAATTATAATTAATTGGGTGTTTAGTTAGTAAGTTGGATTAGAGTCTAGAGAGTCAGGGTTAACGACGAATCGTGTGTGCGGAGTTTCGCACGATTCGGAGCGCGTTTGGGTATAATAGAGGTCGTTTTTATTAATTGGGTAGGGTTTTCAGGGGTAATTATGAGAGTATGAGTTTTTGTGAGTTTGGGTGCATTGGGTAGGTTACATTGTTTCATGAACTTTAGTCTTCTGTCGCGTTTCGATTCGACGCGTCGAAGAGGCCCGAAACTCATTTAATGTCAATTTTGGCCGGCCCGGAACTTAACCTAAGCCCAACCCAAGACCAAGGCCCAAGCCCAAAGCCCATGACTTAAATTAGGTCACCCACCCATATTCATTCCCTCCTTCATTTCATTCACTCAACTCCAACAACCATAGCAACACAGCAGCCGACTCTTCCTCTCTTTCCTTCATCTTCTTCTCCTCCGTCGACGAGCACCGGAGCTCCGGCGAAGGAAACCAAGTTACTAATCTTCTTCCTTTGGCTTTCAAGAACTCAAATATACACTTTTCTAAGTGTTTCCTTCACAACCCATTCTAAGGTAAGCTCTACAAGCTCTTAGACCTAGGTAGATTACTTCCTTTGGATTAGAAATGGTGTAGATGAGCTTACTTCTTCCCTTGCATTTCATTTGTAGTGAGGTTTTGAGTGTGGAACCCATTTACTCAAGTTTGAGCTTAAGGAGGACTCTCCTCTTCAATTTCTTTTTGGTTTTGAGTCAAGCTCTTCATCAAAGGCAAGTGAATAGCTATATTATTGTTTGATATGCTTGTCTTTCTTGATTTGTATGTTAAAATCATATGTTAGATTATCTTTGCTCATTTGATCCTTTTAATGTTTGAAAACATGATAAATGGTTCTTAGATTGGAAAGAATGGATGTAGAGATTAATGGTTGGATTTGTTAGTTTAAATGCTTTTAAAGTAGTGCATTTTATCAATACATGTGCTTCAAATAAGGTCCCAGAAGCTAGAAATGGGAAAAGTCCCATTCCAGCCAGAAACAGTGGCTGTGCCCTGTTTCTGCAGGCTGGCCGGTTAACCGGGTAACAGAGGCCGGTTAACCAGCCAAGCTTAACTGGGAGGGGCCAGTTAACTGTGTAACAGGCCGGTTAACCGCCTGTAGTCAGCCGGTTAACCGGCCAAGAGGGCAGGTTAACCGGCCAAGGAGGCAGGTCAACCGGCCCTTCTGCATTTTTTTTCTGCAGAATTTCTTCTGTGAAGGAATTTTTACCCCTTTTTGATGGACTTTGATGGACCCTTGGTTACCCCTTTTTGGACTCACTTGACTATGTACGAGGAACGTTTTGAGCAGATGATTTCTCGTAGTTATTTCCGTTTCTTGGGTTTCAATTCATTTCAATCTTGAACGGAATAGGGCAAAGGGATACCATCTTATATCTATGCACGAAGAGGTTTCGTTTTGGGTATCTTGAACCCTAGTTCCTTTCGTTGACTGATTAGGATTGTGCGAGACACCGGAAATAACAATAACTTAGGAATGGATCGTCTATCTTTTATGATTCCGAATTGTACCGTTTGGTACTCTCCACATGAAATGTCCATGTTCTTTAGCTTCGGTTATTGTGTCTTGGTTGGGATCACATTATGAACTTAGAAGATGAAATTAGGATCCCTTTTGATGTTCCGTTTGTTTCGAAATATGATGGGGGTGTTGTGGCTAGACAGCTTTGATTAAGAAAGCATGTTGAGGACTACCTATGAAGATAAGTGTGAAGTATGAAGAAGTTCGATTATGTTAGTATGATTTGATAATGGTAAGGTAGTTCTCTTTGGTTAATGAATCCTGTTCGCGCAGGAAAGTCTAGCCCTTCACTATTGTATGTTTAGGACTCTTGTGTCAGGCATCACTCAGCTGTTAACGCCCAGCACTCTTGGGGCACCAATTGTGTGAGGACTTTGGAATGAACGTATGCGCAGTACGACTTTTTATATTTTAGATGGATGTACACCATCAAATACCCGTTCTGTAAGAAGTATGAATGTTCGTTTTGTTTATTTTGTTTTAAGGGTATCTTATGATTGTTGCCGGGTTTTTATCCCAAGCCTATTGCTTTACTCTACCACAGCTCTCATGTTGAGCCAGGAGGGTCAAGTGGAACTATCCCGTGGTGATTAGCTATGTGATTTGCCTATTTGTTAGAAGTGTGTTAGTTGGTTTTATGATTCTTATGCTATGCGTTTATTACAGTCAGAACGCTATGCATCTCTTATGATATGTCCCCTTTCGCTTATTCCTTAGTCTGCATATCTTTAATGATGATATATCTATTTCCTTGCCGACCTTTGTGTCTGATGATGCTACTCTTGGTGCATAGGTACCGAGCCATACTTTGAGGAGGAAGAAGCGACGGAAGAAGTTCAGGCAGATCAGCCTGATGACTTCCTCGAGTACAGTACGGACGGCATAGTATAGCCGTACTGACCCCGTACGAGAGAGCCTTCACTTTTGGACTAGTTTTATATGTTGGTTCTTTTATTTTGATTAGGCCCGAGTTTGGTGTGGCCTGATGTTGTAATTAATATAGGTTTTAAAACTTGAATCTTAAGTATGATATTCAGTATTGCTCTTTAACTATACATCTATGAGATACCTCTTGAGTTCGGAGTTTCCGCTATTTGTTTTATATGATTGAGAAAACATTTACACCTCACAGCGGTCTTCGATCCAGATGGGACACGATTGGGGCCAAGTGGCATTTAATTAATGATGGAAAAAGTTTTAAATTGGCCCTAATCTCACGCATAACCCCGGTTACACTTTGGGGGCGTGACAAGTTGGTATCAGAGCCGACTCTCGACTAGTTCGAGTGTGGGTCCCCTGCCGTGGTCTGTTGCAAGTGGGCGGGTCTCCATGTGGGCGGGCCAAGAGGGCTGGCAGGCTACAGGGACTGGCAGGCTACTGCACAGGGACGTGCAGCCCTAAGGGGTGTGGAATGTGACGCCCCGGAGTCCCACATCGACTATAGAGAGGAAAGTGAATGGGGTTATATGTAAAGTTTACACCCTTACCTTGCATGAGGCCTTTTAAAACCGTGCGGCCCTAGAAAAACGTAAAAACTCCGAGGTTAAGCGTGCTCGGGCACTGGGAAGTCCTCGCGCGTGCACGTGGGCAAAAGCGGACAATATCATGCATGTGTGAAGGGTGGGGCGTTACAAGTACTAATTTGTATACCATGCATGCTTACATTTTAATAGATCAATGCTAGATGAATGATGAGCACGAAAGAAATGGCGAGAAGACGGGGGAGAGAAGCAGGAGTGCACGACACTAGGTACACGGGACATGGACACTGATGGAAGAAAGAAACAACCATAACAAAGAGTCGAGAGTGAAATATTAGATTGTAGAGGGACAAATAAATGATGAACCTGAAATGGCAATGAGGGGAATGTAAGTCACAACACTTAACCCAAAAAAAAATCTCACAAGAACAATAAACTGAATCGATAAGTCTCAATAGACAATTACACATAATAACAACATTTGCAAGGCCGCCATCATTTACATGTATTTCATCCTATTTTGGTAGTCTATACACATTTTCATTATTTTCTCACATTTACTTCTCCCTGGGAAGGACAGGTAGAAGTTCTATTAAAAGGGATTGAAAGCATTGCCCTCAAACATTGTGTTGATAAAGAACTACTCCAAAGGCGGTTGATAATCCTACTACCCATGTTCAGTCCACATGAATGAGCAAGCAGTTCACCGGTTTCACTAAGTAGCAGTTACAATGCAAAATGAAAATTCATATTTCCAAGTCTTCCAGAGAAGCCCGTGAATTCAGATCCCACATGCACACACTAAAGAATGGCCAATTTATACCTCCGGATGGAACAGCCTAGCCTTCGGCGGGGGGGGGGGGGGGGGGTGGGGGCGGGGGGGCGCATCTAGAAGCATAACAATTATCGCAAGGTAGGGAGTTTGAATAGTCTTCCCACGACCAACTCCTGTGCAAAAAATATGTAAACATCCATCAGGTGGTACACCTTTGAAGGCTTCAAATTTCTACATATCTTAGCTGTTACACAGAGTTATATATAAGGTTCTATTGAAGTGCCGATGCATTCATACATATATAAGAAAATAGTCCAACCCCCCCAACCCCAATGCAGGTTAGTTCCTTTGGAACCGCAACATTTGCGCCGTTTTTTTTTTTTTTTAATGTATATAAATAAAGAGGGGTCAGTCTTGAGTCACAATTTGCTAGTGAGAGTCTGTGGGGCTCACCTGAGGTCTATGTGTGAGTATCCAGAAATCAGCTTGACTGGAGGTCAATGGTTGGGATGTGAAGGCCCAATGATTAAGGGTGGAAAAGGGCTTTTCTCAATGCCAAAATACATTGGTGGTTTGAGCACAGATGAGTATCAATTTAGGAGGGGGAGTTAAATCACAAATATAGACTTTTTGGAAGGATCATTCCAACATGTGGCTTTAAGCCATTTTAGTCCTATGAGTGAGATCAGCCACAAAATCATTTATGTATGTGTAAAAAGGAGTAGGTAAACTTTTTTCTCCCTTATTTCTTTCATTTCTTTCTTTCCCAAACCATCTATGGAGCTTCCTTAGACTATGCTAGAGCTTCCTAAGCCTCTTTTTTTCACCAAAATCCAATTGATCTACTAGATTTTGGTGAATTCTCATATAAAGGATTCTTCCCTCATCAACCACAATACCACTATGTTCATACTTCAGCGCTTTCATAAATTCATTCATCCTGATGTAGTAGTAAATATTACTCGAAAATTGAAATCCATTCTTAACTTACTTGGTAATTGAGTACTGCACTAATGCTAGTTGTTTCTTAACTTTCAGTGTTTAACACTAATGGTTAGTTCAAAATTATAGGTGCAATGCAAACTATAAAATTTGTGGTATTTCTACTTATTTTAATATATACATGTAAATTTATTTAATTCAGAACAGACTTTACAAATTTCAGATAAGATATCGATGAGGATATTACGACTTAGGGGCACTGATACTTTTCTTTTTAAGTGTTTACTAATGGAAAAAAAAATCTTTCGTAGCATTTTATAATATTGTGGATTTTTTTGGATATTTTTTTTTGGGTTTTTTTGGGGTAAAATAAAAAATTGCATCACAATGACCGTGACACGATGCCATGTCATAACGGTTCTCAGCGTCGACCGCGATGATGGCCACTGGCACAATTTTGAACCATGTGGAGGATCCCAAGGAGGCCGTTGGGCAGCTGAATTAAGATAGTTTACTGTTATCTCTCATGTGCTAGCAAAAAAAAAAAAAAAAGACACCTTATAAAGAGAATGTCAAACTACCTTGCCTCCTAGAATAATCCCTACAAGGTTTTCCATTGAAGAGGATTGCAGCAGCCCAAATTCTATATCAGAAATGCTTGCAATTAAACATGCCCATGAGTGAGCTACAATGGTAGCTATAGCTATGTAGAGCAGGCAGGAACTGTTTTTGTATGGGAGGTGTATTGTTGACTGTATAATATTATAATCACTAGCAAGTAATATGTGCAATACATGGGTAAAAATAAAAGAAAATAAATAAATAAGAGAAATGAAACTTGTTAAAAAAAAGGAAGTTGTCATATTAATGATGGTCCGTAAAAAATATGTTTAAAAAATGCATGTAAAGTAAAAGAAAGAAAAAAAATAAAAAATAAAAAATAAAAAATAAAAAAGTAAAAAAGTAAAAAACCCTAAATGCTATGAGATGTAAAAGAAACAAACTTGAGAAACTAAAAAGATTATGGAATATGGAACAATACTTTAAAGAAACATTAATTTATAGATGAGAATTAAATAGCATTCATCATCATAATCGTTGTCGTCATCATTGTCATTGTCAACATCATCATCATCATGGCCGACCCAAGATTTTCATTTGGGTGGGCCGGACGATGCTTATGTTGGGAAGTCCCACATCCCACATTGCCTAAGTAATAAGTTTGACATATCTTAATATACATGTATGGGCTTTCCACCTATCAGTTTAAGCTTTTTGGTTGGTATATATAGCTTCTTACATGGTATTAGAGCGGGTTTCGATCTCGTTGTTCTTGTGTAGCCCACGTGACAGGCCCGTCCACGAAATCTGTTGGGCCTGCACGTGAGGGGGAGTGTTGGGAACTCCCACATCCCACATTGCCTAAGTAATAGGCAATATACTTGTATGGTCTTTCACCTATCAGCTCAATTGAAACCAATTAAATGAAATAAAAGAAAGGAAACTTAATTCCTAACAAGTTGTTCGAATATAAATAAATTAATGGTAGAATATTTTAGTAAGAATCAAGAAATATGCAATGGATTTTACATAGAGTGATAAATAATAGAGGCAAAATATAGCTAATGGGTTTTATATTTTCCTTTTTCTATACCGAGTCCTACTTTGGAGGTCTAATGTAGAGAAAAACCAATAACAATCCAAATATCTCTCAACAGATCAAGAATCAAAATGAAACAAATTAATAAAACTCTTACAAAATAGCAAAAAAAATAAAATAAAAAATACACATCGCTTAAATTCTTCCAAACCCGCAAAGAAGGTTGCAGTTTCAAATTTTAAAGGTGCCTTTTGCTCTTACCCAACAATCAAATGCCTAGAGAACCTATAAAAAGAAATAAATATACAAAATGAAAAACCAAAGATAGGAATTCAAACAAACCCAAGAGTTCAAATATCAAAATTAAACAATTTAAGACTTCCTACGAGGGCATCTAAAAATCCGAAAATAGTCTCTTTCCTATCAATTCCTAGGGGGGGAGAATACCTACCATATTGCTGTTGGAGAGAGAGAGAGAGAGAGAGAGAGAGAGAGACCTAAGCATGGGCAGACAGCTGTGCCCAAGCCTCCGCTGGAGGGGAAGGTGGAGGCTGAATGAGGGATCCGAGATGGAGAGAAAATAGGGTTTTTGTCTTTCCGGAGTAGAATGTGGGACAATGGATTACAAGTAACAAGAGCATGCCCGTTTAGCACATATCCCGCTTGGGAGTTTTGCCACCAGATCCTCATAACATGGGTCCACCCTTGAATTCATCATCATCCTATCCTTATACCAATTGTAAAAAGCTTTAAAAATACAATACAATGACAATAATAGCTAAAAGGATGAATATATAGAGAAGTAGAAAAGGGCAGTAATTTGTTTCTAAATATTATTATCAAATTAATAGAGAAATGGAAATGTATAATACATTTAAACTTCCAAAAACATAATTTATAATTTTAAGAGTCAATGAAAAATGGAAAGTAAGATATAAGGCAACATACGAAAAAAATACCAAGCATATAGTTAGTTGTTGACTTTTGAGAAAAGAATGGAACGGCATACCGTGAGGAATGACAAAATCAATGAGAAATAAGAAATAAGACAGAGAAACAATAAAGTGAAAAAAATAAAAAATAAAAGCTTTATCAAAGAATTAGAAAAAAAGATATATGGTCTTTGATAGTAAGCGCTACTGTTAACAAAATCAATGAGATATGAGAAATAAGACAAAGAAACATTAAAGTGAAAAAAATCAATGTCATCTTTTAAAATTTTATCGAAGAATAAGAAAAAAAGAAAAAGATAAATGGTCTTTGATAGTAAGTACTACTATTAACAATAGACATTAGAGATCTATTACCCATAAAGAAGAAGTTATTTTTTTACATTCTTTTTATGTTTTAACATACAGTATGTTTCCATATATGGCAGTGATGCTATTTTTGCAAGGCATTTAAAGCCCGATTAAACTTGCAATTTCCATCAAGAATACTTACAAAGCAAGATCTTCCTTCCATTGTCAATCTGAAAAGGTAGATAAACTAAAACTAACAAATGGAATCATATAAGCGTTCAACAAAAGTTTCAGCTCTGAAAAAGATCACATTCAGGAGATGGTAACCAAAACAATCAAACAACTACAAAGAATAAAGCCAACACACTCATGGTTGAGTGGTATTTGGCACTTTAGTTTCATGTAGTTGCCCAGGGATCGATCCCTGGCCTGGGTACTTAAAACACAATGATATTATTACATTTCTGTTATAAAAGATAGAGTAACAGGATGGTTCAAATGATTTCTAAGGAACTTTGTTTAGTAAGAAGAAAGTAAATCTCAAGATGAATGTAAGGCGATTTTACTAAGCCGTTGGTTTATTTTTTTATAAAGATATCAGTTTGTTTGTTTAACGTGCTTTTATCAAAGTTGATTTTCTCCCTCTAGATTTCTAAAAGAGCCTGAAATCTTTAAAATATGGATGGTTACTGTAGACCGTAAACAATCGAAGACTTGTTCCCCAGAGTAAATCTATCTCAGTAAGCAGAGATTTGACCCTTGTAAGTAAGTTCAATCTATGCATCACTTCGGTCCTGTTTGATAGCTTTCCAACAATGTATAATAATAAGATATACAATGGATGAGTGAAAATATATGGCCTCTTTCTTTTCCCTAGAAGCTAATGGGATCAAAAGAGGGGGAAAAAACAGAAAGTGGGACTACTCTTACATTCCATGCTTGTAAGTCCTGTATAAATGAATGCAGATGGGAGGAAGCTATTCACCATTATGATCTACCTTTTGAGAGCTTTCCAAGGCTCTATAATTCATCAAAACCTGACATACAGATGAAAGGATCAGACCTGTAGAAGTTGGTGCTCAATAGGGTTCGTTACCCTGCTTGTTCACTGGGCATATTGTGCATATTACTTCGTTTTCACCCATTTTCAGTGTAGAACTCTATTTTTTATTGCAAACCTTCCTGAAGCTTTTTCTCGCACACAAAATCATCCAAAACCTATAAATAAGTGTCCCTAGCACTTTTAAAAACACTCATTCTCCCACAGTAACAACTACAAACATACAATAGTATTCCAAGGCATCTTGAGCTTCAAGAAAACCAAGAACTAGAAACCTTCAACTTTTAGATTCAAGTTTGTGCTTATAGAAAGAGATTGGACAAGGGATATGAAGACCTTGGATATCTCATCCAATGTCTATTGACAATTCTTCTCTGAAGACTTTGAAGATCTGGAAATAGGTCTTCCCTTTTGTTTGTTTTCTTGTGCCAAGTGAAGGACCCCAACATAATGGGTCCTAATAGACATTGAACTAATATAATCGGTCTCTTATGGCAGGTATGCTCTGAAAAGCATGCATTAGAAAATGGGACAGATCGAGGTGTGTACGTGCTCCTTTGTTGTTTTCTGGCAACATGGTCCAAATGCTGGGATGAAGACATCTGCTACTATTGAGAATATTTGCCTGATAAAATATGGAAATGTAGAAACCGATCCAGCTTTAAGTTCTTTTCTGGAACTATCTACAAAGAAACTTGACAAAAATAGCAGGGGAAGGTCAGTGCCTAAAGATGGTCCATGCTGTACTCAACCCTGTGGGCCATATGTCAATAGCAATTCCAGAAGATCTTACAAAATCCCAACAGAGGTAAGTTAAGCCCTTATATACAATCGTCGAATTTTAGGGCCTTTTTGGAGCATGGTCTGTGGAACATGTGGTTAGTAAAATGGAGCTTGTATTCTAATGGATGTGTATCTGATCATTTCGGTTGGTTACATTTTTCCATGAATACCTCTCATCAACAAACAGAAAGATAAAGTGATCTCCCATTTTTATGATTTTTACCATTTGCTGCACCCCCACTTTAAACAGGTACATGGTTATCTTGGAGGTTGTGAAGCCAAATTGCATTGCACACACACGCGCGCATATATTGTATATTTAAGACATTATGATGAATCTAGGTCTAGAGTTTGTTTGATGCTCACTCTTTCCTGTCTTTGCAGGAACTGCAGATTCTTGAACAGCCTGATAATACGATCCAAACATTTATAGGTTTGTTTCTATCTGCTACTGCTTGGGAGTTTGCCATGCCCACATTTAGGGGCTAGCTCCTCAAGGAGCAAAGCTACTTGATAGTGCACATGCATGCTACTCAGAATAATGTAAAAGGTGGAACCCAGTATGACCTAGCCTAAGATCGGGCCAAGGATTTATAAGCCACTTCATTGTGTTTTAGATGCATCCAACTTTGTCATTAGTGGTATGGCCTGACGTTTGGGTATATTTTGTCGAATTGGTCGGTGGCTTGGAGTACAAAACATGCCATGTTAGAGCATGTAGCCATGAATGTTAAGAGTCTGGAACGATAGACTACATGGCTTTTGTCGGTAGCATGGATAAGAAGATGAGAACTCCCTAAATGCTTTCTTGATTTTACTACTGCAGGGAAGAGAAGTAATGGTACAAAAAGAATGAGACCGGATACTGATCTGGGAGGTGATTCCTTTTCTTCAGAGGACCCTGAAGGAGCAAGGCGCAAGTATTTTATATTGATCGAGAACATGGAAAAAGATATATCTACATCAATGATAGTAAATTTCATATATAAAGAAACATCTACTTTGTGTCAGGCCTTGGTATTGCCTAGCACTTTATCAGAAGCATATACAAGAGGAGCTATCTTCGTAGAAAACCAAGAGAAGTTCAATAGGCTATCTAGGTTGTCATGCAGTCCGGACCATTTTATAGTGTCTTCAAGAGGAAGGTATTGTGTTATTCACCTTCTATGTTGGACAGATACTTAAAATTATGCCATGTTTTTCTCTTGAGTCATGTCTATCTTTATCTGTGTTACTGTCATTTCAATGTTGTAATTGGCCATCATTGATTTGTCTCTTTCTCTTATATTATTTCAAACTGCATGGAAGCCTTATTACATGGCAATCTCATCTTCCTTAGTTTTCTTTGCCATGCTATTGCTTTTGCTTCATTTCTGTTAGTGAAATATCATTACATTCATCACAAATTTTATTTGTTTGACTTCCCACTGTGAAATCACTCCATCTTTCCTTCTCACATATATACCAACACTTAACACAGCAACCACTTGCTTGAAAAATCCCATCCTAACCAGGTGGAAAGTAGAGTACGTAGCTGGTAAATATTTGATCTTTCACCTATTCTTTGGTTCTCACATTTTGATTTTAACATCCTACTTAATCAATTATGTCAGTGTTTGTTTTGCTTCCGCTTTCTTTGCAGACCATGGATTATAACAGGGAATAAATGGAGCCCGGAAACATTTGGAAGCATGACACCAAAATCTGAGGTTAGATTTCAACTATTTGTCTTCAAAATGTCTCATATGTAAAGTTTTCTACTTTTTCTTTGTAGTATATATTTTTAGTATCTAATGAAATGAACTACAATAAAGAAAGGACTCTTGTAAAGCACTGATGTCTTTAAGGCACGTCAAACATCTGAATGCACTCTCCCTGAGGAGTCCAGGATTTTTTCCTAACAGATTACATTTCAACTTCTGGATGGTTTGTAATTGTGAATATTGTTTAATTGTCTATCCTCTATTAGAAATATAATCATGGTGCAATGGAGCATGTACAACCTGCTAAAGCCTAAGATTTTTCTATTGAATTGGATATAATCAAGAATATATTTTGGTGGAGTGATTGTCCTCCCACTGTGAGAGACAAAACCTAACATAGATGAATTCAATACCATCTTGTGGATCTTATTTAATTGTCTAATCTATAATAGAAATAGATCTGTACTAAAATGGTGCTTTTAGAACCTACTAAAACTAGAAATTGTGTTGAAGAGACAATAAGCACGACAATGTTTAGGTGGAGTTGATTGTTCTGATCTTGTGGGGGACAAATCTTTACATAAATTAATTGAATTATAATCCCTTTGATTAGTGCTAATTATAGAGTTCTTAATCCCCTTTTATTTGCGCCAATTTACACATTATAATCTCTACTAACGATCTAATTCAATGCCATTACCTTAGCCGTAACCACCAATCTGGGGTCAGCTTAATTTGGCCTACTCAATAAATAAAGATGACAAAAGCCTATCATTCTAACATAGTTGTTAACAAGTAAAATCTCTCTCTCTCTCTGATTGAATGTGTGTTAATGAATGTGAGAAGAAAGAACATAAGGTACATGAGCTTGGCGAAAGACCATCTTTATGTCCTAATCCCAATTATCTGGGTCTCTGTTGTGATTTTTTTTCTTTTTCCACTTGATCCTATTGAAGTCTATATTAACAAATCACTACTCCAGAGTCCTACAATGTCTATACTTTTTGTTTCAGCCAAGGTCTTAATCGCCCTTCCCTTTCTAGTTCCTTGAACTTAGTAAGCCTTCAAAACCAGTTCGTGGGCTAATCAGGCATTCTGTGCACATGGCCGAACCATCTCACAAGGTATTCCTTCTCTTTTCTAGAATTGATGCTGCCCATAGGTTTCCTATTGTGCCTCAATAGTCCATTCCTAATTCTATCCTTTTAACTCCCACGGCCATCCTAACATTTGCATTTGTCTTCCCTTTTCTTCCATGCCCAACATTCAGCTCAATGTAGCAGAGCAGGTCAAATTGCCATCTGTTAAAAAGTAACCCTTTAATCTAAGTGCCATTCTGTGATAGCATAGCACTCCATTCGCTTGTTTCCACTTCACCACCCATCCTATTTTGTTTGTGATTGACCCTAGATACCAAAATCTGTCACCTTGTCATACTAAGTTCAATTTTGATCAACTCATTCTCAGTTCATTTGACTTGGACACGTTTCTTAGCATCTTAGCTTATCTTTTTCCAAATCAGGCTCTTATAATTAAGCAACATGTATCTCAAACCTAAACATGGAGACTGACCATATAGCTGGAGAGGGAGTGCAATGACAAAAACACTGGTAATAATAGATTTGTTGGTTCTGGTAGAGCTGAATCCGGTACTCATAGGAGCAAAAGATCCTCCCTTTAATTAAAGGATCATCTAACACAATCAAGTAGCTAGTGGGATACCGCATCTATGCTATTTATTTCCTTAACTGATGATATAAATATCAGTTACTATGGCATTTCAACTAATGAAAGCCCCTGCTCTACAAAAATGACGCATTTGTCATATGGCTTTACTTAGTCCTTTTTTCCCACTTTTTTTCTCTCATTTGCTTGTCCAAGGGAACTTTGCATAGTCATATAACTTTTGTCTCCATCAATGTGTATTTAGTGGCTGATGTGCCCATTCCATAAATCGGGGAACATGATTCAATGATTCAGAAAACTGATGGGATGGCTGTCATCTGGGATGGAGGATTCCCCAAATTATTTCTAAATCAAAGATCCCAGTTGTCTAATTTAGTTGTTTAAGACAATTTTTTTACAGGTTTGTTAGAGTAGTTGGGCCATGTTTTTTGTAGCTTGTTTGCATACCTTATGGCTCACCTCAATGAGATTGGTTTTCATTCTCACCATACCTTTTCTCAGTATCAGTAGCAACCATACATTCCTTTAAAAAAAAATTCACTTCGTTTAATTTTTTCAGCTGCAGATTTGAAGGCTATAACAATAATATTTAGATGTATATTAATCACGAAGTTGCAGGGCCATCCCCATGTGCAGTGGACCCAATCATCTCATTTGTCTGGATCACTAATCCATGGGCCCTTATTTATACGTTATGGGACATTAAGACGTTTGTGTTTTCCTGTGACTATGATTTTAACTTTCGGCTATCAAATGGTTGATTATTTTTTTTTCTAATGTACTTTTTTGTTACATTATTCTGAATTTTCAACATCCTTCTGAGTAAATGGACGTGACCATGAACAAACAGCATGTCACCTTTTCTGCTAACCAAAAGTTTAAAAAAAAAAGTAGAAATAAAAGAGAGTGGGAGAGAAAAATTGTGTGCACTTGGTAATTGGCATTGCATGACCCTTAAATAGTGGTTATAACAACTCATCGATCCCCATCTAGAGATTACAATGGATTCATGTTCCATTCAACCCATTGGCCCATCTTGGCCCATTCTCAGGCCCATCAAGCTATGTTGCTTTGTATATTTGATATCTGCTGCTTTATAATCATGACTGCTTACTGAACTAAAAGTTAATAAGTTCGTTGATTGTCTTGACCAAATACTTGCAGAAGATACTGCTGAAAAAAAATGAACTTGTGGACAGAATAAAGGTTGTTCGAAAGGGAACAAAAGAATATGAGAATGGAAAACGACTGAGAGATTTGTTCTTGGAGTTCTATGCGCATCTACAGCACCTCTATAAAAGACTTGCATCAGAGGAGCAAAAGTTCTTTCAATCACACCATACAGTATGAGGATACCCATTTCCAACAATGGTTAAAGAACTGATTAAATTTTCATATTTTACTATGAAGATTAAAAGGTACTTATTTCCCAGCATTCTCAAATTTCAATCCATGTGACTCTTTCAAACTGAGCATTCTATAAACTGCATGACTGCTTTAGTGATGCTTTGCACCTTAAAGAATTCAAGCAATTTTTTTATGACACTTGAAATGCATTCTACCGCGCGTAATGCCTTGAGTATGGAAATAGTGTGGGGGTCATGAGCCTCTTGGCTCAATGATCGAGTCCCTCAATAATCTCCAGGTTGTTCATCAGGCCAACAACAGTTTGAGCATGCCCCTTCATCATCATCAAAGCTCTTCCCCAATTATTTTAGGGCCATGCTACATGAATTCTGAGAGTCCATTCTAGTCCATATTTATTCTTACTACTTCCATCCATTTCCCCTTTAGCCTACCCATTTTTCTTGAGGCTCTATCATCTTGCATAGCCAAAGTCATAATTGTCCTGAGTTGGACATATCCAAACCATCTCAAATAAGTCTCTCTTAATTTATCATTTATTGATACTACTTATAAGTTCTCTTGAGAATGCGCTCATTTTTTATTCTACCTAGTTTTATCATACACTATCTCAGCATTCTCATCTCTACTACACACATCTTTTGCATATGTTGTTTTCTGGCCAATATTTTGCTCTATAGGTCGTAATTGATCTAGTAAAAATTTTCATTTAATCTTATTAGTTATGTGCCAATCACAAAGCACTCTAGAAGCGAGTCTCCACTTTAACCATCCAACTCTATCTTATGTTTAAAATCCTCCTCAATATCTTGTTAGTTCTGTGCCATTGGGAATCTCTGAGTTATCTCTTGAGCTTCAATCTCAAGACAATTTTATCTCTTTGCGCATCTCTATTGAAGTTACAATTTATCCATTCTATTTTAATACGACTTATTTTAAAGTGTTTGGATTCTAAAGCCTGTCGGCATCTTCCAATTTCACATATACACTTTCTCGAGATTCCTCAACAATACTATATCATTAGCGAAGAAAGTACTCCAAGGTGCCTCTTCGATATGAGCAGTTACAGCTAGAGCATGGGAAAAGTGATGGGACAACGCTGACTCTTTGAATGGCCTGCGAATAGAAGGTCGTAAGAAAAATGCATCACTTGCATAAAATAAAATAAAATGCATAACTAGTTCACTTTTGAAGTGAGAGGACAAATTTTGAATAAACTCTAGTCTAGTTTATAAATTTCTGTCTCTGTTGGGGCAATCATATTCACTATGAAATAATGAATTAGGGTCGTGTTTACTTTAAGCAAGCGAGTTACAATTTTACAGCTGTGACATCAGTTCTCTCTCTGCAAGTGATTTTAGTTTGCAACTTCTTTACCATTGAGGAAAATTATCTGATTCTATGATCATGCATGCATGTTCGTGTGTTCCTTGCAATTATATTCGATCATATCTTGGTTCAATTTTGTGTTTTGAAATAAACAGTTTGATGTATCAAAGGTACATCTAGAAAATAAATCCAAGATAAAACCACAAAATAGAAGAGGGGACAAGAGATTTACGTGGTTCAGTAGATTGCCTGATAGCCAAAGGTGCTTCCTCTTTTTTGTCACTAGAAAAATAAGGGACTACAAAACTTCAAGTCTCTCTCTTCCTTATAGAGAACTCCTTTCAAATCTAGAGAACATTGTGTATTACTTTTTCTTGGATTTTCCTTCTTCTAGGGTGCGTTTTTGGCCTAGGATCACGGTTTGCACCAGAATGTTATAGGTTTGAAACTGTATTACCACACTGGGGCTACAAGGGGGTTTACTCGACTTCCTTTTGAGGTCGGAGGGATTGGTCCAGCCTAAAAGATTTGGAACCTACTGACCAAACTAAATCAAACCAAACCAAGCATTTTCCCACTAGGTGGGGTCGGCTATATGGATTCGACGTCATCAATCAAATATGTTTAGGGTCATGTCCTCTGTTAGATCCATGTAGGCAAGGTCATGTTTAATAGTTTCTTTCCAACTTCTCTTATGTCTCCCTCTCCCTCTCCTACTCTTGGCAATCTTCATGCTTTCACACTTTTAAACAGGTGCCTCCGTTGGGCGCCTTCTAATATGGTCAAACCATCTCAGTTGGTTTTCTCTCATTTTATCTTCAATCGGTGCTATTCCCACTTTGCCCCTAATCTCCTCATTCCTAATCCTATGTCTCCTTGTGATCCCGCACTTTCATCTTAGCATTCACATCTCCGCAACTTTCATCTTCTTAACATGATTATGCTTTAGTGCCCAACACTCTGATCCATTAAACAACGCTGGACGTACCGTCACCTTATAATACTTTCCTTTAACCTTAAGAGGGACTTTCTGATCACACAAGACCCTTGAAGCACTCCTCCATTTGATCCACCCGGCCTGAATCCTGTGACTTACATCAGGTTGGGTACCTTCTGAACAAAAAAAAAAAGGGGTGCATTTTTTAGCAGATGGCATTCTGAGGTAGAGAAGAAAACTCGTTCCTTTCTTTTTCTTTTTCCTTTTTCTTTTCTTTTTTTTTTTTTTTTTTTTTTTTTTTGTAGCCTACTTTTTCATTGTTTGGTGTAACCTATTTTTATTTTTTTTCCTCTCTCAACACCGTATTTGAATAATATATAGATTCTTGTTTGTAAGTGGAATTTTGTGGTTCTGCAATTAAAAGGTGGTCCATTGGTAAAAAAGAAAGAAAGGAAAATGAAGGTGGATCCATAATTTCTTTCTATTATAGTTTTTAGTTTTCCACAGGACGTTGCAGAATCAAAATGAGATAATATGCTGGAGCTTGGCTAAAATGGATCTCATGAGATGGGTTGATCGTCCTATCAAATCAAAACCACATCACTATCACCTTTGATGTGGGTGGAGTTTTTTTATGGCTCTGATTAGATGATTTTTAATGTAGATGTAGAGAGAGTAAAATAAGATTCTCTTGCATCTAAATGTGATTAGGATTCTTATTCTACTTAAAACACAATCATTGGATGATTTCTTGCTAATAACTCTCAACACTTCACAAAAAAAAGAAGACGACGACCCCTCTTCAACACAAGAATTTAACATCAAACAATAGCCACAAATCTGAATCTGGTTATCTAACATCGAATTGCCACCAACCGTTTAAGCAAGTGGTAGTCAGTCCTACTACATCAACGATTGGATCAATAATGCTGGGACATAATGCATTCTTCTGTCACCATTGACATGGGTGGATTTTGGATATGTCATATCCATGAAGACTTTTTTTTATGAAAAAAAAAAAAAAAAAACCCAATGAAAAGACACTTTTGGCTGACTTTAAGCTCATATAAACAACTAGGGACTGATTACTGCCAATTCTTTATAGCACCACCGATGGAGAGGGACCTGCACCGGAAATGTGGTTGTGGTTGTGGCTTCTCTCTCACACACATTTCTATCCTATGAACACTTTTTGTGCACGCCTCATAGTGGGGCTCACTTGATGACCCATTTTAATGGACCACACATACGAAACTCTCTTAAATTATACCGGTCCCCTTTTTTTATACCCATATAAATGGATTGTACTACAGGATTGATGAATCAATTTTTAAAGGAGTGGAACTTGTTGGCCATAGATGAACAAGATTAGGATGATTAGATGAGGCCCATATTTTGTATGAAGATAGGCTTCAACCAAATGAAGAGATCTTCTCCAGTCCCATCCCCAAGTGGGGCCCCACAGCGAGGTCGTGTGCACTAAATAAGCCGCCTATCCTGAATGGCCGGCCTTTGAATTGATGGAATTACAATGAGCCATTTTATCCGGAACTGTAAAAAAGATCATAGACAGCTAGTGGCCTTAAAAACTAAGAGCAATATAGTCATATTCTTTTAGCCTTAGATGACGTGTGCTGACGATTACTTTGCCTACCTTAGTCAAGAGACTGTTCTATAATAACAACTATGCTGAAACAAGGTTCACACTAGGCTATTTTAGCAAGCATGATCTCAGACTTAAAGACTGGAAGCATGCATCCACACTCGAACTTTAATACTAACAAACTTTAAATAAGTGGATATATATACATGATCATATATGGCTGCTGAGTCCATGTTTTGACTGTAAGATCTGGGTAAAAAGGCAAGTATTTAAATATAATTTGTAAATTTAATAGATGTGTTTCTCGTTGATTCCAGTCTGGATGCATGTAGAAATCCTCTTTTTATGTCTATTCTTATGATAATTTTGTAATGCGATTCTGTTTTACAATGAGATTGGGGATTTGGAGATGACAAGCACTTTTTATTGGATTTCACAACCGTTTTTCAACTTACAGGATTGTGAAAATTTATAGATGAAGGTAAATGGATTACCCGTTGAAACCCAACAGGACCAGACCTGTCACAGGTTCCCTGACGCACAACCATGAGGCCATGTTACTGTGCATTGGCTGTAGGATCAAGTGGACCCCACTGATATTTGATCAGGACCGTAGATCCGGTAGTGGACCCTCAGGCGATCTGAAGGATGCTGGACCCCATTTGGGCCATCATCCGGTAGGTAGCTTGATCAGCAGAGGACGTGTTTAAGGGGAAAAATCAGTTTGGGTATCAGACGGTGATGGGACCCACTGGGTTGTTTGATCATAGATCTAAGCCGACCCTTTTGCCGTACAGGTCTGGGTCTGGGTGTTTGATCACCGGGACCCACGATTTTAGCAAGCGAGAGGCTCGGTTTTGTTGAAGGCGTTCTGTTACAGAACGTGCAGGTAAAGGAATGAAGTTCGGTGATCCAGGGGTGTATGGAAAGTGTGGATATGTGTTGACCCAGGTACTTCCTGGAAAGAGAGAATGACATGTGGGGATGACTTAATATAAAAGGAGGGAAAAGATAGGGGATGACACCATGTGATATTAATAAAGGACCTGATGTAGCATGGGAGAACAGGAGAGAGAACGTGATGACTGGTGATGTGATCCATTTGACATTGAGTTTGGTTTCCTTTTAGTTTATGGAAATTAGAAAAAAGGCTTAGTTGTTTTATAAACTCAAATTAGACCTTTAGCTTATTTTGAATGTAGAAAATGTTTTGGGATGGAATCTTTGAGTTTTCTAAAATTATAAATTAAGATCTTGATTTATCATTATTTGTAAATTAAATATTAAATTATATCTTTGGTTTTTAACGTGTTAAACATTAGATTTTTATATTTTGTTAATTAGATTTTTGGACCTGAGTAAATACCGTCCGGGCAAATGGTATCTTACTACCGTAGGGTTTAGTACTTCGTATGACCTTAGGAAAATTCCAATGGACTCAAGCTCAACCCATCTCTATTGGAGAACCCTTAATTGAGTCTATGCACCATTGATGGAGAAGGGATACGTCGATCTTTTATCTATTAGAAATTATTGTGGTTGTTGGGTATGAGACCTTATGTTTGACCTTAGGATCGATTCGTATCTATGTCTTAACCTTCGCATGCATACATAAATGTTAGTTTAGTATATGTACTCCTTTAGATGCATACCCTATTGTGTTATGGACTATAAAGTGGCTTGGCAAATTTTGTATGACGATTTGATTATGATATGGAATGTGGAATGGCCAGCACTTTACTTTGACTTAGGATTCTTGTGTCGGAGCTTTATTATTCAGGTCTATTATGCTTATATATTTATGTTTATGTGGGTCATTTATAGATGACTGTAGAGCGATATATGGACAGTTGATCATTGATGTGACTAGATCACTTATAATCCGCTATGAATGTGAACATGTTATCCTGTATTTTTAATTTGATCGGTTTATGATCACCGACGTTATGGACGGGCTTTCCCGATTTATTTAGGGCTGACCACCCAAAACGGGGACACTTGCCTTCGTGTGAATCATATTGCTCATTTTGCTTTGTTTCGATTATATTATATGTTCTCTCTTATCATTGTCATTATATCTATATGATTACACTTGTCTATATTCTTCTTCTTGTTGTTTTGAATTTCGAATTATGATTATATTCTTGCTATTTACTTTGTAATATTTGGTGCATAGGTACCGAGCCCTACTTTATCGAAGAGACAGAGGAGGGTTAAACGTTTCTTACGTTTGAGCCAACTGACGAACTCGAGTGGGATGTTGGAGATGGCTTTGAAGCCGTCTTAGCCAACACAAGAGAGAACGTCATCTTAGAATTTCTTTAGATGAACTTTCTTTAATGATAAACTTTTTCTTAGTAATTGTTTGATTTATCCTACAACTTTAATTATTATTCCTTCATCTAATAATTATGTTGGGTTACATTTGTGAACTTTGAATACCAATTGAATGAAGCTTCCGTTACATTTAATGAAATTTATTTTGACTCACCACATGTTGAAATTTTTGTGAGTCCACTTTTAGAAGCTTGTGTTGTATTAAACACAGAAATTTAAATTTTGATTTAAATTTTCACTTTTTTTTTCAATTCTTATTTTGGAGGACGCGATATGCACCATGTTGTAAAATAACAACTTCCCATTGTTTGGTCTGTTTTGTGTCCCTTTTTCTGAAAACCTTCATTTTTAATTGCTTTTTGGGTATTCCTAACGTGTAGAGGCAGGATGACAGGACCTTTAGCTATGAGACAATTTGACTGTTTCATCAAGCTTTAATGCCATAACGTAGACGACTCATGGACATCACCATGATGGACACTGTACATCAACAATGTAATGTTTAATGTCTTATCTGTGGCATTGTAATTGACGCGCAGAGAAAACGACACTACCACGGTTTGAGCTCACTAATTTAAATTATTTTTTTTTTTTTTAGATTTTAATTTTACTAAGTTTATTTTGAATTTAATTTTAGAAAGCCCAATCAAATAATACTTTTGTTGACTGAATTAAGGGAATTAAGGAAATTTACCTTTATTAGATTGATGGGAAGAAATCTCTCTACGGTTTATCTATATATATTGTTTTCCGGTCCTCTCTTTTCCTATCAGATTTGAAAATTAAGTACCCATCAACTTTATGCATATATCAGATATTACACAGTATACATCGATCATTTTGTCAATGTTAATTTGTCTTTATCCATTTGCCATCTAATTGACAGGCACATTGAAATGTGATTCGAAGGTGTAGATTGTGTAAGTGCTTCTTTACAAAAAAAAGGGTTATCTTAACAGGCCTCCACCATGTATGAGCTAGTTTTTCTTCTTTTTTTTTTCATTTTTTAATTTATCAGTTGAATAACTTGAGTTCCAACAATTTCTAAGAAAGTGACCTAGTCCGCATCTCATCCCACCAGTCAAGATTCTTGTTTGTAAATGAGATTAGTGGTCCTAAAATTAAGAGGGGGGCCCACAATTTCTATCTATTTTATGTAGTCTGTATTTTCCATAAGATATTGTGGAGTCAAAAGTGGGATGATCTACAAGAGCATGGTCAAAGATTGGATCTGAGATGGGTTGATCATCTCAACAAACCAAAATCACATTACCTTTTTTTTTTTGTTTTTTTTTTTTTTTTGTAGGAAATCGTGTGGCCCACATGCTACGGGTCCCACTTCAGATCAAGCAGACTGATGCCAACAGATAATACAATCCCACTTAATTGGTGTGGATGGATCGTTTGTGACGGTTCCATTTAGATAGGTTTGCCGTGGATGTAGACCAATGATGATGTCCGATCTATAAAACCTCATTTTATAGACCCCACCATCAGATTTTCCACAATCAATCGAGATTAGTGACATTAATTAAGCAGCCAAAAGTCTAAACTTTGAATGTCTAAGCATCCACACTGAAAACACTTTTTGGGCAGCCTCCAACCACCAAGCAAGTGGCAGTTGTGACTCTTGCTACTGCGAAACCCACATATTACTGATTGAATTAATACAACTTAAGATAACTACTTCTCTTTGTATATATATCTATTAGTTGAACTTGTTATAAAAAAAAATTGTATTATCTTGTCTTTTACTACATTTGTCACGTATCTTAAAACTTACCTACTCCACATGGTGGACAATGAGGGGACAATGGATGGAAAATGATTTTGGAGGGTGTTTGGAAAGGGAAGAGGGAAAATGGGGGAGGGGGGAATGGAGCGAAAAATTAGTTGTTTTCCCTCAAAAAATTTCCCCCCAAAACAGAAGGGAAAAAGAGGGGAAAGTGATGGAAATGACTAAACTACCCTTTTACTCTAATTAAATTTTTTTCAAAAATAATGATAAAATGGTATTTGTCTCTGTACTTTACAAACAAACAAAATTATACTTTTTCACTTTTTTTTCTCCCTACTTTTTTACTTCCCAAACAAGAGGAGGGAAAATTAATTTTCCCTCCCCTCCCCTTCATTTTCCTTCCTATTCAAATTTTCCCGCCCTTCCCCTCCCCTCCTTTCCCAAACGGACGGTTAAACTGGTGGACTCGAGCCTGCCCTTTCATTAGACCGCCAGACTCAAATTTGAGATCTGGGCTCTGCAGATTCAGGTTTAGATAGATAGATATTCATAAGTCTGAATCAAACATTTTATGTTGAGTCCTAACAATATGTAATATTTTAATAGCACTTTCTTTCAAATGTGGCCCAGGAGGCGTTCTTTTATGACCAGTGAAAATATTATGTGTGCCATCTTCGACCTGGATGACATGCAGGATTCCATGTATCTGTGATATAGAACATTCATTTAATGGGGTACACCGAGGATAATGCATTTGACCAAAACAACTTAGATTAGATAAGCCCTCAAAACTTCCAACTAACTTATGAAAATATTTAGTTATGAATAGTAAAAAGAAATAACTATCCACTTTCCATGATAGCAAACTACATAAGCAAGTGAGATCAATCCTTGGTCATAGCTCGGAGGGTGAGGTCCTTCATAGTAGGCTGTGTTTGTGGCTGTATGAGTATTTACCAGAGGAAAAGAATTTCTGGTTGGAACATCATGGTAACAATATTAGTCACCTAATAAAAGACACACAGTAATTTGATGTTTTAGTGTGAGTCATTCTAACTACGCACATAAACACTGATAACACTCAAACCTTAGTTTAATGTAACTTGTAAGGGATGTAACTTGTAAGGGAAGGGTGTTTTTCTCCTTACAAAAATGTGTTGCGTAAAAAATGATCTATGGCTGCTGGCTAAGGTACTTTGAGTGATATTATAATTTGTTTAGTATAGATGGTCGTATGTTTTACCATATTATATATAAGGGAGGTTTCAAGTGCATCCATCGCTCACCATAGGGTGAGGGACACTTTTATAATTGGGCATTTTTAAGTACAAAAGTTACTTTTCAAGTACATAGGGTGAGGTACACCTCCTTGTCTTCATGTGCAAAAATGGGAAGTGTCTCTCACCCTATGGTGAGGGATAGATGCACTTGAAACTTTCTCTTATATATATGTATATATGTGAGGGGTCCCTACTCATATCTTTCATATAAGGTTAGAGATATCTCTCATAGGAGATGCCGAGATCTCTCCTTATATATATATATAAATGAGATGCTCCTATCAAAAATATCTCACCTTATATATATATATATCTCACCTTATATGTATATATGAGAGATAGGCTCATATAAGGTGAGATATTTTTGATAGGAGCATCTCATTTATATATATATATATATATATATATATATATATATATGAGAAATATTCGAGTAAGGGATTCCCTCACCATGTGTGGTGAGGGACTCCCTTTTTTGGGGAGGTTTCAAGTACAAAAGGGCTTTTGTACTTGAAGGGAGTACACCATTTTGTACTTGAAACCTCCCCAAAAAGGGAGTCCCTCACCACACATGGTGAGGGAATCTCTCACTTGAATACCCTCGTGTGTGTATATATATATATAAGAGAATATTCATGTGCATCTATCCTTCACCATGGTGAGGGACACTTACATAATTGGAAATATTCATTTGCAAAAAAGGAAAAAGAAAAGTCATATATGATCATATGCAGAAAAAGAATATATGGCTTTTGCTCTTTTATAAATAAATATTTTCAATTATGTAAGTATGTAAGTGTCCTTAACCCATGGTGAGGGATGGATGTACATTAATATTCATATTATATATATAAGAGAGAGAGATGAGAGAGAGAGAGAGAGAGGCATGGGATTGGGAAGAGAAGGAAGCAGAAGAGATGAGCAGCATTTTCCTCTGTTTGAAACAGAGGAAGCAAAGGGTACTGCGAGTAGGATTAGTTACAAGTTGTATGTTGGTTCAATATTTGTTGGTGTTTGTTTGATTTTGGTGTACAGAGCTATTTATATCCCAAGAGAAGGAGAAGGGAGATGGGCATGGATAGGAATGTTTGGAGCAGAGCTTTGGTTTTCTTTCTACTGGCTTCTCACCCAATCCTCCCGTTGGAATCCTGTCTATCGCTCCACCTACAAACAAAGGCTCTCACAAAGGTCTCTCTCTCTCTCTCTCTCTCTCTCTCTCTCTCTCTCTCTCAAAATGTAATGGATAGGAAATAGAACCGGGTTCAACTAGAACTGGTACATGGGTGAAAACTTGGTATGAACTGATCAAACCAAGCAAAATCAGGTCAAAATCACTAAGCCTGTGGTTGAACTGCTTAGATCCACCATTAAACAATTTAAAATAGTTTTTCTTATTTTTCTTATTTTTTTAATAATTTACATTTTAATTGGGTTAAACTAATGGTCTGGCTTTAAGAACATGGGTTAGGGGCCTATCTGTAATCTTTGTCTGCTATTGGATATACACAATTATTTTTAAGTATTTGTTTATAGTTAAAGACTTTTGTTTAGGTGCGAATGTCTGGCCCGATAGCAAGATCAATCTGACCACCAGCTCACTGTTCACTGTTTATTTTTTACAAACATTCACCGTTCACTGATCCCGCTCAAGAAAACTCCAAATGGAGTGGTTGGGTAGGGGAGTAGCAGTTCGGTTCCAAAAGGAATGGTTAGGTAGGGGAGGAACAGTTCGATTAATCTTTCATTTTGGAAAAATTGTAACTGAAATCAAACCGTGAAAAATCGTTAAAAATCAAACCGCGGTTAATGGTTAGGTAACGGTTAATTGTCACTTAAAAGAAAATTGTAAAAACTTTGTCATTTACTAATCAAACTTACTAAGAAAAAAAAAACCATAGTTGGAGAATGACATAATATATTGCCGTAAAAAAAAAAAAAAAGTAATTTTCATTCAGGTCCTTAGGTTTTTTTCTTATTAGTGAAACGGTTCAGTTAATAGTGTGTTTTGGCAATACGGATAACCGAACCGCGGTTAACGGTTCGGATCGATTAATAATCGTGAGTCAAGACAAAAACTGAACCGTAAAGCACGGTTTTTCGATTTCAATAACCGTAACCAAACTGTGAAACACAGTTATTAACCGCGGTTCGGTTCGATTCGATTAGATGGTTTCTCGATTTTCTTTTATACACGTGTGATTGGGTTTGGGCCACCTGCACCAGAATTTAAGTGGAGTGCTATGAGTCTATCACTGTCACACTTCCACTTGTATATATACATATGATGAGTATAAACATGTGTGGCCTGCGCGTGGGTATTGGTGATGTTGGGCCGGGTCAATGTCACCAATGAGTGACCTCTGTAGGGCCCTTTTATTGATTCTTCCCTCTCCCCTCCATCTTCCTAAAAAAACAAAAAAGATATCCTTTTGTATTATAGCCATAGGGAATCTTCCATTTTAATAAACACAAAAACCTGAGCTTGACTCAAACTCATCCAGGGTTATGGGACACCCGAGTCTACCCGGTATAGCCCTGAGTTTGACAAGGGTTAGACCATATGATGTGGGTCCTGCCTGATGAAGGATTTGGAGAGCCTAAACTTGGTTGTTTGGCTCATCACCCTCGTTGGGTAGACTGAATCTGTTGTTATTTTGATTCTGGGTGATATAAATACAGATCTGGCCAGTCAATGGGGGAAGGTTGGTGTTAAAGTTCATTACTATTTCCTCTCTTTTTTTAACAGACAAAGTATCCACTTATCATTGAATTTGGACCGTTGGATTGCTTAACAGATATGAAAATGATCTGCCCGGAGTGGACATATTTGTGTGCACAGCGGACCCCATCATTGAGCCACCAACCCTAGTCATCAACACAGTTCTATCAGTTATGGCATATGATTACCCCAAGTCAAAATTGAGTGTCTACCTCTCAGACGATGGTGGGTCAGATTTGACATTCTATGCCCTCTTGGAGGCCTCCCACTTTTCCAGGCATTGGATCCCCTTCTGTAAGAAATTCAAGGTGGAGCCCAGCTCCCCAGTTGCCTATTTCTCCACAACATCTCAGTCCGGCCCACCAACTGCCATCAACAAGGATGAATGGTCGACGATCAAGGTAATGTGCACTACTGGATGTTATTGAGTGGCCCAGATCTAGTCTAGGGCTGGAAATGCCCCATCTTTCATCCACTGAACATGGAAGCTTACAATCTTAAACATAGAGGTTAGGTCAGGCCCACCACAGGAATTACCTGATAATTGTAGTAACCGGACGATCATAACCATTAAAAATGAAAAATCAGATGGTTAGGACTATCGGATGAATTTGATTTTCTGTCTGTACTTCATTTTTTATGAAGGCCCACAATCAAAATGGTATGGATCATGCCGGCTATTTTGTGGTTATGGTCTGCTAAAGTAAGGGTCCATATTTGTATCTAGGCTTCATAAAGTACAGCCCTGTCATAGTTGTTAATGTTGTTAGACATATTGGGCTGGCTAGGACAAATAACTAGGCCTTTAGTCATGATGTAGATCCAGCCTATTAAGTATCAGGTCAAATTATTAGGCCCATATCATCTCATGAGACAGTAACCTCAACCTTAGATCCAGCCAAAACGCCTGCTTGCCTTGGTACTAGGTCAAGGCTGGCACGGCCTAATTCAAGTTGGGGCCCTGATTATTAAGGGTTTAAAATTAGTGATGAACCTAGTGATCAATTGTTGATTTTTTTTTTCCTTGCAGAAATTGTATGAAGATATGGAAAACCGGATTGAAACTGTAGTTAAATTGGGTAGGATTCCAGAAGAAGTACGCTCAAAACACAAAGGATTTTCTGAATGGCAATCAGGAATCAGCTCAAGAGATCACCATTCCATCCTTCAGGTGTGTCATCACTTTCATTTTATACTGACATTTATTTAATGCTTGGGTAGGTTAAATTATAAGATAACCCATACTTACTTAAGCTCATCTATGAATGATCCAAAATATCCCAAATGCTCAACAAGCCTACCTCATTCTAGAGGTGGAAGTGCAACTTGGGTTGGGCCAAATCTGGGTTAAGTTAAATTTCAGTTAACATTCTTTGGGCTTGGCCGGGACCGGGCTTCAATTTCGTAATCTATATGGTACTTAGGCCGTGTTCTGGTTTTGGGCTTCAGGTTCATGACTTATCTATAAATATGTCAAAGTCTATTTCTTTATCTATATCCCATATATTTGGGTTATGTTCTGCTAATAGGTTGAGTGAAAATCTGAGTCCCTTTGGGAACTACTTGGATGGATGCATGTCAAATCATGAGGGGAAAGTGTGATATAAATGTTTCGTTGTGAATATGATTTGGGGGGAAAAAAGGATAATCTCAATCATATTATCATAGGCACAGCCATTGATTGAAGGGTCTTAAATTTTAACAGTTTCTTAAGCTACTTTTTTTTAATAAAATTCAATCCAATGGTGAGAGTAACTCAGATTAGTATTATTCTAAGGTAAGTGATAATTCAAGGTGGGTTAGTGATTGTAAAGCAGTTAGAATATTGATCGTGGTTCATATAGTAGCCTACTGAAGTTAGAGGTCTAGCTTCTCATATTCATGACAAAAATGAGCAAATATCTCAAGCATGGATCAATTATACAAAATGTATTTGCTAACTTTCACAGAGATAGCCCCCAATGAGTGACATTGAGTAATTTCCACCAATGGCCACCGACGACCTTTTTTTTTTTTTTTACATTAAATTTTGGCCAATAAGTGACATTTTATCGATTCACTGATAATTATTAGACAAAAGGCTGTGAAATGCTATTGGAATCTTAATTATAATGTGACTTTGTATTGTGTTTGTGGCTAGTCCTTGACTAATCAGGCTAGTCATCTCAATCTGCTTCAGAACCATATATAAAACTACAGAGCATATTGAAAATGTGTGGGTTTGAATATTTCATGGGTATCCTTTGACAAAGAATTTGCTCCACTATCTACATTGGCGATGGTCCCTTTCAGGCTATCAATTTATATGTTTATCCTCCCTCCAACCCTGGATTGATGAGATGAGAATCTTACTAGTGATGATGAATAAATTTTGTTATTTCATTTGATTTGTTTTGTCTCTCCTGATCTCTTTTTATCTTTTCAGATACTGATTAATGGGAGAGACCCAACTGCTGTAGATATTGAAGGAGCTGCATTGCCCACTCTAGTGTACTTAGCCCGTGAGAAGAGACCCCAGCACCACCATAACTTCAAAGCTGGAGCTATGAATGCATTGGTAACATTCAAGTACTTGTGGTGATATGAGATGCTTCCATGCACACATGTACATGAACTTCACTCAATTCTGTGATTCACATATGAGGAGAAAGGCATAGTCACAAATCTTATTCTTGACATTGTATGTCCATCACCATGGGAGTTTTGGGATATTTTTCAAATTTCGGAGTCTTCTTGGGGTAGTATTGAAAACTTCAAATACGAGAAAAATTGTAAATGTAGAATACATAATTTCTATGCTAGGGATGGCCTTTTTGGTCTTCACCCAATTTTGTGGTTCAAAGAAGATTTTTCTGGTAAAATCCACTTAACTAAAATATATCTATGGTTAACTAATTGTCTGACTCCAGGAATGGATCAACAGATCATAACCTTTAGGGCTGATTTGCTACATAGTGAATTCTTGTGGATTCCTTTGAGAATTCTTTTTTACTAATCGAAGAGTTGAGTAAAGGCCCTAGAGGATCAAGGATTGTTGAACTGATAGACCCATGCTTCTTAAGTTGACCAATTGCCACCCATTGTTGTCCCCAGCTGTTTAGGGACATAGTGTAGAATGTGGGTGCATGAATTTGAGTCTCATGTAAACCAGAAAAAAAAAATCCACTCATTACTGTTTAGGGATGTTTTGTTTATGCAATTTACTGAAACATGTACTACAACCATCATCCTATGCAAAATAAAGTGACATTTCATGCTTGTGCTCGGCGCTGGGTTGGGCCTGGCCATCCAACCCAGTCTTTTTAATTATCGGCCTTATATCTGGGACTGCATCAAACCTGTGGTCCTCCTTAATTAAGCTTGGTCCTGGCCCAAAATGTTATCCCTTTGTGTTACACTTGTCTGGCTGGGCCAGATCTATACTTGACCTTTAATCACAAATAGTCCCAGATACAGCCCACTTAGCTATCAGGCCAGAAAATAGGCTTGACCCAGACCACAGATAAATCCCAAATTTAACCCTGTATGGGCTCACACTAACCTTACTGCGGCTGAACACTAACATTACAGTATCCTGATCATCGGTGTCGAGGATTGCAGCTCGGTTAGCATGAGGTCCATTGCATGAACTTAGACTCAAACCTAGGCCCACTAGTAGGCCCAGTTGATGCTCATGTTTGTTCATTAGCATCATAAGATTTAAGTATAGTGCCATCCCATATAGCATCTGGATTAATAACTATGTGACTACATGAAATTCAAGCATCATTATATATACAATAATCACGGTACATGTCACAGCCCACATTGATCTTCATCTTGACAAATCACAATCATCATTATCATCTTCATCTCCAGCATTATGATTGTAATGAGGGAATGTGCAGTTGCGAGTGTCATCAGAGATTAGCAACGAACAGATCATTTTGAATGTGGATTGCGATATGTACTCGAACAATTCAGATTCAGTAAGGGATGCTCTGTGTTTCTTCATGGATGAAGAAAATGGGCATGAGATTGCTTATGTGCAGTTTCCACAGGCCTTCATGAACATAACCAGAAATGATCTTTACGCCAGCTCCTTGAGAATAATTTCTGAGGTACGCTTTCTTGTCATATACATTTTAGAGTATGATTACACTCACATTATATGAATTAAATGTGGATTAGTCAGTAGCTTATATTTTCTGCAATGGTTGGATTTGAAGGTTGATTTTCATGGAATGGATGGTAATGGAGGACCCATGTATGTGGGTTCTGGATGCTTTCATAGGAGGGAGAGTCTGTGTGGGAAGAAGTATGGTAAGGGTAAGGTAGAGTGGAAGAAGGAGATTCAGAGTAGGACAGATGACAGGACCAGCAACTTAGAAGAGAGGGCAAAGGCTCTTGCAAGTTGCACCTATGAGGAGAACACACAATGGGGTAAAGAGGTACTCTCTCTCTCTCTCTCTCTCTCTCTCTCTCTCTCTCTCTCTCTCTCTCTCTCTCTCTCTCTCTCTCTCTCTCTCTCTCTCTCTCTCACTCACACACACACACATTTTGAGCCATATACAAACTGGCCCCACCATTGAATATGAGATCGGTTCCTAACTGTTGATATTTTGGGGCCCACATCTTAACCATGATAGATTCATTTGATCTGAGAAACCACTCCCTCCAACTATTTGAACCTGCATCAAAAAATTGAGGCCCCCTGAGGCCTGTGATCACAGTAAGTGCAATTGAGGTCTTAGCAAATGCGAACTGTGTGTGTTAGTACCTGATGAACTCTTATGTTTGTGAAAATTCAGATGGGGTTGAAATATGGGTGCCCTGTGGAGGATGTGATAACAGGTTTGTCAATCCAGTGCAATGGGTGGAAATCAGTTTACTACAACCCAGTTAGGAAGGCGTTCTTGGGTGTTGCACCAACAACATTAGCACAGACCCTGTTGCAACACAAGAGATGGTCAGAGGGCGATCTGCAGGTCCTCCTTTCCAGTTACTGCCCCTTATTGTATGGACATGGGAAGATAAGCGCTGGCCTTCAAATGGGCTACTGCATATACTGCTTGTGGGCTCCTACCTCCCTCCCAACACTCTATTATGTTCTTATCCCTTCTCTCTGCCTCTTTAATGGCATTTCTTTGTTCCCTAAGGTATGCCTCTCTCTCACATATCCTATATACATTTTTTTTGTCTTGTTTGTTTGCTTAATACAGATGGGAAAAATTTTTAGGCCATGTTTGTTTGTTTAAAACATAGGGGAGATTTTATAGGCAATGGGCTAATAAGAATGAGAGATTAATGGTGGAGATGTACAGTAGACTTTCAAAATATCCAACATTGATAGAAAATGAGAGGCCATAGGCCCTAATAAATTAAATCCTACAAAATCGATGGTCCCTCGAAAAATCCTTGTGCCCTTAACGTATCATTCACTCATCAGCCATTCAATTCTCCTTGGATGAAAACCTTTATTTTTCATGAATTCCTAAGAATTGAATATGGATTAGACGAATGACCCATTTGACAACTGGTCTATAGGCTTCATTAGGAGTTGGGACATATGACCATTCTAATCTCCGATCCAAACCATGGCTTAGAAAACAGTATTCAGTTTTCCAGCCTATGATCAGAGCCATCTAGTAACGGCTTAAACCATTTTACCAGAAAATCCACTGTCTCTAAACTTGGACCTAGACCTGCTATTTTACTCCCAAGTCCAATAGGGTCTTGGGTCTGACCTGACTCATTTACAGCTGGATATTTAGATAGCAGTAATGACCATATACCAATCAATGCCATGGTAGGAAAAAATTACATACTTTTGGCAATGTTTCAAAACCATAATTAAGATGTATCCACACCTATAGCATAAGTAGGGACATAATCTTTCAGATAGAGATTCAAGCTCTGCTCAACTTGGTGAAAATTGAGAAAGTATTATAAACAAACACTTGTCACATGCCAATTACCAACTCACATGTTCATGCATGCATTGGTTGTGCCAATACTGAACAAGTTCATGGCTTCAGATCTCCAGCCCTTGGGTCATGCCATTCTTGTATGTGATGGTTGTGCATAACGCATACAGCATAAGCGAATCACTCCATTATGGCGAGACACTCCATGGCTGGTGGAATGAGAAGAGAATGTGGGTGATGAAGAGGACAACCTCTTACCTCTTTGCCCTCATTGACACTGTCTTGAAGCTGTTGGGGATCAGCAACTCAGCTTTTGTCATCACCGCCAAGGTGTCCGACGATGAGGTGTCGAAGAGATATCAACAGGAGATCATGGAGTTTGGTGGCTCCTCACCCATGTTTACTATCTTGGCTACAGTTGCAATAATACACCTTGTATGCTTGGTTGGGGTTGCCATAAAGGTGGTGATCAATCGTGAAGTTGGGTTTCTTGGGGCATTGATCCTGCAGGTTCTACTATGTGGATTGCTGGTTATCATCAATCTGCCAGTCTATCAAGCACTCTTCTTTCGCAAAGACAAGGGCTGCTTGCCCAGCTCACTCAAATTTACTTCTGTTGGTTTGGCCATCTTGGCATGTTTGATTCCTTTGTATTGAGATTACACAGCTACTGTAACAGAGAGTAATTTGAAATGTAACACAAATAAGCATAGTTGAAGACGTGATGAAAGTGATTTTTACATTTTTCAGCATCATTAGTATTTCGATTGAGAAAGTCAGATTTTCCATATAAACTCTGGCCACAAGTTATATCTAAGGACAAAGGGTTTACTGTTAGAAGTTTGACAGCTTATAGCAGTCATAAAACAGAGTGATGAACTCCAAGGGTCGTTAAGCGGGAGTGGAACTTCGAAGTGGCAGTGACATTTCCTGAGAAAATTATTGAGGTTAACGTCCATCCTCACTCCTGAGCAAACATAATTGTAGTTGAGCCCTCGCCCTCACCGTAAAACCGTTATTGTGGCATTTCCTATTACCAATTGGTTTTGGGATAAATGGCAGCTCAATGGGGTGTAAGATCCTACAAAAATGAAGGCTACTTGGATCCATTATGATCTCAATGGCCTATGCTTTGTATTTTTGTTTGGCATTTGATGGTTCCAAAGGATTGGTGCTCTAAATGATTGTGCCATTGAATCACCTTCTTAATTTACTCGTTGTGGTTGTTGGTTAATGATTAACACTTGAACTCTAGTTACTAAATGTGTGCTGATAAAAAAGATTGTCCCTTATAACCAATTTGCGATTTACAAAACTTAGTAAATGTCAAACACAAATGGCACAGCATTTTTATTTTTATTTTTATCATGGGTCACACTGATACAGGCATCATTTCTCTTTTTCAAATGACAAGAACATGAACCTTCTCTCTCTACAGGCCAAGAAAGTGGAGGAGATGCAATTCATGCATTAGAACTAAAAGTTCAAGCAGTGCCTATTTAGAAAAAGAGATGAAGAGGAGTTACAACTGCCAGAATGAAGGAAACGGGCCTTGAATGGTCATTTTCTAATTTGATATGGCGTCAAGGGCTTGTTTATGTAACAAGCTGAGGAGATGCTGTTAGGGGCCCAGTCCACGGCCCATTGATGCACCATGGCGCTGAAGGTTACTGACCAACTAATTCAATTTCCTTTTTCTTTTCCCTACATTTCCCTGCATAGGATGAGTTAAAAGAATTGTGAGACTACTGCCTAACAACCAGAGATCAATCCCAATTGCGAGGCTACGGGTGTTCATGGGCCGGGGTGGGCCAAGGCCAGGCTGAGGCATACACAGGCCTGGCCGGACTTTAAAAACACCCACCCAGGCCCAAGATGGGCCAAAAAATTCAGAGACAAGCCCACCCATTTAATCAATTAGGCTGGGCCGGCCCAAACCGGGCTTTCTGCCAATCGTATGGATAAAATACACGATATTACATGCACTCATTAGCCAGTTGGGGTCGGGCCGAGCTTCGGGCTTTTATCACTTATTCCAAACCCGGCCCAGATACTGAATTGGCCCAGATTATTAATCCAAGTCCAGCCCAAAGCATACTGGACCCAGAAAAGGGTCGGGCTGGCCCGCACATGAGCACCCCTAGAGTGCCAACACCATTGCACTATCAGTGTTATCTTCGACTTGCCATCTGCCTTCGAAGGGCTTGGACAAGTCCCCACGCCTGGAGGCCACCAGGTCGGCTTGCAGCATGTCCCTTGATTGGATACGTGCCCAAATTTTACTTCGATCCCAGTAAAAATATTTGATGGTTCCTCTACATATCATTCCTGGCGCAAAATGTCTATGTCTTGGAAACTTTTTATAAAAGAAAAGGGAGAGGTTA
Source organism: Cinnamomum chago (assembly GCA_038049695.1). Taxonomy (NCBI): domain Eukaryota; kingdom Viridiplantae; phylum Streptophyta; class Magnoliopsida; order Laurales; family Lauraceae; genus Cinnamomum; species Cinnamomum chago. Next base: position 81,442,137 of record CP142452.1, read on the forward strand.
CTCAGTACTAATTTTTATACCATGCATGCTTACATTCTAATAGATCAATGCTAGCTGAATGATGAGCACGAAAGAAATGGCTACAAGACGGGGGAGAGAAGCAGGAGTGCACGACAATAGGTACACGGGACATGGACACTGATGGAAGAAAGAAACAACCATAACAAAGAGTGGAAAGTGAAATATTAGATTGTAGAGTGACAAATAAACGAACCCGAAATGGCAATGAGGGGAATATAAGTCACAACACTAACCCAAAAAAAAAAAATCTTACAAGAACAATAAACTGAATTGATAAGTCTCAATAGACAATTACACATAATAGCAACATTTGCAAGGCCGCCATCATTTCCATGTATTTCATCCTATTTTGGTAGTCTATACACATTTTCATTATTTTCTCACCTTTACTTCTCCCTGGGAAGGACAGGTAGAAGTTCTATTAAAAGGGATTGAAAGCATTGCCTCCAAACATTGTGTTGATAAAGAACTACTCCAAAGGCGGTTGATAATCCTACTACCCATGTTCAGTCCACATGAATGAGCAAGCAGTTCACTGGTTTCACTAAGTAGCAGTTACACTGCAAAATGAAAATTCATATTTCCAAGTTTCTGGAACTTCCAGAGAAGCCCGTGAATTCAGATCCCACATGCACACACTAAAGAATGGCCAATTTATACCTCTGGATGGAACAGCCTAGCCTCTAGGGGGGGCATCTAGAAGCATGACAATCATCGCAAGGTAGGGGGTTTGAATAGTCTTCCCACGACCAACTCCTGTGCAAAAAATATGTAAACATCCATCAGGTGGTACACCTTTGAGGGATTCAAATTTCTACATATCTTAGCTGTTACACAGTTAAATATAAGGTTCTATTGAAGTGCCGATGCATTCATACATATATAAGAAAATACAGATCATTAGAGTCCAACCCCCCCAACCCCAATTCAGATGTTCTAACATCCTTGACTGGAAAATTAACGGCAGGACAAAGTTTGATCCAAAAGGTGTTCAGTTCCTGTTATCCAGTGTTGAGGTTGTTCCCTAAAACTGCCTAACTGCAACATTCCAAGCTTTCATTAATTAGAAGCTGCAATCCTCAAAAAGGATTTTCTTGATACTCACCACTTAATTATTTAGATCCTGCAATTTTCCTTTCCAATACAAACCCCCCACCTTCTTGCTAATCAAAGCATCAGACAAGATATGCTCTCTCGTAAATTCTCAACCCAGTTTATCGTACCCTTTTTAGTATTGGTTACAAAGGATTTTATTACTAAAAACCAAAAGATCAAAGGCACCAATCAAAAGATAGGGATGGAAAGGTATAAAAGCATTATACCATCAAAGCAGAAAAAAAAGTGCAAAGGTAAGAAAAGCAAAGGAAAAGGTTTATCCACCCCCTGCTTAGCCAAGTAGTCCGCCAAACCATTTGCTGGCTGCTTCAAAAGCTTGGACTCCACTTGGATATATTTTTTTTATCAGTAACTCCACTTAGGATATCAGAAGCCAAAATTTTAATCTCATAGAAAAGGAAATGGAATCTCCATGGAATGATCAATGGAGAAGAAGCCCAAGAGACTGTATTGGATGCGTCACTTTCCACTACAAGGAGATCATGCAAATCATTGAAGTGCACCCAAAAGATGCAAAGGGCTTCTAAAATGGCCGCTTCCCGATTCATTGGATTCTAAGATCCTAACATCCCCCACACCGTTACGAAGCACTCCTCCTATACCAGAAGGATAAAATTACTATGAAATGGCTATGAACTTACAAGCCACCCTTAAAGATTCTTGGTGAGACCTTTAATCTCCGTTAAGCACAAGGTTCCAATGAATGAGCAACAGCTCAAAGTTGAATTAGTGAGTGTTTAGGAGGCCAATCTTTCATATCTGGAATGGGATTGTTTTCCATCCAATTTGTGAAAGCCAGCTGCAATCCAAGCACATGCATGTAGTCCATCATTTCAGTTACTATTCAGTACCTGTTACAAGGTTACACCTGCGTCTTCATCTCCTTAACATCAACCTGTACTTAGTCAGCCAAGTTCAGCAACACAAGGAAAGTCAATAGTGCTCAAATTTTACAGAAGCTACGCAACGTCTTTCCCTTGTACTGTGGCAGAGGGGATGGAGGGCTGGGACTGACAGTGTAGCGGGTGATAATGCGAATAACCCACAGTTAAGAAATCAAACACCAATTTAGACGAGCATCGTCATCCAGCTGGCAGTCTTCAAGTGGATAGTGAAAAACAAACAATAATTAAACAGTAGAGATTCAGAGGGAAAGGATACCGAAAAAGTAAATGCCAGGATCATCTCACCAGGGTGGTTATTATGCTGTGGCCACTGTCAGTAAGACCTTTAGACGGACAGCCCACTGTTCCCACATGTTGAGACTTGAGAGACATTCTGCATGAGGAGCAACCATATATATGATCCTCCTTCTGTACACTTAGTATGTGTATTCATGTACATCCACCCACCTTCACATGTGTCTTTCTACAATGTACAATGTCATTCGACTCTTTCGAAAAAAAAATCTGAAAACAGAGGGGTGGGGCTGCATCGATGTTCTCACTTGTGAGATAGTAGTGAGAATTTGGGCAGTTCAGCATGGGTTTCTGAAGTTGAATTGCTCTCCTAGGAAGGGACATCATCCGGCGCCCCCACCCCAAGAACACACACACACACACACAAAGAGAGAGAGGAGCTGTCAACATAGTGATGAACCCAAATTACCCAACATGACGAGCAAACAACTGTCAGTATCTTCAAACTACCTGCTAAGAACAATGTGATGTGTGAGTTTACCACAGAGAAGATTTCATTTTATATGGAGGATGAAAAAAAAAATCCTTCTGGACACAAGTAACAGCTATGAAGTGCAATGAGGTTAGTATGATGCCCGAAACTGAATGCAATTTGACTGGAATAGGAGTTATCTAGAAAACCCCTGCAACATAAAAAGCTTGCTGATCACATTGGTAGAAGAGAGAAATTCTTGAAAGAGAAACTTTAGATCATAGAGACGATGAAGAAAATAATAAAATATAAAGGTCAAACCAAAGTAAAATATATATATTAACGCACAAAAGGCACCACCAAAATTAAACAAAACTAATAGTATTAATAAAAATATCTAGATTTTCTTGAACTTATAGAAAACAGAGAAAAATGTAAAAAAAAAAAAAAAAATTATAGAATATATTGTAAGAAAAAATATAATATATAAAAAGAAACCAATCAGTAAAAATTAAGAAAAAATAAAGCATTTTGTTCGCTTCCTGTAGGGCTTCCACTTTAAAATTTTGCATCCTTGGCTTCCTCCAGGGCACATTTGTGTACATTCACAGAAAACCAGTTCCACAGACTTTTTCCTCTCCCATAGAAAAATAAAATTAAACAGAAGCATTGGTACCGGTCTACTCGGTTCATTTTTCCACTTTTCCTCGCAGAAAAGCAGCCACACCAAACATGAAATTTATAGTAGTGCGGAAAATCTTTTCATACTTTTTTCGAGGAAATTTGTGTACACAAACATGCCCTAAGGGTTTTTATGGACAAAAAGAAGGAAGAGGGAGAGAGATTACATTGTGACTTCCCCAATTATGAAATGCCAGCCTAGCAAGTTTTTTAGCCATATCTTAATTTAAGTACAGGTAACTATTTGGCTAATCCACTATGCATCGCAATGTGGTTTCCTTTTTTTTTTTTTTTGGGCTGAGGATTCCCCAATGATGTCTAAACCTTCGGATAATCCTAAGCCTTCTATTGGTGCAAACTGTTGGCTATATCCTTCAACTTGTTGTTCTTAGAAAGGTCGTAGTGTATCCAGAAATGCAGCAAACTGTAAAAAAATAAATATACATTCCTACCTAATGTGCTTTGCTTTCCCATTTCTATCCTGCTCTAGAATGTGGAATGGATATCCTCCGTTCTGTTAAAAATAAAAGAAGAAGAAGAAGAAAGGAAACCTATTACAATTTTGAGGAGCATCACCCGTTACATTATTCATATAAGAATTTGAGAGGAACATATAAACATAAAAAACAGAACTAAAAAAAGGAAAGAATAAGCTTACTCTGCATGCCCCTCCCATTTAAGGTCTTACTAGTTGCCACAACAAAAATAATTTAGTCCTGCAAATCAAAGGCGTATAACCATATTACTGCCTTTTATTTTAGTTTTGACTTTTAAGAAATGAACTATTATAACTTGGGAAATTTATAACATTACTAGGAGGTCCACTTGCCACCATCATGGCCCCAAAAGAGTGATAAAAACTTCTCCTGTGAAAACAGGTCAGTATTAAGATTTTTATGAAGAAGTAGGCGAAATATTTAATTCACAGTATAGATCATGCATTGAACAATTGAAGCCTTTTTTCATTGGTAAAACAGGTTGCATGTGTGGTTCACACCATCAACTGATGATGTCCCACAAGTAATTCATGCTGGACAAGACTAGCCATCAAATGTTCCATTTCCATGACCATGGTACCAAAAGAGCAATAAAAATTTCTCCCAGTGAAAAAATATCAGTATCGGGATTTTTTTTGAAGAAATAAGATGAACATTTGGTCCACAGTAGAGGTTTAGCATTGTATTGTGAGGCCTTTTTTTTTATTGGTAAAACGTCGAGAACCTGCAATCACATGATTACAACAATTAAGCACCTTTTATCTGCACAGAAGGATGCATGCGTGATTCTCACCATAAACTGATGACGTCCCAAAAGTAATTCATGTTGGACAAGTCTAGCCATCAAATGTTCAACTTTTTTCATTGAATGTGGACCATTGTTGTGTTTCAGTGTTGACCATCAAGGGGAACCTGTCAGTCCAAGGGTCACGAAAGGGGGTGGTTGGGTGGACCCCCAGAAATTTAAAAAACAAAAAAACAATAGTGATTGGAAAGTTATATATTTTTACATCACCCCTCCCCCCCCACTCTTCCCCTCTCTGAACTTTTGTTTTTACATAATGTTCCCCCAAAGGAAAATTTCCTGATTCCAACCCTGTTTGGAACATCAAATAATGGCCGCATGTACAAACACAAGACTCAACAAACTACACAAAATCTAAGGTCGATGATCATACAATTCCTCTAAAAGTAGACTCTGAGGCAATCACTCAGTTTTGAAGAACTACAGGGACTAGAGCCTCTACATTGTACAGTTTGCTGAGACACCCAACTATCTGAGGTTCAATGACTCAAATGGTTGATCTAGTGAGATCCACTGTGGTCACCCCAAAAGTAAACCATATTAGAAGATCTGAGACATGTTTCTTGGCCTCTAGCTGGACGATTGTTGCAACCCTTTCATTCATTGCATTCATAAGGCAATGGTCCAAGAAATATATTACTCCAATCTTACACATTTTGGAGCATTCCCCATTCACCTGGGACGCACTGGATCTGTTGTCTAGATTACAGATTTCTGAGAACTAAATTTACAGGACTGAATGTCTCAATAAACTATACATTTACCAAGAACAAGACCATATAATTCCTCAATGTTACATGTAACAAACCTCATCTCCGAGATCTGATCCATTGAGTGGCATCTTAGAGCATGCAGCGTCTATGCAACGAGCATCAATGATAGAGTAAGCATCTCCCCTCTCATTCAGTATCGATATTGTCTTTCCTTCTGCTGTGCCTTAGGAAACTCAATCTCCTTGATGCATATGCCAGCGCCTCATGCAAATCACCTGTTGTTTTGATTTGAGGGATCAAGCCCCTATTCTCCAAATCCATCAAAAGTCTTTTCCCTTTATCAATATCAATTTCCTTAGAGATAAGAACAATGAGAGCAGCATAAGTGGTGACATTAGGCCAAAGACCAATTTGTTTCATCTCCTCGTAAATTTTAAAGGCCAAATCAACATGCCTATTACAGCAAAGTCCCATAATCAAAACGTTGTAAGTAATAGTGTCGGGTCTTATCTTGTAATGTTCCATCATGTCCAGTAAACTCAAAGCATCTACAAAATTTGATTCTTTGCAAAATGCATGCATGAGAGTCGTACAAGTAGCAATGGTTGGAACAAGCCCTGCCCGAAGCATGTAATTGAAAACCAGCACTGCTTCCTCAAGCTTTCCACACTTACAAAGCCCTCTAATGATAGCACTCTCAGCCACATCACTTGGTACAATGCCTAATGCCTCCATCTCATCTTTCACTCGAAATGCTCCATGTATATCGCCGACCCTGCATTTTCCGTTAATCAATGTAATGTAATGTGTGTGCTTAGGAATGAAACCCATATCAGGCATTTCAGTCAACACAATATGGGACTCTCGAAAAGCGCCCTTTCTGTTAAGTCCATCAATGATGTTATGGTAGATATTTTCATCAGGAGACATCCCCAATTTAGTCATACAGTTAACTATATTGAAGGCATTTGTCATATCACCCTTCTCAGTATACTTGTTAATAAGCATGTTTAATGTCAAGTTATCAGGAATAATATCTTCTCTTATCATCTTGCCTAGGAACTTAACCCCAACGTCAGGCATGCCAGACTCACAAAACCCAAGAATTAGTGCATGATAACTTATTTTATCAGGGATGAAGCCTGCCCCAGTCATTGTTTTATAAAGAGTAACAGATCTCGATAACATCCGGTTTTTAGAGTATCCCAGCAAGAGAATGTTATATGTAATCTGATTAGGACTTAAACCTTCACGTTGCATTGAGGTAACGAAATCCTCCACCTTTTGTATTTTTCCTGCCTGAAAGCTTCCGTCAATCATTACATTGAACACACCGTTATCCAGGTATATGCCTTTTGAGGTCATCTCTTCATAAAGATAGAAGGCAGCCCTTTGTTGCCCTGCTTTAAACAGACCTCCGATCAAACAAGTGTATGTCACATGGTTCGGAAACAAAGCCCTTTCAGCCATTTTCTGAAACAGATAGAACGCAGGAACCATCTTCCCTTTCCTACAAAAACCACTTAAAAGAATATTGAATGTATAAATGTCAGGAGCTATGCTACTTTGAACCATTTCATCAAATAATTGCAATGCATCCTCCAACTTCCCCCCTCTGCATTTCTCAACCAGTATGGTATTATAGATAACACTGTCAACGGCAAAAGGAATATCTTGCAACTTACGAAAAAATCTCTCCGCCACCTCTGAATTCCCTCCCTTGCACAACCCTTTCAAAAGATTCCCATACGTTAGAATAGTCGGAAAATGGCCCTTTCTAACCATTTCATCAAATGCATCAAATGCTCTCAATCCGTCGCCTTTATTTCCATAACTATTTATGACACAGTCAAAGCCAATGGAATTTGTAACCCTTCCAATTCTAGTCATATGCCGCAAGAACTCCTCTGCCTCTTCCAATTTGCCACTTCTACAAAGAGCAGCAACCAATGTGTTACATGTGACCAGGCCCACATCATGACCCATGAGATTCATATTGACATAAAACTTCACTGCTTCATTGACATTTCCTTGTTTGCAGAAGTTATAAATTATTGTTGCATATATGATATTGTTGGGTAGAACACCAGTAGCGTACATCTTGGATAGAATTTCCTTTATATAGCTCATCTTCCCAGCCTTGCAACATCCATTTATAAGAACTGAATATGTGACGACATCAGGAAAATAACCAGCCTCAAACATTTTATCGAGTAAACAAAAAGCTTCATAGATTAGACCATTTTTGCAATGCCCATCAATCAAGATAGTGTATATTTTATAGTCAACTACTAGGCCATTTTTCCTCATTTTTTCAACAAGATTTCCTGCGGCATCTAGTTTTTGTTCCTTGCAAAACCCATTCAAAAGAGCACCATAACTGATCGCATTCGGTGTAAGTCCAATTGCTTCCATTTCGTCCATAAGCCTTGAAGCGTCGTTTATGTTTCCACTCAAGCAGTGCCCATTGATCAAAGTGTTGTAAGTAATACAACTCGGCAAAAGACCGAAACTCAACATTTCTTCAAAAACACTAGCCGCTGCATCAATCTTCCCTTCTTTACAAAAACCATTAATGAGAATATTGTAAGTGAACTTGTCAGGAGAAAATCTATTTTTCCTCATTTTCTTCAGGACTAAATAAGCTCGTGCACTCCTTCCATTTTTACACAAATTGTCCATAATCACATTATGTGTGCATATATCCGCCTCAATACCTTTACTAGCCATACAATCCATCAGCTTGAAAGCTTCCTTAAACCTCCCCTTCTTACAATACCAATCAAGCAATGTATTGTAAGTAAATACATCAGGTATACAACCAGTCTTTTCCATCTTTTTCAAAAGATCACGAGCTTTTCGAAGCTTCCCTTCCATGCAAAGCGAACTGAGCAATATATTGTAAGTGCTCACATTTGGGCAAATCCTCCTTTTCAACATTTCCTTAAAAAACAACCAAACCAACTCCATTCTCTCCTTCACAATTGCAGCAAGGAGAGAATTACAAGTATAAACAGACGCCTTAAATCCCCGGGCACTCATCAGTAGGAACATCTCTATAGCATCTCCAACCATTCCCTCTCGGATGTAAACCTTAATCAAAAGGTTAAAAACCAAAGGGTTTGACTTGCAGCAGCTATATGTATCCATGAGAGCATAAAAAATGGGACGACACCCAATACCCATTCGTGATATATGTCTCAAGATTGATTTCGCTGTATCAAACATCCTCGCTCTAACAAGTATATGTGTGGTGCTGGATAAGATGTGGGCGAAACAATCCAAACCCGGTCGCCAGATTGCCCAATTGAGAAATGCCAGTGCCAGTTTTGCGTGAGCAATGGGAGGTGGCAACAACCGATGGTTCATGTTATACAGTGATTCCCAGCGGTGTGCTGTCAGGATAGTGTAGATGCTTTTCTCGATTTCTTGTGCTGTTTTTAATAGCAATTGGTGAGGAAAAGAACATAGAATCATTCAATACTTCCACTCATATAAGAACCCACAAGTTTATAGAAACAGCTTTAAAAAACAAGTGTACGAGGATAGAATAAGAAACCCAAATACGAAATGTTGCTTCCACACATTTAAAAACATAGGAAAGCTTCCACAAACAGAAGAAATAAGCGAAATTCTCAAGAACCCATATCAATAAAGTCATTAGATGAAAGGAAGAAAAAAAAAAAAAAGGATTCTTTTTAATGTTTATAAAGACATAGAATCATTTGAATAAGAACCCAAACTCTAAAGTTCGTAAAGACAGCTTTAAAACAAGTGTACGAGGATAGAATAAGAAATCTAAACACAAAATGTTGCTTCCACACATTGAAAAACAAAGAAAAGCTTCCACAAAAAGTAGAAAAAGGAGAAATTTTCAAGAACCCATATCATTAAATTCATTAGATTTAAGGGAAAAACAGGATTTTTTTTTTTTTTTTTTTAAGAGATGCTCTGCAGAAAGCTACCAGAGAAAAGCTTCCACAAACAGAAAAAAGAAGCTAAGTTTTCAAGAACCCATATCTGTAAAATCAGTGAATGGAAGAAAAAGAGGATCTTTTATGATTATTATGAGAAACAGTGGGGGCTTGGAGTAGGTACATACCAGAGGTGTGCCTCTTCCTCTTTTTCAAGGTATGTGCTTGTCCAGAGATTTTAGGGGTATTTGGAGAAGAACCCAAGTTAGAAAAGGCCCTGGATTTCAAGACCCTGCACGGAATCGAAGAAAATCTCCTCGCTGTTGGAGGAGGAAAGCGATGCATCGTTTTCTTCCTTGTGGAACTTGCAGGCGTTATTTTGCTGAAGAAAGGTCGGTTTCACTGAGAAAGATTTTACAGTGTATTGAGCTGCCTCTCCGGATTTCAAAATGGAGTCGGGATTTTTTCTAATCCATGACCAGAGACTCAAATCTATATAATTTGCCGCTGTAAATCCATCAATGGGGCAATCCACTTGGAAGTTGTAGCCTAGGCATGTCAAATGGCCGTGCCACGGGCCGGGTATCCGTGATCCGCGTGCCTCTTTAATTTTTTATATTTTTTTTCAATTGAATATTTTTGTCTAATATTAAAATTAAAAATTAGAATCAAATACGGAGAATGACAGAGATATTTAAGTGAATCAATCAAACTCGACCTACTCATATTCAAATAATTAATATTAATTCAACAAAAAATCATTTTAAAAAGTCTTATTCTCTCACCTAAATTTATATTTATTATGGCTAGGGTTGTATATATATGGAATGGTTGGGACCTAATATCTTATTGGACACATTTCAAAGAGACACCTGTGAGTCCAAGACGGGATCCATATTCTGAAGCACAAGTGAAGATACCAAACTATACTTAGAGCTGATTGTGTTTTAATGGGATAATATAATCATAATAAAAGTAAAAGTAACATTATATATATATATATATACACACTTTGGATTACTATTATAAGTTTATAACTATTGACCGGGCCAGAGAAGAATATAAAAAAGGGAGGTAATTTCAGTCAATAAATTTAGGTTTGGTTTCAATTAGACCCAAGTTCTCAACCTATTTTCCAAGCTTACCTGGTCAAACCAAGCCATTTAGTGATGTTTGGTAGGTGCCAAAAAAAAATGCATAGAAGAAGTTTGTGTTCTATTTGGGCCTAATTTCCACATTGATTTTGTCACAATGGGTCCACCTGTTATATAATTATTGACATCTTTTGTATTTTTTTTTTAATAAATAAAATTTTGATTAAAAAAAATAGGGAGTTTAGAGTATTTATAAACTTTGTAAAATTGAAAAGAACACAAAATACCCCTTATATGACCGTTTTATGGTTGTTGAGGGGGTTAAAATGAAGAATTTTTTAAAAAATGACCATTTTTGGATGGGCCAGGCCTATCGTGCTAGACAAGCTGATCCTGACGGGCCATAGGGGCCAGCCCACCGTGCCAAATGGGCCCAGGCTCCTCGCCCAGCATGGCCCATGTCACGAGACATGCCTGCCCGGCCCGGCCGGGCCCATCCCATTTGACATCCCTATTGTAGCCCACGTTAGTAGTGATGCATGTTGGGATATAGAAAGATGACCGTGATCTTTGTAAATTGTAAAGATATATAAGGAGAAATTTGTATAATAGTGTGGGTATGTCTTGAAAAATAACTAAGTACAGTAGAAATTTCTAAAGTAAGGCCCGATGATTCTCGTCCATTGGATGAGGGCATGTGGAATAATCCTGAGCATTAGTTTTTTTTTTTTTTTTCCTCTCTATCGGAGGGTTCCCGACTCTCTGAGCTGGACTAATCCCTCCGAACCCAAAGGAAAGCTGGATAAATTCCCCTGTAACCATATTGTAGTACTGCAATTTCTAACCAACAATCTTCGAGTACAAACCGTAGTCCTGAACCACCACTTGGAGTATAATCAAGATGGCAAAACTATGCAATAGTCTTGATCATTAGTTGCATGAAGTAAAACTATAAATAGGGTTCTCCACATTTATTTAAAACAAACAATTTTACAGTAAGAATTCTAGCAATAGAAGCTCTAATCTCTAAAAGGCACGAAATTAGTAGGACTTCAACAAAATGGTTTCATAGAAGTAGTTAAATTTTGAATAAGGAAAAAGATCTATAAATGGCCATCATGATGAAAATGCATACTCCTCTATCACCCTAGTAAATTAAATCCTAAAAAGTGAAGCCTCATCTACATCTCTATTTTATATCGTACACTATAAAAGCTGTTGACATGCACTTCATGCGCACGCGCATGGTCAATCTGGAATGCCCAATACATCAGAAATTCACGCAGAACACGTCATGCACGTTCCAGATCGACAGTTCGACGCGTTCCACTTGGACGAATGCCACATCAAGCTCCATGCCTTGTCAATTAGAAAGGAAACAAAATAACATCCCACGATCTTGATTATATATAAGCAAAGTATGAGTTTTGACTTGAGCTTAGCTTGTGTTCCCCATGAAACACGAATGATTATAAATAAGTACAGATTTAGAACGCCCTTAAACAAAGGCTAGCTGAATCCAGCCTAGCACTACCCTGAAACTCATTTGACTGCTTGACACATCCAATCAATCTGGGCAAAAAGGATAAGCTATAACCAAATGTGATCTTAAGTAAATGATGGGCTATAATTGCATGACAGATCTCAAGTCGACCATCTGACAGACTTTTGTCCAAATCCTTGCTCTCAACCACATATGCATGTCTAAAGCCATGGTTAACGCACCAGATAAACTTCCAATCAGTTTTCAACGAGTTGGGAGGTAGGTTGAACTTCAATCACAACTTTTGTGCCATGACTAATGCAAGAAGCATGTAAAGTTTGATAGCCCAGATCCATCACCTGTGCACCACTTATGGTACCTGATGCACTACAGTTTTGAACCATAAATAAAATTTGGAAAGATGGGTAGGCCTGCCATTGCATCTGAAGTCATGGTTTGCGCTCTTCGCATATTGAATTCTGAACCACTCATGATGCAGATGAGTTCTTTTTTACTAGCAACTGCATAGAGAGGAAGCTCCAAACCATTCAATGAATTTGCTTCCCTTACTGAATATGAAGCATTGGCTACCTTAATCTTGATTGCAGGATCATAACTCAGTACTGGGCCACTATGATTGTGCATCGTTGAATTTCTGCAATTCATAATAGGGCTGGATGAAGAGTTCTGTCAACAACATTGGATGGCCTTCAAATAGATGAACTTAAAGAGGGCTGGTAAGTTTATGAATTGATTGAATGCTGAAAAGGGAAAATTTTCTAGTTTTTTCTAAGGATAAAACTGGGGAATTTCCACTTTGTAAGTTTTCATGAGAAAGAATACCAAATTATTTGTGCTTTTGTACTCTAGCTAGTCACATAGCTAGGCAATTACAAACAACTCCGCAATAAAATTTGACAGAATTATATTAGCTCTAGGACAAGTGCTGATGCTCCTCCTCCCCCGTTGCAAACCCCAGCAATTCCGAACTTCCCTTGTCTCTGTCTCAATACCTGTTGTGCTATGATCAATGTCAAATAACACCTTAACTGAGATAAAAATTAAAATGCTCAAATTGCAGCAAGTATTACATTGAGGAAAAAAAGAACAACTAAGCTCCCAATAATCCTTCATCTAGTTATGGACACTTGAATACAGGGAAAACAATGGACATGCCACCTTTTACAAAATTGTGAGTCTTAGATACATATTCGGACATACGCCTGAGAGTTATTTATAACAAAACTAAAATTTATCTTATTTATATTTTTTTGGAATAATTATATACAGCATTTCCATTTTAAAGAAATAACAAGAATTAAATTTTCAGAAATACTCATAATATTCACCAAAAAATAATTATTAATATATATACTTATGATACACACACAGAGCCAAGTCAAGCCCCTTAACAAGCCAAGCTTGGTACAAGCTTAGTCTAGTGCATTAACAAGCCAAGCTCAAGCAGATCAGAGCTTAGCTGAACTTGGCTTGAGCTTGGTTCATGAGACAAGAAGTCAAGCTTGAGCTTGAGCTGAGCTGACTTGTGAGCTAGCTTGGCTTGTTGACAACCCTACTCCGACATAAAGATACTGGAAAAAGACATCAAGTTCATCAAAAAAATAAAAAAAGGAAAAGGTACAAGGCAAAGATGGAAGTGCATAGTTGCACACCTTGGAATGAAAAACAGAATAGAAAACTTAAGATCTCAAAACACAAAGCAACATGAAAAGATAACTTTACCCCTAGAAGAGTGACCAATATACGAGCTCCACTGCAACCTAGAGGATGCCCTAAGGAAACAGCCCCGCCATGCACATTAACTTTATCCTGCACGCAGTTAAGGCAATTAACAAAAGGGCAGACAGTTACCATTCTCCACTGCTGTTTTTTGGCCTTAAAGTTCTTTTTATGATATGGTTTGGCCTTTTTAAGTTATTATTATTAAATTTTCATAAATTTTCTCTGCTAACCAAACCGACCACAACCACAAGACGTTACTAGAGGCGGCAAAAATACTTCTCAACACTCCCCCTTGGTCGGTGCACATTTTGCGACATGCACATTTCAGCACCAAGTTGTTCCTCCTGATTTTGAACTCGCAATCAGTTGGCTCCGATACCATATCAAATCTCCTCTACTAAACAATCCTACCAAAACCTCAAGGCATCAGTAGAGACAACGGAAATACTTTTCAACAATTATACATCCAAATTCCCTATTTTGATCATTTTTCTTACAACAACAATGAGAAATCATCTTCTTGCTTGTTATGAGAACAAGTAAAAAAGATGATTAGTTATTTCACAGTTACGCAATTAAGAAATATGTCTCCTTATAGTCTGTCCCCCAAGAAAAAGTCATTTTTTTTCCGCTAAGGCATATTTTTTTTTGTCCCTTGCAACCTTGAATTCTATCTCCATCCTGGAAAGGACTTAGGAAGCTTTCTCTTATTCTTCTAGGTCCAAAACCATGGAAGACGAAATGTCCGATCATTTCAAGAACGATATATAGGAGATGGTTGATTTACTGGAATATAAGTGTCCAATGGGATTCCAATGGCTGCTTAAATCTATAGTGTTGACTATTTGGAAAAACTCACTCTGGTTGTGAAGCTTAATCTGTTTATTATGGAAGTAAATTTGGGTTTGACTACAGGAGAGAAGTTTTTCATTTCAAGAAAGCTATTTATAGATTGAAAACAACCACCAAAGGCAATCTTTCTTTTAAAGAGAAAAAACGATAACCGGGATTTTAGAGCTAACTAAAAATTACAAGGAATCAAAAAGCCAAACATCTACAACAAAGCTAAACAATTTTAGCCCCATCCTTTCTTTGCCCCATCCTTTCTTTGCCAGTACGTGCAACCTGATTAGCATCACATAAACATGATACAGAGAATCCTCCCTCACCCTCTATGTATCTAACCTCCTCTATTAGATCAAGAAGCTGCAGCATGTAATCACTACTCAAAGTAGCACTCTAAAGAAATCTCGCTCAACAATTGCTCCTACAACACACACTAGAAGAAACTTTCTAAATCCCACGAGCATAGGTGTTATGTCGGCTTCATTGGAACTATACATTAACCCGTCAACCTGACCAAGGCTTGACCCGCCTAACCCAAGCCAAACCCAACATAAAACTCATATGGGCTAGGGAACTTGACCTGTTTAATAATCAGGCCATTTTCAGGTTTAAGCCCAACCCTTTGTGTTACTCAATTCCCAAAGTTTAGCAGATCCTTCACTTTGTGTGTAAAGTATTGAGAAAAAGATTGGAACTTATTTGAAATTTTCTAGTAGTTATGGATAGACATAATTATGGAAAACTTTGGTAAGAAGGGGTTTTTGTAATTTCTGAAAATAGTGAATAATAAAAACCAACTGTTAGGGCTGGTCATACTGAAGGGGTTAGGGTGGATGGTGGGAAGAGTTGTTCTGCTGCAGGTTTGAAGCATCATGGAAATTGGAAATCATTTGGCAACATTCTTTTATACCTTTCCAGCCCAAATCATCAACGATTAAAGTAATACACTTTGTGGGGAAAAAGGCAGAAAAACAGTATCTATCTAACACATTTTCCAATTTCTCATTAACCCAAATACACAGTAGAACAGATGACTCTCCACCAAAACATTCGAATTAATTATGTTTAGCAGTGTATCCAAATGAACCTAGAGAAGACACCTCAAAGAAGGAATTCAAAATACTCACAGATGGAAGCCCAAGCAGCTTCTGATTTGCAAGAGCCACAACCTGCAAATGAAATTGAGTAAATGAAGCTTTGATTATAGTAGCATTGTAGTTTTACTCATGTGATATCCACTTCATTGGCCTTTGATAATTATTGTCAAAAGAAAGGAAACTTACAGAGAAAGCTTCATTTATTTCATAGTAATCAATTTGAGAAGCCTCCAAGCCTGCATTTGAAATGGCTTTTGGAATTGCAAGGGCTGGAGCAGTTGTAAATAACTCAGGTGCCTGCATACCCAATTCCATTGTCAGCACAGAGTAAGAACTAAAACCCAAAAAACACCAAAATTCAAGCTCCTTGTAGGGCTGACAAGAACCCATAATACCACTACCATAAATGTCTGCATGCCAAGATCCAGTTCCATATACTATTTCTCTCATGCTGTCATAATGATGTACCTACATACCAAAGCCAGTTCCTGCAAATTGTCCGCAGCTTCTTGGCCACAAGTGACATGGGATGGGAATGCTCTTTCATTACCATTCAATTCAAATGGTATTACCCCTAAGGTATTGCCAACAATTTTAAGAAAATTTCAATACTCCTAAGATTCAAACTGTTTTAGTATATTCCAGGATTAGAAAAGGTAGACGACATGATTACCTGTGCCGCATCAGCGTATCCCGTGATCTTCGCAATGACTTGCAGCCCAAGCTTAAGAGCTTTTTCTCCACTCACTAACACTAATGCAGCAGCACCATCACTGTCATTGAAGCTTTGTTAGACAGAAATTTGGCTTAATTTCTAAATAAATATTAGAAATTCTGGCAAAACATTTTTTTAATGGTGAAATTCATTAAAAGAAAGCTTAACAGTAAAGCAGAATTATACCGGAAAGCAAAGGGCCGAGAAAAAGCCCAAAAAAGAAAAGAAAGCACCACTCAGGAAGAAAGAAGAGAGCGAAAAGCCAACAGAAGAAGGCCAAAAAGCTCCCAAAAGCAGCTATCAAGCTATACAAAAACACTAGCCAAGCTATACAAAAGCTAGCAAAACAGGGGACAGGAAACAAGAGAGAGAGAGCAATCAAAAAAGGGCCACTTCCATCCAATTGAAGAGAATGAAGTTTAATGGCAGGCCCCGAAAATCAGGAAAGGTGGAGATCCAATGGGTGATGCAAATCCTCATCCTAAGGAAAATATCTTCTAAGGAGGGTTTCCCTTCAAAACTTCTTTGGTTTCTTTCTTTCCATAAAGTCCAAATAGTTGCAAAGAAGGAAAGACGCCACAAAATCTTCCCTTTTGGGGAGCTAATAGGAAGTTTCCAAGCATAGTAGAGGTCAGTGATGGTCAGAGGGAGAACCCAGTTGCATTGAAAGCTGCTTAGAAGCATATTCCAAGGCTTATGTGCCACAACACAATTAAGGAGTAAATGATCGACTGATTCCTCGCCTGAGAGACACATAGGACAGGCATTGACTATGATCACTTTCCGCTTGTGAAGGTTGTCCATAGTAAGGATTTTTCCTCGAAGCGCAACCCATCCAAACGCTAACACTCTCAGAGGGGCTTTAGTTTTCCAGAGGAGATCCCAGCAACTACTTGAAGGCGTACGGGCCTATGGGGAGAAAGAGTGGAGAAGAAATAAGAAACTGAGAAACTGTCATCCTTAAAGGAATCCAGAGTCCAGACTCTGCTATCACAACCATCTTCGCAGGTGGAAGTCTGGTATAAAGCTTCTAGGAGGCTAAAGAGATGCCCCTCTTCCGACTCCCGAAGATTCCTTTTGAAAATTGGATTCCAGATAGTTCAATGAGGGGTCCTCCCGAAGATTCCTTCTAGGTGGCCAAAGAGAAGCCCCTCTTCTGACTCCCGAAATTCTGGCAAAATTCAACTTGCAATTCTGACCAGTCTTTATCAAATGACACCAGAATAAGTTATTAGAGATTAATGAAAGCTATCTGGTACACTTTAACAAATATTTTATAAATATATACTGCATTGCTAGGCAAAGAACCTAGTTATTGTGAAAATAATTGAGAAACCCGCAATTCTGACAAATGAAATCATGTTTTGTCAGTTTGTCCAAATTTGTGGAGGCATAAGCTTATCAAAAGGAAAACCTTAAAAGTCTAGTTTAAAGGTGCCATCAAAAAAGCATTAATAAAAAAATTGTCATCCATGAATCTTCAGAAATAAAACCCTATAAAAGTCTGACATATGTTGTTACTTTGTCACGTGCTCCTCCAAAAGCCAGATAGAGGGTCTTTCAAATAGGCAATTGGCTGTCAAAACATTCCACAACTAAAAAAGAGTCCTACCTTCAGAGTTAATCCTAACGCTAGGGTGTTCGCCAGAGGCAACAGGCTGCAACATTACCCAACTTTAATGTCCAGTGAGAAATAGGTTGATAATGTGTTTTCTAGAAGTGCTGTGCAGCAAAGGTGCCAATTTCCTGTAAAAAACCAGCCAGGGGTTTCCCACCTTCAAGGGTGGGTAAAGAATGTAGCCCAAAAGATACGATTCGCCTCTAGAAACTATGATACCTAGATACTTGTACAAGCCCAACGTATTCGTATTAGACCGATACGACACTTGTATTGATACCTGATACTGTACCGACACTTCTAGGGAACAAATTTAACATATCCTACTTATAAAGTCCTTTATTTCATATAGTTCTTTTAATATTTTTACTTCTCACTAGAAAAAACGCTAGAAAGGGACGAAAACAATGAACTAGGACAAATGTATATCCGTATCCGTATCCTAGATTATCAAAGGTGAGGAGTCGTGTCCACAATCCCCATATCAATGTCCATATCCATATCCGTATCCAGGCATCATAGTCTAGAAATATGAGTACTTTTATAGGAAAAGTCTATGGACCTTGGAAAAGGGTATAAGTTTTCTATTCAAGAAAGAGCAATGCAAAAAAAGTAGGGCAGGCATTGTGGTTGAAAGAAATCTAATGAAGAAGATTGCACAGATTAAGAGAGAGAATGATAGGGTTAAAATTGCTAAGATTGTATTAGATATAAAAAATCCTAAACATCATTAATGATTATGCAATATGCACCACAAGTGGGATTAAGAGAGTGAAAAAAAGAAATCTCAGGGATGGATGTTGTTTATTACAAAATAAACCTGTTGGGGACACTACTATAGTCGAAGGAGATTTCAATGGTCATGTAGGGAAGCCAGGATTTTCTTGTAGGAGGGGCAAGCTATGGTTGACTTATTAGATTTTCTATATTTATTGATTAATTTTCAATAATATCCAAAGAAAATTCCTAGATTTGAAGAATACCCTGACATTTTGAAAGAGAATTTCCTAAAACCTTGTGAGGCGAATGAAATAGGAAATACTAACGCTCGCCATAAATCCAAACCACTCAAAATAATCATTTTCTCCATGTTAGCACTAAAATTGTATCCTGCGCCAACCAAAGTAGGACTCATGTCAATATAGAATAAAAAAGTAGGACTCATGCCAGATTGATCACATGTAATCCAATCCGCCCACAATTAATTAATGAAAACTGTTGATTGGTTGTTTTCATCATTTTGATGGACCA
The DNA here is from genome assembly GCA_038049695.1 of Cinnamomum chago. Classification (NCBI taxonomy): domain Eukaryota; kingdom Viridiplantae; phylum Streptophyta; class Magnoliopsida; order Laurales; family Lauraceae; genus Cinnamomum; species Cinnamomum chago. The sequence goes on from CP142452.1 coordinate 81,461,342, forward strand.
TGATACTCGATATAGGCATGCGTTGTTGAGAGAGACTGAAAGGCATTCACCAAGTCATGATAAGGTGGACAGTGAAGGTGTAAATGAAATGATAATGCAAGGTTAGGAGTATGGATCCTCTGAATGTCTCACTCACACTTCCCATGATTATGTGAAACTCCACAGTAGGCCCCCCTATTGAATATCTGAACAATTCAAACGACCTCCCCTTTAATGTGCCTTCTCCAAATTTTACTCCAATAGGAGTCGGTCCCAACATAATATTGAGCATATGATATATTATGGTCGGATCAGCTCCTATTGGAATTAAAATTTCGGGTTCAGCCCACTAAAGGGCGTGGCATTCATTTTGAGTAGTTCGGATTTTCAGTAGGTGGAAGTCCACTGTGGATTTTCGCTCCCCTGATCATAGCAACCCCGCGACACTGTACAATGTCCAAGCTTCAACATTCATGTATCTATGACTATCAAATAGATGATTTTGCACTCTTAAAACCCTAGAAAAGCAAATCAAGAGAATTTTTCATCTAGAAAACATAATAGATGGAACACTGGTTAGAATAGAACATGGCCATGTGGACAAAAATTATTGCGTGATAGGTGGTTGTTTTCTGGCAGTTGGTCAAAGGACACCGCTGGACAAGTCAGGGTAGTGCCAACCTAAGTCACCCATTTATAAATCTGGTCTTAAACTGAGGCTAGATCTTAAAGCATTTATTAACCAGCCAATATGTTGGACCTCAAAACCATAAAAGAATGTCAATCGATTTCTTGCAAAGCTTCGATAAGAAATATATGTCAAACCCAGATATATACCCAACCCATTTAATAGCTGGGTCTCAATACAAAGCCCAAACCCGAAACACATTCCTAAAAGAACTGGTCGAACCTAGCTCATGGCACTGCCGACCAGCCCCAGTAGGCCAACCTGACCCATTGCTAGTGCTACCTGTTAGAGATTCAAGTTATTAAAGTGTTTCGGGATGGGTGAGGTTCAAAGTTAGGTCTAGGAAGTGTGTTAGGTCTTGGGAGGATATCAGGGTTGGGAACAAGTCCTTTCAGTCTTCACATCCAAATTTATTGCTGATGTCAACAAAAGAAAGTGTCTTGTGGTTCAGTATTTCAATCTTTGGTTGGGAGGGAAGAATTCTTAGGTATCTTAGGTTTAGGAGGGACCTTTAAGGATGTCGAGCTGGTAGAATGAGTATCGATAAAATCTTCTTCAAAAATGATAATATTTGCAAGGGCTTGTTGGACAAAAGAAAATGGAAATAGACACAATCAGGAGATTTCTCCATCAGTTTTTTTCCTTTTTTTTTTATTTCTCCTTTTAATGAGGGAAAGGATTTTGCCAGACTCAAGTATGGAGACAGGAGTGGTGTTGGGCCATCAAGGCTGGAGGCAGTTTGTTGGACAGCTACAACATTCAAATTAACAATAAATCATGTTCATGGTAAGTGCACTTCCAAATGTGTATTCTTGCTGTTTCAGGTAAAAAGAAGAATTTGACTTTGTCCTCTTAACGAATCAAGACTACTGTTGCCGGCAATGAGTGTCTTTCGATTGCATTACAAGGTGGGTAATAGGATGGACAGTAACTTAGCTATTAAAGGCACACAAAAGGATACTACAAGGATACAAAATTACTTAGGCTAGTAGCCTTACACAAAAGCTTTAAGTTTGCCTTCCATCATTGGACTCCTTTTGTATGTGTTTCCTTTACTTATGAATTTGCCATTACCTAAAAAAATTATTAAAGAATGGAATTCCATGAAATAGTCATTTTCCCAGTGGACATGGTTTTTCAAGAGAAATTATAGATACTTCGATGAAGTATCAAAATTCCTGAGCTTTTGGTAAAAAGTATGGGCATTTAAAAGTATAAGATATTTACAAAGCTACCACTGCTATTAAAGACATCCAAAACATGCATAGAAGCTGCAACTAAACCTTATACTAGATGCATTGCCAGCAGTAACAGAACCTCCATTCTCCTTAAAATTCGGCCGGAGCTTCCTTAGTTTTACGGGATCAAACTGGCAAGATAGAAACATGTCATATTAACACTAGAGCTAAACAGAAGATCTAAATGCAAGTAAAAGCATTAAAAAAACTCCACATAAATACATAAATTCAAACTCACCACTTGAAAAAAAATAAAATGAATTAAGTATTGAAAAATGTGGCTGCAAGCAGCCATGTACCTGATCCCATTTTTAATATTTAAGGCCAACCTACGGGCATCAAAACACTATGAAATTAGTACCATTGGACTGCCCAGCTTAATGATTTTCTTATGAAGCGAGCCCAAGATTGTAAGGTTACAGCCAAAAATTGGACAACTTACTATGGATTCATGGGCCAGTTATTAGCAGATTAAAAAGAAACATCCAGGATGTCCGTATTTACGTCTTTTAGTTAACACAGAAGTCTAGGCAACAATTGCCATATCAATCACTAGAAAAACTGTTATGCACAGGTTGGAACATCCAATAAGCATTGTTCATCCATTTGCATCGACATGAATTCATATTATTGCCAAAAAAAATGCAGGTTTGCTCCAATTCATAATTTTTCGCAAAGCTGTAAGGGAATGATAAAAAAGAATGTTAGATTTTCCCCTACTTCATTTAAAGAATATGGTGATAAAAGGTGAAAAGAAAAGAAAGAGAGGAACGATTCAATTTTGCAACTCCTCAGCGCATAGTTATGAAAGTGATATAGGAGTTATATATCATCCATCTAGTGAAAAACTGGGAATTTATTATGGGCCAGTGTCTCACACTGTAGTGTACAATATATCATGTAGTAAATGTTCCTATACTATATGTATCTCATCACCCACTACTCTAAATCATGATTCCATAATTTTCAATTTGAGTTGTAAGATATTACATTCATGAAAAAATTTATTTAAAATCCCATTAAGACCTGAGGTCTGTGGTTTAGTCGCAATCAGCAATATTTGGAGTATGTGTAGGGCACAAGAAAAAGTAATGGTGTCAATAAAAAGCTAGAATCTTTACAGATACAATCATCAAAGAATAATTTTGGATAGAATAACAACTTGCAACCAAAGGTGTTAATATATTAAACAGGACTCACATAGGTAATGTTATGGAATATAATTTTACAGAATATAATTTTTTATCCCCATAGGTTTTTTTTTTTTTTACGCACATAAGTTATAATTTTAATGGGATTTAATATAATTTTATGGAATGCCAATGAGTTGGCTGATAGTCTTACTAGAGAAGGTGCATCTCCCTCCACTCATGTATAATATTTGTTGTTTGGCTGTATTCATTGCTACCTCGTTGAATAAATTATTGAAAAATATACATATCTAGCTTTCTCTAGAAGGACAAACACAAAAGAAATCACTAAGCTACAACTCCCTGTCTCTCCCTACAAGTTCGAGATAGCATGAAGTCAACAAGAGTACACTTAACTACCACAATCATTCAATAGATATTACGTCTTCTACTTGTCCGTCCTTGTCAATAAGTGTGGATGTTTTTCCAGACCTTACCATCCACCTATGAAATACATGTGCCAAAGGGAAAAGAGAACACAATATCCAGATTTCCCTACAGTGAAACACTACGGAAAACCTAAAGCGAGAACTTTGTGCTCTACAAGTTGTGAGATAACATGAAAATATAACAGAAGTTCATTTACTACCTTAATCATTTAATAGAAGTTACCTTTTCTAGGCCTTCATCCTTATCAACAAGTGTGGATGGTTTTCCTCGCCCCCCAGAAACTTCAACCTGCATGGGATAGAGTAATAGTAAATAAATCACAACTCTCTCTCAGTGAAGACTTCAGTTTTCATTTACCAATAGCTAGTATTCTAACCGGTACTATTTCCCATGCAAAGGCACCAGCATTTTTAGCAGCAATACCACGTTCAAAGCTTTGTATAGCATAAGTATCCTGAAGAATTTAAAAAAAAAAAAGATCCTTTGGTTAATAAGATTCAAGAAAGTGTCTTTCAATGGTGTAAGAATCCCACAAGTCATGTTAAAAATGATAAGAGATGAAACAAAAACTATAATTTGCAAACACCAGTTCTCATGAACTATGATACACAGATACTTCGATATGGGCAACGTATCGTGTCGTATCGTATCTGATACGTCACTTGTTAAGTGTAAAATCCATGTCCTTTCCGTGTCTATGGCTTATCCTAGCCATATCCATGCCGTATCTAGGCATCATAGCTCATGATTGTTTTTATTTATTCGTAGTTTGACAGCACCAAGTTTTTTATGCCATAATACAGTGACTATTTTATTAAACTGAAGGGAAGATGCAAATGAAATAATATTATATAGACATGTCAAACAGATTAATGTGGCAACTATAGAATATACCTGTTCTTCTCTTGTTATTGTATGTTGTTCTGAACAGAGCTCAGCGCACATTCCCATCGCATAATCATTGTAAACATCCCATAGACCATCTTTGAGCATTCCATCAACGACAGTATCGTGTCCAAATCGAGAACCTTTTCTGTATTGCATGAATTAAACGTCGATCATGTGGTGGCATATTTTGTGTAACATTACATTTGAGAAAATTATGTGCTGAAAGTCTATAGATGACTTAACAATTAGCATATGATGCACCTGCAGGTAATCATAAACCCAACCAAAAGCACAAAGATGAGCAACAGTACACAACTAGTCTACGTAAAGCAACTCTCAAGCAAGCAAAGGTTATGTCTGTATCACTAAGCTTGGGAGGGAAACGTCACCAGTACATGGCAGCCAGTTTGGCAGCTCTCATGTAAAAGAAGACACAGTACATGCACATCAGAACTCGAGTTGTTTGCATATCTCCATTCTTACAGCCAACCAGAAGATTTAGGATTCATTTCTCTTTCTTTTCATTTTTTTTAACATTATACAGAGAGAAGAAGAAAATCTCCATATGGTCTTCATTGATCTAGAAAAAGCCTATGACATAGTAACTATAAGAAATTTAATTTGGTGGGTTTTAGATAAAAAGCATGTTCCAAGAGGTTATACTGAAATCATTAAAGACATGCATGAGTGAGCGGTAACTGAAGGAGGACAAACAATGAATCCAAAAAGATGCCATTGGGCTGGAGATCGCCGAGAAGATTAAAGTTTTCAGATCGTGCTATATCTTTTACTTAATTTTTTTATGTGACAATTTCATGAATCAAGGGTTTGTTTTTATCACATAACCCTAATGATCTAATGTGAGCTTCTTGGGGAAACCAACACCCGGATTCGTTGCAACGTTCTTCACCTAAAAGGGGAGGAGTTGTAGAGGGAGTCAATCACCTAAAACCAACGAACCTTTCGGGCTCTTTTGTGGCAATCAAATGTGGGCCATAGGCCCAAATGCTAACAGTAACGAGTGTGAGAACTAACTATAGTGGGAATAATTGAGTTTCCAGTAGCCATAGGCTCGTATCAAGGGTCAACCTTAAGCCCTTATCTCTTTAGATTGGTTATGGATAGGTTAATTGGTCGTGTTCAAGAGGAGGTACCTTGGTGAATGTTGTTTGCAAATGATATAGTGTTGGTAGATAAAACAAGAGATGGCGTGAATGCGAAACGTGAGAGATGGCAGGAGGCTTTAGAAGCCAAGGGCTTTAAAATAATTAGTAAAGATGGAGAGATTGGAGAAAATGTCGGACATAGGATAAGAGCCAAATGATTGAAGTGGAAACTTATTTCTGGATTGCGTTGTGACAAGCACATACCAACAAGACTCATCATCATTAATGCTTTGTTGTGTCAACTACATGAATTCTATTTCTCCATTCCGATCTATCTTGAGTCAAGTCCTCAGATAGGTTGCACTTCTTCGTATCTATGTTTACTACTTCGATCCACATCCTTTCGGCCAACCCCTTCCCTTTCGTGTGTCATCAACATGCATAGCAAAACTTTTCCTTACCGGAGCCACTGTTGGGCCTGCGTTGACATGTCTAAACCATCTCAAACATGTTTCTCTTATTCTATCAAGCAACATACCAACAAGATTGAAGGAAAAATTATATAGGACATTGATAAGACTAGTTATGACTTATGTAGCAGAATGTTAGCCAATCAAGAAGCAACACATGCACAAAAATGAGTGTAGAAAATATGACAATGTTAAGGTAGATGCACAATAAGACTAGGAAAGATAGAATCATAAATGGGAGCTTTAGGATTTTTCCACCTTCTATTCACTAACCGTTAGAGCAATTGGAAACATTTGTGGATCTGCATTGTTCAAACTGATGTTTTTTTTCTCTTTCTTGTGAATAAACTATGCGAAAATAAAAAAGAACTAACTCAAGTAATTTTTGGAATCAAAGAACTTAAGAAACCCAATGGAACTAATTTGCTCTGAAACCAAATATGATGGTAATAAAATTAGGGGAAGGGATTGGCCAAAGAGGACATGGATGGAGATAGCAGAAACAGATCTAAAGACATGCCACTTATCTAAGGATTTGGCTTTGGATATATCAAAATGAAGAAACAAAATTCATGTAGTTGACCCCAACATAATTGGGACAAGGCTTTGATGATGACAATGAATGATGACAAGATATGACGGTACCTAATGACAAATGAAGTCTTCAGACTCCCACCACAGGTACCCAACCCTTTCACAATTTCCTTTGAAAGAGAAAATTTTCATTAAATTTTATAAATGAGAGATTGCAAGAGTATTTATAAAGACAACCCTACCTAGATATGATGAGAATCCTGCCTATTGGGGATCCCAGCTAATATTTCCTTTCCTCTCCATGAAATTGTTAGATGTCCAACTCTTTTTACTTCATAGAATTTTCTTTCCTCTCTTTTGTTGATTACATGTCAATCTATTAATCTACTATTAATTATAAGCAATCAATTTAGGAGACTTTGTTAGGATTTCAAAATTAAATATCTAGATCTAAGAAACTTTGTTGGAAATTTATATGCTAATTTACACATGGACTGGGTAACCATGGATTAGACCCAATGGGACACTCAACTATGGGATTGGCCCAATGTGCTGGCCCACTATGTATTAGGCCCAAATGGTTGGCCCACTATAGGTTAGGCCCAATGGCTTGGCCGATAATGGGCCTATTCTTGTGCCTTCTTTGATAGATCTTAAGGCCCATGGCTACATCAGAGTGGGTGGAATTTTCTAGTCTCTTTAAAAATTTTGAATTTCATATAGTGTTTAACTATATGTTAGCCTTTTGCCAATGCGATAATAAGCACCTTCCAACGGTGCTAAGTGCTCTTGTCATCATGGCACATGTGAGTGTACCAACACCCCAACATACATGTGCAAACAATATACACAAATGCACACGCACATGCACACAAACACACGCGAAAGAAGGGGAAAACGTTAATTTCAGTTCATCTTCAGACAGTTCTGAGATAATTCTACTGCCAGTTTGATTTTGCAATCTGATCATCTTGAATAACAGGTCATATGAAATACATCGCAGTTTTCATCTTCCATTGTTTTGCAAATATATCTGACCGTTGTAATTCATCACATGTACTAGAGTTTGCAACTGCATGAGTCCAAGCAAATTAGTAAACCACTCCTCAAAACAACAACGTTGAAGACATCACAATTCAAGTATGCATGCTTAAAACCATTTCAGTTAATGACATGCCAGAGTGGGAAACAGCCTCTTAAGTGAAAAGTAAGGATGCACGTGATTGTCACTTTAACTTCAAGTAGCTAGTCTTCTTTATGGTTTACTTCTCTCAAGTTTACTCCCTCTTTTACCTTTTTTAGCATTTTCAAAGAGCTTCCTCCTAAATAGTTTGCAACCAACAAAAGAAGAAAAATAATTTCACACACTTAAACATGGATACTTTCTTCAAGCATTGAGTGGAAAAGTTGAATACCTTGAGCCGGCCCCAAATAGACAGCATAAGGCTTTGAAGATGATGATGAAAAAAAAAAGGCATGAATAGGATAACTGAGATTTCAGTTGTAATATAATGCTGACCTTGCCTCAGATAGATACTTGGGTGCATTGGACATGCTTTCCATGCCACCAGCCACAACAATATCATTAATTCCCAACTGGATAGTCTGTGCCGCAAGTATTGTCGCTGTGAGGATCGGAAAAAATAACACATCATTATACTATTTATATTGGAATCGCAGAAAAGCAAATGCTAATTTATACAGATAGTACATACCTTTCATCCCGGATGCACAGACTTTATTAATAGTCGTGCAGACAACTGTATTAGGTATTCCAGCACCCAATGCAGCCTGCCTAGCAGGAGCCTGCCCCAAATTTGCACTCAAAACATTTCCAAAGAAGACCTCTTGTACGAGTTTAGGATCAACATTAGCCCTTTTAAGTGCACCTACAAGTTAAAATGCAAGAACAGAGCAGGTGAAAATTATAGTGATGCAAATATATTGTGCAGAAAAAAAACAAAAGAGAAAAAGAATAAAGTGACGGAACTTACATTCAATAGCTATAGAGCCTAGCTTGGTGGCAGATAAAGAAGAAAGGGTGCCAAGAAACCCTCCCATAGGTGTACGAGCAACACCAACAACACATACATCTGCTCATAACAAGACATGTAAACTAATGGTGGTGTGAGTTTTTGTTTTCTTTTAGTGGTATTCTCTGTTTCAGCCAAAAACAAAAAGCACATCAACACATTGTCTTCTGAAAGAACCTTTCCTATGTATCTCAGTCAAGCAGCCCTGCTTCCTTTCCTCTCACAACCATATGGGAGTTATATGGTCAATGAATCCAAACCGCCCACATCATTGATCCTATAATAAGCAGACAAAGTACAGCCTTTATAGTTAAAGCCTGATGAATGCTCCTCCCCTCTCAGCTGATGGGCTTCTTCTCTTAGAGTTTGGATTAAGGACCTTTCACTTTTTTCTATCTTTCTTTATTTTAATTTGTAACATGACTTGAGTTTCAATGTGGCCTCTTCCCCAAATTCGATTTAGCGTAAACATATAGAATTCATATGATTCACTCAACCCAAATAGGTAGTAAACAATGACTGAAACAAGCTGGGGAGGCAAGTCTTCTAGATCAGTTCCGTCTGATCTAGACGCGTGCGTGCCCCCATTCAAGCCGGATTTTCCCAATTCAAAAGAAGGCGCTAGCGCCTGTATTACTTGCCAGCTAGTTTGGGTAGCTGCACACATAACTAAAATGGGGCTTTTTTTTCTTCCAGCTGTTTGCAGGCAAGCGCCCTCGCTTGCTGCTTTACCCAGAGGTAGGTTGTTAGCATTACATCCAAAAAGTACCTAAAATCTCTACACACAAATATACCTCGAGGCTTAATGGAATCTGAAGCTGCAGCTGGAGCCATGAAAATATAGATATAAGATCCGCACAGAGAATACTCAAAACAGATCTGCACAAGATCGATCCATACAACTGTCAAAACCTGATAGCAACACCAAATGCAAAACTGTTCAAAAAAAATTCATATGCCGCCGGAATCATGCAGAAAACCTGATGATGCTTTTTCTATCAAATCACCCAGAAATCATGAAAGATTCTTCCTTAAAAAAGTAGAAATCTTTTTTGCAGGGAATCTATCTATAAACAGGAAAATGCTCTAAAGAAGGTTCAAAAGTGAGATTTTTCACAAGATGAAGCTGAAACAACAAAAAGAAAATTCATATGCAGAACTGAGATTGAGAAAAGAATGCAGATTGAGATCTAGTAGAGAAATGGATCAGAAAGATTTGAGCTTTCACAGGAATTCGATAAGAATCAAAAAAGCCGATGCGATCAAGCGAATCTGATAGATAAGGGGCAGTAGAAATCAAGGGTTTGAAGAAAATATGCTGACGATTAGTACATCAACGAGAAAGCAGAAGGAAATCCAAATTAGATATCTGAACTTCAAGATCTTAAAGGGGATTTCTAGGGTTTTCAGTGAGAGAGCCAGTAGCTCACCTTCCTTCAGACAGAGAGCGCGACAGCGCAAGAGAGGGATAGTAAGGAGATTTAAGAGGGAAGGACTGAGAGGAGAAAATTATTCGTGAAATGCATTGCATCATTTGCATGTACATTACTTTATTATTACGGGATGAAGTAGGTCGGTACAGAATACAGATAGCAAATGGGCGGGGTTGGGATGGGTTGGGTAAAGCATGGGAATCTGGCCCATTTGTTAATCGAGTTGATAAATTTAGTAGGTATTCCAGAAAGCCTCTATGGATGTCGTTCCATAACTCAAGATACGGTCCTCTAAGTCTCACAGATGCATTTCTTAAATGGGTTTTCCACTATCTACTTCTTGTGGAGTGGCCCTACGATGCGGCCGCTTATTTAACGAATCTGTTGTAAAGTCTGAGTTTATTTTATATATTTTTTGAGGTTTCAATGTTTAATGTGTGGGCCAAACTGTGTAGTCTCACCAAATATCCATCTATATTATTTAGGTGGCGTTTGGCAACTCTTATTATTGTCTCTACTTGTCTTAAAACTGTGTGTAACAGTTTTAAGATTTTTTGGTAAGTCAAGTTGCAAAGTCCATTTGAAATGGACTTTAGATGATTTGCCTCCATTTCAAGAAGCCAGCAAAATGACCATAATTGAATCAGTAAATGATGTCTGAAGCGGAAAGACTAAACATCTACAGTGATTTGGACGTCCTCATGGGACAGTCCCTTTTTTTATTTTTATTTTAATTTATGAGACCCAAAGTCATGATCCGGACCGCTAGATATATGAAGAAGGTCAAACACGGCCATGTGTCAAAATTTGAACCGTTGATCTATCTTAGATCTCGAGATATTTGTAAAAAAACGTGAGCCATTCGATCTAATATTCTGGACATTGTGGGCCCCATAATCACGATCCGATCCGTTGGTTCTCTTTGGAGGGCCAAAAACGGCTATGGGCCCAAAATTGAGCCTCTAATTCAAAGTGGATCTTGAGATATTTACAAAAACGTTTTTTACCATTGATGTCCCATGCCTTAGTGATTGAGTCTTGAAGTTGTACACAGCAGTGTGGTTTTTTTTTTTTTTTAAATTCAGGCATCATAAATCATGATCCAAACCATTGGATATATTCAAAAGATCATTCACAACTAAGGGTCCAAATTTTAGCCATTGGATCATCATAGATTTTGAGATATTTACAAAAAACGACAAACATTTATATATAATTTTTTTTAAATCATGGCCCCTAAATGCAAGATCCAAACCAAAATGAAGATCCAAACCGCCTATAGTAATTAAAATGTGGAACACGTGTTTGAGATAAAATTTCAACCGTTGGATGATCACAGATCTTGATATATTTGCAAAATGCCCAGACCATTAGATCTATTTTTACATGTGTCTTACCAAACAGTCTATTTGTAAAACATCAATTTCAAACCGCTCCATTTGAAATAGATCTATATCATACAGATCTGTTTCGTAAAGATAAAGATTTGCCAAACAAGCCCTTATACTTTTTAAGCTTTACTGTAAACCCAATAAGGTCTTATATATATATATATTGCAATTGTTCAAACACTCTAATGTTATGAAATTAGAGGGGCCACGTAAGAGTCAATCTATAGGTCTGGATTTTTTTAAAAATTAAGCCATACTGAGTACTTCATCTAGACAATTGGGAGGTCAAGAGAGTAATTAATTGTTATGGTACTAACTTAATCTAATTTAGTGAATGCAATGTAACTTGAATGATTGGTACTAAGACCTCTAACTCCGAAAAATGGAGAATTATAGTCTTGACCACTCGGTCAAGCCCTCAGGGCTGTGGATACAAAGGTTGGGATAGTGATTTTAATCTGTATGTTAAAAAACTATTAATGAATTGTTAGTGAGAGTACATACAATAATAGTATGGTATATAGGAAACAGTACTCACAGCAGTGAAACAGAACAACCGTAACTCAAAACAGAATGTAATGGAAATTTATGTCCTTAAGACAAATTCGCCCCCACAATGGTGCTTACGAGCTTCAACAGCGATTGTCTCGCAGGATACAATGATCGGCCTCACAACAGTTGCAGCACTACAAACTGTGTGACAGGCAAACCAAAAGTGTAGCAGCAGGACTCTCTCTTTGACAATGAGGATGACTCGAAAATGCTATGCAACAGCAGTGAATTGGATGATCGAAATTGCATGGACAATATGCTATTTTATAGTCTGCTTCAGGACTCTTTCATGAGGTTGCATCTGTTCAGAACAGTGATTGTTCAGTGAACATTTGCTACTTAGGACACACCTCTTGAGGTTGGAGACACACCCCTTTTCAGATGCGAAATGACACACCACTAAAGACACATCCCATTTGTAAAAAGAAAATTTTATCAAATAAAATTTCTCCAAAAAATACTAAATGGGCCCAGGCCCAGTCCGGTTCGGTGCAGGGCAGCTCGCGCGTGTGGTGGTGACCCTACCTTGATATAGGTTCTCCCTCCTCCACAAAAGTGGGATGCCCCTAGGGGCTCATCTTATACTACCAAGGTAAGTATATTTATACCCAAAGAATATTTTGCTCCCAAGCAATGTGGGAAGCAAGTTCACAATCTCCTTTTGTTTCCATATTTAACATGTTCAAGTAGTCGTGTTTAGGATGCAATTTCTCATTCACTGCTAAATGAATTAGAGCAACTCAATATATGTCCATAATCTACTCATGGAGTATATTATATTCCCATGTATTCCCACCCAAAATGATAAGTGGGTCCCACTTAGTTTTTAGCTCAAAGTTGACAAAAAAACTAATGTAGCTCTTAGCTATTTTTCTAACATGAATAACATCGAGAATCCAAGGTGGTGCACATTTTGTAAACGAATCTACTACAGTACTACCTTTGTTATTACAATAACTAATTTGAGTAAATCATATCCCTCGTGTTGGAACTGATCTGGTCAGAGTTATTTTTATCGTATAAGTGGGGACAACATTTCAAATGTCCAAACCATAAACATTGGATTCATCCACAAGAAAACTTCTCGTCCATTTGTAAAAAAAATTTTGAATTTCTTACTATTGTAAGAAACAAGGTCTAGTAAGAGTGAAAGATGATAGGTGCAAATATAGGACTGTTAAAATGTTCTCCCTTTTATCGACGAAATGACAGCGTGGGCTTCCCTATAAAATTCAAATAGTAAAAAATAAATGTCTTTTTTTATCCGTTGCTAAATTCTACCGCAGCCGAAGTTAGTCTCATCGTAATATTGATTATATTATTAAGAGAAACTTACCGTAAAATTATCTTAGATGTCTAGTGCACCAAAAAGGTCATCATAGATTCTTTATAATAGTAAAGACTTTCCCACCAATTTTCACATTTATTTGAGTGATGAACTTGTCGCCTGTCTCTTCTTCCTCATTTTTCTCCGTCATCCTCATCGTATTTTTTGTCCTTTTTTTTTTAACGGTAACAAAAGTTTTCATTAAAAAAAAAGAAGGTACAAAGTACAAAAGACCAAAGAAAGAGAGGAAGAGGGAGTGCAGGAGAAATGCACCACCTCTAGCCCAACTAACAAAAACACACCCACCAAAAGAAGCAACCCATCAACCAATTACATAATCACACCCACCCAAGGAAGCATCCTATCAATCCCTTGCTTGGCTAACACACCTGCTATGGAATTTGCCGATCTAACCTCATGACGGAAGGAGACATTGATTCTAACAGATAATACTCTAATTTCATTCAGGTGGAAATGAAACTTCAAAGGATTAGTCTTCCGCTTAGACACCTATGCGATCGCATTAGATGAATCACTTTCCATAATAAGCATACCGCCATATCTACTATAAAACAGACGAAGACCTTCAAGAATGACTAGCACATTCGCTTCATTGGAATCGCACACACCCACATACTTAGAGAATATAATTAATACCTCCCCCTTACAATTCCGAAGCACCCCTCCAATCCCGGTCGGACCTGGCTTACCCCTTGAAGCACCATCCACATTAAACTTAAAGACCCCTAGAGGAGGAGGATACCAAGGGATTGTTCTCCTCTCCTTAAAAGAGCCACACCCCATACAAGATCCCCAATTAGAAATAATATCGTTAAAGGTAAAATTAGAGAATTCTTTTCTAACCAAAAGGCCATTGTGCAATCTTAAAGGTGATTTTGGATATCAAATCTATTGATGATGATGAAGAACTCCTAAAGATCCTAGCATTCATTTCATTCCAAATTGACCATAAGATAGCAAATGGTATCATTCTCCATAAGATTCGGCCACACCCCACAAAACACTCACCCAACCAAGACTCTGCCACATCCACAACATTGTTCGGACAGCACCAAGAAATACCACACTTGCCAATAAAGCTGCTCAAAACTCTAAAGGCCACCTCACAATGAAGAAAAAGATGATCTATGGACTCCTCCTCCTTACCACACATCACATAAGTATTTGAGATATTGTTAGATGTCAATCCTCTCATTCTTAGATTATCAACTGTGGAGACTTTTCCAGCAACTGCCAACCAACAAAAAACCTCGACCCGAGGAGGAGCCAAACTCAACCACATAAGGGAAGAGGTGGCCCTATGTGAATGAGTTCCCTCCAACGCCAGGTAAAAAGCTTTAGTGGAGAACTCCCCAGAAGTGGAAGGCTTCCAAATCCGAGAATCCTTAAAATCCCTACAAAAAAAGGTGTTAGCAAGAATACTCAGCAACTCCTCTTGGGGGACCTATTTATCCTTTTGGGTGTTAGTAAGAATACTCAACAACTCCGCTTCTCATCTTTTTCTCTTGGCATAACAATCTTGTACCCTACCGACTCCAACCTTCACAATCAACTCATCACTCCATTACTTCTCTCCTTTTCTACAAGAGCTTGCAAATATGCAAAATCAATTAACTCTTTATAACACACACACCATCTTCACCAAGCCACACACAATAGAACACTCTGCAACTACATCCACAACAAAGAATCCCATCTTTCCAATCATCCCTTTGTTCTTCTAGCCTAACACGACACATCCATCACGCCTCTCGCATTTCAAAGCACCACTCATCCATATCAACAACCCATCTCCTCTCGCCCAACACAATCCCACCTACATGAGACCTCATCTTCAACATCTTCCTCAACCGAACAAAATGCAATCCTACCATCACACTACAAGAAGAACATCTCTTCATCAACGAGAGATAGAAAGAAGGCATGGGAGGTAGAGGTGAGAGGGGGGAGATATAGAGTGGGGATGGAAAAATAATAAGAGGAATAGAGAAAAGAAGGAATAAGAGGCGAGCGACAAAATCATCGCTTGACTTAAATTAACAAAGATATCGTGGCTCAAATAAATGTGAAAATTAGCAGAACCAATGTTTATTATTATAGAATAACTATAAAGGTCTTTTTGATGCACAAGACATCTAAAGTAATTGTTTTAATAAAAAAAAAATTCCTTCCTATGGTTGGGGGGCCATGTGTGTAATATTAACAAAACCACTCAACCACTAGAGCTGAAATTTGAGGTGACTAGAGTGCAGCCCTACATGGTGTGGTCCACTAACCTAACCCACCACGTGCAATGCCTAGATGGTCACCTCGTGATTTCGATCGGTAACAGAAATTCCGCCTCGCAAATCACGTGAGCATCGCATCTGGACAATGTCCGCACTAACGAGAAGAATAGTTTGCACGTAAAGGCGTTCTGTGTCCGACGGTCCGAGGGCTTGGTCAGTGGGTCCTCTCTTCCGCAGAGCCGGAGGCCAGAGCCCCCTCCAAACAAAAAGGGAAATGGATTCCCTGATTGGTTCCAACACCCCGCCCCAGCTTCAATTCAAGGGCATCCATAGGGTGATTTACCAATATAAGGGTCCTTGAGGTGAGTTAATCATCTAAAGTGGAGGACCACATGGTTGTGATTGAGCAACACATGAGGCCACTATCTAAGCCACTCATCCGGTGCGTTGGCAATTGTCAGCGTACTTGATTTCTCCTCTAATTCAATTATTTGCTACCTCGCTAGTGTATTGATTTGCTGTAGTACATGTACTAATGTCTCATAATCTGTTTGTTGCCCACTAGGAATATGGCCCTTGAGCTTAATGGCTTTGGGACATCACTCTTTTTGGATTACAATTCAACGGTGAGTGGTTGGAACGCATAGTCTTTTGGAGGTTGAGTGTTAAGGGCAATGTCTTGTTGACTTGATAATCAACAGGTTTGATTGGAGTTTACTCATTCGACCCAACTGATAAAAATAAGTTAGTAAGTTGGACTATGAGTTTACCCATTATATTCATCCCGACCCACAATGACTCAACCTGACCCAACCCTATCCCTAACTGAGGCTCTAGGGAAAAGAATGGGCTGAATGCATTTGCTATTATTGGCACTCGGATGGATGGAAAGGGTCTCTTTTAAGGATTAGGTTGCAAAAGATCTTCTCCATCAAATTATTGTAGCATTTGATTTAACAATTTTAAATTTAAAAAATATTTCACAAAAGTATAAAACTTTTGGCTCATTTTCAAAAAGTAAATAAATAAAAGTTTGAATATTTTAAAAGGGTATAAAGTTTTCCATAATTTTTTTAATTAAGTAGTCTCCATAAAAGCTAGTCATTCTTTTTTTTTTCAAAAACAGTATAGTGATAGAGATGGTACAAGGTAGTGCATATCATATTTTTACCTCGTAGTTTCAATTCTCATCCAACATGTGATTTTTTTGAAAATCTTATAATAAAAACAAATCATCGGTTAGTAAAACCTAGTAAAACCAAACTCCATACTGGTCACTAGGCAGGTTGAGCATGGAGTAAAAGAAATGTCATTCAAATTGTCCTAATCTCAAATTGAAATTGACCCATTGCCATCTTTAGCAACCATACATTTTTAGGCAAATTTTCACCTACAAGTAGACCATAGGCCACATTTTGTGCTTCTATGGTTCAACTTGTGGGGCTCAGTTGGATGCATTTGCTATCATTGGGAGTGGGATGGATAGAAAGTCTCTTTATGGATTAGGTTGCAAAAGATCATCTCCATTTGATTATCATAGCACTTGATTTAATAGTCTTAAAATATAGTAGTTTATATTTTTTTTAAATTCAATTTAATGGCAAGTAAAGGTTGATGATCGTAAAATTGGGCATGATGCCAATCACAGAGGATAAAAGTTTGAAAAGAACTGCATTAATCATAGGTTAGACCTAATAGGCTCCATACATAGGAGCAACTTCAACTATATACAAGCACATTTGCATACATCCATGGAAAATTGGTTATGTGGAATATTTGCTCCTTTGCGGAGGTTTTTTTTATGAAATCCACCCCCCACTTTTCCAAGGAAAAAGCACAAGCACAAAATGTGAAATTTTTTCCTAGGGTACAATTGTATAGCAGTTTTTTATATGGAAAAAAAAATGTAAAATTGGAAATACTTTTTTTTTCAATCTTGAAATTTTTATGTTTAGTGAAACTAATTTTCAGCGAAAAGATTTTTTGCGGTTTCAAGCAAAATCTTTTCAACCCCTCAGAACTTAGTTTTCCTTATACCTGCTATAAATCTGAGTTTAATTATCATCACAGGTGATGATATATTATGGCTAAAAGCCCCCAGTTACTAAACTGGCAAAGTTACCTGTAGTCATCCTGGTGCTATTGGAGAACTGTCCATAATCATCATCATCACCACCATCACCACCATCAATCTATTAGTTACCCTTCATATCAGGATGGGGGCCATACATACGTTTTTAAATCTAAACTATCAACTCCATCCATACTTAATTTTAGGCTTAGATCCCCAATATTATTCCGATCGAAGTAATGCCCACTAATAGGATTATAATTAATTATAAATCACAAGTGAACTTGATTATCTCTAATCTCTATGAGATTTTTATCCGAGGTTTGTTGCTTATGACCAGATACTCATTCGATGGTTCAGATTCACAGAAGCTGAGATCCACAATCTGACCACTGAATCAGCATCTAAAGCCAATTGTTTCGGACGTTATGATCAAAACAGTCCTGATCGGATCAGAGGTGGGCCACACTGGCAGTGCTTTCTCCCATGCAATACCATATCGACCGTATCCCTTCACAAGCTCAAAATCCCGTTTCCTTTCCCTCTTGTTCTTCTTCTCAGACTGTTGGGGCTCGTTTGGCATCAGTCTCTGAGATTATTTCTGCATTCTCATAGAAAATAACCGCCGGAACAGTGTTTGGCTGCAACGGAAGACCTATTTCCCCGAAAAGTTCTCGCAGAAATATGCGCCATAAGCACAAAAAAATCGGAACGATCGGATTTCGTTTTTTTTTGTTCCGGAATGATGGGGCGCGAAACAGAAAGCCGCCCAAAACGCTCCCGCTACTTCAAGCAATCGTAATATAAATCCTCTTGCTCCAAAACGTCGACGCATCTGCACTTCTTCTCTGCAATACTTCTTCTCAGTGTAGCTTTGACCGGGTGCGTAGTTTTCTTCTTTTTTTTTTTCTCCTTCTCGGTTTGACGAGTTTCCTTCTCTGCAACTCACGTTTCAGCTTCTCTGCAGCCCCCCTCCCCTCGTCCGTCTTTGTGCTCCTTGTATGACGAGTTTCACCATCTAGTTTTTTAATATTACTCTCTTCAATGGATGTGATGGAATTCATTTTTATATTATTTTATTTCTTTCACAATGACTGACGTTGCAAAAGCATGCCTCCATTTTTATTTTTTTTAATAATTTCTCTTGAAATAGGAGACTTTCTTTAGTGTTTTTTTTAATGAATGTCTCTTTCTCAACATGTGCTCTTCATTTATTAGTGTACAATACTCTAATTTTTATATTAGTTGTTGGGTGTCAAACAGTGTACTATCAACTCTCCACACCCACACCTGTAGGGTAAATGTAATGCCCAGGGGTAAATAGTCATGTGACTAGCACTTGCCTTCACTTCTTTCATTACTAGAACCGTACCCAAAATGTGGACTGTCATGATTAATCTAACCATGTTGAATGACTGTTGTTCAATGCATTGTAGTGTGGTGGGCCGGACCATACTATGTAGCCCTTCCCTCAGAAGTGTAAATTGCAACTTCTATGACACAACAATTTAATGGCAGACATTGCTGTCATGCATGCGTGACGTATGGAGGCCAGTTAACTTCACCTCCATAAATAGATCTTCATTGGCATTATTGACAGCTAGCTTTCACTACAAACACTAATTTATTGGGAAGATATTTTGTATTGCTTGGGTGAGTTAACTATTTTGCAAGTCTTTACTAGGTGTAGAGAAATTGAGTGTAGAGAAATCGTCAGTAGATAATGCTGGCATGACACTTGTCAACTTTAAATATAAGGGTAATAGACAAAGAGCAGTGTTTGTTGTAGGTAAATATTATGTTGTTGACTCTGGCTACACTGGTATGCCGGGATATCTTATGCCTTATAAAGGGGAGCGGTATCACTTATCACAGTACCGTGGACGAGGACGAAGGCCTGTAGGAAAGAAAGAGTTATTTAATTATCACCATTCATCATTGCGAAACGTCATTGAGCGGTGTTTTGGTGTGCTGAAGGCAAAATTCCCCGTTTTAAAGCTCATGCCGCCTTATTCATTACGCAGACAGAGACAAATTGTAATTGCTGCATGTGCACTTCATAATTTCATAAAGATGGAAATGCAAAGAGATAGAGATTTTATTCGGTTCCAGAATGAGGATTTTATAGTTGAGGATAATGATGGAGAGCATGTTGCTGACATTGGTCCATCAGTACCATTATCAATAGGGACGGCACAAGGACGACAGGAGATTGCACGCGTAAGAGATGAAATAGCAGATGCACTATTTGCACATTATTGTGCATGAGGAGACTGATTTATGTTCAGTTGAATGATTATATTTAAATTAGTCCAAAGTTAATGGGTGAAATATATATTATTGAATATTTTTTTTAGGAGTTAATTTATTATTTTTAATTTATGTATCTTGAATGAGTGTATTGTCCATTATTAGTACAATATATTCCAATAACGTTGCCAAACACGTTCTCAAATTTTATTCCTTTAGAACAAATTTTGAGAGAATGTTACCAAACAAGTTTTACTAAATTCATTCTAAGAATGGAAATGTTCTAGAACAATTCATGCTCAGCATGAAACTATTTCCAGAATAGGAATGATGCCAAACGAGCCCTTGGTTTCCAAGACAAATCGAGCCCTAAAAAAAAGCTACTTTCGAAAGCAGATGAGAAGCGAGAATGACGAAACCATATTTGATTAGGGCATTCTCCAAAACCCTAACCCTAACCCTAACCCGCTCCTCTCCTTCGCACCGCCGCTTTTCCTCCTTACCCGCCGCCTCCATTTCCATAAAGCGAGTGACGAAACCGAACTTCGAGTCGGCTCTCGAAGACCTCCGCCGCCATGTCCGAGCGGCTGACTTCGTCTCCATCGACCTCGAGATGACCGGCGTCACGAGTGCGCCGTGGCGGGAGTCGCTGGAATTCGACCGCTCCGACGTCCGGTACTTGAAGGTCAAAGATTCTGCGGAGAAATTCGCGGTGGTTCAGTTCGGAGTATGCCCGTTTCGTTGGGATGGATCGAAGGAATCGTTTGTTGCTCATCCGTGAGTTCTCTCTCGTCTCATCTAGTTAGTTTTTTTTTTTCAATGGTTTTGTTTTATCTGTGTTGAATGGTGCTAAACGAGATTGTGTAGGACGTAGTAGAGTGGAATGGAATGTTTTCATGATATGCTAAAATGGTATAACAGCGAAATGTGATGGGAAGTTGCAATCTTTTTCCCCAATTTATGTGGTTCGCCTAATGGTAGGCAAATGGTTGGCCTATGGGATGCAGCAAGTTATAAAAACTCATAAAAGTTAGTTCTTTTTTCTTCTTTATAGAGGTAGTAATCTACCTATCTTCCAGTTCCTGGGATTGTTAATGCGATATGATGATGTTGATTTTCTTTTCTTTTCTTTTTTTTTAAATTAATTTTGATTTTTTATGGTCTGTCACCCGTTTGACGCTGTGTCTGTATAGTGGGATGCTTTAATCCTTGTTAAGCTAGGTTTGGAGAAAGGTTTTTGAGGAAAAATGTTTCCGAATTGGCAGAGTAGAGACATAATAGACGGTGTGTCGGTGTAGTGGTCTTGACTCTTGAGAGCGGGGAGGAGTAATGGGTTAAAATTGGGAACTGCTTGGTTCTTTAATGCATTGGCTTTTGATGATCGACCCAATTCTTACAATTGAATCCAAGTCCAGCTCCAATCCTGCCATAACAAATCCTTAAAACTTAGCCAAACCAGCTGACTAGAGGCCCATCAAAACCCATATGTTGCCCCTTAATTTCTGTGCAACACTGTGAACAACAGAAGTCCCCCGTTGGAACACTTACTAGGATACCCAATAAAAAGCCATAAAATCTCACCAAATCTTCACCTAATTCTAATTTTCAAATAAAACCAATTTCTTTTCCCAAATTTCCTCTCAGAAAATCTCTAGTTGTTGACTGCCCCTGCACAACCACATAAAGCAGAAAAACCCCACACCAAAATCTCCAATTTAGTCCTTTTCTTGAATGCCAAATTTTTCTCCAATCCCAAACCCTTGTAGAATTCCCTATTCTCATACCTTTGTCTGGAACCCATATTCCATACTAAATTAGTCTTTAAGTTCTGTGCGTACAGTGGGTAGCTTGAGACTTACAAGTCATCAGCTAGTGGTGCAGTTAAATTATAAGCCAGGACATTGGAGAGAGCTTGTTGATGAAAATGGTTCAGAATTAGCAGAATCATGGCATGATGTAGATAAAGTTCGACCATACATTCTAAGAAGAAGAATAAGAGGAACAAGACAATAGCTTTATGTCTGGTGGTATAAGTATCTTGATTTGGACATTGGATTAAGGCAAGTTGTTGGGTGTGTCCAAAAGCTTTTTAATAAGAGTCAATACATTCTGAGTTTAAGAGTCATCTGATTAAATAAACCTCATTCTTCGCGGTTTAACTTGAAATTTCCAGAGTTTGTGGGAAGTATAAGACAGGAACATAAGAATGTAATGGCTCAGTCTTCTATATTGACTGTAGTTAATGTTTGGGTCATCTAGGCCGACCAGTGTAAATTCTTTTGTTTCCAATAGGTATTCATTATTAGGGTTGTTGCTAAGAGGTCTATATAAAGGTTGTAACAGGTTATGAATGTCATACTACATATATACATTACAGATTTTCTTTAATGAATCTAGATCTTTCTTCAAACTTATTTACTTGGATTACTGACTTGAACTAGCTTTTTTCTTGATGTTTGTTAAAGAAGTCTCAGCTTCAATGGAGATTGGAATTTCTATTGTAAGTGGATTGCTTTTCTCTCTAGTTGATTTGGGAGGCCTCGCAGTAGATGCTTTTGGTTCTCTAGAATCAGTTTTGTTGTATCTTGAACATCCTGCTTTTGTCATGGAGAGCTTTGGTTTATAAAGACAGTAGAGGCTCTTGTATGGGAAGGAGAACATGGTCTGTGTACTTTCCGAGTGGACCTTGAGGAATGGGCTGGAAGACTGGAACTAATGGTTAATTCAGATCAATTTGGTTGGACTATACAAGTGTTCAAAACTCCAAATGTAACTCACTAATCTGAAGTCACAGTGAATTAATCTACAATTATTTTTTATTATAAAAATTCTGAAGCATAACCGTGTTATATGGATGCACCGTGGTCTGTTTGCCATTTTTTCTTTCTTTTTTCATTTTTAGAAAAGCATTCTTCTTTGTGACATTGGTTTTCTGTTTGCTTTCTCATAGATGTCATTTTGACTTTGGTCTCTCCTGACAGGCACAATTTTTACATATTTCCTCGCAAGGAGCTTCCAGTTGATGGCCCATCTTATGAGTTTCTCTGCCAGACTACCTCCATTGATTTCTTGGCTAAATACCAATTTGATTTCAATGCTTGCATACATGAAGGTATCCACGTGTTAAGTGTCTTGCTTTTGTCAATGTTTCATTTCTCTTACCTATATTTCTCCTTCATACATTTTGCAACCCAACTGAAAAATGATTTATGGGTAGTACCTGCCTCGTTTTCGATGTCCAATTGCCAACATTCGCATTTTATTTTTTATTACTTATTTATTTCAGTGCAATATTTTTGAGCATTTACAATGTTTAAGTAATCACAGGAATATCTTATTTATCCAGAGCACAAGAAGCTGAAGCATTGCATACTCTCGGTTCAACATACGGGGATGAGCTGATTAATTCTCAGTATCAGTCGGAACACGTGAGAGAAATACCAATAGTGAGTACTTTTGATGTTCTTTTCACTGAGCGGATGAAGAATACATTTCGTGAATGGCGTGATGGGTTATCACGGAACTCAAATGAAGGATATCAATTTGAGGACAATTCTAATGGTCCCATGCCTCGACTCCTGACAATTTTCTTCAAGATGCGCCCGGCTCTCAAGCTGAATGGTTTCACTTCACATCAATTGAAATTGATTCAGCTGGTAAGGTTGCTGCCTATGCTTTAATCAGCTTGGTTTCAGGTTTCCAGAGTTTTTTTTTTTTTTTTTTTTTTCCGAGCCTTTTTGAATTTTTTAGAGTTATTTTCTTCATATGATGGTATTAGAAGTTTAAACTTGAACATGGTTGGTTGTAGGGGTGACAATTGGTCAGATTTGGTGTGGTTTAGGCCGGATTTAGCCCAATGGTTGCAAGTAGAGATCTAACTTGAACCCGACCTGTTATTAATTGAGTTTGAAATGTCAAGTTGAAACCAACCAGGAAGTGAAGTGAAAAAGATGTAGCTTGAGCCCAAGTTACATGTCAAGTTTGAGTTAGGTTGGAGCACTGGTGTGCAATATCTCAGTTTGGGCCGAGTAGCAACAACACATAATAAACAGGGTCACCACAAACCCTAAGTCACTGGTGAATATGGTTTAGGCTAGTGTGTCAGCTCAGGAATTGGCCCCCCCTGGTTAGCCATGAAGATTATAGGCAGGAGATTGGGGACCAGAATTTGCTGATTCAAGATTAATGGGAGGCCCTGTTAATGATGGTGTTGAATAGGGACCAGTATTCCTTCAATATCTGTCTCTGTTTTTCTTCCTACGTCCAAATATGCTTCAATAACCTTTATTTTCTTCTCCCTAAAATTTCCCTGTGTGACAAGAGCCCATCACATAGTTGGAAAGTGCTCACTGTTGCAGTAACCATGAGGTTGCAGGTTCGAGTCATGCTACCCATTAAAACAAAGAGAAGGAGAAAAAAGCCAGTGCAGGGCCTGTTTGGCGTAGGATATAGTGTTTAGTGGCAAGCAGGGTTAGTAGAATTGTGCCATTGTTCTTGGAGAACTGTCATACAATTCAAACAATACTGCTTTTTTGTGTTTTTATGTCAAGAATGGGAATACACATCAGGGTTAGTATTTTTTTTTTGTGGCTTTTGTGACAATATTTTGTTTTTAATTTTTTCTTTCTTGATTCTTCTTACTGAATTTCCTGTGTGGTTAGATTGACTGAATCAAATTTTTTTTTTAAATATACATTGAGGGAACATTGTTGACTCTGCTCATGTTCTCTCATGCATTTGCTAATTAGTTTTAAATTTGACTTGAACTGCATTATCAAGTACATTGCTGACAGATGAATCTGGGAACATGCAGGTTGTAAAAAAGCATTTTAAAGATCTGGTCTATGTCCGTGTGGATGGTGAAAGTTTATCCAAACTAGTAGTGTATACTGATTCTGATGAAGATAAGGCCTTGCTTATGGTAAGAGAAAGAAATTGCAAAACCCTCTGATACCTTGATAAATTGACCGTCTCTGAAGTTCCAGGAATGTAGCGTGGTCATCAGTGTTAGGAGATTCGGTTCGTTTTGGCCGAAATTCCCGAATAATTTCGGTTTGTTTGCTCTTCTAAAATGAATAGGACCCCTGCAATTATTTGGCCTAGAATTCATTCTAATTTGTCCGATTTGGTCCAAATTTCTTGATTTCGGCCTATTCATCCGATTCGTCCAATTATTCATCCCAACACGTGGGTTACCTTTAAAATAGAGAAAATAAAAATTGAGGGGGCTAAACATAATTTTCTTAACTAAAAAATAATAGCAAAAATACCTTTTTGGCCTTTTGGCTTAGAGAAATTCTTAAGCTCCACTGTGGAGCCCATCTATTAAAAGCCTAAATAACTCTATGGGTCCTAATTAAATTTTATTCCAATAAAAAACATTTTAATATGAATAAGTTGGCCAAGCTTCACTGTAATATGAAATAGCGCATCAAATATAAATTGACATATTGCATTGATTTAGTAGAATAGAATATATTAAATGTATCATATATTAGTTTTACATTTTAATAGATATAATAATTTTTTTGCGAAAAATTTCACTGAAATTTCCAAATCAGCCAAAGCATTTCATTTGGAGGCCAAACCAAAATGGCATCCAAACTGAAATTCACGACTGCTGGTCATACACGATGTGTCCCATGATTATGACCAGGGCCGGTCCTGAATTTTTCAGGGCCCAGGGCAAGAGTAAAAGTAAGGCCACTTCAGCCATCATATATGATAATATCATTGGTGGGTCCCACTGATGTGAAAAATTGGCAATGGGTTGATGATGCCCAAGTATAACTATTTGAAAAAAAAGAGAAGAAAGAAAACTCAGACAAAAATTTAAGCATCATATATGGGGAATTAAAAATCATTGGTGGGCCCCACTAACAAATGAGAAGAACGGGTGTAGGGCTGAAGGCTTGATGATCTTTTTGTAAAAAAAAAAAAGCCCTAAATCATCCCAACACTAGACCAGATTCTCCCAGAATTTCAGCCATCAAATATAAAATATCATTGGTGGGCCCCTCTAATGGATGCTCAAAGAAGTGATGCAATAAGCACTCTCAGATGATTTGATGATGGGTCTATTGATGCCCAGGACGATGGAATCCATTGGATGAGCCATGCCCTCACCAAATGATTGAAAAAAAAAAAAAAAAAGTAGAAGGGATTTTGGGGATTTTGGGCCCCCTCAAAAAATGGGCCCGGGGCAAGGGCACTTACAGCCCTTGCCCAGGGCCGGCCCTGATTATGACAACTTTGGAACATGATAATGTACATTTTATGGGTATTTCATGTTTATAAGACATTTCTGCTCAAACTCTGCCTTCTGAGATGTCTATTAGTGCTATTTATTATGCTTCTCTGTCAATGGAAATCCTAAAACTGACACCTGCACATGTCCCCAGTTTCTCGTGTAAATTTTTAATATGTATACTATTGCAGAAGAGTTTTTCACCTTTTTTCTTCTATAAATGTAAAACTATCATCTGGCAAAAAAGACTCAAACCATTTTAATAAGCATTCTAGCTATTGTTTCCTTGCAATGGTTCAGTCAAGAGGCCTGGAGAAATGGATTTTAATGTTGCTAGCCACTCATCTTTGAGCCAGCTGAATTTCAGGCCACAATTGGAATTTCCAGCAGTCGAGCAGTCATTTATAGTAGTGGTTTGTTTGTCTATGGTGCGTAGGGATTATTATGTGACAGTCTTTCACTGAGAATGGATATGGGACAAGTCTTTTTACCCCATTCTTATATTTGGGCTGGTTATGCTAGGCAGAAGCAAAACAGTAGGATGGCATATACACCTGTTCTGACCAAACACTGGGTCCTGCAAGTCAAGGATGAAACAATACATGAATGGGAAGATGTTGAGATTGCTGGTGCACATTAACAGGCCCTAAATTCATTATTTAGAATAAACACATGCTAGTTTAATTTCAGATACAGAATTTAAAGCTTTTATTGATAACAACTCCCCACTGGGAATGGCAGAGAAGCATTAATCTCTGTTTCATTTACCATAAATTAGGGAAGTGTATCTTATATTGATCTGCATTTTCTTCAGAAAGAGGTCAAGGAAGACTTCAGCAAAGAAACGGAGGGAAAAGTCAAAGCTGCCGTGGGTTTTCGCCATGTAATTGACCTTCTTGCTTCTGAGAAAAAAATTGTTGTTGGTCACAATTGCTTTTTAGGTATACATCTGACAAGTTCCTTAAGAGATCATGAGTTTATCTCTAGAAAACTTTCTGATGTTTTCCAGTTTTTATGGTGCAGATATCGCACACATATACAGTAAATTTTTTGGTCCACTTCCTCCTAGCATTGAAGAATTTTCTGCTTCTATTCACAAAAATTTTCCATTTGTCGTGGACACTAAGAACCTTTTGAAGGACAATATTGTTCAGCATTTGATGAAGAATAACAGCACATCACTTTCTTCGGCCTTTGCTCTCTTATGCCCACAGATTGCTTACACTTCAAAGAGTTCTGGTGTGCTTTCCCGTCCTTGTATAAAAGTGGAGGTTCAAGTGGATGAAGCAAGGTCTGCTTTATACTCAATTCCACGTTTATTTTGCAGCCACTCACATGAATGCTCTGTTCATAACGACTATGGTTGGATTGCACTAGACAAATGTTTTCATTGACTGGACTTAAATTCCTGCTTGCTTGTTGGAATTTCAGCTTAAACTATCTATTAAAAAAATCTTGGAAATCACCTCACCTTTCACCAATCACGATGAGTCCAGCTGTTAGAGACTCTCTCTCTCTCTCTCTCTCAATCAATCAATCAATAAGTTGCATAAACACATAAGTCAGTTACTCAAGTAAATTACCATAAACACACGCACACACACAACTTCATAAACACAAGTCATTTACTAGAGTAAGTTTCGAGTAAATTATCATATACACGCATGCACACACAATTGCATAAACACAAGTTATTTACTAAAGTAAGCTACACGCACAACTGCATAAACACAAGTCATTTACTAAAGTTTCGAGTAAATTATCATAAACACACGCATGCACACACAATTGCATAAACACAAGTCATTTACTAAAGTAAGCTATCTTTCAGTTTCAAACATTCATGTCAAATGATTCTCCCTGGTAAAAGATAAAGAGGAAAAAGGTATTTTTTAAGCAGAATCATCGGTTTAATGATGATGATTGTTGGTCTGATAAAATCACCTTGGGCGAACCATACCCCAAGCATATCTAGATTGTAAGATTCTAATGGTTTGATATATGACCATTTTGTTGTTAAATGTCCACTGTTTTTTTCCCCTTAACCATCTATTTGCAGGACATGATTATCCCAAATGAGAGATCTTTAAGGCATGATCCAACCTAGAAGTGCCCCATAAGTTCACTGGTTTGGACCACTGGTTTGTTGGTTGATTTGTATGTTTTCAGGCCTATGCTTACTACATGTGCCCTCTCTCCAAGGATCATATAACAACTGTTCGTTGACCTCAATTGCCTTTATCTAGCTAAAAAAAAAAACTCCAGGAGACACTTCTTTGTTCCTTCCTATAACACCAAGGAGCCTTTTGTTGTCCTGTTGCAACTTTGTTCACTGTTGTAGCATGTCTCATATTTTCATCAGCAATTTTTATAGTATGTTGAGGATGATAAAAAGAATCTAAAATCACCTTGCAGTCCAAGTGGCCACGGTAACTCAGTGAAAATTGAAATGATGAAATGCCTTCTGGTTATGGCTCCTTCAAAATTTTACCAAAAAATTACATATGTTATATTTGTGGAGAAACTTGAAAGACGCTCTTATTTTTTTCATTTGAGATTCAGGTTAGTTTCAACTACACTACCCTTCTTCATTTTGAACTATTTATGCTCAAGAATGCAGTCTAAAAGACTGTAGTACAAACCAATCTTCCTTTTTATGGGAGCTGTATCTATAGCTGAGCCGTGTTCTTAGCTGTCTTATATCATTTTCAGGTGCTTAATTGAGGAACCAAAACCGCCAATTTTTTATAATATTATTCAAAAGAGTAACTGTTTATTTTACATTTTTCTGTCCTCTTGGCATTAACCTACACAACTGTAACCATTTTCTCAAGTTTTTTGAACTTTTCTCTGAACAGCACGGTTAATTGAGGTTTATCTGCAGGTCATCTAACTGGAACTCTGGAGCCAAGCATGAAGCTGGCTATGATGCTTTTATGACAGGGTGTGTTTTTGCTCAAATATGCAATCACTTGGGTATTGATTTCAAACTCCATGCACCATCAATGCAACTGGCGCATCACGAAAAACTGCAAAAGCACATGAATCTTCTGTATCTAGGCTGGAACAGTGGTACACTCATTGACCTTACTACAGGTGCTGAGATCCTGGAGACAGGTTTCCGAAACCAGAACCGAAGATATCCAAAAGTTGTGTTTGAGAATATTGTTCTCATCTGGGGATTCTCATCCAATTTCAAGCCAAGAGAACTTAAAGAATGTATCCGTAAAGTCTTTGGTTCCGATTCTGTCACATCGATCTACTACTTGGATAAAACCGCTGCATTCATTCAGTTTTGCAAGTCAGAATTTGTATCTGATTTTCTTGTTTTGAAGGAGAGTCTAGAAAGACGAAATGATCCGATATCTGTTCTGCATCCTTTTGCAAAGTTATTGGAAGGTGGCACTACTCGTGCCGCCATTTACGATACATACAAACAGATCTGTAGCTTTTCCATGTCTAAGGTCTTGTTTGCCGACCAGGCTGAAGCCGTGGGCAAAAAATTAAGAACTACAGAAATGGATTCAAGAGAAGAACTGGAGAGCGATAAATTGGATGTTGGTAGAGAAAATAGGCTGGAGAACCCAAGTTCTGATTCTGTCGTCAAATGCACTCTAGGCAGTAAAGGCAATGAAGGAAAAGATGAGAATCGCCATTTTTTTTGTGAAGATATATTGGATTCTTTGTATGTTAACCAGTCTCTGATTAGGAAGCGGACCAGAACTATGTAAGAAATCTGTATAATACAGCGCAATCTGTGTACGCATCGAATTGGTAAAATTTTCCCTCCCAATGTTGTTTGTATTCATTTACTTTGTAGCATGTTGCTTGAATTAAATTGCGCCCAACATTCCATAGGGAGCTTAAAATCTCTGTATTCAAGTACAGTATGTTAGAGCCCTAGAAACGTTACAGGGATCAATTTTAGATCAAGTTACGAAGAACATAGAGCCCTAAGCGGGCATAGCGGACACCAAACAGGGTGTTGTTTGCTATTAGCCAATCTACTTGTGGTTCACTGGAAAGGCTTCACACGGATGATCAGGATTATTCCTCGGTTGTTGCCCTGTTTGTTAGGAACTTGTATAGTGTGAGTGCATCATAGATGAGTACATTTGTACCGTATAACATAGTTTGTGGGCAAAAATACGGACGAGGGCCTGGGTGTTGTCCTTACCTTCCCCTTCATCATATGCAGGCCGGGCAGGTATTGTGCAATTATATCATATTAATTAGGCTCAACCGGACCCTATTGAGCCAACAAATCCACAAAATAGGGACTGCAGGTCAATACACCTGAACTAGACCCAAATCAGGCTCAGTCTAGTTGGGACAGGGCCAAAACTGGTGGCCTAGGCCTCGGGAACCATGACAGCTTGGTGGCTGGTACCGTAAGTGCAGAAAATAGAAAATGGTCCAAGCCGACTGTGTGTCCACATTCCTCATCTAGTTTCAAATTCAATCTTTATTTTGAGGAGTTCATTTCCTTATATTGCCTGTATTAATTTAGACTCTTTTTTAATGAATGGATGTGATTTTTGAGATTTTTGATGAATGGATGTGATTTTCTTTTTAGATTTTCAGGATTGTTACGAGCTTCAAACAATATTTATATGCTTGTAATTAGACTTTTGAGTCCTAGTTCATGTTTGCCGTACCATTTCATTAAAAGTTGTACAAAGTAAGAAGATTTTATTTGATTGCATTTGCTGTACTGCACTGCATTCTCCTGCTTACTGCACACTACCTTGGGACATGCTTTCTCT
Organism: Cinnamomum chago; assembly: GCA_038049695.1. Classification (NCBI taxonomy): domain Eukaryota; kingdom Viridiplantae; phylum Streptophyta; class Magnoliopsida; order Laurales; family Lauraceae; genus Cinnamomum; species Cinnamomum chago. Next base: position 81,492,144 of record CP142452.1, read on the forward strand.
GGTGGTGACTGGTGACGTATTTGGAGATCCAATCTTCCCAAAACTCGCCCAAACAACTTTGCTCATTTTCAAGTGAAGTTTTCTCATCTAGTCTTTGTACAACAATATCGATCAATTTCCTTATCTGTCATTGCCATCAGCTCCAATCGTCGAAACTACGCATCCTTTTTTCCTACTATCATCTTTGAAAAGGAAAGAACACTCATCTTTTATCCTCTATCCCGCTTAGGGCTTGTTTGGCAAATCTTATCTTTACGAAATAGATCTGTATGATATAGATCTATTTCAAATGGAGCGGTTTGAAATTGATGTTTTACAAATAGACTGTTTGGTAAGACATAGATATTTTAAAAATAGACCGTTTGGTAAGACACATGTAAAAATAGATCTAATGGTCTGGGCATTTTGCAAATATATCAAGATCTGTGATCATCCAACGGTTGAAATTTTATCTCAAACACGTGTTCCATATTTTAATTACTATAGGCGGTTTGGATCTTCATTGTGGTTGGGATCTTGCATTTAGGGGCCATGATTTAAAAAAAATTATATATAAATGTCTGTCGTTTTTTTGTAAATATCTCAAAATCCATGATGATCCAATGGCTAAAATTTGGATCCTTAGTCGTGAATGATCTTTTGAATATATCCAATGGTTTGGATCATGATTTATGGTGCCTGAATTTAAAAAAAAAAAAAAAAAAAACCACACTGCTGTGTACAACTTCAAGACTCAATCACTAAGGCATGGAACATCAATGGTCAAAATTTTTTTTGTAAATATCTCAAGATCCACTTTGAATTAGAGGCTCAATTTTTGGCCCATAGCCATTTTTGGCCCTCCAAAGAGAACCAATGGATCGGATCGTGATTATGGGGCCCACAATGTCCAGAATATTAGATCGAATGTCTCACGATCTTTTGCAAATATCTCGAGATCCGAGATAGATCAACGGTCCAAATTTTGACACGTGGCCGTGTTTGACCTTCTTCATATATATCTAGCGGTCCGGATCATGACTTTGGGTCTCATAAATTAAAAAAAAAAAATCAAAAAACGGACTGCCCCATGAGACCGTCCAACTCACTATAGCCATTACAGTCTATCCGCTTCAGACCAAAAGCACTGATTCAATTCTGCTGCTTTTGCTGGCTTCTTGAAATGGGGCCAAATCATCTAAAGTCCATTTCAAATGGGCTTTGCAACTTCACTTACCAAACAAACTTAAAACTGTTACACACAGTTTTAAGACAAGTAGAGGGAATAATAAGAGTTGCCAAACACCACCTTAATTTCTTTTAAAAACCATTCAAGTGTCTAAAAAAGATTTGAGATAATACATTCATATCAATATAAAGATCAACTATAAATAAAACATTCATATCATAGAAAAAAACCTAACAATAAATAAATGATGATCATTCATCATCATCATCATCATCAAGCCTTATCCCAAGGGGATTTGCTATATGAATTCTATTTCTTCAATCCAATTTGTCCTGAGCCAAATACTCAGATATGTTGCACTTCTTCGGCTCTATTATTACTATTTCATCAACGTCCTCTTTGGCCTACCCCTTCTCTTTAGTGGACCATCAATACGCATGGAGGTGCAGGCAACTTCATTCACTTTCACTCATATAACCACCTTATATATGTTCTTTATAAGTAAGCAAATATCTTGTTTTATATCAATTCCGAAGGGTCTAAATTAGAGAGATATGATAGTCTATTTGTATACAAATGAACACTGAAAAACGAAAATATTCTCGGCTTCTACAACAAAATTTGAAAAAGACTGGAAAGTGGCACATAAAATTTGGGCATTAGAAACTTTAAACACCAAACACTATTTCATTCAATTAAAACATAAATAACCCCAAGGGGTAGCTTAGTAGGCCTAGGACCACGGTTTGCTCCCGGAGGTTGTGGGTTCGAAACTCCGCTACCACACTAGGGCTACAGGGGATTTACCCAGCTTCCCTCTGGGCTCGGAGGGATTAGTCCAGCCCAAAGGGTTGGGAACCCTCCGACAGCAAAAAAAAATAAATAAATAAAAAATAAAAATAAAAATTAAAACATAAATAATTATAGTGCATGATGCACCAACTGATACCTCACCAGTTGGCAGAGTGTAGAGTATTATTAGTCAGTGCCACACAAGAAAAACAATATACACACACACACACGGTTACACATTCGACCTTAATTCATACATTGAGTTTGGCAAGTGGGTCATCTAGTCAATCAATCAGATGGCTCATCATCAGATGGATCAACTTGGGCATGAAAATCAGATGGTTCATCATTGGCCAGGTCCTCTACAGGTGTGTGGTCTTCAGATGTTTCATCATCAGATGGGTCTTCATGGGGTTGATCGACAGAAGGTTCATCCGATGGGTCCACTTGGGGTTGATCGACGGATGGTTGTGCTGTGGGTTGGTCATCATCAGATGGGTCCAATCGGGCATGCCCCCAATATTGGCGCAAATAAGACTAAGAAAAAACACTGTTTGCAATGGCAATGGTTGCAAGACGGACAGTCATCTTATGACTACGATGAGCCATCACTATGATTTAAACTCAACCTGACAATTGATTGAAGTATGGAGGAATTAAGATTTGCACTTTAAAGAGCAGATCTGTGAATTGACACCTACTTAAAAATCAACTTTATTTAATATCATTATCCATTAAATCTTAAAAGTTTTTTTTTAATGGGTAGTCAAATTCAACTTTTTTCTTTTGTTAACCCAGCCAAAGTGGACTAGGACCTAAGAGAGAGCCCGTACAGACGAAAAGAAGGCTCAAAGAAATGGGAAAACAGCCTGCTTGTGCAGGAAGATAGCCCACACAAGTGACATAAGTAGGAAGATGTGGTATACTTAGGGTTTGAACCTTGGGCAGCCAGACGAGAACCGCCGACACTTACAAGTGAGTTAAGTGGCCCTTCTCAAACTCCATGGACAACTTATCATCATGACCTTACACAGTTAGCTCAGATGAACTGATTTTTCATTAGATTTTCAATTCAGAACTTCATCTATAAACCCTCACATAAGAATGAATGATCACAGGAATGGAAAGGAAAGGCCCTCGCGGGACATCACATGTCAATCACAGGAATGGAAAGGCCTCATCGTAAATATGATTTTGGGTAAAAAATCATCTCAGTAAGATCATAAAAACCATTGATTTAGTGGTTTCATTGGTAGCACTTTCTTTTTATGAAATCTAATCCAAAAGTGAGTAATTCAAGTTAGTGTCAAATTAGGTTGGAGAAAGAGGCTTCCACCCATTTCATGTCTCGCACTCTTAATTCATTGCCATGAAACTGTGAATTCAAGATTGTCCATGCCTGCCTCGCACAGATTGTCCCTGGCGCAGTTCATGGCGGTCTTTGAATGGTGGATCTTGGGATTTAGGTGGGTGGATCACCATCATTAGTCCACTTGGCCAGGTCCCAGGATGCATATAATATTGTGAGCATGGGCCACAGAAAAGGAAGAGCAGCAGAGATGAGTAGGATGGGAGGAGCTGTATTGGGTTTTTGGCCAGATTCACAAAGTAGGACCTTTTCATCAAATTCATCATGAGTCTTTCCTCATCTTTTTCTGTTTTATTGAAGTATCTGGTAACTCAAAATAAAAATAAAAATAAAAGAAGTCATAAGGATAAGCCGAGCCCAGTTTGATGGGACAAAAGGCTAAGATGATGATGATGATAACTAAACGCATCAATCCATTAAACACTAATCACAGAGACTGGCTTGTCTAAAAATCACCATCAATCTTCAGAGTTAAAGAGACCTACAAGTATTCTTACAATCAATCCGACAGTGGAAATAAGGCAAACAAGTAATAATATCCAAGCCCATCATCATCTTAAAAATTAATAAACAAAATGTAGTTTAGTGTCCAACAACCAAACTCAATGTGCCCCATAGACTCGCCGCAATGCGCTCAAGACCATGGAGGAGAATAAAGGTGATGTGAATGGCAGTGTTGAAACAACAGTTTTCTGTAGAAACTAATCTGCAGTGTGGTGAGATATGGATCTCACCTTGAAGAATAGTCAGATGGGGCAAATACGAACCAGGTTGGGAGGTGCCAATACCATGAAAGATTCGAAGGGGAAAAAAATTCTCAAAACAAATAAAAAATGGATGCCAATATTGTTCATCCATATATGTATTAAAACTAAATCAACATTTTTGTATAAAAGCTATTCTACAGAGATATGGAGGTCAACTTTGAAGAATAGTTAAATGGGTCTCAGGAGAACGGTATAAATAAGACCCGAGTTGCGACATACAAATACTGCATGAGTTTCAAGACAGAAAAAAATAATCTCAAAACAAAGGAAAATTGGTCACCACATTGCAGTTACCATTCATCTCTTACACCTGAGCAAGAGCTCTTTGACCATAACTGCTGGTGTTGATACTCAAGTTCCCCTTCTGTGATGAGTACGTCGCATCCTTACACCACAGTGCATAATGCCCTTGAAAGAGTCCCGCTCTCAAAATGGTTCTCTACTTGTAAAGGGATTGTCAACAGCAATGCCTTGAGCTGCAGGCACACCAATGCTTGAATTACCAACCAACAAAGCAGCCTCTGCATCATGAGGAACATTGACTGGAACTGCTGAGTTTTCAATTTGGGCTGCTTGGATAGCTCCCACGTTAGAAATCCCTTCCCCATTTTGGTTAAATTTCGGCACCATGACATTCACATTTCCAGAATTTCCTGGGATTTGGACATTGGATGCACCTGCGGTATTAGATATCCATTGCTCATTTTGGTTAAAATCTAGTCCTGGTGTTCTCAAATCTCCAGCATGAGCAATAGACAAACAATCCTTGCTAGCAATTGCTTGAGAATTTCGATCTAAATTCAAGCCCTCATGCTGTCCATCTTGAAAATCTTTATTAGCCTGTGACATCTCTGTACCTCCAACTTGGACCCCAGACCCCTCTTCCTTGTTCGCATTTCCTTGCCCGTTTTGGTGATTCTTTAGCCGGTCCCCCTTGTTTCTAAGAAATTTCTTCCTAGCCACTTTTTTCTTGAAATCTGCCTTCTTGGGTTTGATGGCTTTTGCTGTTTCGCTGCGTGCATCTGACTCACTCCCCTTCTTTTTGCAAGGTAGAACAGTATACATGGAACTACCATCTGGTTTTTTGGATTCAGGTCCACCTATCAAAAAGGGCAAAAAATACTTTTGTGTGGATGGATGTAGCATAAATTGCTCAGTTAAAACATTTTAGCATAGCTTGGTATTTGTTGTGCTGCATGTTGATGAGAGCTCTAAAACATGCATGAACACGGCCCATAACAAATTGCATTACATGCAAATTTAAATCAGGAAGTACTAGGAGGTGGCTAGTCATTGGTCGGGTTAAAAAGGAAATCCAGCACATTTACCAGTCTGGTCAAATAATTTATTATAAAAAATTAACACTATAACAACTAAAGATTAAGTCAATAACACCTAAAATAAAATCATTTGACTAGACAGGACAACTCATTTAAATTGTTCCAAACCGGGTACATCAAATGAATGACAGGTCGACCCAGGTGATCAACCCAGATTTTACCCATAACACAAGCAGTTGTAATTTAATCCATACCAATGATCTAGTTAGAAGGACCTGGTTTTCCGACTCACATGGTTTTTGAAGAAAAAATGTGAGGTAGGATAGTTTTCTTCTGCTGCAAAACAAAGCTGGAGGACAACAAACACCAACATTGACTCTACAACTGTTGCAGATTGAAGAAATTGACAGCAAGTTGCACAATAGGGGATGGCTTTCTGGAATTATTAGAAAATGGGATTAGGCTTAGGATGGGATCAAATTAAATAGAGGAATTGATTTTTGATTTTAACTGAATTTGAGGGCAGTTTTAAGGCTTCTTCCCAGTTTCTGAAATCTGAGCAGCTCCAAAACCGAAACGTGGAACAGATAAAAATCCACTGCGCCAACATATTCAAGCCAATTGAATCTTGCTATACATCCAAATGCACCTTTAATAAAAGAGGAATTGAGTACATACCTGTCTTTGATTGGATTGCTAACAGTGCTGTCCGTGCTGCTTTTATTTCGGCTTCTTTTTTGGTTTTTGCTGCGGCTCCAATATACTGAATCCCTCCAATCTCGACAGTACAGATGAAAGGAAAGTTGCCTGTCATAGCCTGTTTGTTGCACACATAAGAAGGAATTGCATAGTTCATCTTCTGTGCATATTCCTGAAGCAGATTTTTGCATAAGCCTGTTTCATGCTGAAGAAAACATCATGAACGTGAGCAACAAGAAGAATCTCATAATTAACAGAATTCCTTCAAGAACTGAAAACAACCAAATAATGTAGCAGGAAAAGAAAATCTCACTATCCATACCTAACATTTGTTTTTGGTAAGGTAAGCACTTACACACCCACACCCACACGCACACCCACACCCACACAAGCCCACACAAGCCCCTCACCATCAGCGTTACAACAAGGGATTGATCCTTGGTTGTTTCTATGGGAGGGAGGTACCTCACCAAGTTGTATTGATGGAAGGGAGGTGCCTCACCAACTGAGCTATTCCACTCAATTCCATGTAAATCCATTTTCTGCATCACTCCACAGTCCCCAATCAAACATTTTTTTCTTTGAGTTTTCTTAGTCTCTAGGAGCTTCCTAGTCTTTTGAATTGTACCACTTCAATCATTTTTAACAATATGTAAAAACTTTAAACTCATGATAAACTTCAAAGCTAATTTCCTCAATTCCTCTCTACGATGGCCAGAGTGTTCGGTAAATCAAAAGCCAGGGCTCGATCAACCTGAATTTATGTACAAAAACATGAACGAGATCACATTCTTATGACCAAACCATTTGAACAGCCTGATTTAACCTATTCAAAGCCTTGGGGTTCAATATGTGCACAGATCCATCACTTGGTCACCAACAAACCTTCATAATATAGTTGACAATTTCGGTTCAGTTTAGCCAAAATGGATGAACAATTTCACTTCAGTTTAGCCTAAATGGATGAACAATTTCAGTTCACCCACTGGTCCAAACTCCAAACTGAACCACACATTGGAGAGTTTTGGTCAGTTTTTGGTCCATATCGGCCGAAATCTGCAGTTACAGTTTGAAACTGCAGATTTCAAATGAAATGGTTGTAGGGGTGTTTTTGTCTTTATGACACAAAATATAAACAAGCACAGAAATTTTAGATTGCGGCCGAAATGGTTAAGGGGTGTTTTTGTAATTTTTATTTTATAAAATATTACCCACTCTGCTCATTATTTCACAAAATATACCCAACCACCGAAATTATAGATTTTGGCCGAAATGGTAGAGGGGTGTTTTGTAATTTTATTTTATAAAATATACCCAACCCTGCTCGTCTTTTTCCCTCTTCTGCACTTGCTCTCTCGTCGCTACAATGTAGGTACACTTCCCTTCTTCCCCTTTTATTATCTTCTCTATTTTTTCACTTGTTTCTTCTTCTTGGTCTTTTTTTTTTTTTTTTTTTTTTTTTTTCTGTTTTCTGTTTTCCTGTCTCTTCTTCTTCTGCTTCTTTTTTTCCTTTTCCTTTTTCCTTTTTCCTTTTTTCTGTTTCTTCATCTTATGCTGCTGGATTTTGTACATATTGCATTATTGATTTGGTAGAATAAATTAAATGTATATACTTACATGTTTTTTAATTTGTTTTACATTGTTTCTACATTTATATATATAGATCTAATTTTTTTAATCTATTTATCAAAGGTATTTTCAAATGTTTTAAAGTGATATCAGGCTTAAAAGTTAACATGAGTAAAGCTTGGAGGTGGGAGTATGTTTAGGGGAAAATGAGCCCTGCACATTGGGAAACAAGTTAAAACGTGAGGTTGACTCTCTGCCAATTACATATATAGATTTGCTGTTGGGAAAAATCCTCATTCCAAGGTGATTTGGGAACCATCGTGGCAAAATGTGAAAGAGGCTTTTGACATGGAAAAGACAATTTCTCTTCTTTGGTGCCTCTCACTCTTATTAAAGCAATGCCAGCGAATCTAGTGGTCTATTCAAGGATCTGAGTTCCATAGTTAATTGGCTGGAATAGGTTCAGCAAAACTTTTTATGGGAGGGTACTGAAGAAAAGAGATGAAAATTAAGCAGGGATGTAATGGTGGTCGAAGGTGGGTTGGGAAAGCGTAGGGGAGAATTGGGCTCTTTTAAACAAATGGTGGTGTTGGTTCAAGATTGAGAGTGGGGTGGGTGATATGGTGAAGGGTGACTGAGTATGGTAATGGGGAGTTGGGGCGAGAACAGCAGAGTTCCTAGGAATAATTTGTCATTGTAGTGGGGTTCTATTTGTGTAGGAGGAGATGGGTTCACTAAATGTAGTAAAAGTATTCAAAGATGGGGTGGGGTTCAAATTAGTTGTTAAGGATATTCTATTTCTCGTTAGATTAATAGGTAGCGGAGGGTAGGGGAGGTCCCTTTGACAGTCAACTTTCCAAGGTTGTCTAGGTTGCGACCAATAACGAGTCCACAAGTGATTGACAATCTAGTCTTGTCTTTTATCTAAAATCTTTAGGAAGGTCTCAGTCAACTCTTTCCTCGAGCCCTTTGTTTCCAAAATTGGGTCTCCATAGTTTGGCAAGGGCTAGTCCCATAGACAAGGTGCTGGTTTTCTGATTCTGCAGTAGAAAGTCTTTTGAATCAGTTTGTTGTAGGGCTGATGTGGAGCAGCAGATAAAAGGTGCAGCGCATGCAGCAGTGATGCACAGTGATATTAGTCATCTCTCAAAGTTTTTAGAAGTTTTCAAGTCATTTCAAGTGGTGGGATCCAGATGAAAAGAAAGGTCCCTACATTGCTGGATGTTTGTGTATCCTAGGATTTCTTAAATTTGGTTGCTGAATAAGTGACATTCTCGTATGTGATTGGAAGTGTTGTTTTATCTTCTAGAGGACTGCTTTTTTTGTCACAAGGAGTCAATCAATAAAATCTAGGGTTTCCAATAGTGTCTAAAACAGCGAGAAAACTCCTTCAATACTTCCAAATCACTCAATGTTGTAAATCAAAATACTCGGATTACAACAATCTCTTTGATGGAAACAACTGCAAGGAAAAGAGTATTCCCAAGAAAATCATCAATAGATGTTAGAGACTATAAAAATTGAAGAGGTAATAATAGCCTCCTCAATAACTAGTATTGTCTCATGTCCTCCAACCCAGGTCACTTGGTCAGGTGACATGGATCACATGACATGCATGTGTTTACAATTTCAGTCATACATTCCATCTTGCCGTAATGTATGAATTGCTAATGGCACCTTCACACAGGTAGTAGTGAAAAGGTCCATCAATGCAAAGAGATGAAATTCCTGTGAGAATTGAAGGTCAAGAGATACTAGAAAGAGATTCATTCTGATACCTTGGGTCGATAACTAGTAAGGATAGAGAGATTGAGGAAGATGTCGAACATAGGATTAGACCAGCTTTGTGATCGGCGCATACCAACAAGATTGAAGCGAAAATATTACATGATAGCGATTAGACCAGTTATAACTTATGAAATAAAATGTTGGCCAATCAAGAAGGAACACATACATAGAATGATTGTAGCAGAGATGAAAATGTTGAGATGGATATATGGTAAAACTAGGAAAGATAGAATCAGAAATGAGCACTTTCGGGAGCATTTAGAGGTAGCAACAATAGATGATAAATTAAGAGATAATCGTTTGAGATGGTTTGGACGTGTACGATGTAGGCTAGCAACGTCGCCTTTGAAAAAAAAGTTTTTCTATGCAAGTTGACGGCTCATGAAGGAAAAGGGTAATGCCGAAGAGGAAGGAAGGAAGTAATAAGGATAGATATGAAGAAGTTCAACTTATTTGAAGATTTGGTTCAGGATTAATCAGAATGGAGAATTAGAATTCATGTAGCCGACCGATCCCAACATAGACAGGACAAGGCTTTGATGATGACAATGATGATTATCCTTGTCAACCATTTTGCAGGTCCCTCAATTAACAAATGATCTTGTTTTCATAAGTTCACTCACAAAAAACTCATAAACTCACTTTCTTTCGATCTCATTGTATTTTCAGGATATGAAGATAAAGCAGATGATTGAGTGTGGGAGTGAAAAAAAAAACTACGTATTGGAGCCTATGTATAAGAAGCCTACAGTTTTGCAGTCATGAACTGATGTGGAAAAAGTCTTACTTTAGCATCGGTGTCTTAGAAATATGCCAGTTCAGAATCTCAGGAATGCTTTGTCCTCTTCAAATATTAGGATTGCTGTTAAGCAAATTAATTGCAATTCCAATCAATTTGCCAAGGAGAATAGTTCTTATCCAATAATTGTTACTAAGAATAGTATGTTCCATTTGAGTTGATCATACACAAGTGTGGTATGCTCCTGTTACTTCCATTAATGGATATCATTATTTTGTCTCTATCATTGATAATGCTACCACGGGCACATGGTGTACCCCATAAAGTCTCGCAATGATTTATTAGCAATGCTTGAAAATTCTCATAAAGGGGTTAATACAAGGTTTGATGGAACAATTAGAGTATTCATGACTTATAAAGGAGCAGAGTATCTTCCTAGTAGGTTTCTATCACAAAACTTAAAATATTCCTGAGCATCATGTGCATATACTCTAAAGCAAAATGGGATTGCAAAATGCAGAAATGACATCAGTTGGAAGGTGGCAAAAGCTTTATTGCTCGAGATAAATGTTCCAAAATCGTACTAGTTAGATGCTCTCTATTAATTGCAGTTTTTTCTTTAATTAAATCATATGCCACCTCGTGTTTTGGGAGGCAATAGTCCAATAAAAATCTCACTTCCAACTGCTACAAACTTTCTTATTTCTCCTAAAGTATTTTAATCTACATGTTTTATGCATATTCCGACGCAGCATCGAGACAGGTTTAATCCTAAGGCAGTATGTATCCTCGTTGGCTATCCAAGCACGCAAAAAGGGTTACAAGTGCTATCTTGTAAAAAATAGGAAAATTCTTGTCACTATGGATGCAACATTTCAGGAGACTTATTATTCTTCATAGATTAAAGATGTTCATGAGATACGCAGCTGGGAGGAGATAAGAAGACAGAGGAAGACTCCTTCACTAGTTCAATAGTGTATCCATAATCATACATACATACATACATAAATATATATGTACGTATTGAATGGTTATCCATAATCATATTTGACACCCATCGTTGAAGGAAGTGTTAAAAAATACCAAACTCCAAAACTCCAGAAAAAGGCAACTTTTCAAAAACTACAAAGAAGCAGGCAGGTGCAGGTGTATTCTCACGAGAAAAAGAAGACAAGATCATCATTTTCATCTGACCCATCATCAACAAAAGTCCTAGATTCAAATATACTCACAAGTAATCCTTCTCAACCCAATTCAGATCTTGATATTCACATTGCTTTACGTAAAAGAACATGATCTTGAGCTCCCCGTTATCTCATGTAAAACTTTGTTTCGTATCATTTTTTATCACCTTCATATCTTGCATTCATTTCTCAAATATCATTTGAATGCATATCTACTTGTGTTTCCGAAGACTTGTCTAACCTTAGGTGAAAGGATGTTGTGATTCATGAAATGCAAGCTCTTGAAAGGAATGAGACAAGGGAGCTAATGGTTCATCTAGCAGGAAGTGTAAAGTGGGTTGCAAGTGGGTCTTTGCTCCTACATATAATCTAGATGGTACTATTTAGAAGTACAAGGCGAAACTAGTAGCAAAAGACATAATGAGCTCGATTAACAGACTATTCTAAGATTTTCGCTTTAAAATGCCTTCTTTGACCGACTCACAGATGCATTTTCCATATCTTCGCTTTGGTATTTAGCGATTGCATCCTTATTCTTCTTATATTGATACCATCACATTCTCATTTTGCTCCTCTCTAACTGCTTTCAGCAATAACAGCCATGCAAGATAACCCCACAATGCATCATTTCTAGTAATGACAATGAAAATTGACGTGACAATTTACAACAATAAGCAAAACCAATTTGCTACAAAGACAAAACAATTTGATGAACAGTTAAAAAGATGCTAGTCCAGAGGGAAAGTGAACTTTCTTTTAGTTAAATGGACTTTATTTAAATTGAAATGGGAGACTACAAGGAGCCAATAGTTAGCCTTCAAAAGAGAACTTAAGAAGATTATTATTATACATTAGCACAAGGCTAAAATGAAACTTGAAACTAATGCAGCCCTTACATGACAGATTTCCCTTTTTGTTCTTCATTTTTCTAAAAATCAAAACCACATAAGTTGATGAGCTCCAGCCTCCACCATTTCAAGAAAGAATGAAGTTGTAAAAGTTTTCAAAAACAACGATTACTTAAAAATGACACTCGCCAGGTTTTAAATGCAGTGCTCAATAAGTTTGAAGCAATGAGAGATTTGGTAAACTTACAACTGGTTGAGGGATACACTCAGTCATGTTTCCTGATTTATGTAATTCCATAAGAGCAATCTCGGCTGCTGACTGCTCTGCTGCCTTACGATTGAAAAACCCAGGCAGAGAATCATATCTGACATTATTCACAATCACCGTAGATCTGAAGCAAGGCTCATGAGAAGGACCTTCCTTCACAGTTTCATACACAGGAGTGGAGATACCTGCTTTCTGTGCATACTCTTGTAATCGGCTTTTGAATACATAGCAATTTGATACGCCTGAAATCAAAAGTACACGTAATGAAAATATATGATATGTAGAAGTCCTACTTCATGTTAAAACTTAAAAGTAGAAAATATGTTCCACCCTCCGATAGTCAATAATCAATAATTTAATATATCAATAAATAAATAGAATCATAAGAGAATCGCATTCATGGTCCCATTACCAAACCAACACATAACAGAAAGTAGTTTAACTATTTCAAGAGCCCATTGATAAATTCACAGAGACATCATATCAAAATACATCCACATTTTCCTCAATTATGCTTTAAATGCCAGAGTGCAGTTCAACATAAAGATTGCAAAAATTATGGCAGTTAACAAGGCCAGCTAGATTGTAAGCCAGCCCGCTTGTCTGAATTAGCTCGAGCTCAAGATTGGCTCATCGTCTCATGAACCAAACTCAAGCTTGGTTCTGCACTGCTCAGATTGGCTCACGCCTAGCTTGTTAAGAGGCTCAAATAGGTTTGACTCAATATTGGCTCAATTATGGGGCTTGACCTGGCTGTGTGTATGTTGGACACATATATTAAATATAAATTTTTTGGTGAACCTCTTATAATGCTATCAATTGAAGTTTTTTTTTTTTTTTGAAAAATAAAATCAACTTAGGCATATTACTAAGTATATTCAAGACATAGTAAACTAAACTTAAATTTATTCACAACTTTTCAACCAACAACTCAATAGGGTAATAACAACATAAGAAATGATAATATCAACAGAACGGAACTATGTTGTTTTGGCCTTACTAACCATCCGAAATACATACATATATGGCCCTATTTTAACACTTCTTTCATGGTTGATTTCAGGGCATTAGAATCTAGACGCCTGAGATCCAACTAGGTTGATCTTTAGGAATTCTTTATTAATGCATAGGCCTTTTGCCCCTTTGTCGTGATTTTTGGTGTCCCCGCATGGTGGTCCTCCAATGGTGCTCCTCAAGTGGTGCAAAGGAGAAGTTTTCGCTATATTTGATGATATGCATGGTCGTGCCAAGAATGCAAGCCAACAATGGTGCCAATGGGAAAAAGTTTTCTATGCAGGTTCAAGGCCCTTCAAGGAAGAATAGGTCAAAAAAGACATGGAAGGAAGTAGTAAGGATAGATATGAAGAAGTGTAACCTATCCAAGAATTTGACTCATGATAGACTGGAATAGCAAAATAGAATTCATATAGATGACCCCAACATAGCTGGGACAAGGCTTTGGCGAAGATGATTTGATATGCTTAGCCATGCTTGATTCAAGCGCAACCTTAATGTGCATTGTTAAGACAAGATCAAAACTGCCTACATTGGTCTTGATTTCTAATCAAGCTTTTTAGTACACTCAAGCCCAGCTCAACTTAATTCATGCCAAGCTCAGCTCTTCTGAAGCTCTAGGTGCTAGTTTAGTTTTCAAGAGCTTGGCTTGTAGACAATCCCTGATAAAAACATTCATGTAACGTCTTGGTTATATGGTCATTGCAGGAAGAACTTCATCCTGTAGAAACAAACATCTTTTAAGAATAAGAAAAGGAAGAAAAGGAAAGCATCTTTCTGATTTGCAATCCAGTTTTAGGTCTTTATGATTACATAATGGGAAACAATCTTTTTGGTTTCAGAAAGGAAAATCCATATGCAGCCAAGTGTTGGGGCTTATGGTTGCATAAAGGAAAACTCATACATGTATCCATGTGGTGCAAAGTCTAACTGATGCAGTCAGGGAAGTAGTAATCCCAATTGACGGTGAACCCAACGATACCCGATCTTCAATCAAACAATCCACGCACAAGGAGAAAGATAGAGATTCGCTTACCATTGATCACGAAATCCACCGTCAATGCCTTTGATATAAAGGGAGATAATCAACCAAGAAGGAAAATAGATAAATGTGCACAAATGCAACTTTAATTGATTTTTCATAAAATATTCCCATACTACTTTCGTTCTATACAATGGACTTGTATATATGCTATGCCAACAAAGAAGCCCTACTAAACCTATGAATAAATCACAACCATTAATCATGATCCTAATGATAATAGAAGCCCTATTAAAGCAGATCCTAATTATTTTCAAACATGGAAAGAACTTAAGAAAAGGAATAGGGATCCTCCAAGGCTTTTGACCCAAAGTGACCGTGAGTGGACCAATCACGGTCCCCCACATCACCATGGGATGCCTGCCTTGGACCTGCCCGCGTGAATGCCAGGCATACCCAGGTGACGTGGCGGACCATGATTGGTCCACCAACGGTCATTGTGGGGAAAAGCCTAAGCAGATCCGGAATCTAACAAAAGATCAAAGAGGAAAATTGTGCATTAGAGATTGGGTTGTGGACCCCACTGGGTGTCTTGTAGTTGCCAACCACTTTCACAATCTTGATCATAGTAGATTCTTCCTTAAAGAGTCCCTCTTGTCCACCCGAATCACTAAGGTAGCAAATCCTCAAAGAAAGAGATATAGAAAGGGGCTTTTGGCGGTAGGTCCCTCATCATTTGCTTTTATAGCCTAAGGTCCACAATATTTTATCGTATCGGCTGCAGTTCTCTCATGAAAATGACGCAGTGAAAAAGAAAAGAAGGCCCCTATACACATCAGCGAAAAGGCTTCTCTTAAAACTGCTTGAAACCATTTTAGAGAAGCAAAAATCAGATTCATCTGAGCCATAGAAGCAAAAAGCGAAGCCGAAGGAAACTGTGAAACCTAGAAGCAAACTCAACTAATCGATGACCTCCATCATCTGAATCGTCTTCACTTGGTTAGAAAAAGTACTTCTTCAATTTCTAAAAAGAAGATGTACAAGATAATTTCTTCTGAACAAAACTAAAAACCTAATTTGATTTCATTCTTCTTTGATTTTATCTGTACTTTATGCTCAACTGTATGTAGACAACAGCTAGAACAAACCTTAATTCAAGAGAAAAAGCAAACGAAAATCAAATAAATTTGTTCGAAACTCAGATAAATTTGTTCGAAACTCAGAAAAGTTGTTCGAAACTCAGATAAATTTATCTGAGTTTTGCCAGAAGTTCAAGTAAGTTTGCCGAAAACTCAGATAAATTTATCTGAGTTTTGGAAAATTTATCTAACTTTTGCCAAAAGTTCAAGTAAGTTCGCCGAAAACTCAGATAAATTTATCTGAGTTTTGGCAAATTTATCTGAGTGTTCGACCAGTTTATCAGAGTTTTTGTTAAATTTATCTGAGCTCGGCGACACCAAACGTCAGAATACGGAAAATCAGATTCTAATAAAAATCAAAATCCAAAAAAAGAACGCTTGATGACCATGATCCAATTGAGAAAAGAGAGAGGGAAAACAAGCAAAAGAGCAAACTGCTCTATTTCAAATCAGTTGTAGAGAGAGAGATTTGAAAGAGACTTCAGATGAAAGAGTAAGAGAAAGTAAAACTGTTTCTATCTTTGAAGAAATGAAAGAGAGAGAATCGGAAGTCATGGTGGCGACAGAAGATGCTCTGCAATGGTACTCCATAACCATGGAAGGAGTGAGAATAAGAGAAAACTTGGCCTAGGAATGAGGGTTGAAAGGGGCAAATTAGTCATGGAAATATATGACGTGGCGAATTAGGGACCTCTCACAAAAATATCTCTAGCTATTTGGACTATAGACATTAGAGAAAAAGTTGTTGGACTGGATGCCTTAGAAGACCGTGCTTAGGGACTGTGGGCTAATTTACCCATACAGAAGGCCTTCCATTTTTTTGTGTCTTGTTACTTCATTAATTTCTATCCATAGATAGTAACTGATAAAGCTAAAACCCTTACTTTTCTCTTAAGCATAAAGCATTGTTAATAAAGGAGAGTTGGTTGCACTTAAATAGGAAGGTAGAGTCTCCAAATAAAATCTAAGCAAGAGTGAATAAGGACTGCACGACTTGATCAATAGAGCCCATGATTGTAGTGAGTGTACAGTTGTACCATTCAGTAAACTCCTCTTCCAATCCAATTAGGTAAGTACTAAATGAGAAAATTGCCTAATAAATGGGAGACTCCATAGAGCAGGCTGTCCATATATTTTGAAATATTGGATCTTTGAGCGTCACGGTGAGCTTCATGGATTGGGTCAATTAGACCTTTTAGGAACTGATTTTGATAACCAAATAATTCAGAATATAAATGATTAATATGTGGAATATCTATAGATTCATCTTGACCATCCATTTGATGTTTTGTCCCATACTTCTTAATCAAACCTTTGGTAAGGTAGGTCAAGGCCCCTTCGAATTTTGGACCATGGAGGATTCAACCAATTCAAACCTTTGATAAAAAATCAACTCTGCATCACTGACTTTGGGACTTCTTGGGTTCACATCATACAGAACACTGATTGTGTTCACTAAATGGCAAACTTCATAAAGCCTGCTATTGAGACCCTATAGCTAAATAATGAAAAACCCAAATACTCCTTATTCTAATTGTTACATGATCCAAACCAAGAAACTATACCCTGAGGCTTCCATTCAAGGGGGGAAAAAATCTAACCTGAGGCTGATATAACCCAAAAAAGTTTTCAGTAGTAAGTAAACATTAAACTTATAGGTCCTCATGTACATTGACTTTGGGACTTCTTATGGTTACATCATAGAAAAATGCAGATTATGCTTACTTGATGGAAAACCATATACATCCCATTTTTGGGGCCTTACAACTAAATAATGGAAAATCCACATACTCCTTACTCTAATTGTTACATGATCTCAGCCAAAAAACTCAATACTGAGGCTGATACAAACCCAACTTTTTTTAGTTGGAAGTACATGTTAAAGGAATTCGCCAATGTGCATTGATCTGTGGACCTCTTGAATAATAAAGTGTGTGCATCGGCACTGTGCCACGCGCTAATAATAGAAAGAATACAAGCTAGTTCTAATTAATTAAAAAACCTTCCTCGCGTGAAAGCCCTCTCAAAGAAATTGGCCCTCATGTACATTGATCCCTGGACCTCTTGAATAATGGGAGTGGTGCCTGACGAATGTGCCACACACTGGGACATAACCCAAAGAAAGTTAATAATAGAAAGAATAAAAGCTAGTCCTAATTAATTAACAAAACTTCCTTGAACATAAGTCCTATCAGAGGCCACCTCAAATGAAGATAAAGGACTGCATTTACTTGTTCTGTACATCATTTTCTGACCCAGTGGGTCAACCAGACTCATCCAATTACTAGAATGAGTTGATCAATAAACCGGCGAGTTGAATAAGTGGGTCAAGAAATTAATTTTTGACTACTTCTGATACACCTGCATCTATAGTAACTTAAATATAGCTTTCTGATCCAGTGGGTCAACCAGACTCATTCGATTACTAGAATGAGTTGATTAAAAAAAAGCGAGTTGAATAAATGGTTCAAGAAATTAGTTTTTTAGTACTTCTGCTACACCTACATCTATAATAACTAAAATATGGAGATATAATGTTATATATATCGAAGAAACAACAAAAAATTGAAATAATTTGTAAGTTTGACCTTTAGTTCTCAATACTGTATATCTTAACTTCTTCCATGCTATCAATATAACGGTTCTACATTTGTTTTTTTGTATGTACGGATGAAAATGCCTTAATGTTGAGTTAGCCAACTTGGCAACCCAAGACTATTCAAGCTGATTCACAAGTCGACCAAGCTAATCGACTGGGTATTGACAAGTGTCCAGACAAAGTTCAACCCAACCTAGTCACCCAATGCAAGCTCGGTCAAGTCGATTCTGCTGAGATCCTAGTCAACTCATTGGATCAGAAAACCATGCTCTAGAGTATGTACCTCAGTGTGTTGGCATCAACATGATGTAATTATCTTTGTTACACAAATCCAAAGAAGTGCGAATAGATTTGAGCATAGCCACGGGAAGCAGATGCCGGTAAGGGTTACTTGGATCACTGGATCTTAATTGGTGGTTCGTGGTTCGCTTCATGTCAACGATCCAATTTGCTAGGAGTACAATTACATAAATTCTAATGATGGATCGCTCTCATGGACCCAGCAATTTTGTTTCTATAATTCTATTTCAAATGGGGCCAGGTTTGAGAACTAGGATTTCAAGCTGGTGATATGACAGGGCAAGGTCCCAATCCTAATCTGCAATTCAGTTACTGAAGATATAAAGGGAAAAAAAAATGGCCCACATTTTAAGAGGATCAAGATTTCGACCGATTGATGAAATGAATCCTGAACCAAAATAGAGTAGATAGTCTGATACTGCAACCATGGTTTCAAAACTCCACAGAAACGGTGACTAGCTAATTTTAATGGGTTTTAGTCCAGAATAAAAAAGATACAGAGTTTGCACTGAAACTCTATTCTTACCACCTGTTTATGCACTCCACTGGATTATATCCACTTTGATCACCCTATACTGATCCTATTTGAAATATCCTTTCAAATCCCTCCATTTAGTTCCAAGTTATTGTAGTATATTTAAACTTATCACACTGTATCACTGTGTGATTTTAAATTTTGACTCCATAATAAATCTTATTTCTGGATCATAAAACTAATATTTCATGTACATGATTTCATTCTGCAAATTCTCTGACCAACTCAAAGCCTTTCCCTTAGCAACTCATTTAAAAGAAGAAAAAGAAAAAGAAAAAAGAAAATGGGATATGAAGATCAGACCAGAAAGCATACTAAAAAGATACTATCACAGAAAACAACAGAATCGATAACTCTCAATCAAAATCTGGAAAAGAAAATCCAGAGAATCCTAACCCAATTCACCATGAGAAAGAATAGAGATTTCCCCCCAAAAGCCAGCAGAATAAAAGTTTTCTCCAAGAAAACATTTCACATAGAAAACATACACAAGCAATCACATAAGACAGAGAAAGAAAAGACTTCATTGAACAAAAAGAGAGAAACCCAGAAAACAGAACCCCAAAAGAAAAAGAAACAAAAAGAGGATTTTCCATCACTGTTATATCAGAATTCATCAAAATAATGAATTTTGTATAGAAAAGAATCCTTTCTTTGTTCTATCTGCTATTATTCCTAAAACCCACCACCTAAATAACACTTTCTGATTTTTTTTTTTCATCACTAATCCAATAACCCAGAATGAAAAAAAAAAAAAAGAAGAGGATCTTTAAGAAAGTAACTAAAAATACCAAATCCTTTGAGGGTTTTTGGTATAAAAATCTGAAACCCAGAAAGAAAATCCATTTACATTTATAAATAAATAAATAAATAACTATATGGGTTTTCACTATTGTAAGAAAGGAATCATATAAAATCAGCCCAACTACAAATACTGAAGTAAACTAAAAGAAGATGATGAAGGGAGATGGCAATAAGAGATTAGTTCATTTCTATATGAAAGATTAATGAAATAAGAAAGTGAAACAAAAAAAAAAAAAAACAATAGGAATTTCAAGGAGAAGTCTCTCACCAGCAAAGTCATTTCCATTCAACATATCTTCTTCTCCTTCTTCTTTCCTCTTGCAATGTCTCGATGGAGAAGCCTTTACAAGTTCCTCCTATTAGAGAGCAAAAGCAACCCAACTTTGCCTTATTTTCCTTTTCTGGCCTGTGCAGGCGATAGAAATATCAGACGGTTTCCAAATGGAGAGAGAGGCACACAACCTGAAGCAAGGGCCAAGGCTGCCAAAATCTAACCCGATCCAACCCAACCCAACCCTATCTACATTTGGCCCGTACAACCGACCTGCATAATATACGGCTCGGTTACAGGTTAGATTTTTCTCTTTACGGTTAACCAGCATAACTCGCAATTAACCCTTTTAGTTTTCTATCTAAAATGTATATATATTTATTAAATTAATTACTTCAATGCATGAGTTGAGAAAGAGTTCGGATCACCTATTGCAGTTGTTATATTTTTATTGTAGGATCAAAGTCGGTGACAGTGTAACAATTGCGATAGATGATCCGGATTCGCTAAAAAATGATGATTGCAACTTGACAATTGGAAAATAAAGTAACCAACCTCGTATGTTCTTGACTTGAAGTTGGGCCTCGTTAAAACATTTATAAAGAGGCTAGAGTCAACACGATTTTGACCAACGCATGGAGATCAAAAGGGTTGATGGACCTTAACCCCACTTTTGTCCAATGGAAGACTAGGCAATGGACCTCTTATAGTCAATAACAAGAAACTAGGCTCACGGTAAGCTTGCGAGTTGATAAGGGTTAGGTCAGAGTTAATGGATGGGTGGATTGACTCATTAGAAAGACGAGGTTATATAGGTCAACACAACCTGCAGTAACCCACAATGGTTGTGTGGGTTACCGTTACCGCAGGTCAGGTCGGGTCGACCCTAGTGGGTGTGGATTATGAATATCTGACTTATTTAATAAACTGGTCGGTTGCAGGCTAGGAGTATATGGCCCATTTAGTAAATGCGTCTGACCCATTTAGCCCGACCAGTTTGCCACTAGAAGGTCAGTAGCGTACACTGCGGGAGCACAAATTAAATTGATTGCATAGGAGGTGGATCAGGGTCGGTCCCTGTGGTGGGCTCCCAATAACAATGAATCCAGTAAGGTTTGGTAACATATATATTGCGCTCAAGTAAAATCGAATCAATACATATGAATTGGTTGAAATTGTTGGCCCGAACCTAGCTCAGAAGTTAAAAATGGCCAAAACCCTTGGATTGGATCGGCAAGTCATAGTTTGATTAGTTGAGTTTTGACCTATCAATTTAGCAAGTTGCACATTTAATAATTACATAAGATATGACAACCCTGAAATAGCTTCGTTTTTTTTTATATTTTTGATATCCCCAATGTCTTTGACACGATAGGACTAATCCTCCGTATGGCACCCGTTAAATCCACACAAACACACACCAGGCCAATTTAGGGTGGTTTCAAATCCATGCCTTATGCCACTTCACTTACCCCAAGGTGGGCAACAACCCAAAAAATAGATAATGGTCAACTTAAACTTTGAACAATTAGTCTAAGTTTGAATAAGATTGGCAGGTAATGGCAGAACTGCCACCCCTGTATGCAAACAAACTAATATTTGAAATCATTGGTTTAGCCATTGGTTGATTGATGAATTGCTTAGTCACAACATATTTTTACTAGTAGCTTAAAAAAATTTCCACATAAAAGACCAGTAAACTTGTCAATTTACCACTTTTTATTATTTTATTTTATTTCATGCAAAACAAACACAAATTTCACTTTATAAATAATTAGAATTTCGCTTTTTCTTAACCACACATTTCTCATTGATTTGGCATTTGTTTTTGCAGGAAAAAACAAACAAACAAACATTTGAATGGTTATGATAATGACCTTTTTTTTTTTTTTTTTTTTTTGCTATCGGAGGGTTCCCAACCCTTTGGGTTGGACTAATCCTTCCGGGCCCAAAGGGAAGCCGGGTAAATCCCCTGTAGCCCTAGTGTGGTAGCGGAGTTTCGAACCCACAACCTCCGGGAGCAAACCGTGGTCTTAGGCCAACTAAGCTACCCCTTGGGGTTATATAATGATTTAGAAAGTCATAGGAAAATGATTTAGAAAGTCAAGTCATTTGTGTCTGTGTGCGTTTGTTTGTTTTTTTTGTAAACCATGCCATTTGTGTTATATGACTAGTTGGAAGAAGAGAACGGGCAACTAATAGAAAAGTGCATCATGATGTTTTGATGGCATACTCCAACAGAAATAATCAAATCACATGAGAAGAAAGGGTCATATTTATTCCTAGGAGCATATAAAAAAAAGTAAAAATAACATAAATGTACACAAATAATCCAATCAAAATGTTTTTATTTTTTTGAGTGATGGATTTAAAAGTTCATTGCATTTTGCAAAAATGTTGTCAGGAACAAGTTATATTGCATGCTCTGTATTTAAAAAAGGTAAAATACCTTCACAGCTATTTCTAAAATGATCCAGATCTCTAGATTTCCTTTCTTTGCAAGCTTATACAACATTCCATCTCATTGTTGGTTTCTAAACTTTAGGAACAAGTTGCCAATCCAATGGTAGTTCATTGGTGAGCACCTCTCCTCTACAAAAACAATAAGGGATGGAACGATCCTAGCAATGAGAGAGAGAGAGAGAGAGAGAGAGAGAGAGAGAGGTACTCGTCATAGGTTTCAAACTTGGCTTTACTAAAAGTTATATTTGTTTTGTCTCTCACAAGTTTGTACCTTTCCAAAATTCTCTCCACTTGTTTTTTTGCTATTCATAAATAACTTAAAAAAAATTATTTTCTGAGATGAACCTTTTTCAATATTTGGGTTCCAACATCAATTTTCTCCCTAGGAAATTAAAATTGGATTAGACCTGATCCAAACGCGAATGGTTATGCCAGTGTTGGAGTTAGGAGTAACATTAATCATATGAATGCTTTTATATAGAATTCTGACTTAGGAAAATGCTCTTGTTATTATAAATCTTGTGATTTCAAATTGTTGACGAAACACACAAACACCTCAGTAAATGCACCCAACCCAAAAACACATGGAATCTTAGCCATAGGGGAGTAGCTAGTCGAATAAATTGAATAAAAGAATATTTCCACATAATGCACATTTGAAACGAATACAATAAAAGAATAAAAGGGAAATATCCCACACACTCTAGAGTTTATTCCAATCATACTCTACAAACAATTAGGAAAAAAATGCAACCAAATCCCTTACCAATACACAAACCAACAGCAGTAAATGAAGTACATATAAAGCAGAGCTCAGCTGAAAAATTCTCCACACATGCCACATAAATGGACTTTTTCAAGGCTAGAGGCAACTGATGATCACTTCGGATGTCTTCATAATTCTCGCTCTTGGGCAACTTCTTTCGTCTCTCTGTATAAGCAAGCACAGTAATTGAATTAATGAAAACATATTCTTGAAAGCCGGTCAATAGCAAAAGATCAAAGCAGTTCAGCTGTCTTCCAGCACTTGGCGCAGTGGTAAGACATGCCCTCAAAGAGAGCAGGGGGTACATGTTTCAACCAGTGTAGGTCGTGCTCGGTTAGTAATACAACCATAGCATGTCTGGATGTGAAATAGCAATTTGTTTAAATATTTTGGTAGAAAGTAGAATAGATAGTTATACATTCTGCTTGCTTAAGTGTGAAAATTGAATATTGTTGGATCCCACCTTTACAAATGAAGATCAACATGGTGGTTGGAGCTGATCATCTATGGGAAGAAAAGGCAGGAAACAGTAACCCACCACCTCTCAAGTTTTACAATTTCCACACATAAAATTTTGGATTAAACAAATATTCTATCTACTTATGTTTCGGGGTAAACGGAAAGCACCAGCTCTTTCACAAATTGTGAAAAATAGTAAAGTTCTGATTTACACAAAACTGGCATGATAAAATTGCTTGAATGGTTCTCAGTACCCACACACAGACTGGAAAAAAAAAAAAAACAGGTCCAAGAAGCACTCAAGTCATGGTCTGACAAGCAAAGCAGCATATATCTGCAGAAAAATTAATATGAATAAAGGACTCAAATTGTTAACACAGACTTGATACACTAGGCTATGTTTACCATTGAATATATGTATTTATTGTTTGTCAATGAACTTGGACATTAGACTATCATAATATAATTTCCTTGATACTTCTAACACAAAATTCACAAAATCTTCTAACTGAATAGGTAAATAGAAGTACTATTATTTTAAAGGTGACAAAGTCTGATATAGGCATGTAAAATTTGCATCAAGGAGCCACTTCTTCCTAGGTAGGCTATTGGCTTATGAATTTAAACCTAGCAATGTGAATTGAAATTGCCCTGAATATTACTCAGATCAGAGGGAATATCACCAATGGATTAGTGAATTTGAGTGTCACATTCTTCACCACAAGAATAAGATCAACACTTGATTGAAATGGTTAGTCATGATCAAAGTGATATTCGATGGTGAATATCACATTTGATTTAAGTGATAATCAAGCCATTTCCAATTTATATGGTTTTTGTCATCCTTCAAAACTTTGTCTTCCTTGTGTCTCTATGGTTGCAAGATTAGAAGTTCATGCAAGAGGTAAAGGGTTCAAGGAATGGTACTACCCTCTTCTTCTTCTTCAAAAAAAAAAACCCTTGTGTCTTCCAGGACGAGAAGTAGGACACACTATGCCGGTTTTACTTGCATGTCTCAGAAGTTAAATTCAGATCTTTATAAACAAAACACAAAAGAAAAGGATAATATATCAAACAGATATATAACATCATTAATGAACAGCAGAAGGTTATGGTTCAACACTCACCAAATGATCAACCATTGAATAACAATGAGAGGAAAAATTACAATATTTTCATATGATCGAGCAGGTAGCAGCATTGCAATGGATCATTTAATATTTTATATTCACAAAGATCTGAATTTAAAGATGCCAATTTAGTGGGATTGGGTTTTGTCCAAAGAGGCTGATTTTATTCATGATCTTTCTGAACCAAACTGATAGATGGATCTGACCTATTGGGATTTCAAAGTTTAAACCTCTGGTCAATCACACATACAGTCTGACAAATAAGTTCTGATTGTTTTGAAAGAAGAAAAAGAGATGTCAACAATAAATGAACGATCATAGAAGCTATCCTTTTGCACAGGCACTGAGTCCATAAGGCTATAACACTATTCAGAAGGAAAAGAGCATTTTGCATTCTTTGGAATATTCTGTTATGGATCCAATAGAAGTAATTTGCTCCAATATAACTATATAGGCTATATATTTGTAAAATCAAGCATTCTTATGTGACAGCTTACCAGACAATGGAGGATACTTTGGCTTTTATTTTTTCCATTAAATGTGGGCCTTTGTTCTTTTCTTTCTTTACAGTTTTATAACTAGGCTGTTTATCAAAAGAGTTCAGGTAGTGCAACCTGCATTGATCATCTAATTGTCCTATGTTGGGGCGCGGTCCATCCATTGTGGGGCAATTCATATTAAAAGCCGAAATTACTGAACCATAGGCCCCACTTGTTTGGATCATATGACTATACTCATTAATGTACTGATAAATATAAGTCTCCTACACAAATCAAGCAATTTAATCTACTAAAAATGAGAAATATTGCCTTACCTCACTGAATTTTCAGCTCAACCAAAGAGGTGGGGAGATCTTCTTCACCTTCAGAAACAATCTCATCAATGCTCAATGGCAAGCTGTTAGAAAATGTGAGAGATGGCTTCTTCCTCGGCACAACCAGAAGCTCTGCCTCGTTATTAAGAATTTGCAAAACTCTTCTCATTGATGGCCTCTCCATGCAATCTGGATGCGTGCAGCTCAGACCCACAAGCAACAACCTCCTCATCTCCTCCTCCTCAAACTCTCCGCTCAACCTTGTATCTACTGCTTCCATTAGCCTTTCTTCTGAATAAAGTCGCCACACCCAATCTGCCAAATTGATCATCATTTGGCTCTGAGCATCTTTCTCAATAGGGCGCCTCCCACATGCGATCTCAAGAACTACAACCCCAAAGCTGTAAACATCAGTTTTTTCGGTTGCTTTCCCATACTGTAGATACTCAGGTGCAAGATAACCCATTGTCCCAGCTGTCAGCGTCGAGACTGGACTCTTATCATGATCTGTTAGCCTTGCAAGCCCAAAATCGCCCAACCTCGGATTGAAATCTTTGTCCAACATTATATTGCTGGTCTTTATATCTCTGTGTATCACTTGCTGTTCGCATTCCTGATGCAGATAAGTCAGGACAGATGCAATCCCAATAGCTATGTTATACCTATGAGACCATTTCAACACTGTCCTTGCCAATTTTGGTTCTTGGTAAAGGATCTCATCAAGGCTCCCGTTTGGCATGTACTCGTAGACTAGCAGCAGCTCGCCCTTCTCGTCACACCAACCTTCTAGCTGAAGAAGATTTTTATGCCGCAAACAAGCTGTGATTGACAGTTCTGCCATAAATTCACTTTTACCTTGATGATTATGCTTTGATTTCTTAACTGCAAACGTAACACCAGAATGGAATGTGGCTTTGTAGACTGTCCCAAATGCTCCATGACCCAGGGCCCGGCTGGAATGGAACCCTTTCGTCGCATAGCTCAGTTCTCTATAGCCGAATTTTCTGGGACCTTTGATCATATCTGGCTTGAAGTGCTTACCTGTGCCATACGCCTTCCATCTCTTAACTGAAAACCATCCAAATACAACCAAGAACGCACAAAAGATGATAGGACCGGTGATTCCCAGAGCTAATATAAGCTTCTTATGGGATTTGTGGGCTGACCTCGAAAAAGGAACAACAGGAAGTACTGGGCTAATGTTCTGCTTGCTGTCAGATGTGTTGCGTGGCTGCAGAACCGTTGAATTTGAAGTTGAATTTGAAGAAGGGAATCCAAATGTCTGGAAGCTCCAATCTTTGATCACATGAACTTCGGTGCTGCCATCTGTTGCCGCAGAAAAACCTGCATACATTACCTCATTAAAATTCTTCGAGAGGTCGAAACTCATAGATAAGAGCGGCTGTTCAGGCTTCACATTCAAATAGCTCAACCAGACAATTAGCTTCTTCTGCTCATTCTGGTAATCAACCCATGCCGTGATCACATTCCCACTCTTAAGATCAATCCCAGAAGAGCTCGCATCTGCAGTCTTGATTGAAATTGGCCCGCTTTGGATGTCCAATCCAACATGATTTGAATTGGGGTCATTGAATTCAGGATTTAAACGGGTATCGAATTCGATGGCAATGATCTTCTTCCCAGCGGCGCCTTCCGACGAATTGAACAGGCCCAGATACCTGCCGGGGCTCCCCTGGGTGTGGTTATCTGAGGAAAGGAAGAACGTCAGCCCGTCCCCTGAGGATTCTGGATTGACATTCGAGATCTGGAAGGAGAAATTCGTCGAAAAGGAGGCAGACGTGTTCGTCTTTGGATCAAATAAGATAATGGGGTCATTACAAATAGCAGTCCCAGAGCTTGTGGATGGGACATTGAGCTCACGGGTCAGGCCTACAGAACCATCCCGAAGGTAGGAGTCCCCAAGGAGAGTGAAGTTCCGGAAGGTGAAAGAAGCAAATGCAAAGCTCTGATTCTGGGCAGCAAAAGAAGGCAAAGTGAAAGAGAATTGGAACAGAAGAACAAGAAAGAAGGAAACAATCCTACTTGAAAAAGAAGAATTCATGGGGGGGCTTAAGTCAGAGGAACTTCAACAGATATGTTAATGATGCCAAGATTACAGAATAGGAAGAGAGGATGTTTGATGAGCAAATGGGATAGTGGATGTGAATTCATGGGAAAAAAAAGGTGGGGTTTTTGAGATTAGCAAGGATTATCAAGAAAACTGATTGAATTCTTCTTGGTTAACCAAATGATGGGGGGATTCCTGCAATGGGATTGCAGCTAGCAAGGGATCTTTTTGAGGAAATGGGGTTGGAATCTTGGATGGAGTCAGCAGAAATGTAGAAAAGAGAGCAAGTGGGAAAAGGAAAATATGAAATGGGGGACAGTTTAGTGGGGCTTTGACTGGAGAATCAGAAATGCGGCTTTAACGGATAGAAACGGGCGCGTTATGTTTGAAAAATCAGGGTTTTGCAACGGTTAGAAGGCTTTCTGGCGACATGCGGGAAGACGGGGACAATGTGTTGTAAGTGTGGGGTCAAGATTTCAATCATCATCTGTGATTGTGGTGTCATGATTTCAATCATCATCTGTGATTGGTGGGGTCCAGCGTCACGTGACATTGCTATGGTCTAGCCTGGATTGTCCAAATGGGGGTTAAGCATCCCAACCTCCTCTCAACCCTCTCGATCCCACTCCAGGTGCTTTAGGGTCTGTTTGGATGTACGGTGAATTGAAGTATGGTGAGGTAAAGCATCAAATTAAGAGAGAATAAAATATAAGGTATTATAATAATGTTTTGTTGTTAGTTGTTTGGTATGGAATCTTTTTGACTTTTTGTATAGAAAAATGGAGTTTTTTTTTATTTTTTAGTGGAGAAATGAAGTTGTTTTTTTTGAAAAATTTGGAGAGAATTTTGAAATTATATACTTTTAATATGACTTATTGCCATTTCTTGTCTGAATTCACTTTATTTCGCTTTAACTAGGAGTAGATTCGTCTTTAGAGCGCTGTTCGACCATCATCGGAACGCGGTTCGACTAAATATGGAGCGAACCGTGAAGAATTTGATTTTTTGTGCATTTTCTTTTTCTGTAAGCCTGATATTTATCTTGTAATGAAAAAATTCTTTTGACTTATTAATTATTGTCTATTTAATGTGATTAAATTGTAAAGTTAATTCTTTTCTCTATTTTTTATGCTTGAATATATGGATAAGATATATTTGTGCTATTAGTTAATTAGTTGTAAACCCACAAGCACTATGTTGTAAAAGCGCTCTAGAGACGCTTAGGATATATAATTATTTTAAAACTTAGTGTTTTGGCGCTCATGCTCCCGTTCCACGCTTTAGGCACTTAGGGGTTAACACTTTAACCTGACCCAACTTTTAGAAGCTTGGCGCAACCCAATTCATTTTAAATTGCATGGCATAGAAAGCCCAACATAAGCTTGGCTCATTCCATAAACTTATTCCAAATACCAAAATATTAAATCACTAAATTTTTTAAATTGATTTTGATATGCAGGTCATCCTAAAACTAACCTATTCAAAATGGGTTAGCCAACTTATGTGACTTTACCCTAATCCAAACCATTTAAATACAAGTTAAGATTTATCTAACCCATGAAAGTTATTTGAGTTTACCCTAATCCAATCCATTTAAATACAAGTTAGGTTCTTCTAACCCATGACTATTGTGGCCCGGCCCATGGGGTGTACCGCGTGAGGCCCATTATTAAGAAATGATGGTTGGACCTGAGCATAAAAGCTTCATATTTTTGAAGGGCCTCTCAATCATTTTGAGAGCACGGCGTATTCAAGGTTTGGAATACCATGATAGGTTGAAGATGTGGATGGCCATTAGATAAATAATCGCATCAGCGGAAGCAAGAAAACTTTGGTTTTTTAAGTCAAAGTAGGCTTGTTTGGGTAATTCATTTGTAAAGTAAAGCCCCCATTTAAATAAAATTTCATAAAAGAAATTTAATTTTTAATCTAAATAAAGACTATTTTATGTATTTTTCCAATTTCTTTTTCTCTATTTTCATCTTGATATTATTGTGATTTTATCACTACAAAAGTAAGGTAAATTACAACGGTTACATATAAAGGGTGTTTTTATAAATCACACATCTACAATTTCAATTCATTTGATTGATGCTCATGACAGATGATGAATCTTGTAATTATTCTCCCCATTTATTTAGAAAGACCAGAGTCATATTTGTGCTCTTATTATCTCTCAGTTAGGAAACAAAAACATGTGCTGCTAAACCATAATAAAACTGCTTAGATTGGATGCTTCATATGAGAGATAACTAGAACATATCGTTCTTTAAACGCAACTCATCCTACATAAACAAGTTTGAGCATCTCTGCAAGTGCCTGTCGCGTCTCCATTTTGACCATAATCATAGGTGTTGGCGCAGAATGTATCACATTCGTCATTCTTGCAATTTGGAGAAGCCACTGGGCATTGACAGTAACTCACGCCATTATCGAAAATCTTGAAAACATGATGACCCGGACATGGATCGTCGGTGGTGCACCCTGCCAAACCATGTTATCAGTAGTGATCATCACAGCTATATAAAAGAATTGAATGCGAAATTAAAAGCAAATCTGGTCTCGTATCAACACACTCATAGTTGAGTGGTTTTGGCACTTTAGCATCACACACGCGTAGAAGTTTGATATATGGGTCTTTCGATTTGATTTAGAGCATCACTTATAACAACAGTAGCCCAACTTAGAAAAAAAAGAGTTGAACTTGCCTGTTCGGAATTCTCACTAAGAGGTAGAGAGAGCAAGTGTTACGCCCTTATTAGTGTAAAAGATGTTTCTAACCAAAAGCAAGTGATTGAGACCTTTTTTCTTATTTGTAATCGACCTTTAGTTACAAGGAAGTTGAAAGAAATACTTGGACTTTGCACTTCAAATCCTTATCACCGTAAATGAGAAAAAAAATCCAGCCTACGTACATAATCACCTTAGTAATTGAGTGATATGCATTGTTGGATTAATCATAATTTAAAAATATAATTACATATCTCAAACATGATTAACTCAATTATTTTAATTACTCTAGTTAGAGTAAAATTTAGGCCAGTGCTGGTGCAATCTTACTGGTTTTAATCACGCAAAAGTGAGAGTGACATGGCCGTAAGGTATGGTAAGATGGTCCTAACCATTGCTCTTATGTAGTTCATTGTCCTAGTAACAACGGACAATACCTCCAAACAGTGACAATTGTTTCAAAACAATGGAGGTATATATATATATATACATGAAATCTAACAATGCATACTAAAGAAAAAAGAAAAACAATCTGATGATGCACAGACCAAGGACACTCGTGGTACGAAAGATAAGAGAAACGGATCACTAGTTTGGATAAAATAGGAAAACCATGTTTAGACCAATCAGGAGTGCCACATGGGGGAGGCACCTCTTGTTGGTCCAAACAAGGGATCCAGATCCAAAGATAAGACGAGTAATATAACTCAAGATATCTCAATGACGAAACACTTTTATCCTAGAATGACACCAAGCTAGAGAGCAAGATGTTAAGGTTTACCATGGAAGAAGACAAGAAGCACGGAGAGGAGTAGAAATATAGAGATCTTCTTCATGGTTGATACCAATCTACTGCTGATGCGAAATATACAAGTTTTGTGTGGTATTTATAGGACGAAAACGACTCTATTTTATAAATCACATATGGCATATTGCTGGCAGATACTGAAATTAGTGTCTTCCTAAATTCCAATCATGCCCACGAACGATGAGTGATATCAAAGTCCACTAAATGATTCCGTTTTCATGAAATAAGGAGATACTGTTTCATCTAATTCTAAATAGCCAACTGTGCAAAATCTTTTTCTTAATTTTCTCATTCTAAAAAAGAGTCTGGATACTTTAGCTATGACCTTTTTTTTGGAATGAATAAGAAAAATGGCAGGGTTGTTTCGTCAAATTACAATTCATTTGTTATTTGGGTCATTTAGAAAACATTAATTATGTGTTTTTATTTGGTATGGAGTCTAGATGGACATGTTTACAATATTTAGTAAGTTGAAATGGAGTCGTCATTCAGGACTCTTTTTATCTTTATACATAGAAGGATGAATCTTGATAAATATCATGAATCTTAATTTTAAATTCATGAGATTTTCTCTGATATTTTTAGGGCTCCTTGATTTGCCTGCAATCATCATGCTAGAGGCCAAATATACTTAAGAGTAAGATTTTTACTTAAAGGATTTCGACCTAATTTGAAGCCCAAATCCCTTTGGCATCAGTCCTGTCATGATTCTATTTTATTTTTGTGCTGAAATTAGGTGTGCTTGGGTTAGATTGTGCCAAGATCAAACTGTGTACAACTTATTTGGCAACAATCATTCTCAATCTAGTTCTACCAAAAAGAAAAAAAAAAATCTCTCTCAATCTAGTTGAAGGGGTGAGAGGAAACTTTGCCGACCACGCCCTAAGTTCAAACTTTGGTTACATTTTCTAAATAGGACCCTGACACTCGGTGGCCAATTGTAACCCAGACAGGGCCCTTTATATATAGCCCTTGAGGCTAGAAGCCATGTGAGGGACAAAATATTGTATATATATATATATAAGTAGCCTGAGCCCTGAAGTAGTGCTCAATAGGACTAGCTAACCTAGACCCATTCAGGGGTGGAACCACATAGGGGCTGGGGGTGGCCATGGGCCCCCCCATACATTTGAAAACCACCCAGGGGTATTGAAAATTTTCACTTATGTACAATAGCCCTCCAAAAATATTGAAAATGTCCTAAGAATTTTAAGTATTTTTTCAACAGTGGCCCCTCCCAAAAAAAATTCTGACATAGTTGGCCCCCCACCCGGGCAAATTTTCTGATTCCGCCCCCGGTTCACCCACTGCTATGCTATCATAGACCTATGATATGGTCACAATTGGGCTATGCTTTTAGGCCTATGAGCTCACCAAGACGATTTTTTGGCCCATAGGTAAACAGCTGTGCCTATGTATTCTTAGAGGCCCATCCCTGTCAACATATTTCGAACAAAGTGCTTTAAATATTTTATAAAAACTGAGCCTGGGTCTGGCTTTTTGGCCCATTGGCTAGATCTGGGCAAAAGAATTAGGCCTGATACTAGATAGATAGGGTTTGGACAAAACTTGGGCCCACGATTGGCCCAAGTAGTCTGGTACAATTTGTAAAATGGCACAACACCATAAAAAAGTTTAGTTTGCCTAGGACCACGGTTTGCACCCGGAGGTTTTAGGTTTGAAACTGCACTACCACACTGGGCTATAGGGGAGTTTACCTGGCTTCCCTCTGGGCCCGAAAGGATTACACTTCTTAGACAGCAGCATAAAAGAATTCAATGGCAGAATTTCTAGTAAGAATAAGATGCATTTGTGCAACAAGTGGATTCCACAGTATCGAGGAACTATTATTCTAAGTTTCCATGTAGACATTTTACTCAAATTTCTGCTATAAAAAAGATGCTGAATCAAAGACTATCAAACTTGCCCAAAAAACAGTGGAAAAAATATTACACAATAGCAATTTCAGTATATATTCAAAGAAAGAAAACAGAAATGTAGAAGTCAAAATATATTAGCATTCCCAATTACATAACTAGCCGTTAGAAGTCTGGAAAAAAGTACAAAAAAAAAAAAGAAAAAGAAAAAGAAAAGTCCACATGCCATGTTTTAGCAAAGACAAAAGAAAAAAATATGGATAACTTCTTCTGCCAAACATTCGAAATCTGGACATTCATCAGGTGCGGCTCATGTGATCATTCCCCATAGCACAATGAAAGGGGCTTTCGAGCACTTCATCACCCAAGTGACCCACCTAGAATCAGATAGATGTGTTGGTGACAGTATCCATAAAGCTAGAATGATGTAGGTAGAAGACCAAGGCCATCAAGGCAAGTGGGAAGGCAATAAGTATGAAAGCTGAGGGAGCCAAAACAGTCCTCACTGCGAATGGGAGTAGCAAAAGCATAAGGGAGAGAGATAACATCACCAATCTCATGCTTCCATTCCAGAAATGAACCATCTCAGCCTTCTCTCCCTGAAGCATGTCTTGAGAGAGAGAGAAAGAGAGTTGTGAATGATGTATCAAGGATCCATTGGATTAAAAGGATAGATTGCACAGTAAATGTCAGTTATTAGTGCCAATTAAGAGCGAGAGTACAGATTTTGCTTCGCTGGAGAGGGCTATAAAAGCACCGGTTACATTTTTGAAAGTGCAACTCATTTTTGTTGGGCCCAAATTAGTGTGGGTGGGGAATCTGAATTCCCTGTTTGGACCAAACAGGGGAATCTGAATTCCCTGTTTGGACCAAACAGGGAAATCTTGTTTGGATCAATGGGGGGTGACACATGAACTTATTGAGTTTAAAAACCGGTGTTGTCTTTAAAAGCCAACCCTGTCTTTTAAGCACAAAACATTGTGTTGCCCCCCGATTGGTCCAAACATGATTTTCTTTAAAAGCAATGTTCCGTCTTTTAATTACAAAACAATGTGTCACCCCTTGATTGGTCCAAACAGGATTTCCCTGTTTGGACCAAATAAGGGATCTAGACTCCTGGGCGGATAATGGGGGTCGGAGTAGGACACTTTCGGTGCCAAAATTCATCCCAATTGGATGATTCTTAATGTTGATTTGAAGGCCAAGGTTTGAAGTTTTTTTTTTTTTTTAAAATGGTGCATCCTGAAAACCATCAAAATTGAGGGCTATGGATAAAGGGTTATCATGATTGAACAAGTTTAAATTTTACATATATGTGGCTCAAGCTTAGGATAAGGTAAACTCAAATGTGTGGTGGGACCCACTTAGGGACCCTCATGGTGATGAGGATGTGAGGAATTTCAAGGGCTCTTTGGGATCCTCCTCTCTGCAAAGAATTGGCTCCAACTGTGATTTCTATCATCTCCATATGGGTCCAAAAGTTTAATGGTCAATAGTCTATTCGGATCAATACATAGTCAATCCAACGGTCTAGTAAACTCGGATTTGACCGAAAGTTAGTGTACATGTGCAATTTAGGGGGGTCATGTGTTAAGTTCCTTTGGATGGACCAAATGTGAGCCATACAAGTATGAGCTTACGAAATTTTATCCTAAACTTAAATTTAGGAGAGCCTTGCTCGACATCCAGACCATTCGATCCTCCACAATCCTGTGATTGGTGAGGCTCCATTCGCACTGTAATCCGTGCAAGACATCTGCACCCGAGCAAGGCTAAAGAAGAAATCACATATCTCAAATCTGAACAAGCCCAACCCGAATTCTACTTAGGCTAAAGAACACTGGGCCAGCACATAATCTGAGTAAAAAACAAAAGCCCAAACTGAGTTTTTACTGGTTTGTTCCAACCCAAGTCACAGTTCCATCTCTCAGTTGAGGTATACCATAGTTACCCAGACCAAAACGCATGGGAGTGGTTCAATAGATTGAGTGAGAAACCTAACTACATCAAGTCAAATTGATACATCAGTTGTTTTTGACCGTTTGTTGCCCAACACTTCCTCCATATAAGTCATCTTTGAAAGTCATGCATGGCCCCATTTTCTAATTAGCGCTGGGTCCTTTTAGAGCCTTAATGGCCGACATTGGAGACAAACACTTTTATATTTCCATTAGGTGGCCCCACTAGCCTCCACTTACAGTTGATTTTGTGGTTCTCCATGAGACATGAGTATTTCGTGTTGACCACGGCCTTCTTTAAAAATTTCATTACAATGATATGAAAGTCATGCATGACCACGAGTATTTTCTGTCCTTGTACTGTTGTACATCACTTAAATGATATGATAATCAAATGTTAGTAATTTTTTTTTTTTTTGTAATTCATACTTGGCAGAAAAGGTACTTATTTTGAGCGATTTAACTTTAAAAGTCTCACAAATTCTCTAACTTACCAATGCAAGGAGTGTTTGTGATCTAATTATAAAAATTATGATTCATTGGTTGCTAAACAAAGTTTTTTTTTTTCCCTTACTAAACCATTTCAGTCTTTAGATCAGTCTGAGGACAATATCTAGCGAAACATAATTTTTTTCTCTTTTCAGATGGAGAATTTTGAAAACCCATTTTGTATCAAGCAGGCAAATCAATCATGTGGATTGATTGGACAAGTCAATTTTAGAATGCAAATCATATTAATAAATTATATTAATTTTGAGAAGTAATTGAGTTGGCGTACGACTACGTTTGTATTTGGAGATTGTAGGTTCAAAACTGTATTACTACAATAGAGTTATAGGGAAATTTACCCGATTTCCCGATGGATTCGGAGGGTCGGAAGCCTCCAATAATAAAAAAAATAAAATGAAAAAGAAAAGAAAAAATAATATAATAATAATATATCGGAACAAACAAACAGAGGAACACAAAAACGCGTGAGGAAGAAACGAAAGGCTTTCATTGTTTCTACGTTTCTCTGCGTTTTTAAAGAGAGGAGTTTTGGGAATGTGAATTCGCATTTGGACGGTGAAAACTCCCTTACAATTCCGAGGAAAACAACAGAAAAAAAAAAAGCTTTCTTTCTTTTCCGCTTCTTGCTTTCTCAGAGAGGTTGGTAATGCGTCCCCTTGGATTTTCTCCGCACTTCTTGTTGTTTTCTTCTGTTCTGTTTTGGGGGTGTTGGAATTCAAAACTGGAGTCTTTCCTGGACTCTGGCATTTGCAACCTCTTCTTTTGATGTATCCACCACTTTTTTTTTTTTTTTTTTTTTTTTTTTTTCTACTTCATGTATGTATCGTTATGAGAAAGTGGCATATGCATCAAAAGTGGGGGGTTTTGTATATTGTAAACATTGGCTCTCTGGATTAGTTCCTGTATGCGAATACGTCTCTTGTAGATGCTTGGACCTGTTTGGATGAGTAGAAAAGGAGGAGAAAACTGGCTACTTTTTGATTTTGTACTGTCGAAAGTTTTCTCCTTTTGTTTTTCTCAACGTCTAAACAGACGTTAACATTGGAGAAAGTAGGTCCATTTGGATGGGGGAGGAAAGTACTGTGGGTGTTTTTCTCCATGTCCAAATGATCTCTTGGGTTATCAATCTTATACCCGAATTGGAGAAATGGAAGCTTAGATTGGTGTTTTTTAGTAGGGAATTTCGGCCCTGTTTGGTTTGTGGGGTTGGGAGAAATCGCAATTCTTCAAGTGCTGTCCCCTCCAAAATCCACGAATTCCTCCATGTATAACTTTCAGAATTCTGGAATTTGGAAGGTGGAAATTACTATTTTAAATCTCTGCCTCTTGGAATTCCACAGATGAAACAAGGAATTCTTATGTTGACAACAGCTGACTGTTACTTTAGGAATTCAACAAGGATATATATATATATATATATATATATATATTGGATTGAAATTCCACAAATCAGATAGGTTGTTGAGTGTTTCTTAGTTGGTGGTTTTGTGTACTGGTATTTATCTGCTTCTTAAAATAACCCTTCCATTATCGGGCTCGATAGTTTTGTTGATGAAGGGAACTCTTCTGCACCTTGATGTAAGCCAATAATAAGGTTAGGGTGGGCTTTGAAGATCTGCAGGTGACTGAGAATCGGGCCAGATATCAGTAAGATCTGATGATCGCAACCTTCTATCAAAGGACTCACAAATGTTAATGGCTCTACAACTGCACATAGCCGCATATAACCGTTAGACTTTGGGGCCCTGAAATAGATGGTCACAATCATTAGATCTTGTTGGTTTTGTGCATATCCCTTTTCCCCATTAAGATCTTGCAATGCCACTTAACCCTGTGATTGGCATGTGTAAGGTGGGCCCTAAAGAAGGGTTCATAGATTTTAAGTTTGCAAACAGTTCACAGCTGAATTTTCATTTCCATCGTTAACTATCCTAATTGTTTGCAATGGTTCTTTAAAGGTTTATGGTGGGAGGTAATAATGCATGAGTATTCAGTACCACTCATAGTGGGAATTCTATAGTTCAGTAGCAGTGTATGAGCCGATAATTTGTCTGGACCTACCCTGATCAGCAGTGGACTTTTTTTTTTTCCTGTTAGCAAAATGGACGCACTTTCTAATTGTTTTTCTTTTGGGGCATTGCATAAAAGGGTAACTGTATTATGTAGGCTTTTGTTTTTCACGCCTTCCTTACCTAAACGGTTGTTAGTTATTATGCCTAATCCAAATCAAAACGTCGTTAAAAGCATCTTGCCATCTTAAATGTTGGTACATGTAAGTGTGGTGTGCCCTTAGAGACCCCACTAATCACCCCAGAAGTCTAATACACAAATATCACACAAATTGGAAGATGTGGTTCAAGTTGTGGGCCCGTGGCTGTTTTCAATCTTCTCATTCTTTCTCAATTTTGAATCAATGATATGACTGTTTGGTTAGCTAACCTCAGTTTGATGGGAAAAGTCTTAGGAAATTATGCATAAAATTTATGATGATGATGACAGACTGATGGTGACAGTAGTTACGGCAAATGGATCTGAAAAATGGGTGTTTATTAGTAAGGGTTGAGAGATTTCTTCAGAATCTTCATTCAGGGTTTCTCATTTCGTTTCTAACAACAGTCATACATATCAACTTTTATGTAACCTTCAATGTTAAAATGTGGTGGTGTAGTACCAAACTGATTATTGCTAGTAATGAATGCCTTCTTACTTTGGTTCCTTCAGGTAACAGATTAGAGCTGTGAGTTCTTTTGATTTGATATCCATGTCAACTTCAGAATGCCCATCATCTACGATGGAGATATTGACATCGGATAATGGAGACATGGTTGGACTACTTACTGCATCTGATGATGCCTATGAGGGCGTCATTGTTGACATGAAGACACACATGGATTCTGCAGCTTTTGTTTCTTCACTTAAAGCTTCAATATCACATTGGAGGCAACAGGTGGCTACTCTTATATTGTGCTCGTCGGTCTTACTGTTGCGACAAATGGTTACTTTTATTTAGAGGACTGCATTTTAATTGTGTGATAGTGTTGAATAATTGGACTGGAATTTTTCTTCACCAATTAATTAGAAAAGGTTCAAAATTTGCTGATGTGAATCTATTTTGATTTATATCATATGCCAATATGCGAGGCACATGCATTTCTATAGGTTCCATTTGGTTGTGGAGAAAGAGAAGAGCTGGAGAAATCTGTACAGATACAAATCTTTTAGACTGGAATTTTTCTTCACCAATTTCTCCTCATCCAATCAAGCCCTTAGGTTAAGCCTTGAGAAAAGCCTTAGCGCTTCTTTTTTTTCTGGAAAACTATACAACTTTATTTCAAGCCCTAGCCCTTTTAATTCTGCCATTAATTGAGACTTGAGGCATTAGCCTTGAGGTGATAGCCTTTTATTTATTTATTTATTTTTGCTACATTGGGAACTTGATTTTTTTTTTTTTTTTTTTTTTTCTGGAAAACTATACAACTTTATTTCAAGCCCTAGCCCTTTTAATTCTGCCATTAATTGAGACTTGAGGCATTAGCCTTGAGGTGATAGCCTTTTATTTATTTATTTATTTATTTATTTTTGCTACAATGGGAACTTGAGCTAATGCCCTCTAACTCACACATTGACGTCCTTACCAGCTGAGCGACAGCTTAGGGATGGGTGATAGCCTTTAATGATGGTGAGGATGTATGTGTATTCTTAGGCCATTCGTGCGCCACCAGCCTGTCCCAAACCTTTTCCTACCCAGCCCCTTCAGTTATCTCACCTTGCTTTTGGGCGGGATCCTGTCTCAGGCCTGATCTCATTTTAAAAATATTATGTCCTTTGTGTTGAATCATGAATGTCCTCACAGCTTGGGCTTGCCTTTTTAAGCATTCTTAGATACAGTCCCACTCTGTTTAGTTATTAGGCCAAAAGTTTGCCCACCCTCGGACTATGGGCCTAAAAAGTCAAAACACAGAGAAAATCTAGTCAATTAGCTTGACATGTGTGTTTAGGGATTGTCTCTGGATTTAACGAAGTCAAATTAGCTTGACATGTCTTAGACTGACTTTGTCTACTTAAGTCTTGAATTCCATTTTAATATTTTTGTTAAGTCTTGAACACTTTCTGCCCACTTTATTTCTATTTTCTTCTTGTATAAACTGTGGCTTAGACAATAATTTAGTGAACTGATTTCACGGTCCTTAATTAGCATCAGACAAGGTTTACATCAGTTTTCTGCTTCGCTCTTATGAAGCCCTCCTCGATCCATGCGAATCGGCAGGGGTTGGGTGGGATGGAAA
This sequence comes from Cinnamomum chago, assembly GCA_038049695.1. NCBI lineage: Eukaryota > Viridiplantae > Streptophyta > Magnoliopsida > Laurales > Lauraceae > Cinnamomum > Cinnamomum chago. The sequence continues at coordinate 81,532,128 of CP142452.1, forward strand.
GGAGGACTGAGAAAAAAAAATCAGAACCATTGGATTATCTCAACCGATAACTTAAGGGCCTTAACTGTGCATTTTTCTGTGAGATTCAATTCTATAGTGAATATGGGCCGGATGAGTGTCAAATTGGGTCGACATTGATTCATGGGAGGCTATTGAGTGTGGAGGGATTGAACTGATTGTAAATGGCCCCATTTGCACATAATGAAGGGAGAATGAAAAAGCATGCCAACTTGTATTGATGAACCATACTTAATTGTTGTGTTCTAGTTGCCTATTTCTACTGATTTACTTGATGCTTATTTCAGGGGAAAAAAGGTGTTTGGATCAAATTGCCGATTGAACTTGCACACCTTGTTCAAGCTGCTGTTGAGGTACTTTATCTTCTCAATTTGATGCGTTTTTTGAGAAGGAAAAGTGAAGATTTTAATTATCTGAGTGCCAGTTGTAATCAACAACAAACAATAGGGTCTACCATTCGAGCATCTATCTGATGCTTTTGTCATTTATATTCTTATCATTCAAATGATTTTGAAGATGGAATCCCATCATTGTTTACTATTTTCATTTTACCAATTATCAAATTATACTTAAGGAATATGGATTAAATTTGTTTCATACAAATGTATAAGTATCGAATTTCTTTGAGGGTGTACTTAAATTATGTAAATATATATTTAATTCTTTAAACTTTAATTCTTATACCTTTTGCACATATATATATTAATTTTTTTGTTATAGTTCTTGAAAGAGAACTCCAAAATGCTTTACCAAAACTCCCAATTGGCTGAAACATTTCAATTTGGAGCCAAATTGAAATGGGTCCGAAACAAAATTGACAACTAATGGTTTTAATGTATTTCGATGTTTGCAATTTCCCTACATACTAGCTAAATATTGATTTGCAGGAAGGATTTTGGTACCACCATGCTGATCCAAAATACTTGATGCTTGTGTATTGGATTCCTGACACTGTTCACACTATCCCAATAAATGCCACACACAGAGTGGGCGTTGGTGCTTTTGTGATGAATGATAAAAAAGAGGTACATCTTAAACTCAATCACCCACTGTTTTTAATCTTCCAGCACTTAATTCGTTATAAACATCTAAAGATTAAAAAGTTGTTTGGACATTTGTTCCTCATATATATTAGGTGTGGCCAAAGGGCAACATGGCATGTTAAAACATGTACTATTCATATAAAGAGTTTTTGGTGTCCAAAGCACACCTTTTTTTCTTTAAACTCCGAAGAAGTTACATGCCGTTGGTCAAACACCTGGCTTTTGCATATGGAAGAAAAACAATTCCAGATTTTTTTTTATAAATCTTGATTTCTTGCTCAATTCACATTTTCTCTATTTTCTAACCCCTGAAGAAGCCCCCTGCCAATAAAGATCAAGATTTCTTTCTTTATTCTTTATTTATTTTTTTTTAATTTTCTCCGCATGATCTGAGTTTTATTCCACTTGTACAAAGAATAGTTTTTTTTTTTTTTCTAAAATAAAGCAACTTGGCTTCTCATTTTAAAATATATGAAGTTTTAAACTGCTTTTATAATTTTTCCAGTGTTGGTGAGCTTGTTGTGATGGTTTTGTAGTTTGGATAAGAAAATTCTGTTGTTTGGCAGGTGCTGGTAGTCCAGGAAAAGAGTGGACGTCTCCGGGGCACAGGCATATGGAAATTTCCAACTGGAGTTATTGATGAGGTACCTCTATCTACTTAAAATTCAAGAGGCTTCTCCTTTTATGTACCAAAAATGCTGATGTTCATTCACCGCATATTGGCATCTTGACTCAATAGGGTGAGGATATTTCTGCTGGGGCTATAAGGGAAGTGAAAGAAGAGACAGGGGTAAGTGGCATACACATTATCATATCAACCGTAAATGTAAATCATTACAAAATTCAAATTCGATACACCTGATTACATGCTCTTATTGACCTTTATAATGAAGCAGATTGATGCTGAATTTATTGAAGTTCTTGCATTCAGGTATATAGTTTGTTTATCTGAAAGAATTCTATGTGCATTTAAGTTAGAAATGTTCACATTTATTTGTACACTCTTGTTTGCTTATGGTGGGTAGAACCTATTTTCTGAAATGTTAGTGGGTGTAACCCTACCCATCACTTTTCTCATGTCATATCCGTTTGGAACTCAATAATGAAATAAATTGAAAGAAAAACTTTTGGACTTATATATTCCAGAGTTCATAGCTGTGCTGTGCAGCACATTTGAATCCTTCAACTCACTGAAAATCCCCAAGTTGGTGTGCGATTAAGATCCTCCTTAGCTTTGACTTTAGCCCTTTGCATTTCCACCAATATATCGAGGAAAATTCAGCTAAGAACTGCATGCAAGTTTTGAACTTGTGAACCCATCTGTGGAGCCCACTTGATGTATGCCAATCATAGGGTTAGAGTTGGAACCTTTTAAATAAGGATTAAAGGTGGGCATGATGGTTTTAACCATCTATTTAAGGGCACAAACTTTTACGGTTTATAAACGGGAACATCTGAATCCCTCAAACAACCAAAACTAAGATTAAGATCCTCCTTAGCAATGACTCGACCCCATCACATTTCAAGCCCTTTACTTCTCTACATGCTAAATGGATGAACCCCAATTTCCATTATGGTGAAAGAAAAGAAAGAAAGAAAGGAGAAGGAAGAAGAAAATCCCTCACATGAACGTTGCTAATATGACCAGAATATGCAATTTCCCAGATTTAAATAAGAAGAGCCTATGCTCTGAAGGGTATTACTTGCTGCAGTACCATGTCTTTAAAATGATGGGTCTTGCTTGCAGCAGAGTTAGACGGCTGTTTCCTATGCCTTTCGAAATTATATGTTTGCTTCCATCCTTGTAGGATTGATTTGCCATGAATTATACGTGACATATTGTTCATTTTAATGCATGTGAATGTAGGCGAGAGTAGGAGGGGAAAAGATAGGTTAGAGATGTTTTAAATAAGACTAGTTTGAAATTTGAAGTCTTTATCACTTCTTGTGTATAAATTTGGGACTTCTTCTTATAATAAAGTACAATTGATTTTATGCAAATGTATAGAATTTCTTTACGGTATTAGAGCCATCCATGGCTTGGTTGTGATCTTACTATCAGACCACCATGGTCCTATCCCTTTCACATCTGTAATATTTTTCTTTGAATTAAAAAAAGAAAGAGCATCCTCCCTTGTCTATGTATTTATCTAAGCCTCATGGTCTCGTTATCTTCTTCAAGCTATGTGACGAACACTTTTTTAAGTATCATGACAGATCTGATCTGTGGACCACCGGATTCAATACACTTAAAAAGGAGTGGAATACGGCAGGATGGATTTCATAAGACAGATAGTGATCATCATCAAAAGATGATTATTGTGCCAGATATCATGAGAGATCAAGGGTCTATATTTTCTTTTTTGTTGACAATCACACAATCATTTCCATGAAAGGACCATGCGTTTGCAGATTAGCGAGATATATTAGGAGAGGAGAGATGTTGGATTAAAGATATTAGGAATTAGTTTAAAATTTAAGTAGTGTTAGTTTGAATTTCGAAGCCTTTTGTTGAGATAGGGACCAGAACAAGCCCCCACTTGTACTGAGAGAGAGAGGGAGGGAGGGATATCCCATTATCCCATGTGTGTATGAGGCATTTATGTAAACTATCAATTGATATCCCATTATCCCATTCCCATGTGTGTATGAGGCATATATGTAAACTATCAATTATCTTGATCTTAGACACTAGCTTACCTTAGATAGGAGATTATATTCATTCTTTGTAATCCTAATTATTCTGATTAGCCCCAGTTGGCTTGATTGTACTGATTAACTGGATTCTTTATTTTTTTTTTAAAGCAATAGTAATTTTAGTCTATGTATTCTCTGGTCGATCAACAGCAATGATAGGACTATTTGCTCATGCGATCAGAGTTCTTGCTCTCTTTTGCTCCATTTCCTATTCCATTACTGTTAATGTGTCATCCTATTCACTTCTGATGTATAAATTGAGACTTATTGTAATAAAGTACGACTGATTTTATGCCAATGTAGTTCCTTTAGAACTTCTTTAGCTAATACATTTTATTGTACAGTTCCCTACATCTTTCTTTACTGCAAAACCTTTTCATTGTTTTAACTTATAGGCAAAGCCACAAGTCATTCTTTGAGAAGTCAGATTTGTTCTTTGTATGCATGTTGCGCCCCCTCTCCTTCGATATTCAGAAGCAAGAATCAGAGATTGAGGCAGCTCAGGTAAGTCTTAGCTAACATTGACAGTTGATGAGGATTTTCTTCATAATTAAGGAAAAGATACCAGAGCTTGTGAAGCCTACACATGGTTTGCATGCAATCTTAAAACATGACATCCACATTGAGTTCATGTGGCAGATGGAACCAACCATGTAGATGGCACACATTGTCCAATCATCTGGTGGGCCAAGTGACCCCACCTTATATGTACCTTGGCTCAGTTATCATACCGTCAGCCTAAGCTGGGCAACATGTTGAGTGTTGACCACTTGATTGTTGGAGAGTTAGAAATCTGTGGCCCACTTGAAAGAGGATTGGAATAATCTTTGAGCAGAGGAATTATGCAATGGGGTTAACCTGTTGCACTAATTGGATCTTGCATTCATGCAACATGGACACATGGATAGGAGCTACTTGCTTGTGAATGCTTAACAAAAACCTATTTGATAACATCAGTATGAAGTGAAAGAAATGCCTTAGTGCCTTTTGGGAATAACTGATTTCATTTGATGGGTAAGGCCTTGATGCTAGTTATATTAGATTTTGGCTGCTGTTAGTCCATTAATAAAACTTTACATTGCATATGAGAATGGAAATCATTAATTATTCACAAGAAGATTCCATTGTATACTAGGAACTCCAGAAACAAAGCTTTTCATCAGTTTTACAAAGATAAACATTTTCACTGTTCTGTAGAAGTTTGCACTTTTTCACTCTTGGTATGTTTTTCACATTGGTTTCGATTGGTAAAACTAGTTTGGAATATTTGTAATATGCATGCATTTAATTTAAGTTTCTTAAAAAAATTGAAATAAAAAGAATTCATGCACAAACCCTAACTGGGTGTGTACTCCTTTATCTACAATATTTTTTTTTCCGCACAATAATGCAAAACCCACTGGCTGTAAACTACAATATAGTCACTGTATACCAAAAACAGTAATATATTAATCTTCAATACTCCCCTTCAATCTGACGCAAAGATTTCAATGATGCCCAACTTGCTAGATATACTTTGTACTTGAACTCTTAGGAGAGCCTTTGTAAAAATATTTTTCACAATTCATTTCAAAGATGGTTCAAATTGTGGTCCCAGTAGGCGTCACAATCGACCCTGAAAACCGATATGTTGCAATGACACATTGTAGTTATGACTATTGTGGCGTGAATTTGTCTTTTAGTGAAAAATGCTACAATCTTTTATTCCCCATTAGGGCACATTATAAAGTAAAATATCAGTTCCCAAAATTCCTTAACATTCTGTATCAATGTTTAATTTTTAAGTAGTTAAATCTGTGAAGTCTTACTGTTCCCATCATTTAAAGCGGGGCCCATCATTTCAACAATCTCAACATTGGACCATTAGTGCATGGGGCTGCTTGTACAAACTTGGTGATCGATAATAGCATCAACTCAGGTTGTTATAAGATTGCATGCATCCTTTTTTTGGGGTCCACTTGGATCCATGCCAGTCGGGAAACATGAGGGAATGGAAATGTCTCATAATGTTAGATTTGGCCAAAAACTCAGTCCATTACATGTCTTAACTCATGATTTGAGGGCCTCAAAAGTTTTAACAGTAACTTGAGTCTTAAGTATTCATTAAGGTCCGCCTACATTTTATTTAAATCTCCCTGGTGTACACCAATCCTCTTGTGAATTGTTGCTCAACCCCATTGGACAATAAATTGACCATTATCAACATTTGGATTAAAGTACTATAGTAATTGTGCTTTAAAAAAATTAAGGCTGTAAAACCAAGGGTCTAATCCCTTTAAATAATCTGGATCCTTTAAGGGCTGGCCTTCGAGAATTGTTTTGGCCTATCCAATATAATTTTAAAAGTATTTTCAATATCCCTGTTTTCCTTTTTCTTAAAACCAGATATAGAACTTTAAGATCTAGCCATCTACAAAAATCAAGTTCATCTTATGTTGCCAACTATTGGATGAAAGATCAGTAAATGGATGGTCAAAAAATATTTGATATACCTGATTCAGCTGTGGCTGTGGAAGAAGTGACCTTAAGTGAAGTCAGCTCTTGCACCATGGTCTCATACTTACTCTTAGATGAACTGTATCATGTACAGGCACCGATTGCATAAGTATTTGGTTGTACATTATGTGGATCTATAACAACAAAGTTCAGGAGTCTGTCTTAGAGGGCATCCATAAAAATCTCATCAAGTATCAAATTCTTTATTAAAGCTAGCTAAGATCTCAAATATTTGATTATTCTCAATCTTTCTGTTTCAAGATTCTACATCTTTTCACAACGGAAAGTCTTGCTATCAAGATGAATCAACTAATGCAAATAACTCCTTAATTTTGTATAGTATTCTGATATTATTTTATCCCCTTGACAATGAGCTGCAATCATCCAATTCAATTCATAAATGCTTGCAGCCTTTTTTTCTGTCTTCGTAGAGTTCATGAAGAGTATCTATCCCTTACTCCCTCGACTATATTCAAGCTGTACAAGACCTTCACTAATATCTAGCTCCATAGAATTTGGGAGCCATGACATAACAAGAATATTATTAAGCTCGTATTCTGAATATCTTGGATCCTACATTGGTGGCTCTTTTATTATACCATTGATATATCCCAAGTTGCAAAAAAAATTCTAACAGCCCTAGACCATTGATAGATATTTTTGATGGAAGTAATCAAAATACTGGGATTTTCATTATTAGGGTTGCTCATGGGCACAACTGATGAAGACGACTTTGCCATTATAACTTGATAACCACGCACAAAAGCACATACCTCTCAAATTACTTGAAAAAACACTACAAAAAGATCACCTTGTTGAGCAACCTGCCAAACTAAATGACTTTTGTTTTTGGGAAGGTAATTTAAATAATTCTTTTGGAAGGTAAATTTCATATATCTTCAACTTTTATTTTTTCGACTTTTAGACAGTCAAAAATACAAATTCAGCACTTTAATACACAAGACACAGCAACATAGGCAATATTCTTTAAAAAACAGCATCACACCAATAAAAAACTGCCCTTGATTGAACTTTTGCTCGCATGAATCCCAAAGTGGGGCATCAGCCTTACCTGGGCTGACATTACGGCCTCCTTTTGGCAAAGAAAGGAAGAAGCAAAGGAGGGGAATGGGGGGAGAGGAAGAAAGGAGGAGCAAAAAGAAAGAAAGAAGAACAAAGCTAGGATTAGGGTTACTTGGGGTTTTCCCTTTTTTCTTTCTTGCTTTGTTACCTTGTATAGAAATTTGGAAAAAAAAAAATTCATGCACAAAAGCTTAACTGGGTGTGCGCTCCTCTATTTATACTAAATTGTTCTACAAAATTACAAAAAGCCCCTGCTGTAGCTGTTTTCAGGAATTGAAATGAAGTCATGGTATACCAAAAACAGTTGTATATTAAACTGATTTTTTTTAACTGTATTTACATCTGTGGTGTCATAATCTAGTCTGAAATCATTAAAGATTTGTTTCCTTTTTTCTTTAACAAGTTATCAGTGACTATCCGTAAAGTTTCTGCCTCTAACATATACCTATGCAAGGTCAAAATTATTCATCTGGTTGGTCCTACCAGATATATTAGCCTTTAAAATCAAATCCTCAACTGTTGAACAGTTATTTTACCTCAAAATTGGTCCGATATAGTGGTTAGTGTGATGTGACTGTTAAGAAGATTGGTCTCTCCTTCCTAACAGCTTAAGTTTTTGGGATGTATTGGCTAGACAGACTATAACATGGTATCAAAGCCACGCTAAGTCCCGAGTTCAAACCCCGGGGAGGCGTTGTTCCCCTGGGTTGCTTGCGTAGGCACGTGTGGGTTGTAAATTCTAACAGTGTCCCGTTGGGGGTGGGGGGTTAAGTTGATTGGTCTTCTACTTCCAAACATCTTAAGTTTTTGCGATGTATTGGCTAGACGGACAATAGCATTGACCCGTTTAAATTTAGGCGAGGGTGTATTCAATAAAGCACCTGCCTGCCTTATGATCAGCTGGTTTGTGTAAGTGTTTTACAATGTAAAAACTACTCACTGATGACTTTAGAAAGTGACTTTATGGGTCTTGATGGTTCAAAATTACTAAGGAAAGGGAAAATATTTATAATTTCTCATGCTTAAAATGAAACTTGCATATGATAAGTGGAGATTGCTTGTATACTCATTATTGCATTTTCATACAGTGGATGCCAATTGAGGAATATGCAGCGCAACTCTCCGTAAAGAAACATGAGCTTTTGAAGTACATTGTTGACATTTGCTTAGTGAAGATAGAGAAGGGCTATGCTGGCTTTTCGCCAGTGAGCACAAAATCAATTATGTCTGCACATAATAACTTCTTTTATTTAAACAAACGGGATCTGAGCCAGCATTAAGCTCTGGTAAAGAGTCCTCTATAATTATTGTTATGTTTTGATGGCACCTGTTGTACTAGTTTATTTATGTTACTCGATTTATTAAATGTATTCATCCATCTACTTAGATGTTAAGTGATAAGTAATCTGTCTCTATTTATGTCTGTCATCTGTTTTGATTCGAGACATGATGGTAACTGTTACACATCTTGTAGAAGATTCAACTACTTTAATTTTCAAGGTATGAACTATAAGCAATCTTAAGTTCCTAATGCATTTTTTTTTCTTTTTAGTTTTTATTTTACGATAGATTAGGGTCCTCATCATTGGGACATTTATGGTGATCTGACATGCCATTATGTACAAGTGATCTTGTGGTTTGTCATCTAGACATTGGGAGCCCAATGTTGGATAATGATTATTAAAAACTGTCAGAAGTGGTTGATTATAGTTTCTTTTTCTTACAAATGGCATGCAAGGGATAATGCTACTTTGGAAGAAGATGGCTGAAGGTTGGGGATAGCTTGGATTTTTAATTCTGGAAGTTATTTTGGGCATCCCATATCCCTAGCAGCACCCATCAAGTGAATGACTCAATAATCAATACATTGGCCGCACTTGTACGGAATGCAGTGTATATGCTGATACATCAGGACCTTATAATTTGTCATTAGTAGCATTAGCATGTATAAAGATATATTCATGTCTTCTGCTTTTGTAATTGGTAAGGTTGAAGAACTATAGAAATTTAACCTGGTAGTGAAAATCATACAGATTGTCATATCTAAAGTGGCTGGGTTTCCTATCAACTACCTGAGTGGGGAGTAGGGAAGTAAACAGTTCACAATTGGATTTCTAGTTTTCCACTGCATCCATCATTTCTTTCCGTTGAAGGTGCTGATGGTTATTCTTGTTTGATGGGTAAGGCTGCATGGCAACTTATTTCCCTTCAGATTAGCCTAAATCAAATGATAATTCAAGAGGATTTCTCATGAGCCAACTGATACAGAATAGAATTCCTTCCTCTACGAAGATCTCACTTGATTCTGGACAGGAACGGATAGATAGGATGTTGGTTCCCAGCCATTCAATCTGGCCTCATTCAGCATCCACCCGTTGCTACCTCTAGATCTAAAATTAGTTGATCTGCTCCCAACCAGTTCTGTTTTGTCCAGCCTTCATATTGAGTAAAAGAATTATTATGCAAATATAAATTTTTTTAGTTTTGGCCTTAAATCATTTTTTAATCTGTGTGAGTCTAGTTTGGAGCTATGAAGTTACTTCAAATTTATGTACATTTCTATGATCTAATCAAAATATCAAGACCCAAGGCTACTACTGCTTTTCAAGAAACTTGTAGCTAGGCAGAAATCCATGCATTTTACATCTGTCATCAATCTGTGCTGCATCCAACCTTATTATCTCAAGCGGTAGATGGTAGATACAAGGAACTAAGTGACAACTATTCCGTAACACATGGCATGCCATGTGGCATAATGCATGTTCTATGAAGAAATGGCAGGAAAAGAACTGACATCACAGCATGCTCGTTTAAGGTTTCATCTTCAAAGCAGGTAGAAACCATCTTTATTTCATACATCTACTCTCGTCTCTCTGGTCTGAATGGTTGCGTGCGTGATGTCTTGTCCAAAGCTTGTGTTTCTTGTTGCCCTTTGGTTATCAATCTCCAGCATCATTGTTGCAGAGACACCCAATCCTTTGGATGACAACATTCCCTCGCCAGTTGCTTGTTTTAACTGCTCCCTCTGTCAATATCCATGCAATACTAGTCCTCCCGCTACACCTGCTTATCTGCCGTTTGCACCGCCACCGCCACTGCCACCACCACCGTCTATGCCAGTTCCAAGCAATTGCCCACCATCTCCTCCCTCTCAGTGCTGTCAAGTTCCACCACCAGGCCCACCACATCCTCCTCCTAATATCCCTTACTACAATTACGGGACCTCACCTCCTTTGCGCTTCTCTAGCAGACCCTTAAGGTCTTTGCTTGATTATTCTCTGTTCATTTTGTTCTTTGGTGTTATTCTCTAGGTGTGGGTGGGTTAGTTGAAATCTTGTCTACTCTAGGCATCTCTAAATTTATGGTAACCTCCAATAAAAGGATTGGGTTGTAATCTTCATCAGTATTTGGTGTAATGTGCTCATGATTTTAGCAGTAGAAATTTAAACATTTCCTTGTACTACTTGAATTATGTTATTGTTTAGATTGCGATGAGAGTATTATATTGTTTTCTGCCTCGTGAGAAATCTTAAATATTTATAGTTCTCCATGGGTCTCCAATCATTCATACAAGAAGCTGTTAACTGATTAAAATTGACTTGTTTTTTAATATACAATATCTGTCAATGCCATTCATCTGTGAGAGTGTTAAATCTCAACAGTTCTTCTCCATGGGTCTCCGAAAGTTCGTACTATAAAAGCTATTAATTGATGAAAGCTGTAGTGCTATTTTGTTTTTTTTTTTTTTTTTTTTTATCGGTAATAGAAACTTATATTAAAAGAGAAAAGAATACAAATAAAGAGTACATGAAGAAAAGAAAAAGGGAAAAGAAAACAGAGGTACAAGAGAACTGTACCTCCTAACACCACAACTACATAATAAAACCCTCCCAAGGGGAAACTCTCTCAACACCTTGCTTGGCTAAAGCGTCCGCCATCATGTTTGATGACCTACTCTTATGCTGAAAGCTAACATTAATGGCAGTGGATAAAACACGGATTTCATTGAAGAGGAACTGAAACTTCCATGGATAAGCTTTCCGATTCGAAACCCAACTCACTGCATTAGAAGAATCACTCTCCACAATAAGATTGTCATGGTAGTACCTCGAAAAACACCGAAGAGATTCCAGAATAGCTAAAACCTCAGCTTCATTAGAATCACAAACCCCCACATATTTGGAGAACATAAATAAAACGTCGCCATTGCAATTTCGAAGCACCCCTCCAATACCAGCTGATCCAGGCTTCCCTCTTGCAGCCCCATCAACATTGAACTTAAACACACTAATAGGAGGAGGAGACCAAAGAATAGATTTTCTTACTTTGACTGAGCTACACCCCATACATGATTCCCAATTTATAAGAATGTCATGAAGTGAGAAATTAGAGAATTCCTTTCTACCCAAAGCACACTTCGCAATCGTTAAAGTGATCTTAGAAATCAACTCCGCAGAAGTTGAGGAGGAACCCCTAAAAATTCTATCATTTCTTTCCTTCCAAATGGACCACAAAATAGCAAATGGAGTTATCCTCCAAAGAATACGACCGCAACCAACAAAACAACCTCCCAACCAAGACTCTGCCGCATCAGCAATCTTCTCAGGACAACACCAATCTACACCACACCTACCAATAAAATGGCCCCAAACATTGGATGTAAACTCACAATGAAGAAGAAGATGGTTCACCGACTCCAACTCCTTATGACACATCACACAAGTGTCATTGATGGTGGATGATGTCAATCCTCTTCTCCTCAAGTTATCTGCTGTTGAGATCTTAGCTGCCACTGCTAACCAACAAAAAGCCTCCACTCGGGGAGGAACCAAACCCGTCCAAACAAGGGAAGAACGAGCTCTAGGGAGATGGTTCCCCTCCAAAGCCGAGTAGAATGCTTTCACGGAGAATTCTCCCGATTTGGATGGCTTCCAAATCCTAAAATCCTTAGAAACCCTGCACAAAAAAACGTTAGAGAGAAGACTCAACAACTCCCCATACTGGACATCCTCTGAGAAACGAAGACTTCTTCTAAAGTTCACATCCCACAGAGTACAACCATCATCTGTAGTGCTATTTTATAATAGAACTATTTCTTTCGGTCTCAGCTTTTTGCAATATATTCTCATCACTGAAAATTGCTGGTGTCAAAGATGTTGACAAGTCTTCAGGTTCTGTGATTATTCATTCTAGAAGCTATTAACTGATGAAGATAAATTGGGTAGCTTGTTATTGCACTTATCTTTAAACTTGATTTGTTGTGAAGATTTTGCTGGTAAGTAACTAGAATAGCAGAAGGGATGCCATTTAGTTTTGGCTGCTTCTGTTACATATGGCGGTTGGCTTGAGCCAAATTGCCATAGAACTTTCAGCACTACTGTCTTTTAGAGAGAAGTGGAGATGCCTTTTTGGTCCACTTGGCCTTCTCTGACTAAACTACAGATAACCTTCATAACTTATGCAGTAGACCTTTGGCACTCTTTAATTGCTTTTGCTTAATGTATTAAGTTGTCCAACGGGCATGTGAATATTGGGCAATCGCTTATTTACAAGATGGCCTAGCATCATGTGGTCTGTATTCATCTGCATCTGAATTGAACAAGAACAATTTTTTTTATTTATTATAATGTAGGTTGAGAACCTTTGGCAAATAAAAATAAGCTCAGGAAAGGCATGACATGAAACGCACTGATTTATTTATTATTGTAGGATGAGGGTTATGCTAATGAATGGTGTTGATTTGCTGATAGCTACCTGCCACTTGTCTGATGAAATCAAGAAGTATTTTTTATTTGGGCTTTAGAAGTTTCCAACCTCAGGCCCTTGTGCAGTTTTGTCTTTTTAGCTCATTGAATATGGAGAGATTGGAGTGTGTGTCCGTCCATTTGTTGAAAAAGTTATTCCAACAAGGAAGCTCTCATAAGAGGGTATTTGACAAGGGGTGGTTGGTATGCAAGTCACCATAGTTATAATGAAGTAACCTACCTACCTTGGATGTAAAATGGCTTACAGATGTTATCCTCTTCCCTGAACTGGCCTGGAGCCTTTTCTGATTGATCATAAAACGTGTCAATAGGGTTGGTACTTGTGTGCTATTCGTTTGTTGGGGGTGGTGGTGGATATTGGAACTTTCCCCTGATTTGTCAAGTCAGATGTTAACAATGACTTGCCTTGGCTTATTGATATGTGGCAGGCTCTCATGTGATTTATTTTTCTCTATAAAAACCTGGCTCCATAATGTGAGGAATTTAGTGATTTTGTTTGGGCCATTTGAGAAAAATCAGCTACATCAGAAATTTTTAGGCACCGATTCAAGGTGGTGATTGTGAGCTGTGTTCTGATCTTATTTTGAAGTAGTACCTGAGAGCCTTTGATACTGTAGGAGCTATTTTTGTAGGATATGGTCCTGGGAGCATTACTACTCCTCAGTGATGGACTTATGGGAGTTAAGTACTTCATTTGGAGCATCCACTGGAAGAGCTTGTTTGGTTGGAGGAATTCCGTGAATTCTCATTTAAGGAGAATTAATTCTCCAAATGTTGACCTTCTAAGTGATTTCTAAAATTTTTGAAGAACAATCCCTTTACGTAGTCAAGAGGTTAGCTTTCAGAATTCTAGCTTAATTTTAAACGACACAAGTATTAGAGATTTCTGCCTCGTAATTCTATTAAAAAGAAAATTACCCTGAAGGGTATGTTTCAATAATCTACTGTTTGCAACATGCACTCCAGTCTCCACAACGTGTATGGAATCAGTCAGTTCTTGTTGAGGCAGGGAACCCTTTATTTTATCTAGAGGGATCAGTGAAACCCATAAACATGCCATGTGTGATCATTTGATATAGCTGTAAAAAGGTTATTGTCCGAGTTATTGTTGTTTCTCCTCTTTTAAATAGATCATCAGTAGTGTTATGATCCGAGGCCTGGTTGGAGTTGCAGATCTTGGTTGATTTACATTTAATTCTTATTATCTATCAAATTTAATGGTCTCTTAAAGAAGAAATAACAAAACCAATGTCACTTGGAGGTAACTTAGGCTATTCAAAATGTGTAGTTAGCTAGGACCACGGCTTAGGAATTAGAGGTTGCAGCTTTAAACTCGTGCTCTCTCCGAATGGGTTCTTGAAGAAGCCTGTATTAAATTTCTTTAGCCACTGCTACCAAAACCTCAAGGCGTTAGTGGAGGCATCACTTTTGGTGACATACTTTTTATTTTTTATTTTTTTTTGTACTGAGTTATTCCTCTTGGGATTTGAACTCATGACCGGATGACTCTGATACTATATCAAATTTCTTTAGCTAAGCCAAAACCTCAAAGCATTAGTAGAGGCAGCGGAAATACTTTTCAATAGCCTGGACACCCACATGTGCCCTTCCACTTTCTGACCGTTCATGTCATCCAGGAAATGAAATCAACTTGTTTTCCTACAAGGCGTGGCATGGGCCATGCCATACATGGGGGAGGGTTTTCTGTAGAACCCGTGGTTTGATTAGATCACTGATTATATGTTCAGAAAAAGAAATTGGAATCATCTGAGTGAGTCTACACAAGGTGAGTGTAGGTGGACCACTCAGGGTCCGCCACGTCACCACGGGCAACTCCGGTCCAGATGCATGGTAAGCTGCCCGCGGTGATCACGGTGGACCATGGGGTTTTACCTCACCAAATCCGGACTCAAGAAAAAGACATTGGGGTAGCAAATACTGCCTCCCCAGGAAACTACACTCTCAAAATTGTATTCTAATCCACTTGATGACAAGCCCAAGCGCTAAGCTAAAAATTACAGAAATAACTCAACCCTTCTCTCGTGTAGAAAAGAAAATGAACTACAACATATAAGAAACCCTCTCTCTACTTAGTACTAACTACTGAGCCTCATCCAGAAACAGGAAGCAAAGCGGTTCGCCAACAGACAACAGCAATGCTTCTGTCTAAAGGAAACTGGGTTAAGGTCTCTCTCTCTCTCTCTCTCTCTCTCTCTCTCTCTCTCTCCATCTTTAGAAATAATCTTTCAAATAAAGCTCCTCTTGTGTTCCAAATTTAGTCTAGAAGATTCATAAAATTGACTGGTGATTTTAGGGGCTTGCAGAAAATTAGTTCATGGGTAATATTCTCTGTAGCTTTCCCTCTTGCTTTTGGCTTTCTTTGCCCGAGAAGCCCAACTGATCTTTCAAATACCCCATGCTTGAGATGTATGTGCTGATTCTAGGGATCATCATGTGGGTTCCACCTTTGGGTGGCCATTGACTTTTTTAATTGACAATCTTAACCGTTGGTGATTGTATGGGAGCTTTTGATTTGAGAACATAGATCTATCAGAAGCATGCGCTGATATTTTTGATGTGTAAGTGGCAAAAAATATCAGCTGTTCAACTTACTGATTTTTAGTGAATAGTACACAAAGCATATTCCTTTTCATTCCCCATCCCTCAGCATAAGATTGATTTTTTTTTTCCTTCCTATTTTATGATGGTTTGAACTTGAAATTTAACATCAATTTCAAATCTAAATTTAGACCGTAATAATAACGAGCAGCAAGAACGAGATTTTCTGTCAAGAGTTAGAGCTATTATTTCACTCTAGTTTGCATCCCTAGTAGAAAAGAATTCCATGGTCGAAAATAAGTAGATAGATCAGGAATCCATGACTTGAGTTCACCAGAAACTATGCTTAAGGCCTGCTTGCTTAAACCAATTTAAACCACATGCTTAAGGCCTGCCTGGCTGAAGCAGTTTCTCAAGGGAATTTGGGCTGTAAAAATGTTCAAGCCCTATCTGGCTAGAATTTTCATAATGAAAACAACAATATTTCTTGCAAGGAATTTCATAAAGAAAACTTCATTTGCTACAGTGGAGTTTTGATTTTTGAAGTTCTTTGAATTCTATAGTTTATAATGCTTAGTGGGATTGGAATTTAAGTAATTAATCCATCTCCACCTTACCCATCTCCACCTCATCTCATTATTCTTCACCTAGTGTCTATAATATATTGTGTTCAGATTACTGTTTATAATTATGTTTAGCAATCCTGTTTAGTTCTTGTCCTTTTGGCTTATATCCATCAATCAATTGATCAACGGTTGGAACTGTTTATCCATTATCATCATCAGCTTGGCCAGAAAGGAACAGGTCCTGGGGCTAGAAGCTCCCATGCCATAGCTGTAGTTGGCAATAAGGCCTATGTGTTTGGGGGCGAGTTCACACCACGTGTGCCCGTGGACAACAAACTCCATGTGTTTGACCTTGATGATCTTACATGGTCCATTGCTGATGTAACCGGTGAGGTCCCACCACCACGTGTGGGTGTAACAATGGCTGCTGTTGGGGGGATCATCTATGTTTTTGGAGGTAGGGATGCTGAACACAAGGAGCTCAATGAGCTCTACTCGTTTGACACCACTACAAATAAATGGACCTTACTCTCCTCTGGAGAAACTGGGCCAGCCCATAGAAGCTACCATTCTACGGCAGTAGATGACCGCCGGGTTTACATCTTCGGCGGGTGTGGGGTCGCCGGCCGGCTGAATGACCTCTGGGCCTATGATGTCAGGGATGGCCAGTGGGTCGGATTCCCAAAGCCTGGAGAAACTTGTCGCGGTAGAGGTGGGCCGGGCCTGGTAGTTTCTGAGGGCAAGATTTGGGTCATATATGGTTTTTCAGGTGTAGAGCTTGATGATGTCCACTGCTTTGACCCAGTCAGTGGGGAGTGGGCCCTCATTGAGACAACAGGTGAAAAGCCAACCCCTCGTAGTGTGTTTTCGACGGTGGGGATTGGAAAATATGCATTTTTGTGTGGTGGTGAAATCGACCCCAGTGACCTGGGGCACTTGGGTGCTGGGAAGTTCTCAAGTGAAGTTTTTGCCTTTGACACTGAGGCGCGAATTTGGAAAAGATGGGAGGATTTGGCAGATGAAGGCCATCACCCGGGGCCCCGGGGATGGTGCGCCTTTTCGGCTGCACGGCGAGAAGGCAAAGATGGCTTGCTGGTTTATGGCGGGAACTCGCCGACTAATGACAGGCTGAATGATATTTTCTTTTTCACTCCATCTCTGTAAGTAGATTGCAGAGTAGTTAACAAAAATGTGTTGTGAATTGTAGTTTGTGTGTGCTGCTGCTTTCTTTTCTGAGGTTGAGGGGAGTGTTTAAAATATGTGATTTTGAATGCTATATTATCTTGAACTTCTTTGATTAATGAACTGCACTGCGTTGTGTGTTTCAGCTGCAATTTCCTGTGTTCCATGTTCACTTGCATTACCAACCCAGCCATCCCAATTCATCATTGTAGTTATTATCATCATCATCATTATTAAAGCAACCTACTGATATCCAATAGTTAGTTTGCTAAAAACCGGTAATTATTCGTCATAACCCAGTGAGGATGAGCCACACAATATGGGAACCTCCAAGGGAATCATAACTGTTTGATGGATGAATTCCTGGTGTGGGTGCAAAAAATGGGCTAATTTTACCAATGACTTCACCCGTGTCTGGTGTCCGGACGTCAGGAAGCCGGAAAGCAGAGTCTAAAAGGGGGTTGTGCAGGTTCTGGCGTCCGGACGCCAGAGAACGCCAGGAGGCAGAAGAGCCTGGCGTCCAGACGCCAAGAGGCAGTATGCTCCGATTCTTTATGCTAAGGCTCTAGCTTTTTCCAATTAGGTCTAAATTCCTTTCTCTTCACACCTAAAAGACCTAAAAACATTAAAATAACACAAATAAGGTCATATACTGTCATCCCAAAAGGTGTAACAAAGTCATTATTGAGGGGCCTTAAATATATAAACTTACATAATAATCATCATATATCTAGATGATTTAATAAAACAAAACAAACAAACACACCAACAAACTTCACAGAGGGACGGCTCCTCTATGATCCTACCCTAAACTTCACAGAGAGACAACTCCTTTGTAATTCTACCCTCTCTTCTTCTCGTTCCCTATAGATGGGCTAGCAACCAGTTATTGAAAAGTATTTTCGTTGCCTCTACTAACGCCTTGAGGTTTCAGTAAGAATGGTTAGCTAGCTGAAGAAATTTTAGACCAGCAACACCAATAGTCGCATTGATTGAACCCGTGGTAGAAGGGCAGCAGGTCTTAATGAACCGATTACAATAAATACAGCTTTGCGGCCCTTGCTTGCCATGGCGATCGCCACATTGCAACCTAAAACCAGCATTAGCGTAATTAGTTTTTTTTTTTTTTTTTTTTGCTATCGGAGGGTTCCTAACCCTTTGGGCTAGATTAATCTCTTCGGCCTTAGAGGGAAGCCGGATAAATTCCTTTATAGTCCCAGTATGATAGTGTATTTTTGAATCTATAACTTTCAAATACAAACCGTGGTCCTATGCCAACCAGCTTCATCAGCATCCTTTTGAACTCAACGTGGACTTTACATGACAAGAGACAAACTGAGAGGTAGGGACTGGGTGAGAGGTACACGGTGGAGCAGGGGGCAATTTCTGGCGTCGCTCTGGCGTCTCTCAGGTTTGTGCGGCCCTGTAACGCCGAACAAATTGGATTCATGGCAAAACTCGGTTTGTTCGGCCCTGTAACGCCGAACGAACTCAATTTCTTCGGCCCTGTAATGCCGAACGAATCGGGTTCGCCGATTTCAATTGCATTTTTTTTTTTTTACATCCAAAGTATTTGGTTCTTCTCCATTTGCTTGTCCACCGTGAGAGGGAGAGAGGATGGGGAGAGGGTGACCGGGCGGCGGTCGGTGATGAGCGAGGAGAGGGAAATACAGAGGGAGAAGGAGATGGAGAGTGGGCGGGTAGCTGGCCGCGACGAGCAGGGAGAGGGAAATAGAGAGGGAAATGGAGAGGAAGAGGGAGAAGAGAGGAAGGGCGGGCGAGCGGGGGACAACGTGGAGAAGGGAGAGAGAGGGAAGGAGAGGGCGAGGGTAGTTTAGGAATTTTTTTTTTGTTTTTTTTTTGTTTTTAAATGCGGTGTGTAGAGAGCAAAATGCAGTGGGCAGGTAGCAGCTTTCGGCAATTTAAAGGACTTTACCACATAAAATTACGGAATTGACCCCCTCGGTTTGTGTCACGTGGTCACTTTGCTGTGTCACGTGGCAGACGAACCCTCATAATAGGATAGCTTGCTTGATGTATTAAGTTGTTCAACTGGCATGTGAATATTGGGCAATCGCTTATTTACAAGATGGCCCAGCATCATGTGGTCTGTATTTATCTGCATTTGAATTGAACAAGAGATGCTTTTTTCTTATTAGAAAACGAAGGGTTGATTTGATGAATTTGATTCATAAATTAACAAATTAAAGACAATGTTTGATTCAATCGAAGAAAAGATTTTACGATACGAATTTACTCTACCCTCGTAGAATGGCAAGTATAGACCTAGAATTTCACTATCAACGCTTTAAGGATATGTTTTGATTACAAACATTCACAGAGTCAATAAATAAGGGATGTGAATTTAGATCGGGGCATAATCTATCTCTATAACTTAGATTATCTTAAATCTAACAACACATTCATTCAAACATCATTATATGACTAGCGTTCGAATCTACAAGATTAAAATACTAAAAACAGATATTGCATTAATAAAGAAAATCCAATTAATGGATAACATTCATGTCATATAATCAAAAGCGTTCAAAGTAAAACCCTAGAACCTATACATCACCAAAATACTAAATTAGGACTTCATTACAACCGTGAGAGTTAGTTATTTATGGAGAGAGATTGACAAAGAATCGTTGACGAAATCTCCATTGATGCTGCTCTTCTCAATCCTCCAAAATCAGCATTAAGTTCTTCTCTCAAGATGTGAATGACTTCAAAACAAGTTTGGCTCAAAATGAACTTCACCCTGTCGGGTGTCCGGATGCCAGGAAGCTAGAAAGTAGAGTCTAAAAGGGGGTTGTGCAGGTTCTGGCGTCGGGACGCCAGAGAGACGCCACTCTCTGGCGTCGGGACGCCAGGAGGCAATATGCCCCGGTTCTTTGTGCGATGGCTCTTTTCTTTCTCCAATTAGCTCTAAATTCATTCTCTTCACCTAAAACACCTGGA